>JAWDJD010000002.1:53805000-55005000 GCA_035047305.1 Bradypodion pumilum | reverse complement strand
CCACAATGCATAAAAACACAAAAAATACAAAAAATACACTAAAATAGAGACACATTGTTAAAAACCACTAAAAAAAACCAACACCCCCCCTAGCCCCTTAAGAAAATTAAAACTAGAATTTAAAAAGATAAAATCCATACAAAGAGCATAAAAAGCAAATAACACATACAAAAAATTCACAGCAATGAAGCAACTAAACCAGCCAGTGGGCCTGGGCCGTTCCACCCATCGGATCCCATACCCGCTGGTATAGCCATGTCTTAAGTTCCTTTTTAAAGGGGAGCAGCTCATTCTGGAGGCATAGCTCAGGTGGCAAGAGGTTCCACAGGGCCGGGGCAGACACAGAGAAGGTTCTCCTCCTGGTCCCCATCAGATGTGTTTCTCTTGTTGAGGGGACTACCACAGAGCCTCTCTAATCTGCCCTTGTGGGAAGGGTAGAATACCTTGGGGCGATGCGGTCCCGTAAGATATCTATTTACTTCCTTTTTCAATAGCTTTTAAAAATATGCCCCTAACCTTTTTTTGACACTAACTGACATACCTCCTAACCCTGGAACAATATAAATGCCTTAATGCTTACTCCTATGCCATTTTTATCAAAATCTTGGCTCTTGATTCATGTCTAACATTAGTACATGTTGGCATAAACAAAGCATGCATAACAAACTCACAGAAAGACAAGAGTGGGTGTAAAGCAAAAAAAAAATACTAAATACTAAGATAACTTGTCTAGGAAGAGGTAATGATAGAACCTTTTGGAAAGCACTAATTCATGCGTTGCTATAAGTCAAAGGCTATTTGATGGTATATGAAAACAACAAATAAATATATGCATTGGGGAAAGAGATAGCATGGTAGCAAGCCATGCCACCCATCCACCCATCCATTCAAGACCTGCTAAGATGTCTTAAGAAATGCATGAAGGTAGGAATGAAGATAGGTGATATGATGCCATCCTACCTATACATTCTGTGTGGATGGAAAGACCAGATGGAAATATTTTACTGCCTGCAGGCAAAGGGCAAGATAATACCAACTTCCCCTCCTAGAGTCAAAACCAAACTGAAATGGCAGCTGAGCTTTATTGATGAAAGAGCCATTGAACAGGACAGGGTAGGCCATGAGGAGTGGGTAACTCTGTCACCCGACAGAGAGAAATGGCTGGGAAAGACTTTCCCCAAAACTAGCTACCTGAAGTATTTGCCTTGCTCTGCTTAGGAGCAGTTCTGAGTTACATGAATTCTGCTGGTGAGAAGAACTGAAACTTGCAGTTTGTTACGCAAATGCTAAATCTGTCTTTTGAGGCTGTCTTGCATCTGTGCCCCCATGAGTACAGCTCTGTTCAATCTAGTCTGAAATGATTTTCAGCAAGTGAGATGTGTACCCCCAGGGAATTATATGAAGGTGTCAGAGGAAATAGATGTATTAAGGAAAAACTTTTGAGTTCAGTTTGACTGCAAACGTTTTGGTGTTTGCTAAAGGCTTGCATAACTTTCTACAACTAACTGTGGTGCCATGCACTGACAAGATTAAGCAGCATAATTTGGTTGTGCAGTTGAGCACATGGCCCTGAAACCTGACAAACCTTATGGAAATATGAACAGGATAATGTACTTGCAATTTTTGACAAGGTAAAGAGGAGGGAGGTGCAACTAATTGTACCATCTTGTGATACATAGGTAAAGGTAAAGATTTCCCTTGCTCGGAAGCCAGTCTTATCCGACTCTGAGGTTCAGTGCTCATCTCTGTTTCAAAGCCGAAGAGCCAGCGCTGTCTGCTTCAGCAGATGTTTCCATGGTCATATGGCAGGCATGACTAGACACCGGAGCGCACGGAGTGCTGCTACCTTCCCACCGAAGTGGTCCTTATTTATCTACTTGCAATTTCTTGCTTTTGAACTGCTAGGTTGGCAGTGATACATAGTGATACATAGTGAATGCAAAAAGGTTTTTAAAAAGTAAGATCAAAGTAATGACCTGTGAAATTTACAAATACTGTACTGCAGTATTTCAGTATTTCAAATTTCAAGTAACATTATGGGAAGAGGCAGGTTTTAAAGCATGTATGAAGTTTGCAGTCATGAATTGAAAAATATTATTCTAAGGCATGAATTGGAAAATACTATTCTAGTTGCTGGACCACATCATAAATTGCTAGAATGACAGGGAAGCACTAAGTTTTGTTACACATGTGAAGCTGTACTTATAGGATATATACAGTACTTTTATTTTGACTGTGGACAATTTGAATTGTAAGCTCTTCTTAAAATGGACAAGCACTTTCCTCATTCTACTTTATGACAAGCTGCTGTAAAAAGGAACCATTATTTTTGTTCTAATGTCAGGTTATTTTTCCACTTCAGTTATTATTTATCATTATACATAATGAGAAATCGTGATTCATGACTGATTTAAAAAGCAGTTAGCAAGTACAAAAACATAGATAAAAGTACAAATTGTTTGCTTCTAATACAACAGTGTTACTGTAAGAGTGTTTCAGATGGTTCGGCCCAATAACTCCAGAGACAATATATTATAATTAAAGTCTTTTATTCTCACTGCCCGCATGGCGGTCAGTGGCTGTATCAAGGGTCAAAGATGGAAGGGAAGGGTATGAGGTTGAGGTGGTCCTTTAATAGGGTCGGATGAGGTCAGAGGCATAAGGTTCAAGGGAATAGGGTTACAGTGGCAAGGCATTGTGGTACATGTAGTTCAGGTCAGTTTGATATTACATCTGACAAAACCCCTTCTAATATCATATGGGCTGACTACATTGAGTGCATACTTGAGTGTTTCATTTTCTAAGACACAAACTGCCAAACAGGTACTCATGCTGAGCTGAGGGGATTGGTTTGGTCAGTATGTCTGCCACCTGTTCCTTTGTCTCACAATGTGTTAGCTCTATAAAGCCTTCTCTTATCATCTGTCTCACGTTTCTGCACTTGATATCTATATGTCTAGATTTCCGGTTTATAGTGTCACCTTTTGCTATCTCTATGGCCACCTGGCTATCTTCGTGGATGGTGATGGGGAGCTTGGGCTTTTCCCAGATAAGGGAGATAAGTTCGTTTATCCAGATAAGGTCACATGCAGCGTTTGACAGGCAGACATATTCGGCCTCAGCGGTGGAAGTAGAAACCAGTTTCTGCTTCTCGGTGCGCCAGTATATTGGGCTGCCATTCAACATCACCATGTAGCCGGATGTGCTCTTTCTGGTTCCTGAGCATCCGTCCCAGTCAGCATCGGCGTAGCATGACAGGTTGATTTCTTTGTCTATTCGAGGGGTGAGCAGTAATTCTGTCTCCATGGTGCCCTTCAGGTATCTCAGCAGTCTCTTGACGGCCGCCCAATGAAACGCCTTTGGGTTACTGGAATGGCGTGAGAGAAGGTTCACTGCCAGCGTAATGTCGGGCCTGGTCCAGTTGGCTATGTGTAACAGCGATCCAATGATGGATCTGTAGAGGCTGATGTCTTCGAACGGTTCCCCTTCCTCATAGGCGTTTTTCAGGAAATCTGTTTGCATAGGCATCCCACAGGGGTGAGCGTTTGACATGTTGCATCTGTCAAGGAGTTCAGCTATTTTCTCCTTCTGGGAGAGTCCAAAGCCATTGGGTATCCTTGAGACTTGCACCCCTAGGTATTTGTTCACTGACCCCAAGTTTTTCAGGGAGAATTCATTTTGCAGTCCATGAGCGAATTCGTCGCATTTGGACTTACTTTTCCCAAAGTACAATAGGTCATCGACATACACTAGGACCTTTTCAACTTCCTCTGGTGATTTCCTTAGAAATACACATTTGTCGTCTTCGACCGGGAAGAACTTCAATTGCCTCATTGCCTCGGCCAAACACTCGTACCACCTCCTGCCGGACTGCTTTAGGCCATAGAGGCTTTTGCTGAGTAGCCACGTTTCCCCTCTGTTGCGCCCAAAACCAGGTGGTGCTCTGACGTATATTTCCTTGTCAAGGTCTGCATGGAGGTATGCTGTCTGTACATCAAACTGGTACACTTGTTCCTCGAGAATGGTTGCCATCACTAAAGCGGCCTTTACGCTTTCTGGCTTCACCGTGGGGGAGTACGTGTCTTCGTAGTTGTCAGGGTATCGTTGGGTGAACCCTTGGGCGACTAGTCACGCTTTGTACATTACCCCTTCATTTTCCAACGGTTTCACTTTAAACACCCACTTTGTTCCCACTGTCCTCTGTCCCTCAGGAACCTCGGCAGGAGCGTACACTCCGAGGGTTTTGAGGCTCTCCATCTCCCTTTCCATTGCCGCCCGCCACTTGTCCTGTTCTTCGGGAGGCAGTTTGTCTATGTCATCAAAGCTTGCTGGTGTCTCGGGGTAGGTGTTTATGCCCAGCACATACTCCTTTAGTCCTCTGGGAACTTGGCCTTTGGTTGACCTGGTTGACCTGCGAGGCACTCTGCTGGGGTTTTTGGAGGTTCAGTCTCCACAACGCTAGTGGTATTTTCATGCGACTGCCTGGCCTCATCCCTCTCTGGTGGCGTGTCCACTGGTCTGCTGGGCCTTGAGTTGGATGAGGGTGCTTTGGTTCCTTCTTGTACTGACTCATTTGTCAGTACCTCGTTTGCGTGTATCTTGCTCCAGTTCGCGTGTTCATGGAACGTGGCCGACCTGGAAATCACTATTCTCAGGTTGTGGTCTAGGAAACGGTATGCCTTCGAGCCCGGTTCGTACCCCATGAACCTTATCCTCTTCGTTATCTTGTCCCCCTTCTTCCTTAGTTGTTTTTGTATGTGTACGTCTGCGAACACACCGAAGATGTGAAGGTGGCTCAACTTGGGCTTCCGCCTGTACATGGCTTCATAGGGTGTTTTTCCGATAACGCCAGACCATAGTCTGTTCAGTGTGTAGTTGGAGTACAGCAAAGCTTCCTCCCAGTATGAGAAGCTTAGGCAAGCATCTTCAATTGCGCATCTGATCATGGTCTGGAGCACTCCGTTCCTTTGTTCGGCGACTCCGTTCTGGAAGGCTGAGAATGGTGCGGTTTTGTAGTGTAGCATCCCCTTCTCGGTTATCCAGTCTTCGAACTCTTTGGACAGGAATTCCGATCCTCTGTCCATCATCAGTTTCTTTATGTTGGTGTTGTTCTGAGTTTGCACCCTTTGGTAGAACTCTTTGAACTTGCTGAAGGTCTCGTCCTTGCTTTTGAGGGTGTATACGAAACCGTATTGGCTGTAGTCATCGACTATCGTCAAGAAGAATCTCTTCTGGCCCAAGGATCTCTCGAGTGGCCCCATCAGGTCGAGGTGGACCAATTCGAAAGGGTGGCTTGACTTCCTGGAGGATGTCTTCGGTCGTGCCTCGGTTTTCGCCTTGGAGCTTTTGCACACGGAGCACTCCAGGTAGTTCTCACAATTCTTGATCCTTAGTCCTTCTGAACACCCTAGCATCTTCTTGACTGTCGGAAAACCAATGTGTCCCAATTTTCTGTGCAACAGGTGCACACACTCATCATGTATTTGTTTCCCTATGGATATCCTCAGTGTTTTATGCTCTGCGCTGCTAACCCCTTAATTTAATTTAAATTTTAATTTAATTTAATTTAATTGTCACATTTATATACCGCTCACTCGGCCAAAGCCAACTCAGGGCGGTTCACAATAAAAATTAAAAAACACATGTTAAAAACAGTTAAAACTACCCACCCCCTAAAAACAAGGGCTGCAGGATCCAAAGGCACCATGGGGAAGAGTTCTTCTACACCAACCACCCAATGGAGGTTACTCTTCCACCTGCACCCCACACTTGACCCGCCAGCCAGGTTTTAAGTTTTTTTCTGAAAGGCAGCAATTCCGTCCGGAGACGTAGCTCTGTTTGCAGGAGGTTCCAGAGGGCCGGTGCAGACACGGAGAAGGCTCTCCTCCTTGTGCCAGAGAGGCGAGCCCCTCTGGCTGATGGAACAATTAGAGAGCCCCTCCGGTCCGCTCTGGTTGGACGGACAGACGTCCTCAGGGCGATGCGGTCTCTTAGGTAACCCGGCCCACTACCATATAGGGCTTTAAAGGTCAAAACCAGCACCTTGAATTGCACCCGGAGACAAACTGGCAACCAGTGCAGCTCCCGGAGCAGTGGCAAAGCACGGGCATAACGCCCACACCCCATCACCACCCTGGCTGCCGCATTCTGGACCAGCTGTAGCCTCCGAATGGTCGTCAAGGGCAGCCCCATGTAGAGCGCATTGCAATAATCTAGTCTGGAGGTGACCAGAGCGTGAGTGACCATGAGCAAGGAGTCCCGGTCCAGGAGTGGGCGCAACTGGCGAATCACCCGAAGTTGGGCGAAAGCCCTCCTGGTCACAGCCGCCACCTGTTCTTCTAGCAGTAGCCGCGAATCCAGGAGGACCCCCAAGTTGCGCACTGGGTCTGTCTGGGGCAAAATAGCCCCATCCAGAACCAAAGATGGTAGCTCCCGGGTTAACGCAGGACCCCTTATCCATAGCCACTCAGTCTTTCTTGTGGGACTGTTGTGATCATTGTTTTTCCCTTCTGGGTCTTCATGTTCGGGTTCCCTGGGGTCATCTGCAGTGCAGTCCTGCATCTCCTCATCGTCTGTGCCGTCGATTAGGCCTATCGTGGCCTGTTCATCCTTGGCTCCCTTGGCAATGAGGTATGGTAGGCCGCCTATGAGTTCCACTCTTCCAATCTGCTTTCCCCTTCTTTCGATGGACACCTTCTTGTTTTCGAAGACTATCCTGAGGCTGGGGTCTTCTGTGAGCTTGGTGGTGGCCAGGACATTATATGGAATTTCAGGAGAGTAAAGGACGCCATTGACCTGACCAATTCCAGGGATGAGTACGTCGCCCCTGCCGGTTACTCTTGCATGATCCTGGTTGGCGACTTTGATTCTGAAGGAATCTTCTTCAAATGAGTTGAATATTTCCCTGTGGCATGATGTGTGGGTGGTTGCCCCGGAGTCGATCAGCCACCGCTGTACGTGTGCATTTGAAGATCTGTCTGCCCTGTGGCTGCTGGTCCCTTCACTGTGCTTGACCACGTTCACTGAATCTGATTTGTGTCTATTTTGCCCCTTCTGTGGCTTAAGCTCTCTCTTTGGGCTAGGTGACCTTCGTCGTCTGTCCCCCCTGTCGTTGTCGCCCTTGTGTCTGTGTGGGTACTCGTCCTGTGACTCACGTCTGGGTCTCGGAGTGTCTTCATGGCGTGTTTGATCGCGTGTGGGTTTGTGTTTCCTTGGTCCACATGTGTAGCACTCGAAACTCGGGCTCGCTTGCTCAGGGAAACTGACTCTTTTGTGTGGCCTGTCCTCTCTGCGTATGGTGGCCCTACTTCTCCTAAGGTTATCCTCAGCTATGAGTTTCTTAGTGATATACCCCAATGTGGCATTGGCACTTCCCAAATTATCCAGCTGAGTCAGGAAGTAGTCCCAGCTTGAATCGAGGGAGTTGTATATAATGCTAATCTGGTGCTGATCCATTACGATTTCCCCCCTTCTTATGAGGTCGGATCTCATGTTGTTTAGTTTCATCAGGTGCTCGCTCATTGTTGACCCCTCTTTCATTTTGTATGCATACAACTATCTCAATAGCAAGCAGGTCGTAGTCCTTTCATTGCAATAAAACATTTCATACAATATTCCCCAAACCTCATGCACAGTTAGCCCATCAGGGATACTCCCATACATTGAAGTGTCAACAGAGCTTAAAAGTAAACAGAACACTCTGTGGTGTAGTCTGTCCACCTTTAGGGTCCATGGTTTTCTTGGTGGGTCCTGGATCAGGTAGAAAGCCCCCTCCCTCATCAGAATTACCTGGAATTGTTGTGCCCAGTCCATGAGGTTCTCCCCAGTCATGCAAAGGATTGGGAAGCTGTGAGATAGTTGGTTGTGCTGGCCAGCGTTGCTTCCTTTGCTGGATCTGGTCTGGTGCCCTGGGCTGTCCTTATATTGGCAGTAGGGGATGGGTACATATATATTTGCTATTGGATGTCCCATTTGCAGTTTTTCTGGTCGCCTGTAGAGGGAGTTCGTTGGTCCTCTACTCATCGAGTGACCTGAGTTGACCTGCAGTTCCTTTTCTTCGCCAGAGAGGGAGTTCTCCTGCTCCTCTTGCGCCTGCGTGAACCTCATTGTTTGCTGGCTGCCGAGGTGAGCTGATCTCTGTCTCGGAGGTCCTGCCGCTTCAGGTTGGAGCGTCGGTGAGGAGTCGCCTTCGTCGCTGGAGCTGCTTTCCTCGTCGGAGGGTCCTGTGGAGCTGTCGCGTGGAGGCCTCCATCTTTGCTGGACTGATGGGGGTTCGCGTCGTCGTAGCTCCGGTTCCTCGGGTCGTGGCTCTGCGTGGAGGTTGGCTTCCTTTTCCAGACATCCCCTGCGCTTGGTTTGAGCTGACAGTGAGTCATGGTAGCCCTCACTTTCTTTGTTCTGCCTTGTGTGTGCCTCCGGCCTTCCCGCGTGGACACGTGCCTTGCGGGTCTCGCGCCCCTCCCGTTCACGGTAGCGTGTTTCTGAGGGGGGGCTGCATCCCCTTCGGTTTCTAGCTGGGAAGGGCTTGCGGTGGCTTTCCTCCGGGGAGAGGTCATGTCCCCTTCGGTCTTTGATTGCGAAGGGGGCCTCTGCCCATGTGAGGAGTTCGGCCCGGTTATCAGCAGTGCCTCTCTTGGGGGCGTGGTGCCTGCTTGGGGGTCTCCGCTCCCCTTCTAGTTCCTGGGGGCTGAGGGTCGGCATGTCCCACATTTCTAGGGTCTGTGTGTCCACCCTCCGGGGTCCCAGGGCCTTTTCTTTTCTTCGCGTGGTTGGGGCGCGCGGGTTATCTTTGGGTATTGTTGTTCCGATGGGTTTTCCCGCCGGTGTGTTCGAATCTAGGGCCGCCGCTTGTAATTGGTCGGCTATCTCGGCTAGATTTGAACTCGGCGCAGTGCTTGGGGTTCCCGCCATGGAGGATCTCAGGGTAGAGCTTACCATGCCATTGGTGTGGAGTTCATCTCCGATGTTCATCAAGGCCAGTAGCTCTGCCGTGGGGATCATTCCTCTCCGGGCTATCGCCCTGTGGATTTTGGTTGTCAGGCTTTCGTCTTGGTCGTCCCTTTCGGTGGGTGCCCCTCCGGTTTCAGCCTTCGTTGGGCCATCTGGGTCCATCTCCGTGATGGTCCGGTTGGGGTTGTCCTCTTCCATTACCGTTTGGGGTCGTGCGATTGCCTGTTCCGGAGTTTCGGGTCCAGTTGGTCTGGCTCGTGTTCTGGACCCTCCTTTGTTCAGCCGGGTCCTTCTTTTGGTCATTTGTTTTTATTTTGGAGTTGTTTGTGGGCGAACCAAACCTCTGCTACCATTTTGTAAGAGTGTTTCAGATGGTTCGGCCCAATAACTCCAGAGACAATCTTAACCTATAAATCCAAGGGTTCACCGTTGGAACTGGCTATAGGTTGCTATGCGTCGCCCTACTGACCCGCACCCACCCTTCGTGCGCACGGCCGAATTGCCTACGCAGGTCAACGAAGGATTTAAAAATCTGGCACGGGGGCCTCAGCCCCACAAACGGCAAGAAAGGGAAAGAACTTCACTTCCCAACATTCCTTGTGCTGCGCCGCGCCAGAGCCAATCACGCTGAGAGGCTCTCGCACGGCGCAGCGTTCCGACACGCGCCGCAGCCAATCAAAAGAAACGCATTTTAAAAAACCCAGCAAAAACACAAAGCACCAACCCATAACTACAAGCCCCAGCGTCCTGCGCACCCACGCAGAACGCTGAGGAAAACGGCGCCCAGAAAGTTAAAAAGAAAAACAGCTTACAGGCAAGCAAACAGCAGCCGGCTTTCTTTTACTCACCTGCGGCGCCTGAAGCTCCCGAATGGAGTTTCCCCTTTAACATCAGTGGGAGGGGGTGACGATCCCCCTCTCCGCTGCCTACCCTACTGTTGGGAGGTTTGTGGGGATAAAAGGACTATATTGCCCCAACCCATCTGGAAACAAAAGATGAGGCAGAGAGGATCGATCCCCCACCACCCCTCCTTAAAAAAACTCCGTCTTTTCTTCTCTTTAAAACTGGAGTTGTTTTAAGGAGGGGGGGTGGGGGATCGATCCTCTCTGCCTGTTCCTCTGTGTCCAGAAGTGTAGGGCCAATATACACCTTTTATCACAAAAAAACACCCAACACTAGGGAAGCCAGCGGGGAGGGGGATCGCAGCCCCCACCCACTGATATTAAAGGGGAAAAATGATCTACTTTCACGATTCCTCAAAAACAAAGCATGACTCCACAAAAACAAAGCACCATAACACACTACAGCTCCCCTCCCCACCACCTAGCCCACCCTTCCTAACCCCCAATGACCATGCCCCCATCCCCACCACGGGCCGGCGGAGTAAATAATACAACGAGTCTGGCAAGCGAAAAAACCCCCAGCCTAACAACACATGGTATTTCAATGGGCCACCCAGCCACCGAGGCCGGCCCACAGAAATACCCACTCCAAAAACACAAACAACAACATTAAAAAAAGCAAAAACAATACTAAACATAAAAATTACAAGGAAAATCTACCACAAACAATCCAAAAAAACCAAGGACAAACACAACCCCCCCCCCCCACAAATCACAACAAAGGCACCCCTAACAAAACAGAGATCACAACTTACCAAGGCACACGTGCAGCCTCTCCGAGAATCAGAATTGAAATGAGGAAAGAACAGGAAGAATACACAGGCCAGGACAAAATCAACATTAAAACATTACGCAACAGCACCACCAAGTGGCCACAGGAAATATTACACTCAATGATTTCAAATTGATCTACAACCATCTACCAAAAACATACACTTACACATTTTTTAAAAAATCTTATCCAAAGTACACCTATCACCAAAAACCACATAGGAACACATTATTTTTAAAAATGCAATTATTGGGAAAAAATATATCAACCTTATCTCTTTTTAAAATTCAAATTTTTTAATAACAGTTTAAAACACTACCTACATATAAAAAAACACATTTAAAAAAACATAACTAATTTAAATACACATACAACAAAAAACATCCAATACCATTTCTCATATTTTTAAAAAAACAAAACCACCAAAAAAGCCCGGCAACGCCGGGCAACCCTTGCTAGTATATTATAATTAAAGTCTTTTATTCTCACTGCCCGCATGGCGGTCAGTGGCTGTATCAAGGGTCAAAGATGGAAGGGAAGGGTATGAGGTTGAGGTGGTCCTTTAATAGGGTCGGATGAGGTCAGAGGCATAAGGTTCAAGGGAATAGGGTTACAGTGGCAAGGCATTGTGGTACATGTAGTTCAGGTCAGTTTGATATTACATCTGACAGTTACCATCCTTCATTGTTACTGAACAAAATGAATTGACATCAACCCATATGAAGTAGGAATCTCACATGTTAGTGTAAGTGTTCAAGACAGATGTATGGAGTCTTTTCAGTTTATATTATTAGGGTGGTTATTGAATCCTCCATAGTGGCTGGAACGTAAATTAAGTTAGAAGGTGTAGCAATTTGTATAATTTATGGTAGTTGTAGTCAAAAAATGAAACTTTTTCAGGCTGTGTTGAAGATTCTCCCTTTTCCTGGTCTCTTCACAGAGCAATTAAATCTCAGTGGCAAACCGGTATCTAGGAAGCAGAGGTTGCACATGGGCACCCAAAGAAATGTGGAGGTGGTGAGCAGACAAGCTGCTGATAGTTTCTATGCATCTAGTAAGAGTCGAGGCTACATATTCATTCCAAAATGTATCAATATGATCGGTTGAATGTATCTGTGAGATCAAGAATTTATGGTTCGAGGACTGTATTCCTTTGGCAGAGAAGTATTATTATCTAAGACAGGGGTGCCCAAACTTTTTGGGCCATGGGGCATGGGCTGGTCACGTGGTTCAGCAGGCCGGTCACATGGTCCCTCTCATCAGAAGCAGAAGTAAAATGTGCTTTATAATCTGTGTTTTGAAACAGGATGAAATAGATTTTGGGCTGCCATTTGCTCTGCTTAAACCAGGAATGCCCAAACTACAGCCCATGGGCCAGATCCAGCCCCCAACATCAATTCATCCAGCCATCGCTGCCCACATCACTCTCGGAAGCGGAAGTAAAATGTGTGCATTTTACTTCCACTTCCAGGAATGATGAGGGCGGCGCAGGGCAGATGAATTGGCATTGGGGCTGGATCTGGCCCACAGGCCATGGTTTGGGCACTCCTGATCTAAGATGTAGACACTGCTGGATGTTTTGGTGTGGTTCTAGGCATTCTAATAAGCTTATGTGTCTCTTCTTTGGAATGATAGAAAATATAAATGTTGAAAAGGCAGAGCAGGAAGACACAACTACACCTCTAGGAATACTGGTTTGGTTTAACAGGCATATCAATCAACACAGATTTACTTACAGAGAAGCAAAAGAAAGTCATTGAAAGAGTCAGATCATAAGCCTCTGTTGTCTGAAAAAACTAGGGAACTAGTTTAGGTGCATTACAACATTAGTATTTAGAACACCATCCAAGGTCAAGGTAGCCATGCTACTGTCCAACCTCCAGTATGAAAGTAACAACAGCAAAAGGAATGCAATAGGTACTTGAAGTATAAACTCCTCTATTACCCTCTGATCTCTTTTTTACTATAAGTAAGTGTCACAATATTACATTCCATTTCTCTTGGAGAGCTGTCTCTACAAGACTGCTGGGCAGAATATATTCTGTTTACTTGTTAGTGTGATAAATTGTGATGTCCTAAAGCACGGGCCAGAGACCTGTCACAGAAGCATGACAGAAATGTGTCCACAGTCCCAATGTCATCTTTGGTAGTGATTTTCATTTGTTGCAGGCAATTAGAAGCAGAAAGGAAAATGGAAGGATAAATATTGTTCAGAATCACCCACTGATCTGATCCTCCAAACTATTTTTAATAGTTTGGCAATATACTTCGCGACCAGACCAATAAGCCTTAACCTGAAACTGGAAATGTATGAGGAGGGGAAGAGTACAAAGCCAACGCCTCCGTTGTTGGCTCTCCACAAATAGCCAAGGATAGTCTGGAGAATAAGATCTCCTCTGTTCAGGATCTACACTCATGGGGAGAGCCTCCACACATTAGCAGAGACTCTGCTTTTGAGAAATCCAGAGACAGACAGACAAAAACATACAACAATTGCCCTGTATAGCAACAAAATTGCATAACAATTAGGTTTTTGGGGCGAAACGGTGTCCCAAAGCTTTGCAGTGCTGCCTTGTTCATTACTTGTATTTAATTGATTTTTTTAAAAAACGCATACCGTAAAAATACACTTTGCCTCTGTTGAATGCAGACAAAAACAAAAGAGGAGTGTAAGGCTACCACTTTCCCTCTCCTCACATGTTTTAATAGGGTTATGCAGGACAAAGAAGCTATACAGCATATCATGTATGGAGGCTTTGTTCAAATGCAAGGGAGTTTGGAAAGGCAAAGCGGACATGGCTTCTTTTTCCATAGTTCCACATAGTCACTATAAGCCAGTGGTGGAGAACCTATGGTATGCGTGCCAGAGGTGGCACTTGGAGCCCTCTCTATGGGCACCTGTGCAGTCACCTCAGCACAGAGTTTGTGCCGCCCCTCTGCCCAGCAGCCTAATGGATGTGTTTCCTCCCTCCTCCAGCACAGAGTTCACCACGTCCCTCTACCCAGCAGCCCAATGGGTGCACTTCCTCCCTCCCCCAGCACAGAGCTCACCACATCCCTCTGCCCAGCAGCCCAATGGGAGCGCTTCCTCTCCCAGCAGAGAGTTCATCCCGCCCCTCTTCCCAGTAGCCCAATGGGAGTGTTTCCTTCCTTTCCTGTTGCTCTGTTGGCACTTTGTAATACATAAGTGGGTTTTGGGCACTTGATCTCTGAAAGGTTCACTATCACTGCTATAAGCAATTCAAAACTATAACAGGATGGTTATGATAATGTGAAAAATTCTTTGCAGGCGCACCCCCCAATAAAGGACTCAGACACCAATGAAAGTGGATAACGGCATTGGGCCACATTTATTGATTCATGCCCTAGTCCGAATTATAAATTTCTATTGGTAATTGACCAATCATAATTCTTAAGGCAAGCAGGCTGAAGTAACACTGGTAAGGTACCACCCAAAATTGCCAACGGCAATTGCTACAGTGTATCCATTTGTATCAATTTGTTTGTTGACCACAAACAAATTGTTGACCGTAGTCAATATCTAACTAATGACCCCACCCTCTGACGTGTATCCGTAAAATCACGGGGTGATGCATGCTGTCTAGCTATAGCCATCACCCCGTCGCCTAGTTCGTCGTTGACCGGACAACGTTTAACCAACTTATGCCTGTCTAGTGTTGTCCAGTCAATTGCGAACTTGCCGGATACCTGTGGGTCATAATGTTTACCTTACCAGTGCTACCCGCCCATGTGACCAACGTCAACAGCAGCAACAGAAAACCCCTATGTCAAACCATAGCAACAGTGTGGGATGGGCGAAAAAACCAGGACCCGGAAGCCAATATGGGTCCCAGCCAAAAATTCCCACCCGGCCCCGAAGCGACCAAAATATCACACTGTTAACTAGGGAGGGGGTGGAGGGAAAAACTTCTCCGCTCCGTCGCTTCGCAAAATGGCAGCTCGGCTGCCTCGTGGCCGCCCCTTTTATAAGGGAGCTGGCCACGCCCCTAACTACCCGGATGCCTTCATCCTGTGGGGGGGCTCCCGCAAAGAGCGCGGCGGCCATTTTGGCGCCGCGCTTGCATTGCAGGCGCACCCCCCAATAAAGGACTCAGACACCAATGAAAGTGGATAACGGCATTGGGCCACATTTATTGATTCATGCCCTAGTCCGAATTATAAATTTCTATTGGTAATTGACCAATCATAATTCTTAAGGCAAGCAGGCCGAAGTAACACTGGTAAGGTACCACCCAAAATTGCCAACGGCAATTGCTACAATGTATCCATTTGTATCAATTTGTTTGTTGACCACAAGCAAATTGTTGACCGTAGTCAATATCTAACTAATGACCCCACCCTCTGACGCGTATCCGTAAAATCACGGGGTGATGCATGCTGTCTAGCTATAGCCATCACCCCGTCGCCTAGTTCGTCGTTGACCGGACAACGTTTAACCAACTTATGCCTGTCTAGTGTTGTCCAGTCAATTGCGAACTTGCCGGATACCTGTGGGTCATAATATTTACCTTACCAGTGCTACCCGCCACACGGAGGGGCTTCAAAGAAGGCTCGACGCCCCCCCAGACCGTCAGCTCGGTCAACAGGCCTGCTCGCCAATCACCCAACAGGAGGTCCATACCTCCTCGCGACAGATGGACCCCATCCCCTGCATACAAGTCATAACTTTGGAGGCTAATAGCGGGGTGACGACTGACCCTCCCCCAAGCCCTGTCGACAAGGAAACGCGCCACTGCCCTATTCACCATGCGTCTAGCGCGGTCAAGGGCCAGGAGGTCAACGCCCCCTCTGTAGGAATGGCGCGGGACCATGTCCGACCAAACAAGGGTTGTGGCGGGCCAGACGTAATGCAGGTAGGCGAGGTCCTCGCAAATCGCATGCTTCAGCGACAAGCCGGTGACCTGGCCCAAATCATTGCCCCCCAGGTGTATGATCAGAATGTCAGGCGGGTCAGCATTCAGGCCTGAAAAAAGGAAAGGCAGCAGCTCCCGCCATAACATCCCAGGCTTACCATGCCATGTGAGACTTGCGTATGCACCCAGTCCCAGTTGGGGTCACCACTCTGTCGCCGCAGCATAACGCGCTGCCCTGTGCACGTAGCTATGGCCCCACCAGCCATACTGTCACCGGTGTAATACGACACCCCGGGTCTGTAAAGGAAAAATTGAGGGAAAGTAGGTAAGGTGACCAGGTTGGTACTCACGGGGGGAGTGGGCGCACATAAAATTGAAAACATTGCGATCCCCACCATCCCATGCTACGTATATCAGCCCCTGAGTACCCAAAAGCCGCAGCGGTCGAGGCCGCCCCTATACGGAATGAATGAGTGCCATAGCGGGCGCCTGGGAGGCCCACACTGGCCAGCGCTTTGCCCGTCACCTTCCAAAATTGAAATTTAGTAAGGGGAGACCCATCTTGGTGACAGAAAAACGGGCCATGGTGCGTGCCACGCAGTGCCAGGAATTCCTGTAGGGCACCAACCGGACAGATGTCTGCCAAAGAACACCGTAGCAGTCGCACACCACTGCCGACGCCATGCTGATCGGTCTTAGAGGAACGTATCCTCAACTGAGCCCAGTCTTTGGCTACACAGACATCCTCGAGTTCCAGTGCCCTACGACTTGCATCCGCCTTAGACAGCATCACAAGCTCGCTGATGCGGAGCGCTCCAAAAAATGCCACCGTTGTGGCTGCATGGAACAGGGCTGCCTCATATGCATCAAAACAGAGGCAAGGCCAGCCCCGGGCCAACTGGGTAAGGACCCCCGGGGAAATCGGGTGGCGGTCGTCCGGGCAACGCCCGCGCTCGCGCACCCACCCCTCCAAAACATGTCTCATACGGAAGTCAGAGGTGCTGTCCACATGACCCCCCACCTTGGCCATAAAAGCCAACGCTGAAAGCTTGGATGCTATGGTGCGAGGTGCAAGGCCCTGAGAATGCAGGTAAACCATGAACCGCAGAACATGGGTTACCGGTATCGGCCAGGTTCCTGGCAATTGAAATTGAGTACAAAATGCCCTGAAAGAATTAATTGCGTGGTGATACGCCTTACGGGTGCGTGGGGCTAGTGACAGGCCAATCGCCCGGTTCACCTCTCCTTGCCAATGGTCCATATCTCCTCCGGGAGTGGCGAGGGAAATTCCTCCGCATCCGGGGCCAAGGCACGGAACCGGGAGATCTGTAGGCGGGACAAAGCGTCAGCAATATCATTATTAACCCCTGGGACATGCCTGGCCCTGAACAGTACGTTGAGGCGCAGGCTGCGCAACACAAATTGGCGCACTAGATCCATAACCCTGGGCGATTTAGAAGTCTGTGCATTTACAATGTGGACCACGGCCGCATTGTCACACCAGAAATGCACGACCGAGTTGGACCACTCCTGGCCCCATAGCATCAAAGCGCCCAGGATAGGGAAAAAATTCCAGATACGTGAGATCACGCAGGCGACCCGTGCCTGCCCAGGCCGGTGGCCACCCACCATAGGCCCACTTCCCATTGAAGTACATCCCATAACCCAGGGATCCCGAGGCATCAGACTGAATCTGAAATTGAGGGGAAGCCAGGAGGTCATGCCTCCAAAATGAGACCCCATTGAAGTCCCTCAGGAACTGTAACCAGACAAGCATGTCTGCCCTGATACCCCGGGTAAGCCTAACCCTATGGTGAGGCCTGGATAATCCTGCCATAGCGTCGCACAAGCGCCGGGCAAAAGCCCTGCCCGGTGCGACCACTCTGCAGGCAAAATTAAGGTGACCATGCAGCACCTGCAGTTCCCTCAGTGATGCCTTGCGCTTGGCCAACAAGTCCGAGATAAGGGCCACTATCCTCGACACCTTATCCCGCAGTAACCTAGATGCCTGCGCTATCGTGTCAATCTCCACCCCCAGGAAGACTAGCTGTGTAGATGGGCCCTTGGTCTTTTCGGGCACTAAAGGGACACCGAGTTCCTTCATTAGCGTCTGAAATGTGTTGAGGAGACGTGTACACGTGTCCCAGCCCCGTTCACCCCCGAATAAAAAGTCATCCAGGTAATGGGCTACAGACCGGGACCCTGACCTGCGGACGAAAGCCCACTCTAGGAAGGTACTGAAACGCTCGAAAGCCGAGCATGATATGGAACAGCCAAAAGGCATGGCCTTATCAAAATAATATTCGCCCCGAAATTTGAAACCCAGCAATTCAAAGTCGCCCGGGTGCACTGGCAAGAGGCGAAAAGCCGACTTAATGTCGCACTTAACCAGCAGCGCACCCGGGCCACATGAGCGCACCATGCGCAGCGCGTGGTCAAAAGATGTATACCTGACTGAGCAAAGGTCGTCAGGGATAGCATCGTTGACCGATCGGCCGGCTGGGTAGGACAAGTGATGGATAAGGCGAAACTCGCCTGGTGACTTCTTGGGAACCAAGCCTAGGGGCGATACCTTGAGGTTAGTGAACGGGGGTGCAGGGAAAGGGCCAGCGACCCTGCCCGCATTGACCTCCTTATTAATGCTGGCGGCAGCCACCTCCTCCCTCCCCCTAAGGGACAAAAGGTTGGGGGCATCCTGAGGGGACCTATCACCCATGAAAGGAATACAGAACCCCTGTCTAAAGCCCTGAAGTAGATAATCTGCATCCTCCCCCTTCGGGTACAATGCGAGCCAACGCTCCAGCATGTCCACATTAATTGGGGAGGGAGCCTTTTGGTGAACCAGCTCCATCTGCGGCAGTCTTGCCAGCCCACTGTCTGCCCCTCCCTCTGACCCGCGTCCCTCCAGGCCTGGGACAGGCAGAGGCTGCATGGGGGCCCGGACAGGTGGGACACTCATGTCTGTACTTGCAATTCTTCTTACTGCATGAACCATTAGACGAGAAAGTCCAGCACAGCAGTCGGGCTGGAACCCCCTGCCCCGCCACTTGGCGGGGAACCTGTGCTGGAGCCACTCGCTGGACCGCATGTCCACAATGGTATCTTTCCCCTGGTGCGGGGCGCGTGGGCGTCATGTACAGCAGCCAAAGTCTCTGACATGGCTCATCCCACCTCATCTCAGGGTGCAGGGGAATTCGCATACGGAATTCCTCGTCATAAGCCAACCACGACGGGCCCGGAAAATCAACCATCGCCCGATAGATATTGTCCAAATACTGGACCATCGGATTTGCCAGATCCGGCCGGGCCCTCAGGTACACCGCCATGTAGATGAGGTAAGCCGGCAGCCAGTTGGCCCACGTCCGTGGTGGCTTGCGACGACGTGCCTGTTCCTTATCCTTCTCATCCTGCCCCTCCCTCTCTTCCTTGGTGGGCTCCCTGTTTAGGAGTGAGAAGATATCAACATACTCCCCTCGCCATATTTTCTCTCTGGTGGCCTGTGCCAAATGGTCACCCAGTGGCAAGGAATAGCCCGCTGTTGGCAAGGCCGAGACAGGCACAGCAGAAACTGCGGGCATCTGGAAAGGGGCTTGAACTAGCCCAGCCACCCCCAAAACATTCCCCACAGGGTAGGAAATGCTACCCACCCCGGGGCCCTGGGTGGTGGTTGACGTCGCCTGTTGGTGCGTCAGCGGCTGTACCGCCGCACCACCCATGCGAGGCCAAGGCCATTGGAAAGCCCCCCCCCAACGTAGCCATATGTGTAGGTGCACTAGTTTGTACCGCATACTCACATGCTGCACCCCCGCGGGCCGCCCCCACCGGGGGTTCCGGCCCACTGGGGGCGTCGGAGCTCACGACCGCCGTAGAGCTTGCCGCCGGAGCTTGACCCGCGCTGGCCTGTTGGTCGGGGAGCTGCGAGGCAGTGGCCGAAGTCGCGCCACGCGCCTCAAGCTGCTCGACCCGTCCCGTCGCCTGCCGCTGCCCAGCAGACGACATGTCCAAGCGCACCCCAAAAGGAGCGCCAGCGTGGCTGGCCCGAGCAAGGGAAGCCTCGAGTGCCGCCACGCGGGCCAGCAAGGCCTCCACACTGGCCTGGGGCCACGGGCCAGCCGGCCCACCCGTTACGGGCGTGGGTACAGGCCCTTGCACCCCGGGGCCCGAATAAGGCCATGACCCCACACCCAGGCCCGGCAGGGCCGGCGTGGGCACCTGCCAAGGGAGGGGACCGCACCACCCCCCAAGGCTGGAAGGCCCCAGAGTGAGCTGGGCCCCGATTGAGGAAGGCCCAGAATGAGCACCAGGAGCGGCGTCCGCCGCTTGCGGGCCGCGGGCCGCAGCCCATACTGGACCCCTGCTCGGGTCCCCGGCCTCCGGCCAGGGGGTAATAGACCCCATCCCACCGGTCCCAGTGGGAGCCGGCAAAGGCAGCTGGTGGGAAGGCGCAGCCGCGGTCCTCCGACCCGGATTGCGCCTCCGCACCGCCCGAGCCGCGCTCGCGGCCGCCTTCTTCTTCGAAGGCATCTCAGTCGGACCTAAGGGAAGCTGAAAAGAGGAAAGTAAGCAGCCAAAAGGCTTCCCGCTCGAGGTAAAAAAGCGACGGAGTAAGAGGAAAAACTTCTCCACTCCGTCGCTTCGCAAAATGGCAGCTCGGCTGCCTCGTGGCCGCCCCTTTTATAAGGGAGCTGGCCACGCCCCTAACTACCCGGATGCCTTCGTCCTGTGGGGGGGCTCCCGCAAAGAGCGCGGCAGCCATTTTGGCGCCGCGCTTGCATTCTTTCCTTCCTTCTTCCTTCCTTCCTTCCTTTTCTTTTTTTCCCTTTTCTTCCTTCCTTCCTTCCTTCCCACCTGTGTTTGAAGACTGAATCCAAACACAAAACAAGGGTTTCATAACTCAACCTACATGTCAATCAGTCTGAGGGTTGGAAAAGTACACTCCCATCTAATCCTCCCAGGTTTCACTCATGTAGCTGTAGCATATACGAATAATGTCACACATTTGTTCATATTATGCTGTTTTGAAGCCTGAGGTCTAGTTAATATGGGAAACACCTCCTGACAAGCTAGCAAAGTGGACCTATCACAGGAAACAGTTTTGTTATTGGTTGCTCCTCTGACAAGACAAGACTAATTTGGCATGTTTATGGAGAGGGTTAGGAAGTATCATGTGACATACTGCCATCAAGAGTCACCTCTGCTGGTCTAGATACTTTTTCCTGGATTGAGTTTGGAAATTGTAGCAGCACACAGACGGAGCCATGTATGGTATTCTACTATTACAAATTGAGAATTTGCTGTGGGAATGGAGAGTCCCACCAGATCTAAATATGCCTATTCAGAAAGCTGTTTGATCCTGTTCAGAAAGTTGTTCTGGGTAGTTTTCCTACCCCTTTGTATTCTCTGTGACAGGCAGAAGATCATCCAACCTCTTTAATCCTTTTACATCAGGGCAAGCAATTGTAGTCCTCCAAAAATTTAAACTACAGTGGAACCTCATACAACAATTGCCCTGTATAGCAACAAAATTGCATAACAATTAGGTTTTGGGGGGAAATGGCGTCCCACATAACAATTTTCCCTATGTACAAATTGTACAACAATTTTTCAATGGGAAAAACAACTTAGCAAAAATAATTGTTATACCATGCATCCCATAGGGAAAATCGCTATACGATGCATGCATTGTATAGCAATTGTTTCATACAACAACAAGCCCTGTGGGACGGATTAAAATCGTTGTATGAGGTACCACTGTATATTGGTTCTTAAATGTTTACAAGCACCATAAAGAAGAGGAACATCAGAATTTGCCGTATGCTTATTAGGGCTGTTGGTTCATCTCATTTGATGTTGCCTACACCAGCCTTGGCTAAGCCTTGAGATAATGGACATTTTAGCCCCAAACATCTGAAGGGCACCAGTTTGGTTTACACTGACTGGCATTCACTCTTGCAAGTAAAGCAAGGCCTGCAGCCCTTCCTCACAAAAATATCACCATTCAAGGTCACTCATAGCAGCACATGACATGAAAGAAAAGTGTCTGATTATAACAGCTGAAACTTCCATCCAGACCAGCAACAGTTGCTAGGGAAATTTACTGCATTTCAGTTCTATTTTATAATGGCTTTTCAAAATAATAATAATCAACATATAAGTTATCCATAAGATCTTAAGGAATACCCATTCCAAATATGAAGCAGCTGGTCCTGTGTGGGAGTAATTAACAGAGAGCACTAGTGATTAATTGAAATATATTGTTTTAATTTGGTGCACAGATTTCAAACATAGTCAGTGAAGCTGTTATGTTACCACTAACTTTCCACTTCTTCAGACACAACCGTCCTTGTTTGAAGAAATGGGTTGTAATCCATGAAAATACATCATGAAATGAATTTGTGGACTTTAAGGCCATAATCCAGTCTGGCCAGGTTATCCTGCTATAGTAATAGAGTAGACTATACAGCCAGTGACTCAATGTTGAGTGCCAGGTAGCAGTTAAATAACCTGACAACCCTGAGGACTAATGGCCTTTGGTTGGTGAGGTCCATAGGGAAAGGTGATTGGCCCCAAATTGATTAAATCCTACTTGAATCCATTATGATGGAGGGCAGCAGCTTCATCAATATTGGCCTAGGGCCGATGAGGACTTTGTGTGCCAAAAGGGCTCAGGACCAGAAAGTGACTTGCAGAACTGGATCAGTGGTACAGGTGTCAAAGTACTGAGTGCAAAGTTTAAGGAGCACAATACTGTACAGTACTTTAATTTCCCTTTGGTTTTGTTAGTATGCTCCTGAAGTACAAGAATGCAGATACAGTGGAACCTCATACAGAAAATTGCCCCGTATAGCAACGAAATCGCATAACAATTAGGTTTGGGTGGTGGTGGTGGTGGTGAATGGTGTCTCGCATAACAATTTTCCCTATGGAAAAAATCGTACAACAATTTTTCAATGGGAAAAACCACTTAGCAAAAAAAATAATAATCGTTGTGCGATGCATCCCATGAGGGAATCGCTATATGATGTATGTATCATATAGCAATTGTTTCATACAACAATGAGCCCCGTGGAATGGATTAAAATCATTGTATGAGGTACCACTGTACTTCTACTGGCATAAGTCATAATCTTTCAGTTTTTCTTTCAATTGCTTAAGTTACTTATTAGAACACATTTCACTGGGGGGTTTTTTTGGAATTTGAACAATCTATTTTTATATTAGTCTCTTATACATTTTTACGGTATGCGTTTTTAAAAAAAATCAATTAAATACAAGTAATGAACAAGGCAGCACTGCAAAGCCAATAAACATATTTTGAAAAGTATTTTCCTCTGTATTGTGCTAGCATTCCTGACCAACTATTCTGACCAATACTGATCCAATACAAGGCCAATGCCTCTAAGCCACACCACAGCTAGAATAATAAGAAATACATTTTTAGCCTTTATTCCAGTCCAAAGGTCATTTGTATTCGGCCTACTATGTGTAATCTGAAGCAGCCATATCATGTGAGTTGATGCTGTAAAGGGACATTGCCTAACTGCTGACCTAACAAAGTTAAATGTCCCCACCCCATCCCCACAAATATAATTTAGCAGGTCAGGTAATAAACTTCCTATTAGCTCTAATCCCTAGTAACTGCCATTTGCAATGTTTTAAACAGCTGAGCTGCTGTTATGATTGCTGCAGGAACTTTCCAGAGGTGACCAAGAGTTATCACCTGCTATATTGGCCACATTTTCCAAGACAGTTTATCTCTTGGCTTGCATGCACAAACAGTGCCAGATTATGCACAGTGAATTTATAAACTATATATGTTAAACTAGTGAAGCTGAGGCTGAACCTAGAAAAAGAGAAATGGCTGGAATAGGAAAATCAAATAGGATAGTGTTTTTTTTTTTACTTTTTGCACATTTTTTCTCTTTCCTTATTAACAGAAAGCATGACGGCCTTGGATTTTCTGCTTGATAAAGTGTTGGCAGCCCAATTTGTCATACGGCTGAAGCCAAATTGCCGTACTTATACCGTAAAGGCTGAGTGGGCGGAGTTGTGGGTGGGGTGGGCGGAGTTGTGGACAGAGTCTGGGCAGAGTCGCTAAATAACATTTTTTTGCATATTTTTCAGTAAATAACCTTTTTTTGAATATTTTTCAGTATTTTTCTAAATTACCGTACTTCTCCGCACGGTAATCGTACACCGTACGGAGGGCCAAATTACCGTACAGTGCGGTAATTACCATACAGGTTGGCAACAGGCAGAAAAACAGAAATTTATAAACTGGTCATGAGACTTGTGACTTTTAAAAGGAACCTGAAGGCAATATTTTATACTTCTACTAAGAAATGGAAAGCTTTCATAATTTACATAAAAATACATGAAGTTGCAGCTTCAGTTGTTGCAGTTGGAAAAATGTCAGTATTAATAAATTCAACAAACTGTAATGAATACCGTACTTGAAGAAGAAGATGGCCCTAAGTCTATTTAATTGGTCAAATTTAACTGCTTTACCAGCTGGGCTTGAGAAGTTCATGAAAGGTTACACCCTTGGTAGCTAATAGAGCTGTGTCCACAACTGGCAGGTGACTTTAAATCACTCAATTGCCTGATCAGCTTTTGCTAAAAGAAGAGTCAGCGTGTCTTTAAGAGAACAATCCTTTGCATAGACTTCCACTGCCAAGGAAGTGTGTTTAGATGAGAACTTTAGGACTGTTTGGTGAAATATTTTGATGCACAACTGTTCTTCACTGTAGAATAATAAAACAGGGTAATGTGTTTTTGTGAGGGAGGGAGAAGTTTGGAAATGGTGGGAACCTGGCGCCTTGCAAAACGGGGTGGGGGGGATTGGAGGAGATTTCATTAAGCTCTAAGGTGGGTTTGAGGAGGTTCTGAGCACATCAGGCAGAAATAAATGTTGATAGCAAACCAATCTTAGGGTATATTATTTTCTAGCAACAAAAGAAACATCTATAAAAAAAACCTCAGTCACTCTATACTTAATGTAACATTGATGAACAACATTGGCATTTTTAACTTCTTGTTCAGCAGGTTGCCTGTAGAAATGTTATTGTAATTATATATTCAACATGTTTTTTCCAGTGTCACTGTCTAGAGTTGAAGCACAGCAGCCTGACAAAATCATCACTGTCATAGTTTTCTTAGTACTTATGCAAATAAGAATGTTGCATCTCCCAAAGAGATACAAATATATGGCATTTGGACTACATTTTAAGTATTATTAATCCCCTCCCCACCCACCCCCAATTTTAAATTTCAATGCCCAGGGTGAATAAACAGACACAAGGCTGACTGACCTTGAAGCTGAAGCCAGACACGTCCTGCTGCCAACCCAGGAGCAAAGAAATGTGAAACGGAAGGTTTCCGCTGTAATAAAATTACAGGTCATATGAGGAGCAAACTGAGAGTGGGCAGGGGAAGAGAGGAAAGAAGTATTTCTTCTGCTGGCCAATCTCATTCCACTCAGGCCTCTTCAAAATATTCTGGTCATACAAGAATGTCCTTGAAGGCAGGAAGAAAGTATCCTAGTGAAGTACCTTGTGATTTTGCAGACATTTATTGCTGGCCTTAGGCGTTTGTTTTAACCTGAATCAAGGAATATAATAATTTCGTGTCAGAAATTATTCTGGGTTGAAAGATTTTTTGTGGAAGAAACTCTGTTCAGGGAATGCCCAAATAAGACTCCTTTCATGTCCCCAAGAGCTGGGACAGAGATGGGCACTCAATCCATCATGCAGTACCCAGGTCTTGAGCTGCCAACTTGCCAGCCTTCCAGCTAACAAGGCGAGCTTCTTAACCACTGAGCCACCACAGCAAGGAATGTAAAGGATACAGCAACAATACAATTTTGGACATTGCTTTTTAAAAGTATAGATTTTCTAGAGCTGAGCTACATGTGATGTCATGCACCTTATCCTCATGGGACCACAGACCCTTACCTTTGCCCTAAAAAAGCAGATTGCCATTCTCTTTCTAGTTGTGTGTTAATACTATGCTAGATTCTCTGAAGGCACTGCAGAATTCTCATCCTCATGGCTGCCAGAAGTAGATGACACACAAATAATTGTTGTGGTATCTTAAAATTTATTTAGGCTATTCTCAGAATTGTGTCTATGCTGACAGTTTCTTCTCAGAATTATGTCTATGTTGACAGTTGCTTTTGGGATGCCTGTGTCAGCAATCAACTCCCCAAATTAAGTCCATGTTCACCTTCCAATGACCAATCACAAAATAAAACAGAATAATTGTAAAATCATGTCTGTGACAAACAGACGGTAAGATCAGATGAGGAATCTATCTCACCTACAGCAAAGTCCACTGCCAAAAAAACCCTCCTTGTTGTTTTATTGCAATAGCACAGGAGTTCTCAACCTTTTAAAGCTGGGGGCCGGATCACACTCCCTCAGACAGCTTCAGGGGGTTGGATGGCCATTTTGCCCTTCCCCCACCACGTCCCTTTCTGGTGTGGTGGAGGCAGTGGGGAGCCACATGAAATGGCACCACAGGCCGCATCTGGCCTGCAGGCTGCAGGTTGAGAATCCCTGCAATAGCCTAACACAGCCATGTCCCTAACAAAAATTACAATTTGGGGCCAAACAGCAATCTGGCCCTCTATATATAAGGGAAATGAAACACTCTGGCCCATACATTGGAAGACAGATGAAATACTCTTGACATAGGCTAAAGATACACAATCAGTTATCTTTGTTATAGAAACAATACTACTCTAGTCTTCATATTTTGGTTGTTCTTGAATATTTGAACACAATGCAGGAATGAATAAGGAGGACAGGTTTGTATCAACTTTTCTTTGTGCATTGGACAAGGTGAGGAGGTGCATGTTATGCAAGCTGGCTCACTCTCTTTTCTTTCCACTCTTTCCTATTCCATCCATAGAGTTTAGAAGTACAGTAATGCCATGGCCTTCTTTCTTTCAGAATCTTAGGTTGAAACTAATACAAGTAACATCTGATTTACTCATCCTGCATTAGACTCATCATGAGACTAATTCTAAAATTTAGACCTCATGGTGAGGTAGATAGGTAGATTTATTTATTTATTGGAATGAGATCTAAATTTTAGAGCTAGTCTCAGGTTGGAGACTGCAGGTTGAATGAATCAGATGCTCCTGGTATTACTTTCAGCCTATTATTATTATTCTACTTCTGAAAGTGCCAAAATAAACCCACCTTTCGGTGAATCCTTTCTGTAGTTCCTTCTGCCAGACCTAGTGTGAGAAAGATTAGCCTGCACAAGGTTTCTGTTGCCCTGGGTATGTCCAATTGTGGTTCAAAAATACCACGATCTTCGAGGAGGCTCTTTCTGTGTATCCCAGCCTATGATTCAGAGATAAAGAAACCATGACACAGTTTCAAACTCTAAGGATGGGGCAGAGGGGAATGTATAAGAAAGAAGAGTCAGACTATAGTGATTATTGACCAAGAGTAATTTTCACTACCTATTACATTCCTACTGTGGTGGAGAATTTTGGCAGGGGGAGTCAGAATCTGCAGGAAGTTTTCCAAGGAAGGTATGCTTAATTTGTGACCACACCCAGTAAAATAGAGTGAACCTATCTATATATATATTAAAAGAATACATACAGGATGGGGAGACAGGAAGTATCCTTCCTTGTTCACCTATGCAAGTTACCTAAAGGCTTTGAAACGACATGGGCAATAATTGACAGCAAAGACTGCACTGCAACAGAGTTAACTTACATTTTAATGAAAGGTGTAAAATAATAAGATAGACACAAGTAAATTCACCTTTTGCTTCAGATAGACATCATGATGGGGAAAGCCACATCCCAGGTACAAAGTTATTGCAAAACGAAACACAAGTAACCAGAGTAATAAATAATCAACAAATGTACTTCACAAATAATGTCCATGAAAGAATTCTTAGACTGTATAGATTTGTGTGTGTTTGTGTGTGTGTTATAAACAGCAGGTAGCTGTGAAATAAAAGGGGGAAAATAGAGACAGGTAAAACTAGATACAGTACTGCCTTTGAGCTTAGTATACTTTTTGAAATAATAGACTGTGGCATTAAATAGATATATATAGTGGATATGCTGAGAATATGCAGTAAATTAGTGGTTTGCCCGAATAAATCATGCTTCTTTTTAGCATGCAGCCCATTTTTCTTGTTAGACACTAATGAAAAGAACAAGCAGTTTGAATTAAAATTGTTTTTCACTAAACATTTTCCATGTTACAACGACCACATTCATTACCAGCAATACCAAAACATGCCCCAGAAAGTTTCTATTTCTCAATCCTGCCCTGCCCCCACTAAAATTACTGATAATTTCTCAATAGTTCATTGAAGTTTAATCATGCATTTATTTATTTTCTTAAAAGATCTTTACATAGACATGATAAAATATTACATGACAGATAATTTATAAATGCTAGCATTTACAGTTAGACAAAAACTGAATTTATTGCTCAGCCTTTGTCTGGGCAGATAATTAAAGTGCAGAGAGAGAAACCAAACAGACAAATTAACAATCCAACCACACACAAGCCAACAGAAGCTAGGCATATTTGTTTTCCATGGTTGAGATTTAGTAACTCAGTGAATCTGGTAAGAAGTATCAGCTAAAATAGGCTAAATGGCAATATTTTTTAAAGCAGCTAATTTCCTGAGAGAGTTTCAAGGGAGGTAAATAATGATGTTTAGCCCTGTTTTGTTAACTGGCTAATAGTCAATGGAAAAGTAAGGACACTTTCCCAGTCTAGTTACTGTATTCAACAGTGCTAAAATGTGCACTGTGTTTGTGCTCACTCTTCTCTGTAATGACAGGAAAATAATGGTTTTCTTCAAATGATCACAGGACATACTATGTATATTATAAAATACTTAACCCTGTGATCATACAATTAAGAAAGCTATCACTGATGATTGCCAAACAATTGAACACAAAGTTTTGTTGTCCCACTGATTACAGGAACAATATTTTTGTACATTCTTTCCACCGAATTCAGAATTTAAAGCTACTTATCTTTAGCCTATATTTCTCTTTCATAAGGAACCAATATGGAAGCGGAGAATTATTTACTCCATTTGCAGATTTTGTTAAAGAGACCAAAGTTTGCTTACAGTTATCCATTAAGCCAGGGGTACTCAACCTTTTAAAGCCTGGAGCTGGGTCAAGCTCCCTCAGACTGTTGAAGGGCCAGACTAGTGGCTTACAACATCCACCCTACTATGGAGCACCATTAGGGGCATGCCAAGCCAAATGGAGGAGACAAGGATTGAGGTGGTGGCAGCTGAAGTGAGGGCGCAGGCCGGATGATTTGGTGCCACAGGCTGGACCCGGCCCATGGGCTGTAGGTTGAGGATCCCTGCATTAAGCTGACAAGTTGCTGTTTTTAAAACATTATCTCTCATTTGTTGGGCTAGATTCTAACAGCCAGAGTTTTCTGACAGTATTACATAAGTGTAAACATAAAATAAATAATAATTTGCACAAAATCACAGCTGCAATCTGAGACTTCACAGAGTTCCAATACGTTCATGCACCCCCATGCAAGTAGATGCTTCCCAATTACAGACTGTTGAAAAATGCACATTCGTTCCAAGAAAATAGGGCAGTGCCAGTTCGTGTTCATGTCACAACGATTGCATACAGTCAAGCAGTTGGGTCAGAGGCTATAAACTGATGCAGACATTACATTTAAAGTGACATTAGAATATTTCCATTTATAGATAGATACACGGAGAGAGAAAAAGAGACAAACATGAGTTAATTTATGTGATGCTCAATGGGAAATGAATATACAACACAGTACAAATATACAACATAGTCCAATAGATTATGGTCCCTCCTGTTAATTGTGCAGTAATATGTTTTGTCTGCTAGACTGACCATAACTGATCTTTTAAAACCACCTCTAAAGAGCATGGAAATTTAAAGGCATTCAAAAAGATAATCCATATTATTACTGTTACAATCCCTGATGGGTTGTCACTAGTGTGTGTGTGTGTGTGTGTGTGTGTGTGTGTGTGTGTGTGTGTGTGTGTGTGTGTGTGTGTGTGTGTGTGTGTGTGTGTGTGTGTGTGTGTGTGTGTGTGTGTGTGTGTGTGTGTGTGTGTACATGCATACATGCATGCACTGGTATTACCTATTCCCAAAATGGAAGAGAAATGGTCAGTGTTGAATACATTCCTGGAATAGCTTTCCAAAGAGGTTTTGAGAAAACACACTCATATAAGATGCTCTGTAGCACCTGTGATACTTTATTAGAGCAAGTACTTTTAACAAAAGTCATCTTTGTCTATGAAGCTTCATATGTAAAACCTCTAATTTCCACTAGTATATATAGCAACCATATATACCTATTACAGTTTATTAATGTGCATCCTGGATAACCCATCACACTTCTAGAGAAGGGAAGATCTGATTACGTTATGTTGCATAAATATTTTCTAGCTTTCTGTCAATGTTGAAACTGGAGATGAATCAAATTTAACCTACAAAGGAACATTTTCCAAAATGTGTATCATAAAACAAAGCAATTGATCTGATATTGTTAAACATTATGTTTTCTTTACAAAGTTGGATATTATTCTGAAGTGTGACTTGTTTAAATCAGACATTAACAAATGCAAAATGCATTAAAACATAGATCCTTGCATGCTCATTATGGAACATGGGTTTTGTTCTCCCAGCAATAATTAGAGCTTCTCTTTTTATCCTGCCATTTCCTTATTCATTGGAATCTAACAGAATGTGGCATCTACTCTTCAGTATGGTTACCACAATTTCTTCAGTTTTTTTAATCAGTTCCCAGTTTCTCTTCCATCAACTATCACCTTTTCAGAGCAAGATGCATTGAACTCATGTCTCTGGCATTTGCTTTTCTCTTCCAGCTGCTGCTTCTCCATGCTTGAAAAGGAATCTCTGTGAAGCTCTGTATCCCATAATGGGAAAAGTACTTGAATTCTTCTCAGAATTTCCCCTTTGCGTTGTGTAGGGGACATGTCATGCATAATTTCCCCCCGTTATATTAAAGTTCTCTGTATGCTCAAGGAGAAAACTAGCTTCTCAAGCAGGCAGTCTGGGTTCAACTTTTAGGGATAGTTCATACAAAGTGTCTTCGTCTATGATGAGACTCTTGTCAAGTAAGTATTGAGTAACCTGAAAGAATAACAATAGGGAACAGTTGATATGTAGCACTGAAAAGACTGTAGGACTGCATATTAACTTTTTGACTTATCAGTAAAAGAGGAGGCAAAAGATAAATGGAATGAAATGTCAAAAGATAATATATAATTCTATTTTGGAAGCAACTCTAGACAGATTTTGGTAATCAAAGTTCATAGCTCATGCATCTTCTCTGAAATTAGATACATGTTTTAGATTTAAAACAGGAACATACAAATACTTGAAATTCTGTTACGAAGGAGAGATGAAAGTATTGTACCTTTGGTTGATGGTCTATGCGATAGGAAGTCAGTTGGAACTGGCGTATCTCCCTGATAATATGTGATATCTGTTCAAGAAACAGATATAAAAAGCGTTTTAATTCTACACAAATTAGCTTAGCTCATTGATTTATTCCTTCCATAAATGAAAAACTATTCAGAGAAGTGGACATTCCTGCCTTGCCTCCTCTTCAGAACATCTTTGTCCCTCAGAAACTGGGAGACCATTGATCATAGTAGGATATGTATTATGAAGGCCTGCAGCATTTTTGCAACAGATGAATAGAAAACTGGCAGACAAATCCCTCCCTGCCACCCCGCTGAATGGAGAAACAGCTTAAAATTCAAACTATAACTCAACCAGAAATTAAAGGGGAATTTATCCTGCAACAACTGCTATTTTAGGAACTACTTATACAGTACATAATTGTTCATAAAACAAATTTATTCTTTGCTACTTTGCCACTTCCATCCTTCATAGTTATTCACCTTATATTTTATGTTACATTACAAATGAAGAAAACTCTCCATAACTAATTTCTTCACAACGCATGTTGTTCATTTATGACAAAGTTTGATCCTATGCATGTCTACTCAGAAATCAGTCTTACTGAATTCAATGCTACTTATGCTCAGATAGAACTGTGCATTTTCATTCCAGAAAACATACTCTTCTTGGCAGTTAATGCTTTTTAATGTCTAACTCTATTTCATTACAGTGATACCTCATACAACGTCCAAACTTGGTTCCACAAGTTTGGACTTTATACGGATTTGGACTTTGTATGAGGCATGCAAAATCCTAGCTGTGATGCCTCATACTACGTCCAAATCCTTGCCGCGATGCCTCATACAACATCATTTCCATAGAGATACATTGTACTGTAACATCACAGTCTTCACGGCAAAGCCAAGGAAACATTATGGAAAATGACAGAACTTTAAGAAACCATTGTCTAAAGGCTAAATACATTACAAAAACATGTGAAACAACCCTGATTGTCCAAGAACCTGAAGAATGCTGCAAAAATCCCAGGAATGCTTCTAAAAATTTTGATGAAAAAAATCAAAAAAATCCAAAATCACGCTCAAAACCACTCTTTGCCTCATGCAAAACCCAAAAGAGCAATGCATGCATGTGTCCTGCCTTTTATACTGCCCAGGCACAATGCAACCTGGGAAAAACCCCAATGCCTCATACAAAGTCGCAGCGACTTTGTATGAGGCAGCTTTTTTCAAGGAATTTGGTGATGTTGTATGAATTCGATGTTGTATGAAGCGGACTTTGTATTATTACTGTATTTGTAAAATAGCAGAGTCAGTTGTACATTTTCAACATTGTTTAATATAGAAAGAAATGGAGTGTACATAATTGGAATATTAATACTCCAAAAGTAACCAGCAGATGGAGATAGAACATTGACCCTGGATATACGTACTGTACAGACAATTGTATCTTGATTTCTGCTTATAATCCACTTTGAAAACATCATATACTGACAGAAGGACTTGTATTTGCTGCCCAAGAATACCGTATTTATTCGAGTATAACGCACAAAATTTTATACCCAAAAAAAGACTCAAAGTTTGGGTGCGCGTTATACACGAGGACTGGGTGCGCGTTATACACGAGCCTCTTTTAAACGAGCCTCAAGAGCACGCCGCGGCCCTCCTCCCAGGCGGCGGCAGGCGCCCAGGTCCCGCTGCCGCTGCCGCTCACCTCCACGCACCCGCCGGGTCGAGAAGGGAACCCTCCGGGGGAGTGCCGCGGCGTGCTCCGCGCTACCCGGGCCGCGCGACTCAAGAAGCCGGTGCCGGGTAGGCACGGAGCACGCCGCGGCCCTCCTCCCAGGCGCCCAGGTCCCGCTGCCGCCGCCGCTCACCTCCACGCACTACCCGGGCCGCGCGACTCAAGAAGCCGGCGCCGGGTAGGCACGGAGCACGCCGCGGCCCTCCTCCCAGGCGCCCAGGTCCCGCTGCCGCCGCCGCTCACCTCCACGCACTACCCGGGCCGCGTGACTCAAGAAGCCGGCGCCGGGTAGGCACGGAGCACGCCGCGGCCCTCCTCCCAGGCGAAAAAAATTTTATACTGAGATTTCATGGAAAATTAGGGGTGCGCGTTATACACGAGTGCGCGTTATACTCGAATAAATACGGTAAGCGGTACATAATTAAAGCAAGAATTGACAAAAGTGGAACTGACAGTAAGTTTAGGCTTTGAAAAGAAATGGATGAAACAATGGACCACATTATCAGTGGACACAGTAAAATTGCACAGACGTACTACAAAGGATGCTATAACTGAGTTGTAACAATGTTATATTGGAATTTGTGCAAGAATTATGGAATACCATCTTTGAAGTACTGGTGGGGACACAACTCGTAAAAAGGTAGTTGAGAATAAGGGTAAAACAGTATTGTATGGGCCTTTAAGATCCAAAGTGATGAGAAGCCCAAACACAACACTTTAGACCAGTGGTTCCCAACATGGGGCACACACACTACTGGGGGAGTAAAATTCCTAGAAGCTTAAGTCAATACATTGGCTGATTAGTGCTTTGGGGAATTGACTTTGACTTCTGGGAATTGAAGTCCAAAAACCAAAGGTTGGGAAACACTGCTCAAGACATTAATGTGGTTGACAAAATTGATTATTTTCAAAAGGCTGAGGAAAAAAACCCCATCTGAGTTGAATTGGTATTGATAAGATCAAGATAGAGCAGTTCTAGAGAATAAAAGTATTAAGTATCATCTACATTATCAGGTGATACTTCACTGATTCTTAGGTCCAGAGCTAGGACCTCAGCAGTGGAGTTCCAATACACTGGTCTAGTGAACTCTATACACATTTGATGATGAGGAAGAGGTCAGATTATACTTTAAAAAACTGGAAGCCATAGATTACTGCAAACACAATAGGTAGTAGAGGAAGAAAAAAGAAAGATAAATGATTATATCAGTAGAAGCAGAGAAAAATTACTTAGTGTAGAGAAAATGGAAAACACTTTGAAAACAACAGACAAAGGTGGAATATAAGAAAATATAATAAACAACAATTTGAAAGTAAATTAAACAACTGGAAAAACAACTGGAAAATATTCCATGGCATGAGAAACCGAGAAATATTGATGGAAAATATAACAACTTGTGGGCAGGGCTAAAACTAGAGACTGTCAAGAAACAAACCAAAGGGTTGACTTTTGTTGCACAAGCAAAAGCATTCCAAATTAATTACATGGAAGCTAAAATTCAAGGAATTAATGCAAACAGTAAGTGTCGACTCTGAAGAAAAAGACAAAATTGTGTCACACCCTTCATCTGTTAAGACAATCCAGACAGACTACAAAGAAAGACATAAAAGAGTGACAAAATTAATATACTGATCACCATATTAAAAATATAGTCTGCCATCCAAAAAATTATGGGAATGTCACGTAGAGAAGGTTTCAGAAAATGAACATGTTAAGAGCTTGTGGAATTTTTGGATCCATCCTGACAGACACAGAGTATAATACACCAGACACAACAGTAATAGAATGAAAAAATGTCTGGATAATTGACAATGCAATTCCAGGAGATAACAGAATTGAAGATAAAGAATTGGTGGTGGTGGTGAGAGGAATAACAGTATACAGAGACCAGGTAATAGAAATAACTCAATTATGTATGAAACACACTTCAATGGTCCCTACAGTCATTGGGTCAATGGGAACAAAGCCACAGAATCTCTTAAAATAATATAACCAACTGCAAATCTCTGAAATAATACAATAAGAACTGCAGAAGATGGTGATATTGGGAACAGCATACATACTACATTGCTATTTAACAGATACTCATTGTTATTCATTCATTCATTACATTTATTTACCACCCATCTAACTACACAGCCACTTTGGGCTGTTCACAACAAACAATATAAAACAAAGCAACTACATAAAGAAAAATATATAAACCCAAAAACACCTATAAAGCTACTAAAACTAAATAGTAATATTATATAAAAACAAAACAAATATGGTAACAGATTATAATTTATATCTATTACATAATACCAGTCAATAACAACAACAACAGTAGAAAGAATTACCATTCTCATTTTGGAAAAATTAACAAGGCCTTCTTCAGTAAAATTGGGTGTTCCTTCTTCAATAAATGCCAGGTCTGTCAAATACATCCCAAGATATGGCACTGAAGGGGGATTACAACTGCATGGCAAAAAAAATTAAAACAGTTTTCAGTTTTGTGGAACTTTTGCTGCTATGTATAAACTAGTCTACCTTTGGCATAATCAATCAAGGAATTTCCACTGTTCCTAATGGGATCTACTTCCCAATAGGTATGTTTGTATAAGACTGAAGCCTGAGAAAATAATGTCATTATTGAACTTGAGTTCATGTAAGGAGGCATCACTGATAAATTGTAATCATAATCCTATGTTTTCCACATTTCAAATAGTTGCAGAAAAGCAACATCTGAGTGTATTTACAGCTTATTTAGAGAAAGTTAAGAGAAGCAACTGGATCTTGATCTTTGACAAACCATACTTTTGGAGGAAGAATATTTATTAGGGAGAGAACAAAGCTTAACAAAATTGTTAGGTGCACACACACTTACAATACCATGAAATCACAGGGAAGGTTGATCGTTAAGGCCATATATTAGAGACAGAATCTAATTCATATGTCTGCTGAAAGAAGCCTCATTAGCTGATACATACAGTATGCACCCAGTACCCAGTACATATACTGTTGTGTATGCAAGCAATTCATCAGCCACCACACACAACTCAGCTGCCAGCAATAGCGCAGCTGAGGAAGCTCAGCCCATGCGTCCCCAATCACCCAATCAGCAACTAGCGCGGGAAACCTCCCCACTATAGGTGACTATTAGGAAGGCATACAACTAACCTTAGCTAGGTTAGGTGAACCTTAGGAAGGTACACAGTATGTCCCTAATGACGTCACTGCAACCGCAACCAATGAGTGTCTTTGGGGGAAAATTCAAATGTACTGTATGATATAAAAGGAGCTGCGTCTACACCATTTGGTTATGTACAGATTGACCATGCTGCAATAAAGAAGTGTTTAGCCCACCTGCTGGCTCCGTGTGCAATCAATCTGCCTACATCAAATTGACGATGAAGGTGGGATGATGGCTTCCCACAAAGTTACCCTCGCTCCATTCGACACCTCTAAGCCAGAGTCATGGGACCTCTACGAGGAGCAGTTCCTGTATGCCATGGATGCGGAGGGCATCGAGGAAGAAAAGCAGAGATGAGCCTGCCTACTGGCTCAGTGCGGGTTGCCGACCCTGGAACTGGCAAGGAACCTGCTGATGCCGAGGGCCCTAAGGTCGGTACCCCTTGGCGAAATCCTTGCTATGCTGCGGGCGCATTTCCGCCCGAAGGTGTCCGTGTTCCTGGCACGGCTGGCCTTTCACCGCCGCGACCAACAGCCCGGAGAGAGCATGGTGGAGTACATCGCTGCGCTGACTGGCGACAGTCCATTGCTGGGGGGAGCGTTCCTGAGCGAGGCCCTGTGAGACCGCCTCCTACTCGGCATGTGGGATGAGGAGGCCCAGCGGAGACTGTTGGCCCGGGACGAGGACATCACCTTTGAGAAGGTCCTCAGGGCTGCCCAGGCTGCAGAGGTGATCAAGGTCGGGGTGCGGGCATGTCAAGCGAGAACCGGCACCTCAGGGAACCTGTCTTCTGCCGTGCAGGCCCACAGCTGCTCGTCTCGCAGGGAGCGAGAACTGAGAGCTACGGCAGCCGCTGCCACATCCTCTTCCGACCTCAGTGAGAGTGAAAGCAAACCCAAGGTCCAGAAGGTGAGGAAATGACCTTCTGAGGGGAGAGACACCGCCGAACCAAGCAGATGCTGCGAGGGGTGCGGGGGCACACATGACCGGAGGAAGTGTCCCTTCAAGAAGGCAGAGTGCCACAACTGCGGGCGTTTGGGCCACATCGCGAAGGTGTGCAGACAACGCAGAGACCGGGACCCTGACTGGACCAGCTGCCGGAAGGACCAGAACGTCGGGAAGATGCACGTGGGAGACACAGTGGTGAGACGTGTGTCGGACCGGTGCACCCTTTTCTTTGTTAAGGTACTGTTGCAGGGGGTCCAGGTGAAGAGGGACTGCCTACTCCATTGTCTTGCAGACCGAGTTTCGGCGAATACCCCCTAGGACTGCCCCAAACTTAGAGCCCTCAAAACGAACTTGCAGGATGTCCAGGGAAGTTACATCCCAGTCCTGGGGGTGGGGGGCTTCACCGTCTGCTTCAAGAACTTCACTAAGAAGTTACCCTTAGTGGTCCTGAAGGGGGGGTCCAGTTGTCTCCTGGGGACCCAGTGGTTTGAACCGCTGGGAATTGCATTGACTGGAATCAATGCCATCCGAGGCGACCCCATCCAAGACGTGTGCAACGCACACCCAGCAGTCTTCAGGAAAGGACTTGGGCAGTACAAGGGGCCACCTGTGGCTTTGATTTGGACCCTTCCATCCGCCCCATGCACCTCAAGCCGCGCAGAGTGCTTTTCGCACTAAAGGACAAAATAGAGGCGGAATTGGACAAACTGGTGGGTCAGGGGATTTTGGTTCCAGTGGACTCCGCGGAGTGGGAGACTCCGATTGTATTGGCCATGAAATCTAACAGGGAGGTTAGAATTTGTGCTGATTACAAGTGTACTATCAATAAGGCAATCCGCTCCAATGCCTACCCAGTGCCGGTAGTTAGCCACTTGCTGGCCAAGTTACATGGGGGAGGTGTTTTATTTATTTATTTATTTATTTACACACTTATATACCGCCCACTCAGGCACAACCCAACTCAGGGCGGTTTACATAGCGAACAGTAAATACATAAAGACACATAATAAAACAAAGTTAAAAGTTAAAAAACCCACCCCTAAAAGGTGCGCAAGAATCAAAGATACCTTGGGGGAAGGCACACTTCTCTATACCAACCACCCAACGGTACCCCCATCCCCACCCGCACCCCAAACTTGGCCCACCAGCCAGGTCTTTAGTTCCTTCCTAAAGGGCAACAACTCCGTCTGGAGACGCAAAGCTGGACCTAGCACAGGCTTACAAAGCTGGACCTAGCACAGGCTTACCAGCAGTTAACAGTCACACCTGTCCAGACGATAGTGACGCACAAGGGTGCCTTTGAAGTGACACGCCTCCAGTTTGGCGTGAACTCAGCTCCCGGTATATTTCAGGCGCTTGTGGAACGCCTACTTAAGGGACTCCCCGGGGTGTTGCCATACTTCGACGATGTATTGATAACAGCTGGGGGTGAGTCAGAGCTGGTGCAGAGGTTAGACCGGGTGCTGTCTGTGTTTGAGAGGGCTGGGCTCCGCCTAAGAAGGGACAAGTGCGTCTTTTACGCAAACGAGGTAGAGTTCCTGGGGTTTCGGATCACCCCCGATGGGGTAAAGCCCTCAAAGTCAAATGTTGCGGCCGTTCAGGATGCCCCCACACCAGCTACTAAGTCAGAGCCGCAGTCATTCTTGGGGCTCCTGAATTTCTAACACTCCTTCCTCCCACGGAAGGCATCTGTGGCAGAGCCGCTACACTGCCTACTGAAAAAGGACGCAGTCTGGTGGTGAGGGAAGGCTCAGGAGTGAGCGTTCAGTGAGTTAAAGCAGCTCCTCTCTTCCAAGGTGAACTCACTTCAACCCCAAGAAGCCCATAGTGCTAGTGTGTGATGCCTCACTGGTGGGGGTGGGGGCTGTCCTCTGCCACATGTTTGAGAGTGAGGCTCCAATTGCATTCTATTTGAGATCCCTCTTGAAAGCAGAGCGAAACTATGCCCAGACAGACAAGGAGGCCCTCGCAATCATCGCAGGGACTAAGAAATTCCATGACTTCCTGTACGGGAGGGAGTTCACTATTGTCACGGACCATAAGCCCCTCCTAGGTATTTTTGTCATGACCAAGCCAACCCCACAGATCTTGTCCCCTAGAAAGTTAAGGTGGGCGATCTTCCTAAATGCATACCATTTTACGCTGGTGCATCGCCCAGGGAAAGACATCGCGCACGCGGATGCACTTTCCAGGTCTCCCCTACCAGAGCTGGGGGAACCCGAGTGTGAGGTTGAGCAAGAGCACCAGGTGCTGCTCATCGAGTCCCTCGAATCGTCCCCAATTGTGCCTGCAGATATCGCCAAGGCAACCACCAAAGACAAGGTCTTGTCCCAAGCGTTGACTTGGCTTAAGAAGGGCTGGCCCTTAACGTCTCCATCCAAAGAACTCGCACCGTTCTTCAGGAAGCGCTTTGAGCTTTCGTTCGAGAGAGGGTGCCTCCTCTGGGGCCAGAGAGTAGTAATTCCCGAGGTCTTGCGAGCCAAGGTGCTCCGTCTGCTCCACACGAGCCACCTGGGAATCGTGAAGTCAAAAGTTCTAGCAAGGAGCTACTTCTGGTGGCCCAACATAGATGAGGATATAGAGAAATTGGTGGGCCGGTGTGAGAGTTGCCAACAATCACGGCCCGAGGATCATAGGCTACCCGCCAGGGAGTGGGACACAGCCCGCGGTTCGTGGTCCAGAATCCACGTGGACTTCGCGGGGCCCTTCAGGGGCACAATGTTTCCACTCGCAGTCGACGCATTCTCAAAATGGCTTGAGGTCATTCCAATGCACAACATGTCCTCCGCGGCCACAATCAAACATCTAAGAAGGATGTTTGTTTGTTTCGGTATTCCCAACATGCTAATTTCGGATAACACATCCACTTTCACGTCCGCGGAATTCCAGGCGTTCCTCTGCCCCTTTTCACCCGGCCACGAATGGCCAAGTAGAGCACCTGGTCCACACCACGAAGGAGGCACTAAGGAGGATGGGTCCGGGGGACCCGGAGCTACAGCTCTGCCAATTCCTCAAAACCCTCAGGGTCACCCCACTAGCCTTGGGACAATCTCCTTCAGAGCTCCAAATGCGGAGAAGAATCCCAATGTTGCTCAACCGCCTGGATCCTTCTAGGGTGGAGGATAGGGGTACGAATGTGTCAGTAGAGCAGAGAAAAGTGTTTGAGACAGGCGACCCAGTCTACTGCAGGAATTATGTGAGCTCAGGAACAGCATGGGTATCTGGGGAGGTGGTAGAGCAAACCGGGCCAGTATTGTACAAAGTTATAACAGACTCAGGGTTACTGTGGCGCAGACACGCTGACCAGCTTAGGAGAAGGGTCACAGAAGCCACTCGGGGGACTGATCCAGAAGAACTCACTGAAGGGAGTGACAGAGAGGAATCAACGTTAGGGTTGCCCCCCACCTGTTTAACCCAAGGGGGGAATACAGGATTCAGTATGACAGGCTGCATGGAGCCACGAGTGTCAGCCTTTCAGCCCGAGGAAGCAGATCCCCAGTTTGATTTTTTGTCTCAGGATGAGGGGAGTTTATGCGAGTGTTCCCCCACTTGTCCCAGTGAGCAACGGGGCTTTGAGTTCTCCCAACGGTCCCCTCATCCTCCCCAAGCCAGGAATACCCCATCCCTTTCCCTGCCAGGATTCGATGGTACTCTTCAGTTCTCTCGAGGGGAGAGCCCCGGCGCCCCAGGCAACACCGCTGAGCCGGCGGGTCGGCCGCAGTGAAATCACCAGCCCCCACAATGGTTAAGGGACTTTGTCCCATCCTAGGGGGGAGGGATGTTGTGCATGCAAGCAATTCATCAGTCACCACAAGCAACTCAGCTGCCAGCAATAGTGCAGCTGAGGAAGCTCAGCCCATGCGTCCCCAATCACTCAATCAGCAACTAGCGCAAGAAACCTCCCCACTATAGGTGACTATTAGGAAGGCATACAACTAACCTTAGCTAGGTTAGGTGAACCTTAGGAAGGTACGCAGTACGTCCCTAATGATATCACTGCAACCGCAACCAATGAGTGCCTTTGGGGGGGAAATTCAAATGTACTGTATGATATAAAAGGACCTGCGTCTCCACCATTTGGTTATGTACAGATTGACCATGCTGTAATAAAGAAGTGTTTGGCCCGCCTGCTGGCTCCGTGTGCAATCAATCTGCCTACATTAAATATACCCACATCTATCAATTTAAGAAGACATTGTTTCCACCTATACACAGCAACTGCAACAAGATGGTGGTTTTTCCCCTCTTTCCTTCTAGCCTAGGGTTTCCCAACCTTTGGTTTTTGGACTTCAATTCATTCTAGCCCCAGACCTGAATGCAACTTAAGATCTGTTTCTGAAGGGTTTCCCTCGCCATGGGAACAAATATTCAGAAGCTGCAAATGGGTATGAATGGTCTTTCTTCGACCATCTTCTGTCAGTATATGTACCCCACTGGATCATGTCCTGTGATATTTAAGAAACAAGTTAGTAGTTGGATAGTCAGCCAACCATTGTTTCACTCATTCTAGTGGGTCTGCAATAAAAACACAATTGCAAGCTTCCATGGCGCAATGTGCAGTAAAGATTTTTCACCCTCCCTCCCTAATGATAACTTGGCCAGCCCTAGCCTGGAGGGGGAGGAGAAAGGAGCAGCAATTGCGCGGCTGGCCAGCCTTGAGACTGCCACCGCCGCCGCCAACACTGGACACCCCCTTGGCCAGCTCCAGTCTGGAGCAAGAAGAGCCACAGGAGGCTGAAGATGCCACCGCGCTCTCACGGCCCTTTCCACCAGCAATGATTTCCCCATCATCACCCCTGGACTTTGCCTGCGGCTGGGGCAGAGAGGCCACGGCAGCAGCGGGCGCCAGGCCTTCCATTGCCAGCACCACTGGGCCGCGCCCCTGGCCAGGACTTGAAAACACCACTATGGCGACAGGCAGCAGGACTTCGCTGTCGCCATCCTCGGATTTTGTCTGCGGCCAGTATTGTATTGTATTATATTATTATGTGTTATATCATTACGTGTTGCTCTTGCAGGTTGAATATTGCATAATTATTTTGTATATTGTATTATTGTGTATATTGTATAATTATTGCATTGTATAACTATTGTGTGAGCCGCCCTGAGTCGGGTTTCCTGATTGGGCAGCATACAAGTGGGAAAATTAAATTAAATTAAAATAACTGCATAGAGGCAGCACTAAATCTTGCTAGAGCATATGGATTTCAATAGCACTATGGGTATACTGCAGAATTTTCTTGGTGTACAATTTTTAAATTAACTGATGATATATTTACTGTAAAAAATTGGCTGTCAAAAAAGCAGCATGGCTGTCTAGATTTTGTCATAGATGAAGTAAGTCCACATAAATGAATAGGAAATTAGCCATAATTAATTGGCATTCAATTTATCTCATTGGAATTATTATAAACATTATTTTGGATCCAATCTAGTACATGTAGAATAGTGCTGTAATATGTCATGACATTTCTACAGAGATACTGTAAAAATTCAAACGTGATAATGAGTTTGGTATATATTCAGTGAAACTTTGAGAGTGAACACTTTGAAGTCTACATGGAAAAATGGGTTCACAGTAATTTAATACTATTTCCATTAACTTAACTTCATAGCTATCACCATAAAATATAGTAATTTGAAACATACTTCTTGAGTGTTTCTCTGAGATTTTTAAATCTTCCCTCAGATGATACAGTCTTCTGAAGTTTATCCATAAGAGCTTTTGCCTACAAAAAGAAATATATATATATATATATATGAGTAATATCTCCTAGTGGAATGGAATACAGTGCTATGAATCAAATGTAGAAAGTTTTTTTAGACACAAGCTGGTCTTCAAAATAAATGTGTAACTTTATAAGTATTAGTAGGACTAGAGACCCTTTCCTAAACAAAGCTCAATTAAAATAAGATGCTAATCATTTAACAAATAATTAGCCCATGAAAACATTTCCACACAGTGGCAACTTGTTGGAATGGTCACACCTTAAGCAATATTCCAATGAGCATGTTTCATTGGTTTTAACTCATGTTAGCTTAATTTTGCTTAGAATTTTTACATATATTTATCATGTTCTGTGAGTTAGGTACTGTATCTGGCTATGGGACCAGAGGTTGGGAGTTCAGTTTCCCACTGTGCATCCTAGAAGAGTCAGACTGAACATCTTATCCAAGACTACACAACCAAACAGCTTGACTATTTTACAAGTCTTTATTTATTCTTTTACATTGCTTCTAAAATCCTTCAGAGTTGTTAAAAACATAAAACAGGCAAGTGGTTTGAAATGTCTTAGCATCATCTTACAATAATGTGGAATTGCAGGTGCATACTTAAAAATATGAACCTCGAATATGGGAACACAAAATTAAGAATACAAAAACGCTCTGGATACATAAAGTAATTATTGAAAATATTGTAGACATGTAACAAGTACAAACTAAACCCAAGCTACAGGCAAGCATTTTAAAAATGAAAAGCACTTCTTTGAAATATTAAGATCTTAAAAGTAAAAATATCAAAACAAAAGTAATTCTTAGCCTTTAGGCATATTAAAAAGACACACAGATAAATTACATTAAAATCTTACCCAACCATGACTGCTTGAACAAATGGATCTATGGAGGGAAATCCATTTCCTTTACCTTCCCCACAGGGCTGTAGCCAGGGTGGGCAATGGCTGAGTTAGCCGTTTGTCCACCCTCAAATTCTTGGCTGCTTATATATATATATATGACATTGTTGCCCACCCTCAAAAAATATTTGCCCACCCACATCTAGAATCCTGGCTATGGCCCTGCTTCCACACCTCATTTTCCCTTATCTGGGAGTGTGTGTGTGTGTGTGTCTTGTTTGGTGATTGATTACTTTTATTTTACAATGATTGATTACTTTTATTTAGTATAGCATTTAGTCAGGTTTGACAGTCACCACAAAGAATTGAATTGAGAGCACACAATTATGGCTGGATAGCTCAGTGGTTTAGGATTGGGCTATGGAGTAAGAGGCTGGGAGTTCAGTTCCCTATTGTGCTTCTGTAGCTATTAAACAAGCTGCACATTTCCAGGGCACCTCTAAAAGAAGATAATTGTAAACCACCTCTGTGTCTTTTCTACCTAGAAGACCATGGAAGGGGTTTCTCCACTGGTTGGAATTGACTTGACAGCATGCAGTTATTAATTATATAACATATATATTCTATGAATTTAATCTCTGTTTCATTAAGTATCCAAAAGAATCTATGGAATATGTGTATGTTGATAATATCTATCATGTTTTTAATCCGACCATTCATAGTAATGGGATTTACTATAGTTTATCCTCGCATAAACTCTGTGAGGCATATCAGTCCGAGACACTATTGTCTGAAATAAGAACACTGCCCCCGCTCCAGTAAAGAAATTCAGAAATTTCCCCATCATAGACGTTAGTTGAAAAGATAGCAGGAAAACCTGAATGTGGTAAATAGAGTTTTAAATAAAGTCTCATTTAAATACTTTAATTTATTTTAATGCCAAAGTCAAAGAGAAAAAAATTACTCAGATGTTACTATTGTCCATTCCTTGAGCAAGATGTATATATCAGGATCTGTTCTCGATCATCCCAGAGTGCAGAATGCTTAACAATAGGCTCAAACTAATAAGCCAGATATAAGCTGAATATCAGGAAAACATCTTAATGGTTAAAGCAGTATGAGAGTGGAACCATCTTGCATCACCAGGTCTTACTTTCTTTCATTTCATTTCCCTCTCCTTCATTCCTTTCAAGTAATATTTCTGGAAATTACAGGCTCTCGTCAGACTCAGAACACTTGAGATTTTTCAAAAACATATATTTTTATTTGAACTTATGGATAATCACATTTTTAGTTAGCTAAGAAACTAACAGTTGTGTGGAAACCACTGCTTCATTTCTGGGTAGACCCATTTCTCTTCATAAATTTCAAACCATTTGATGTTGGATATTAGAAGTAATGTTGTATATTTGCACACATCAAGGTCTTATCATTTACTAAAGTTAATGCACCCTTTCTCCTTAACCTCATCCTTTGGCAAGGATGTGGTTTGTGGAGTAAACAGATTAAATTTTTTTTAATTTTCCTGACTTAAAACCCCTGTTAAAAGAAAGTTACTGGTACTTGACAGGCAAACTTCTGAATTAGGGAACTGACAGATATTTGAACGAGAATGAAAATGTTCTCTTTTCTTGAATGTGCTCCTTTTTGGCTCAAGATAAACATTTGATTTTTGTAGATGCAAGTGCTGATTTTCTAGTGGTGAAGATACATCATACAGAATTGTAACCCTTGAAGTTATTAGTTAATTTATAATATTTATTGGAAGAATATAGCTCATAATTCAAACAAGACATTTTGTGAAATGAGTCAATAGAGATGGAATCATTACCTGTTTAGAAACCTTAACCCAGGTTTTCTTCAGTCTGTAGATTGCACTTCTGTTCAAGGCTGATGTGATTTCAAGCACACCATTGTAGTTGTGGATACATCGACAGATATCTGCTACTGCTACCCATTTCTCAATTGCATTCGCTCGAGAGCCAACATCAGCATAATTCATAATCTGGGATGCAACAAGGTTGCTCATCTAGGTTAAAAGAAGCATTCCTTTAAAAGTCTGCATTTATAATGCAAGTGTTAAAAATATAAATGAAATGAAGTATGATGGCCTTTTAGCAAGCAAGGGCAGCGAAACATATACCACAAAGATGTTCAAAGGCAAAAGAAGAACAGGTGAATTAAGGAATACATAACCAAGGCAGAACAATGTTCACTGGATAACACGTTGCTGACCCTTGCAGTATTGCTATTAGCAAAGACTCTCTCTTGCATTCTAAGGGCTGAATTCTTAGTATGAAATATCACACTAAATGTATAACAATCTGCATTATTTTAATTATTTTATTAAATCCAGATAAAACTCAAATTCTTTTAGCAGTGCTTGCAGATTTCCAGCCAACCACTGCCCAACCTCAGGTGAGCCATTCAGAAAAGCAGAACAAATTTGTGTTTTCTATCTTGGGTCATAATTATTTCAGAGTTTTTGTATTCCCCCAAAATGTTCTGTTTTTATCATAACTTACGTCATTAAAATGTTGGCTGGTTTTCATAATATAAGGTGTTCTTTCATTTTTATCTAGTTTCATCCAACCTTGCCCAAGAAACTCTCTGAAAATTTAGAAAGAGAACAAGAGAAGCAAATTAGTAAATGCAGAGAAAACATATTATTTATTTGTTTTGTTTCATTTATTTAGAGACACCATTCAGGCCTAGTTGGCCTCCTCTACTGGAGATAACAGAGTTAGCCCCTTTTCATGGAATCGGCAAGCAATGGTGTTTTGATTCCAAGAAATAAATAAATTGGGCAAACACTCCGAAGACATGTTTTATAACTTTATAAATCTTTAGTCAACTTTAATGATCAGGTGCCTGGGCTTTCTTTGGTAAATCTTGTATAGACAAATCTTTATGGCAAAGAAATACATAAGATATATTGCAAGCCTTGTTCTCACAAGGTCCTACTGAAATCAATTATGGTATATTTAATGTTGTCAAAAAGATTATATTTGTGAGAACTGTGTCAGTCAGGGAGGCACATCTCACTGGGACCAGGAGGAGAGCCTTCTCGGTATCTGCTCCGGCCCTATGGAACCTCCTGCCACTTGAACTGCACCTCCAGGCAGAGTTGCTCCCCTTTGGGAAGGCCTTAAAAACGTGGCTATGACAGCAGGAATGGGTACAATTGGTACCACAACCCAGCCCTGCTGGCTTATTTAGCCCTACCCAGGGTTCTTATTTACTCCTGCCTGGGTGTCCTTCTTTTTAAGAGGATTGGGGAGGTTTTATGGATGTTTTAGATAGTTTTATAGCATTTAGTTTTAATTAGTATTGGGTACAGGTTTTAACTGATGTTGTGAGCCATCTTGGGTCGCTTAGGCGAAAAAGGCCGTTATATAAATCCAATAAATAAATAAAGATTCTCAGATATATTTTCTGTATCTTGCATCCCCAAATAACAAGAATTCAAGGTCAAGGTCACCCTTGATCAAAAGCCAGTCGTATCCAACTCTAGGGTTCAGTGCTCATCTCTATTTATAGCCAAAGAGCCAGCACTGTCTTTGGCATCATTTTGCAGATGTTTCCGTGGACATGTGGCAGACATGACTAGACACCAGAGTGCACGGAATGCTGTTTATGTTCCCACCGAAGTCTATTTATCTACTTGCAATTTCTTGCTTTCAAACTGCTAGGTTGACCAGAGCTAGAGTCAAGTTTTGGGTTAATTTGAAAATGTTAGAAGTATAAATCCTGGTTTTAAGTAGAATTACAGAGACAAAACATAATTGAAATTCTTACTACCACCATTAACAGTACTATTACCAGACCTCATAATTAAAATTACTGTTAGTAGTACTTCCACAACAATAGCTATTGTTATTTATGTATTATTTCACTTATTTAATACCTGGTACCTGTTCAGGGTCCTACCAACCTAGCAGTTCGAAAGCAAGAAATTGCAAGTAGATAAATAGGGACCACTTTGGTGGGAAGGTAAACAGCATTCCGTGCGCTCCGGTGTCTAGTCATGCCTGCCACATGACCACGGAAATGTCTGCAGAAGCAGACAGTGCTGGCTCTTCAGCTTTGAAACACTGAAGCACTGAACCCTAGAGTCGGATATGACTGGCTTTTGAGCAAGGGAAACCTTTACCTTTACCTGTTCAGAGAAAGGACTTAGATGCCATTCAGCACACTCCTCTCATCCAAATGGGAACTAATGCTTTGAATGACTTAACGCATCCATTGATCATTTGTGTTTGGTTTCGAGCAAGGGAAACTTTTAACTTTACCTTTTTTAAAATAGAGATCATTGCTAAAGCAGTGCATTGGTTCATTTAAGTTTTAAAAAAATTATTGTGTTTATGTTTATTGCCAGTCTGATCAGCAGAAAAGGTAAATGTAATTTATTTATTTGTCACATTTGTATTGCTGCCCACTCAAAAAGCGACTCTGGCTGGCGTACAATTACATCATGAACTACATAAATCTCACTAGATAACTATAAAAAAACCTTAAAACCAGTAAAAACACACAGTTAAAATACAATAAAAAATTAGCCTGACAACTAAAAAGAGAGGAGCGATATTACTATATCAGCCAGCAGGTGAGGGTCACCGCATCCCCAGTGCCCCACACCTGCTTTGCCAGCCAAGTTTTTAGTCCTTTCCTGAAGGGCAGCAACTCTGTCTGGAGTCGTAGTTCAATTGGCAGGAGGTTCCATAGGGCCGGAGCAGACACAGAGAAGACCCTCTTTCTGGTGCTAGAGAGGCGAGCCTCTCTAGCAGATGGCACAGTAAGAGAGCCTCTCCAGTCCACTCTGGTGTGATGGACAGATGTTCTCGGGGTGACACGGTCTCTTAGGTATCCTGGCCCATTACCATGTAGGGCTTTAAAGGTCATTACCACCACCTTAGATGGCACCCGGAAGCATACCAGTAAACAGTACAGCTCCCAAAGCAGCGGCGAGGCACGAGCGTAACATCTGCACCCCATCACCACCCAGGCAGCCACATTCTGGACCAGTTGCAGCCTCCGAATGGTCATCAAGAGCAGCCCCATGTAGAGCTCATTACAATAGTCCAGTCTGGCGCTAAAGGTTTCCCTTGCTCGAAAGCCAGTCGTATCCGACTCTAGCTCATCTCTGTTTCAAAGCCAAAGAGCAAGCACTATCTGCTTCTGCAGACGTTTCCGTGGTCATGTGACAGGCATGACTAGACACCGGAGCACACGGAATGCTGTTTACCTTTCCCACCAAAGTGGTCCCTATTTATCTACTTGCAATTTCTTTCTTTCGAACTGTTAGGTTGGCAGGAGCTGGCACAGAGACGGGAGATGCTCGTATCTGAGCATACATTTTTTTGGAAGTCATTTTCTCAGTTGATGAATGTGTTTCTGGTGACTCAATAAAACAATCCTGGCATAAAACATGCGGCCACATACATTACACTGAATAGATGGTGGAGGGCAGAGTTGAGTTTGACCACTAATGTATATCAATATCAGTTCAAAACATCACTTACAAAATATTATCCTTTTGATAATTATTGAAAACTCACTTACTCGTATGGTATGCTTCTGAAAACAATGTGATCTAAGAGAGTTATCTGTTCAGCCAGCTCTATGGCTGATAAGGTTTCAAAGCACTCTGGTTTTGGACACTCCAACTGTAAAGAATCACAGAGTTTATTTAAAAGGCCATATAAATTCTAGATTATTTCATACCACATTAGATTACTAGGGGTTGTACCAGTTTTTCTGCCTAAGTGGCCCCTATTTATCTACTTACAAATTCTTGCTTTCGAACTGCTAGGTTGGCAGGAGCTGGGACAGAGATGGGCGCTCATTCTGTCATGCAGTACTCAGGTCTTGAATTGCTGACTTGCCAACCTTCCAGCTAACAAGGCAAGCTTCTTAACCACTGAGCCACCGCAGCCCCTTTCACTTTAAATGAGAAATAATGATGGAACAGAATATAGCAAAACTTAACAAGTTATTGAAGAAGTAGCCACATTAATTGGTGCAAACATTTCAAACAAAAGAAAATAGAGAGGGAAAACTTAGAAGCTATTATATTTTAATGTGGGCTTTCAGGTATCAAGACCACTTCCTCAGATATAAGAATAAGACTTTATGACTGTCTTATTTATATATGGCCCCATGACCAGCTGGGGGATACTGTACAGTTAAGTATTTGTTGAATAGATATTTTTTTTAAAAGGGGGGGGGGGGGAATAAAAAGAAAACTGAAAGCCATTTGAAAATACACATTTCATAATATTATTCTCCTCATGATAAAATCCCTCCATCAATCAATTAAACAACCTCTCTCAAAGCTTCATAGACCAAGACTTCAGAGGCATGGAATCTAGCTGAAATGGACAGAAATTTAAACAAGCATGAGAAATACCAAATATAGAACTAAAAGGAAGCAACATTATCATAAGTCTTAATAGTTGTCCTTAATTTTTTTTGCAATCTTTAGGAGCGATGCATTCATATAGACAAAGATAAATAGAGGAACACTGGTATGATAGAGAAAATTATCTAAAAGACACAGATGTGTAATACAGCAGATGCTTCTATACTTATACTCCTATATAGGGGCAGAATGGGAAACATAGGAAGATAAGATACCTTGTACTAATTGAAGCCATTGTTCTATTTAGGTCAGTATTCCAGCATAGACTAGGCCCAGCTGTCCAAGGAATTAAGTAGCATTGTTTACTAATCCTAAATACCAGGGTCTGAACCTTCAACCTCTTTCATGCAAATCTTATGTTCTGCCACTGCGATACAGCCCATCCCCAGAAGAATCCAGAAGAATTTAATTTGGCACTTGAGCTTTCTTGGCTTTTCAACATTAATGAATTTGGGATTTTTCCATCCTCATTGATTGACTAGAAGTATAATTATAAAGCTACATGCTGTCCCAGCATGTTCACCTCATTTGATGCTTTTGCGTGCTTTAAGGTAGCACACTGAAACTTCACTTTTGCCAACATGCTTTTATTTATGCTCTCACTTGTAAACTGATATTGTTACCAATGATTTCCATAATAAGATACAATACTTGAAATGATCATAAGAGGCCCATTCACAGGTGTGTCCGAATCTAACTGACCTCCACTGTGTATTTAAAAAAACATACCCATGTTTTGCACAACTTTCTACCAAGCCAATGTTCATGTGTACAGCAAACCATTATCCTATATCCACCACTTTTGACGAGCAATTTAAACATGGAATGATCAAATACAAACATAAAAGGGACAGTAATTTGCTGCCAAGGTTGCAATAATCAAGCTGCCAACCACCATTTGTCAGGGTGCGGGGGCTTGAGCAGTCTAACTAGGCATTGTTGCCCATCTATTGTCTATGATGTTAAGCCAGGACAAAAACTCAACAAAGTAACCTCTGCTGGATCCCTTGGGCAAAGTGAAAGCGGAGGGCACATGTCATGGTCTGCCTAGCCAGTGGGTGATGTGATATCCAAATGGCTAAAAACCTACATGCATGTGGACTTGATTTCTCAAGTCCATTTGCATGTGTGGAATGTCGTCATGGAGATGTCTACCAATGCGCAGACTCCTCGCTGAATAATGACTCCAAGGTATCTGATTTTATATAATATAAATAGATCTGACAAATATTTATCTGGATAAACTCACCATCTGCATTATGTCCTCTATTTTTAAATGGGTGTCATCTTGATCCTCCTGAGAGAGAGCTCTAAAAATCAATTCACAGACTATGTCATTCAAATATAAACTTCTCTAGAGGCAACAGTATTTCAGCAAAACATCATTGTTTGTAGGACTCCTCAATGATGATTTCAGATTTTATCATTACAGCTCTGAAATCATGTCTAATGTAAGTACAATCCTATACATGACTATTCAAAAGTAAGCCTAATTAGCTGGGATCCTTCATGGTTGTTTCCACTGAAAGAAACAGCAACTGCCAGTGCCTCCCAATCGCTAACACATTCTCAAATCCTGCTCTGGAGCGCTCAATAACCCTTTGAATTATGTGATCAGGCAAGAATGGACTACTGAAAGTCTTGTGATTTTGCATGTCCACTATTGTGACATTTAATTCACTTTCCCCAGTAAGTGGGTACAATATTGCATTTTATGAAGTGGTTATGTATCACTTCTGTATAAGATGAAATCAGAAAATGTGACATTATGATAAACAGAAGGACAGCAGATGTAGTCTTGTATTTTGTTAGAGACAGGGGGTGGGCGTTGACTTATATCTTAAGGGGAATGTTTAACCACTCACAAATTCCAATTGTTATTCACTTTTTTTGGTGATTCCTTAGGTAGAGGAAACCCTGTGGCTAAAACAGCTACTACTTGATTGTTTCTTATAATGATTTTACAGTGAAAATAATTTATTTACCTCAAGATGTTTGCAGTAGCTTTTCTTTCTTGTGGCAAAAGATCAGGGTCCCTTAAAACTTCTTCTAGCAGATTTAGAACATTCATTTTGAGTTCATTGTTCAGCTCAAAATCCTATAAAAGAAAATATTTCTGGATAAAGTAATCACACAATGTATTTTCATTTGTGGTGTTTTGTCCTGAATTTGCATTTCACAGTTTTGCTATTTTATTTTATCTATAACATGTGGCAGCCCATGGCCCTTTATGCATCCCGCCACAGACGGGAGAAGGAAGGGCGGCCCCCCACAGCTGTGGCAAGAGTCCTGGATGTCGGCGGTCTTCTGCCCGGCCAGGCGGCCCATGACCCTTTATTCATCACTCCAGGGATGGGGGAAGGAAGGGCGCCCCCCCACCCGCAGCTGTGGCAACAGTCCTGGGCAGTGGCGGTCTTCTCCCCAGTGTTCATAGTCTATTAATAGAATCTGTCAAATATTTGCTATTACAGGACTATTAATATTATTTTATATCTAACAAAAAGCTTCTAGCTATTTTGTAAAATAGTTGATCTTTAAATAGATACATAAACAAATTTTTATTTTCAAGCGCTCTTGTCTTCAAAACATGTGTGACTATTTCATACATTACATCCCAAGGAAAGCAGTAACCACCACCCTCCGCTGGCTCATTTAGAGCAGGATCACTCAGTTTTTTTTTAGTTTTTAACTAGATGTTCTTGTGTTTTAGGAATTTTTTGAGGGTTTTTATTGTTTAATGTTGGGGGTTTAATGTATGCCACCCGGAGTTACATGTTGATTGGGGCGTCTATACAAATTTAATAAAATTTATTTTTATTTTATTTATTTATTTTTTAAATTTATATACCGCAATTCTCAGCCCAAGGACCGACTCAGTGCGGTTTACAAGATAGGAATACAACACAGTAATACAGCATAACAATCCCACAAAAATACAATATATCACAATACATTACAATATATTCAATACAGTTCATTAAACAGTTACACCAATGCAAAGTGCAAAGCAAATACAAATATAAATTATACAAAATATCATTAAATACAGTACTGAATCCCCAGAACCATAGCCCAAACCCTCAGTTCCCTCCCGTCCATGAAAAACCCCTGGCTTCGAAACATTCTCACCGAAGCCCTAAAGTCCCCACTACTGGGAAAAACTGTTCCAGCTGGGCGGGCCAGGGAAGGGAGCCGAAGATGAAGCGTGGCTCTCGGGGCTCGGTGGCGGCGGCTATTCATAGCCCCGCGCCCGGCAAACTGTTCCAGCTGGGCTCCCACCTTCCCTGACCGGGCGGGCCAGGGAAGGGAGCCGAAGATGAAGCGTGGCTCCCATCCTGGGCCGGTGGAATGAGCCCAGGAGAGACGCGGCGAAGACCCTCAGGAACGGCAGGTCTGGTGCTCTTTTGAAGCCCTCCTGGCGGGTGGGGCCAGGAGGGAACGGACTGCCGGCGGCCTCAGCTGTCGCTCGTCTCCCATCCTGGGCCGGTGGAATGAGCCCAGGAGAGACGCGGCGAAGACCCTCAGGAACGGCAGGTCTGGTGCTCTTTTGAAGCCCTCCTGGCGGGTGGGGCCAGGAGGGAACGGACTGCCGGCGGCCTCAGCTGTCGCTCGTCTCCCATCCTGGGCCGGTGGAATGAGCCCAGGAGAGACGCGGCGATTTTATTTTAAAATAAAATAAATAAATAAAATAAACCTGCACCCAATCTAGCACTCATGTGCAATATATGATTGGAGTATAGACCCTTCTTTTTGTAACGTGTTTCAAGTCTGCAGTCTGAGCAGGGAGAGAGATACTGTACCTTATTATGGTAGAGAAGCATCCTTCTGCTCAGACCATAGCTACACTCTATTTAAATTGTACATATTAAAATGTAGTATGTGATTAATACTTGGTGAAAACCATTGATTCCAACAGAGTATGTTTACTAGCAAGGTCCAATTACCTAATAATTAAAATAAACTACTGAAGCTAACACAGATAAACATCTGTTGATTTTGGAATATCTTTGAAAAATGCCCTGTTTAAATGCAGAATAGTAACACATCACTTTGGCTACCTAATTATTCAAAAGCATTTCAGGATACAGGGATGATGATGTATGCAAAAGACAAGAATGTGTTAAGTGTAATGAAATCCAGAAACATTAGTTTTTTTATTTAAAAAATTCATAAATCTATAAATTTACAAAATCCAAAATGTATTTTGAATGCTACTGATTTCAATTGAGCTTGTTTCCAGAACTGTTGTGGCTAAGATTTCTTTGCTGATAGAATTGTGAAGAGGAGAGAGGGAGGAAAATTTTCACATGAGCAATATTTAATTTATGTTTCATGAACTACTTTAAGAATTGCTCTTCCTTTCTAATTTTATGAGCAGCTATTTCATATATATATGCAGCATGAACCTTTCAAATACTAAAATAAATAATCTATAAATAAATAAATAAATAAATAAATATGGGCATTGTGAGTTAACTAGAGGAACAATCACAAGGCCTTGATACAAAAGGATTATGACGTTTTTATAAAATGAGAACAAAAGGCCCAAATTGTTTCTTTGCATTTCTTATAGGTTAACTAGCATATTTTGCCGGGCGGTGCCAGGCTTTTTAAAATTGTGTTGGATAGTAAAGGGTTTCGGGTTTTTTTTCTTGAACCAATGATGCTGGGCTGTTTTAAATGGTATTGTAAGGTTTTGTGATTTTGTGGCTTCGAGGCGCTGCGTCGGCCTGCAGCGGACTTGCGCTCCCAATGTTTGTTTGTTTGTTTGTTTTTGCGCGCCGGCTTCCTCAGTGCCGGGCTCTTTAAATTGGTTTTTGAAGGTTTTTGTTTTATGTTTATGTAAATTTTATTTTAATTTAATTTATTTAATGTAAATTATTTTTTTTAGTTTAAAATTTAATTTTGGTTTTTTAAATCTTTATTTTTTATAAGCTTTTATTAATAAACATAAAATTCAAACAAACATAAAAACATATACATACTTAAAACTAATAGTAAAAAAGAGAGAAATACTTCCAAGCAATAACAATTACATAAAAAGAAAAAAAGACAATAACTTATCCCCCTCCCAAAGAAAGAAGAAAGGAATAACACCCATATATTATTCAAATTCTTGTTCACTCTTTCATTCTTTCTTCTTTTAAACCCGTGCAAAACCCTATTCTGCAGTAATTTCGATTGGCATAGTATACTTAAATCTTCCAAAATTGAATCATGTCAGGGCCAGGCTTAACCCCTTCTTCACTAGTTAGCACGTACTGTATGAAAGATTTCCAAATTTCCCAAAATTGTATTTTGATTTTTAATCCCTGTTTTAGCCGGATATGGCTAATTAATTTTTCATTTAATGCCAGTTGCCAAACCTCTTTATACCACCTATTCTTATTCAAATTTTCATTACACTTCCATTCTTGGGCTATCAGCTGTCTAGCGACCAGCAGCAATGTCAAAATTAGTTCTTTTTTACCCTCGCTTTATCTCATTTTTCCTATTTCTCCTAATATAGCTAATTTGGGTTCTAAATTTATTGTTATATCAAGAATATCATTTATCTCCTCCCCTACCACTTTCCAAAATTTATTTCTTTTCTTACAAAACCACCACAAATGCAAGTATGTTCCCTTTATTTTTACGCATTTTTATTTTTTGGTTTGGTTTCTTTGAGTGAAAAGTGATTTCTGGTGTTTTTTATTTTTTTGAGATTAGTGTGATTATTTTTGAATGTTTTTATAATTTATTTGATTAATTTTGGAATTAATCCTATTAGTTGCAATATTTTTGAATGTATTTTCTCTTGTGGCCTCTGGGTGGGGGTGGTGAGCTTTTCTTCCTCTCTACAATTTTTCTCTTCTGTCCTCTGGGTGTCGCTTCCGGTAAGTATTTTCTTTATTTTCTCAAGTGAGTTCCGGCCCTCATGGATAGAAGACGTCTTATGGTAAGCTCTCTGGGTTTGGTTTTTTTTTTGGGGGGGGGTGTTGTGTTGGGTTATTTGGGGGGGCTGTGTGTTTTTTCTTGTTTGTTTTTGGCTGTTTTTGTGTTTCCTTTTTGGATTTTGGATTTTTGTTTTTGAGTGTTTTTGATTTGTTTTTGTGTTTACTTTTTTAGGGGGGTGGCTTTCTTTCCCACGGGCCATGCTGGCTGGCCCGTGGGAAGGAAGGACAGTGGCGGCGGGGGGGCCTTTCCCGTGGGCCATGCTGGCCCATGGGAAGGAAGGGCAATTGCGGGGGGCTTTCTTTTCCACGGGCCATACTGGCTGGCCCGTTGGAAGGAAGGGCAGCAGCGGCGGGGGGTGGGGTTTTTTCCCGCGGGCCATACTGGCTGGCCTGTGGGAAAGAAGGGCAGCGGCGGTGGGTTTTTTTAACCTTTATTTTTTGCACACCAGCTGGCCCATCAAAAGGAAGGGCAGCGGTGGTGGTGGGGTTTTTTTCCCCGCGGGCCATGCTGGCTGGCCTGTGGGGAAGAAGGGCAGTGGCGGTGGGCATTTTTTTTACTTTTATTTTTTGCGTGCCGGCTGCCTCAGCGTTCTGCGTGCTAATGGCGCGCAGGACGCTGGGGCTTGTAGTTTTGCCTGCACATGTTTGCTTACTGCAGCGGTTTTTTTCCTGCGGCTTGTTTTTTGATTGGCCGTGGCACATTTCCGAACGTTCCTTTTGCCGCGCCGCTCAGCCTGATTGGCTCTGGCGTGGCGCAAGGAACATTGGGAATTGAAGTTCCCTTTTTTTGTTTGCGACCGGGGGGCTTCTGCCCCCCGGCTGAAAATTTCAACCTGACAGTTACCTGCGAACCGGGTTCGGGCGAGTGAACGGAGGCCCATTACGGGCTAGTGGGGCCTGGTGCAACGGTTAATGCACCATTTTATAGGTATAGATGAGTATACAGTTATCCTTTAGGCCAGGGGTACTGTTGAGTCCGTGTATATGATGCAATACCACAACCAGATTGGGGGTTAACCAACAGGATGTTTATTGAAGCTCAGTTCGAATTCGTTACGGATTACGTACAGACTCAATCATAATGTGTTTATTTATTTATTTATGGTTCAAATTTCTATACCGCCCAACCAGATATTCAGTATCGTGCCCAGACTAGACCCGGGGGAAACAGGGCAAGGTAGCACTTATATACAGGCAGGAAGGCAGACAAAGTGATACATTTGCCCAGGCTTGGTTAAGGCAGGAAAACCTGTGCGGGGCTAATCAAGTTACATAAGCAACACATGAATAGGCGCCCTTCAGAAAAGAGGCACGCAACCAGCAAAGACTCAACAGTAAATGCACCAAAGCAATATACGTCAATTAAGGCTTGGACACAACAAGTGCCCAAACCTTTTCGGCAACAAGCCGGTCACATGGTTCAGGGAGCCAGTCACTATGGCCAGGAGCCTGGATCCGACCCCCAATGCTAATTCATCCGTCCCGGGAAACCCTTGTCACTCCTGGAAGCAGAAGTAAAAAGGGTACGTTTTACTTCCGCTTCCAGGAGTGATGAGGGCTTTGTGGGCCGGATGAATTGGCATCAGGGGCCAGATCCGGGCTCCCTGCTTTAGGCTGTTAAATGCTAAGAACAAACAAACAAAAGAATCCTAGCACTTTGGATTGGGAATTTAATATGAAACAAACTTAAAGTTAGCAGTACCTGGCTATGCTCACTCAAAGCTGTCAAAGCCAAGCAGTAGTATGCTACAGTACAAATCACAGGATCACATAAATTGTTTTGCACTGAGATATATGGTTTTTCCTTTTAACTGGTTTTTCCTTTTAACCGGCTGGTCACAGGGGTGGGTGTGGGTGGGAGCCCAGCTGAGGACCATCACAGCGGAGTCCTCAAAAACTGCCACCGTCGTGCCCGACACCAGTGCCAGTGTCTCCAGCTCCCTCCCATGGCCCAGCTTGCCACCGGGGGGGGGGGAACCCAGCTGAGCCCCATCACGGCGGAGCCCTCAAAAGCTGCCACCGCCATGCCCAATGCCAGCACTGGCATCTCCAGCTCCCTCCCATGGCCTGGCCGGTCACGGGGGTGGGAGCCCAGCTGAGGACCATCACAGCGGAGCCCTCAAAAGCTGACACTGCAACGCCCAATGCCAGCACTCCCTCCCATGGCCCGGCAGATCACGGGGGTGGGAGCCCAACTGAGGCTTGTCCTGTGGTGGCAGGAGTGGATGGATTCTCTGGCCCTCTGCCCTTGGTGAGAGCAGGGGTGGGGAGAGAGAGACTGCCCCAGATGTGGGGTGACTGGCATGCCTTCAAGATCACGCCGATGTCAGAGCCGCTGGATTTGCCATTTTTCTCCCCTTGGTGAGAGCAGGGGCAGGGAGGGAGAGAGACAGAGATATGGAGCTCCTCCCCCGGTTTGAAAAACCAGGATGAGTGGGAGCATCTGCACCGGCCCCTGCAGGGGATAAAAGAGCTCCTTCTCCAGCCCGGCTCTGGCCACGGGGAAGTCAAGCTCACCTGGGCTCCCGGTGGCACGGACTGTAAGATCTGCTGCCACCGCCTCATCCAGCTCCTTCCCCAGCCCGGCATGTGAAGCAGGGAAGTTGAGCTCATCTGTATATTGTAGTAACTTTGTAACTTGTAAGCTAAGGTTATTGCAGTATAGCACCGTGATGTGTACTGTTTGTGAATTTGTATTCTCAATATTGTAATTTGATGTTTTCACATCTTGTAACTTGAATTGTAATTATTGATTGTTGATACTTTGATGCTGTATTGATATTTTGTACCATTGTGGCTTCTTCTATTTATTTGGTATTTGTGATTATGTGTATTATTATATTGTTGTAATTTGTAATTTGAGGCCTGTGGCCTCACCAGCAGAGAAGCCTACCCAGCGCCAGACGCCAGGGGCATTCCATCTCCCCCGGCGTCCTCAGACCCCCCCCAACCCCCAGGGAGGTCATATTCATTGTTGTTTTCTCTTGCTGTAATTGAATTGTATATTTTGTGGTTTGAGTTTTTGTAACTGTACCTTTGGAGATGTGTTACTGTATTATTATTATGTATTTATTGTCTGCCATGTAAACCGCCCTGAGTCGGGTTGCACCTGAGTGGGCAGTATATAAGCACGAAAATTAAATTACATTAATATGAACTCTGTTGTATTGCCGCTCTGAGTCGGCCTTTGTGCTTGAGTAGAACGGGGTATAAATCCAATAAACATAAACATATAAGATCAGCACATCGATTTTATCATCCCTACTTGAAAATTCCAGGGGTTGAACTTAAACTTTCTGCACATAAAACTTGCATTCCATCACTGACCTTACAGCCATTGCCTGGACTCGTGATGAATTCAAGATGATTAGATGTACCATTAGGAAGAATGAGACAATTGTCTCAGGCACCAAATGATACATAGTAGTGGCACCCCAGTGCTGCTCCTCCTAGGTTCCTGCCTCTGGTTATTCGTCTCTCTTAGAGGAAAGAGCTATAAGTATTACATAACCTCCTGTATCCCTTACTTAGCCCTTCAAAATGCCTGATGGAGAGTTCTACCACATTGCAAATATTGAAGATTTAACTAATAGCCCAAGAGGGAGTTCCATCTTGTTCTTTGTAAATGTCTTGGGCTGGCCTGGGTACCCAAGGAGACTCGTCTATTCTTAAAATCAAAATATGCTATCTCTATTTCAAATTTAGATGAGACAGTATATACTATAATAATAATTTTGTGTCAGAAATTATTCTGGGTTGAAAGGATTTTTGCTGGAGAAACTCTGCTAAGGGGACACCTGAATGAGGCTCCTTTCATGTCCCCAAGATCTTTTCCCACCCAAGTGGTCCCTACTTATCTACTTGTAATTTCTTGCTTTCAGTCTGCTAGGTTTGCAGGAGCTGGGACAGAGACGGGTGCTCAATTCATCATGCAGTTCCCGGGTTGTGAACTGACGACTTGCCGTCCTTCCAGCTAACAAGGCAAGCTTCTTAACCACTGAGCCACCACAGCCCCGTGCGGTAAATACTGATTCTGATATTAAATTAGAAGTTTTCTCTTGTTCCTATGCAGAAGAATTAAGAACACTGTCAAAGAGTTAACAAGAGCTGTCTATGCAAGTCTATGTACGTAGATATGTTCTGAGGGTACTCTTGCTTGAAACATTGAAGCAAATTAATTCTAATCATTTGCTTTTGAGTTTCATAAGGTGTTTGGAAAAAGGATTTAAACCAGATGCTTTATTTGTAGCCATTCTTTTAAAAGTGATTGTTTGTTGCCATATACACAGTAGTTCATATCTGTATCCATAGAAACAGAAACAATCGTCACTTACAAAGTTCTTGAAAATCCTGTACAGTCTACTTTCAGTGCACACATAGGAGATTCACATGCTGCTATTCATACATATTTCTGAACAGTTTAATTTTAGTTTTTAGTGGCTTTTTCTGAGGGCTGCAAAACAAGTGTTTTGTTTGGGACAAAGCTTGTGGTAAATGTCTTGCTAGACATCAACCAATGTTTTCCCATTTTCAGTATAGATGATTATGTTAAATACTCCAAATATTCTGAAATAAAATTATATGCTACAGTTGCCTTTGCTTGTATTACCATTGTATTGTTGGCCACCAACAATATCTGCAAGAGATTTACAAAGAACAAGTATGGATGGGAAATTTATTTCTGTGTATGTGTATGACTGAGGTGTTTTGTGTGGGTAGCCCAGGTCACTGATTGGCCAGTTAGAAGTCCTCCAATGGAGGAGGGGTTAAACCCAGAGGCATTTGCTCACAGTAGCAGCAGACGCACTTGAGCCACTGGCAATGCAGGAGACCAGCCACCTGAGAAAAGCCTAGGAGTCTGGCAGCAAGAAATAGTCTCCTCATGAGTAGGATGGAGCATTGCAAGACCTGGGAGGGGATTGTACCCAGGAAGGAATGTTTATCCAAGTATTGGATGTGTGTGTGAAATGCGTGTATGAAGCATGTGGATGACTGAACGGTGCACCGGAATGGATGCTTTTGAGAAAATTTCCTTGCTATGATATGTGCTTGCATTATTATTGTTATACTTTAATGCCAAATATTGTATGCTAGATAATTAAACCTGTTTATGGGCTAGACATATCACCTTCATTGATAGGAAAAGCTTTCCCCAGCCTTGGTCCATCCAAGAGGGACGGGCTGGAGAAAGTGTGAAACATTTCCTTGCCTGGCAGCACGCTTAGTAAGTTTAGTACCCAGGGCATGGGAGGTAGGTGTGATGGTAAAGAGAAGGTAGACTAAGAGAGGGGGAGTGAAAGGGACAATAAGGAAGAAAGTGTAAGCGAGGCTAGAAGTAGGAGCAAGGAGAGAAGTAGAAGTGGAGGTCGGAGCAAGGGCATAGATAAGTCGAAGCGAGGGCAGAGGTAAGTTGATAGGAAGGAAGAGAAGCAGGGGTGTCAGTAGAAGCGAAAGAAGTGAAGGGTAAGGAAATGCAAGTGAGGAAAATTGGTGTCATGGAATCCTGTGCTGGAGCATCCGGGACAGTCTCCCACGAAGTCGCAAATCGGGGGAGATTGCCTTTCTGAGCTTTTTCCCCAGCCAGAGAGTTCTGCATAAAAAGAAATTCTGTACATATCTTCATGAAGATGGGGGCCCCCACGTCTTAAAAATGTCCTCAAACTGCATGTATCGTTACTGGTTATGTCCTGTCTAGCATTGTCTTAAATGTGTTGAGAATGTTTGTAAACTGAGATTTTCAGCAGGCAGTCTCAGGCTGAGGCTAACCCTGGCACTTTTGGTGAAATGTTATTTTGCTCTAGGTAAAATGCCTTAACTCTTTGCTTTTTTCCTAAACTGAACCTCCCGATTTTAACAATTTGTTCTTACAGTACAGTTAGAGCTATGCTTCTATGTTACATGTTTAATGATTTAATTCTTGTGAACCTCTTTCCAGAGCATCACGTTTCAAAAGGCAATTTATTTCCTTACAGCCTTAGCATGTCTGGGACTAGGTTGCTTAACTGCATTTTTTATGGCTTCCTGAGCTACTTAACCCTTTCATTGACAGGAGATGGGATTTCGATGTGTTGTTCAGAGGTGTTGTATTTTATATGTTGAGAGTTAATCACTGACTTTTTGTCATCTTCTAAACTCCTGATTATTAGAGTAAATATTTAAATTGTTTTCTCCGCAGCATTGTATTTCACAGATTTTTCTTGTTGTGGCTGGCTGTTCCCTCCAAGCGTTTTTATTATCTGATAGAGTTAACTACAAATTCTAAACTTTCCCCTTCTCCTACAGCTACACTTTAAATGTTGTATATTGTTTTAACTTGCCTTATCCTTCTAAGTCTTCAGCCTGTCATGGGGACAGCGACAAATTTTGCAACCTCTGGAGCACATAGGGAGGAAAATTAGATTAGACCTAGTTCTCTGGAATTTACGCCGCCTTAATCTTTTGCAGTGCCAGAGCTGCTCAAGGTACATTAAAGATTCAGTCTGGACAGTAGTACTCCAGATTGGGGAACATTGATTAGACTAGATCAGCATTTTAAATAGACATAGCCTCTCTAAGCATTTTTTTCCCTTTACTTTCTCTGCTAGCCATCACATGCCAAGACCAGGTTAAGCAGAAATTGTAGGCAGTTTTAGCCCGTCCTAAATCTGTGCATGACAATTCCCTCTAGCCATTTTATCTTTGGCTGTCTTTTCTTCTTTTGCCCTCCACCTTTCCCAGCATCAAGGCTTTCTCAAGTGAATCCTCCCTTCTCATTTTTTTATGTATTATTTGACGTTTCAGTAAGCAATTAAAGTTGGTCTCTTCCAAGATTGACCCTATTTGTTCTCCTGGCTGTCCAGAGTACTCTCAGTACTCTTCTTCAACGCCATATTTTATAGGCATCTATTTTTCTGTGTTCAGCTTTCCTAATTGTTCAGTTTTCTCGCATCCATACGTTACCACTGTGAATACCATTGCTTTGACTATTCTACCTCTTGTTCATTGTGTGATGTCTCTGATTTTCATTATGTTTCCAAGGTTTCTCATATCTTGTCCCCCTAGACTCAGTTTTTTATTTTATTTTATTTTTCTTTTATGGCTGCAATTTCCATTTGCAGTGATCTTTGATCCTAAGAATGTAAAATCTGTCATGCTTTTACTTCTTTCCCATTTATTTTTCAGAAATTAGTGGGGCCTGTTGCCATTATCTTAGTTTTCTTGATACTGGGTCTCAGTTCAGCTTTTGCACTCTCCTCCTTCAGCCCAATCTAGAGATTCTCTAGGTCTTTCTCACCTTCTGCCATTAAGGTGGTATCATCTGCATGTCTCAAATTGCATGTCCCAGCAATTTTGATCCCATATTGTGATTCCTTCATCCTTGCATTGCGCATCATGTGCATATTTTGGGGAACAGTTATTTGGCCCGGTCACATTCTTACACAGGGCAAGAATTTTTTTTCTTTTCTCCCTCTTCGCTGCCAACTAGGCACGTTTCTATTTTGGCTATGCAAGGATTGCTAGCAGTATACTGTCTTCTCAGCCCATCACTGGGTGGACGGGCTTGGCCAGAGGCCGCATGAGTGTGTGGATGTTTCTACCAAATGCCTCTTCTCCTGCAGGCAGTTGGTAGCCACAGCATCTCAGGCACCTTAGCCAAAATAGTCACATTTTCATTACAGAATTTTTTTCCCCAGCATTCATGGTATTCTTCGACACATTTTACCTTCTTACTTTCAAGTAGGAGTTAGATTCCCAACGGTATCCTTTAGTGCCAAGTCCAGCTATTCTGGAATGATTTTTTTCCTATTTAATCTAAGGAAGGGGGGAAACCCCTGGTCCACAGTTCTATTGACGTATAATTACAAAACTAACTTATCTCTCTCAGACTTTTCCCAGAAGGCTGCACTTGCAGCCAGTTTATTATTTTCTATGCAGGTCCGTTTAAACCAAGCCAGAACCAGGCGCCCATCTGAGAAGATCCGGACAAGCGCAGGCACTGTCAAAAGATGACATCACCTGTCCATATTCATTCCACTCCTAAAGATGATTTTGGCATGCCCTTTTTCACCTTAAGGGGGGAGGATTTGGGTTGGACCTTTTATCACATATGGACCTGCCATGCTACTTTCATGAACAATGCTTTCAATGGGCACATTACCATGCCTGAATGGACTGTCACCTACAATTCCCTGATGGTTGTCTTGATCCTTTCCCTGCTTTTGGGGGGAGGAGTTTGGGCTTCCTCCGGGGACCTGACGCCTGGCTGGGACTTATCTGCCAGGCTCCAGTAAAACATTTGGCAAAACTGGCTGGACTTGTCAACCAATCTGACTTTTGCTTAAACGTGCACTTGACACTATTTACTGCATGACATACGGGACTTATGCAAACTGGGGTACTCAAGTAACAACGACTTTGCCCGCTGATGCAGTCACTCTAAACACACCCTGAGTGGCGATCAGCCAAACACCACTGTTGCCTGAAGCCCCTGTCAAGAGACTTGGAAATGTAATCACCCTGACATTATGTATGATCATGATATTCTGCCCACCAGATGGTTTTTCACTTGTAACCAGCATATTTCAATGCCTTTTCCATGCTTTTGTATTATGCTCACAGCTGCTTTTCTAGGGTATATGAATTCTGGTACACATGATTGCATATTCCTCACACATTTGCCCCTTCTGATACCATCCCTCATTAGGATAACATACCCTCACCATGGGTGGGAGAAAAACCAAACAGACATCTACAGAAGATTGGGTTTCCTGGAGCCATAGAGACCTCTTGGTTATTGTAATTCACCTCCATTGTGAGAGAGAAGCATTTGTCCAATCACCCAAAGAGGCCAATTTGCAGAGTAACCCAAGAAAAAACCAATTCTGCCAGGGGGGTGGGAAAGAAGTCAATCACCCCAGTGAGAGATCCATGACAAACCTCATCACATTGTCTGGCCAATAGAAAGCAAGCCATGTTCTTGCACAACTACACAGTTGTTTGGACGTCATTTAAGATCAAGACACTGCTGACCCAACCTGAAGAACACTTCTCACAAAGACCCAGCACCAGGTAACCAACTCTGACACCTTCCTCAAGGAGCACCTTATTGGGCAAACACCATAGTCATAAGGTTGTTTGGGGGCAGGTGCAAATTTTAACCCAAACCTACTGAGGGTGGGGTGGATGAGCTCTCATCCTGGGTGCCATGAGACTAGCCACAAACAGTGCATAAAGTCACCATTGGCGTTGTGGTATGCTATGCTGTTTTGTGCAATGCATCCCCTTGTTCCAGCCCATGTGCAACCCAAGACAGAGACCCCAAGAAACAATCACGCCTTGACAGATTATGCCTTACGTCACTCAGGCTTTCAGCCAAGTTGCTTTTAGAAAATTAAATAAGGGGGAAGGTGGGTAGCCCAGGTCACTGATTGGTCAGCTACCTTTCCCGATTGGGTCATTTAGCTCGCACACGAGCAGAAAACCAACCGGACTTTACAGGAGAGGAAATTGGTATGGGCTAATAGTGCATTAGCAGAAGTGACTCCATGTCTCCTTGGCTGGGAGCACTGATTGGATGTAGGTTAAGTGTCACCCAAATGTCGCAGTGACTAGTAAACAGCACACGGAAGATTACTCACATCCTAGGAGACACCAAACCACAGTTAGACCAAACAACTAGAGTAAAGATGCCTGATGTTTACAAGAACTCCAGATAGGCAGGAACAGTCAGTTCCACTGTTCCTGTTGATTAGCATACTCATGGCTAACCTAGGCACGCAGTAACTTCTTAGACTGGCAAATGTACTTAGCCAATAATATGCTAGGAAAACAAGCCTTCTGTCACGGGGTCTCACACAGGCTGTGCGTGTGAGATCCAGGAATAGAATAAATACAGACAACCCGAGGATTCGGGACTGGCTTTTTCCACCATACACTCGCCTCTCCTCGCCTTCCTTGAATTCAGTACCTTTACTCCCATGGATCATTACAACAGTTTTGTTTTGTTTTAATGGTGTCAGGAGCACACAAAGGTGCTTTCTAGGTTGAAAGGATTTTTGCTGAAGGAACTCTGCTCAGGGGACACCCGAATGAGGTTCTTTTCATGTCCCCAAGATATTTTCCCACCAAAGTGGTCCCTATTTATCGACTTGCAATTTCTTCCTTTCGAACTGCTAGGTTGGCAGGAGCTGGGATAGAGACGGGTGCTCATTCCATCATGTAGTGCTCAGGTCTTGAACTGCCAATTTGCTGACCTTCCAGCTAACAAGGCGAGCTTCTTAACCACAGAGCCACTGCAGCCGCTTCTACTTTAAATGAGAAATATTGATGGAACAGCAAAACTTAACTAGTTATTGAAGAAGTAGCCATATTAATCTGTGAAAACATTTTAAAAGAGAGAGAGAGAGGAAAAACCTAGAGGGCATTATATGTTAATGTGAGCTTTCAGGGATCAAGACCACTTCCTCAGATATAAGAATAAGACTTTTTGGCTGTCTTATTTATACATGGCTCCATGACCAGCTGGGGAAACAGTTAAGTATTTATTGAACAGATTTATTTATTTGTTTTTTTTTAAAAAAGGGGGGGTGATAAAAAGAAAACTGAAACTCATTTGGAAATACACTGAGCCAGTGCAGACTGGGTAGGAGAGAGAGAACTTCCTCACATGTTGAAACATGCAGGACATGTTGAAACATGCATTATGCTAGCTAAGCTTTCCTCTAACTAAGCCTCCTCCCAGCTGCATACACAGGTGTCATTATGATGAGAAGCAACACTGCTTTATCCTATTTTGTTCCCCCTTTGGTGCACTTCAACCAACTTTTGAGATCCTGATCAGTTAAGTGGGTGAGTAAAAGAAATTGGCTCATTTTCAAAATAAGATGCGACTTCACCCTTAAGCAGTTTTCGCTACCTCAATAAAATATTTTGGAAAGCTGTGGAAGCCAGTCAGTCATAGATTGAAGACTCTGTATTTGTAACTGCATTCAATAATAAGGGATATGTAAGGGATTCTTAATTTCATAATGGAATAAAGCAGAGGTGTGGGTACCATATATGGAATGGGCTGCCGCATCCCCTTGACCAAACCCTGTGAGATTCGGCACACACGTACCTTGCGCATGTGAGCAGATCACTGCCAGGGTCCCGAAGCACAGGAGGTTGCCCCCTAAATTGATCTGCAAAGAGGGGTATATATGACAGGAGGGTTTGTGTCTGCTCCAGTGCTAGGCCAACCAGGAGGGGATTGCGATGTCATTGCCGAGCTCACATCATAGGCCCACCCCTAGCCAGTGGGTTTCCTGGGCAACACTGACACTCAGCTAACTGGGTTCGGACCACCCGAGTGAAGCTGGGCACCCCTGCTAGTGTTAATATAAAGGAGTGGTTCCCAACCTTTTATTGGCCATACCCCACCTAAGCATCTCTAAAATCCTGATGCTCCCACCCAGGTGACATATAATTCTTATTATTCAAAAAGTGAACTCCTATTCATGTGGAAGAACCCTAAAAGGCCATTTACTGTTAACAATTCATTCTCAAATTGCCTCCCCTTAAAAATCAAATTGTCTGCTTGTGGCGTGTGTGTCCCACATTGGGAACCATAGAAATAAAGGGTTCTGTTTGCAGTCTCTAGCCTTTCATCACTTTTCTACTACATCTTTGGATTTAAATAAATTTGCATTTTTGCCCCCAGTTTGTACGTTTCACTGAACCTCACTGGTGCATGTTCTGTATGTCAAACAAAACCAACACTTTTTATCCCTTTTACAAAAAAGAAGAAGAAGAAGCTTAGAAGAAATTGGGTACCTAGCTAATAGCTTGGCCTGATGTTATCTAGAATTCTCAAAAATAATGGTGCAAAGTATATAAGTGGTTACTTTGGAAGTAACATGCTGGGCAGCTGTGAAGAGTCTGTGCCCTCACTAGATCATTTGCCTCATTCAGACATTTAGTGTTATTCTACCTCCTTTCCTGACATGTCTTGCAAAGAGGTTGGCTCAAATTTTCAACTATGGTAATCATTCTTTGTCATTATGTTCAAACCAGAGCTAGAATCAAGTTTGGGGTTAATTTGAAAATGTTAGAAGTATAAATCCTGATTTCAAGTAGAATTACAAAGACAAAACATAATTGAAATTCTTACTACCACCACTAAAAGTACTATTACTGTTAGTAGTACTTCTACAATAATAGCTATTGTTATTTATATATTATTTCACATATTTAATACCTGGTACCTGTTCAGGGAAAGGATCTAGATGCCATTCAGCAGACTCCTCTCATCCACATGGGAACTAATGCTTTGAATGACTTAACGCTTCCATTGATCATTTGTGTTTGGTTTCGAGCAAGGGGAACCTTTGCCTTTACCTTTATTTAAATAGAGATAAGAACATAAGAACATAAGAACAGCCTTGCTGGAACAGGCCACAGCCCATCCAGTCCAGCATTCTGTCTCACACAGTGGCTCACCATTTCCTTCAGGGTATTCCCAAGCAGATGCCTTCACCTGCTTAGGATTCCCTGGAAATGATATTGAGAGATATCCTGCCTATCTCTCCAACCCGGAGGTTGTCCTTAAGTATCCATTATTATAGCCATTGATACTCTTGTCCTCCATGAACTTGTCTAATCCTTTCTTAAAGCTGTCAAGACTGACAGCTGTCACCACTTCTTCTGGCAGGGAGTTCCATAGGCCAGTAATCCTCTGGGTGAAAAAGTACTTTCTCTTATTTGTTTGAGAACTAGTACCCAAAGGTTTCATGGAGTGTCCCCTAGTTCTAGTGTTATGCGATAGGGAAAACAGTTTTTCCTTATCTACTTTGTCCACACCGTGCATGATTTTATAAACTTCAATCAGGTCACCTCTTAGACGTCGTCGTTCAAGAGTGAAGAGGCCCAACCGTTGCAGCCTCAGATGGTAAGGAAGGTGTTCCAGTCCCCTAATCATTCTGGTTGCCCTCCTCTGCACTTTTTCCAGCTCCATAATATCCTTCTGGAGGTATGGCGACCAGAACTGTACACAGTATTCCAGATGGGGCCTCACCATAGATTTATAAAGAGGCAAAATGACACTTGCTGACTTATTTTCTATACCCTTCCTAATGATCCCTAGCATTGAGTTTGCTTTTTTCACTGCTGAGGCACACTGGGTTGACACCTTCATTGAGTTGTCCACCAGGACACCAAGGTCCCTTTCCTGGTTTGTCGCAGAGAGTTCAGACCCCATCAGTTTATAAATGTAATTGGGGTTCTTTGCCCCAACATGCATCACTCTGCACTTACTAATGTTGAAACTCATTTGCCACTGTTTTGCCCACTCCCCCAGTGTCAAGAGATCCCTCTGGAGCTCCTCACAATCTCTCACAGTTTTCACTACCCTGTATAATTTAGTGTCATCAGCAAATTTGGCTACCTTGCTATTTACTCCTACCTCTAGATCATTTATGAAGAGGTTGAAAAGCAGGGGTCCCAGTACTGAACCTTGGGGGACCCCACTCTTGACTTCCCTCCACTTGGAGAAGTGTCCATTTAGTGCTACCCTCTGTTTCCTGTCCCTTAGCCAGTTGCTGATCCAGGACAAGACCTGTCCCTTTATTCCATGACTGGTAAGTTTATTCAAGAGACTTTGGTGTGGGACCTTGTCAAAAGCCTTCTGAAAGTCCAGATAAACAATGTCAACTGGATCCCCCTTATCCACATGCTTGTTGACACTCTCAAAAAATTCCAACAAATTAGATTTGCCCTTGTAAAAGCCATGTTGGCTCTCCTTTAGCAGCGCCTTCTCTTCTATGTACCTATTAATTCTATCTTTTAGGATGGTTTCCATCAATTTACCTGGGACACATGTCAAACTGACAGGTCGGTAATTTCCTGGAACACCCCTGGATCCTTTTTTGAAAATTGGTGTTACATTCGCTACCTTCCAGTCATCAGGCACAAAGCCTGATTTGAGGGAAATATTATATATTTTGGCTAGGAGATCAGCAATTTCATCTTTAAGTTCCCTGAGAACTCGTGGATGGATGCCATCTGGTCCTGGTGATTTGTTAGTGTTTAGTTTAACAAGACATGCAAGGACCTCCTCCTTGGTTATTTCTATCTGGCTTAATTCTTCAGTTTCCCTCCCTACAAAGATAGGCTCTGTTTTGGGCATGTGATCTCTGTCTTCTTCAGTGAATACTGAAGCAAAGAATTTATTGAGTCTCTCTGTAATCTCTGTTTCCTCTTTAATAACCCCTTGCCTTCCATTGTCATCTAATGGTGCAATGGCCTTCCTAGTTGGGTTCTTACTTCTAATGTACTTAAAGAAATCTTTGTTATTTCTCTGAGTATTTTTAGCTATACACTCCTCAAAGTCTTGCTTTGCTTTCCTGATTGTTGCCTTGCATTTGTTCTGCCAGAATTTATGTTTCTTCCTGCTGTCCTCATTCGGACAAGCCTTCCATCTTCTAAATGAGCTTTTCTTGCTCTTGATCACTTCCCGAACAGCTCCTGTAAGCCACATCGGAGTCCTCTTGGACCTGGCAGTGCCCTTTTTCCTTTTGGGTATGCATTCCAATTGGGCCTCTGTTATTATTTTTGTAAACAGCCTCCATGCCTCTTGGAGTGTTTGGACTCTCTCAATTTTCCCTTTCAGCTTCTTTTTTACTAGTTTCCTCAACTTCGGGAAATTTCCTTTTTGAAAATTTAAGGTCTCTGTGTTAGATTTTATCAGTGACTTGCGGTCTATGATCAAGTTAAACATTATTGAGTTGTGGTCACTGTTCCCTATTGGATCAGTCACATTAACATCTTGCACCAGATCCTGAGTATTACTCAGGATCAAGTCAAGGATTCTTGTACCTCTAGTTGGGTCTTCAACCATCTGTCCCAGGGAACAATCATTTAGCATATCTAGGAACTTTATCTCTTTATCATGTGCTGAACAACAGTTCACCCAGTCTATGTGAGGGTAATTGAAGTCCCCCATTATAACCAGGCTTCCCTTCTTGGATGCCTCCTTTACAACATTCTCCAACTGCCAGTCTCCCTCAAGAGTTTGGTTCGGAGGCCGATAGTATATGCCTACTGTTAGACCATCCTTGTGGCCTGGTACTCTTACCCACAGAGCTTCTAATGGTGACTCCAAATCACCTAGATATTCCAATTCATACGATTTTATCACTTCTTTGACATACAAGGCCACACCACCTCCCATTTGCCCCTTCCTATCCTTCCTGTACAGTTTGTAGCCTGGGATAACTGTATCCCATTGGTTATCATCCATCCACCAGGTTTCAGTGATACCAATAATATCAATATTCTTATCTATTGCTAAGTATTCCAGCTCCCCTATTTTGTTCCGGAGGCTTCTGGCATTTGTATACAAGCATTTATATATGCTTTTCTGACACAGTCTTTTGTGTCCAGTTGCATTGTTAGACTGCCTCTTGCATCCTTCTGCTAGAATGCTAGTGACTAGCTCCTCGCTCTGCTCAGTAATTTTTGCATCCTCCTCACTACTCAAATACACACTTTCCCGAACCGGATGCTGCCCAGCTCCTGTCGGCTTTCCCCCAGTTATCAGTTTAAAAGCTGCTCTGCAGCCTTTTTGATGTTGAGTGCCAGCAATCTGGTCCCATCATGGTTCAAATGCAACCCATCCCTCCTGAACAGATTTGGCTTGTCCCAAAATGTTCTCCAGTTCCTGACAAATCTGAAACACTCCTCTCGACACCACCGCCTCATCCACGCATTGAGGCTTCTGAGCTCTGCCTGCCTGGTAGATCATTGCTAAAGCGGCACATTGGTTCATTTAAGTTTTAAAAAATCATTGCATTTGTGTTTATTGCCAGTCTGATCAGCAGTAAAGCTAAAGGTTTCCTTTGGTTGAAAGCCAGTCGTATCCGACTTGAGGGTTCAGTGCTCATCTCTGTTTCAAAGCCAAAGAGCCAGCGCTGTCTGCTTCTGCAGACATTTCTGTGGTCATGTGGCAGGCATGACTAGACACCGGTGCACACGGAACGCTGTTTACCTTCTCATCAAAGTGGTCCCTATTTATCTACTTGCAATTTCTTGCTTCCAAACTGCTAGGTTGGCAGGATCTGGGACAAAGGCGGGAGCTCATTCCGTCCTGCAGTACTCGGGAATCAAACTGCTGACCTCCCGCCTTCCAGTCAGCGTCTTTATTTATTTTTTTATTTTTTTATTTATTTATTTATTTATTTATTTATTTTTCACGCTTATATACCACCCACTCAGGTACAACCCAACTCAGGGCGGTTTACATAGTGGACAGTAAATACATAAAAGACACATGATAAAAAAGTTAAAAGTTAAAAGTTAAAAAAGTTTTAAAAAAACCACCCCTAAAAGGTGCGCAAGAACCGAAGGGACGCTGGGGGAAGGCACACTTCTCTATACCAACCACCCAACGGTACCCCCATCCCCACCCGCACCCCAAACTTGGCCCGCCAGCCAGGTCTTTAGTTCCTTCCTAAAGGGCAACAACTCCGTGTGGAGACGCAGTTCCACAGGCAGGAGGTTCCAAAGGGCCGGTGCGGACACGGAGAAGGCCCTCCTCCTTGTGCCAGAGAGGCGAGCCCCCCTGGCTGATGGCACAATCAGAGAGCCCCTCCGGTCCGCTCTGGTTGGACGGACAGACGTCCTTAGGGCGATGCGGTCTCTAAGATACCCTGGCCCACTACCATGTAGGGCTTTAAAGGTCAAAACCAGCACCTTGAATTGCACCCGGAGACAAACTGGTAACCAGTGCAGCCCCCGAAGCAGTGGTGAGGCATGGGCATAACGTCCACACCCCATCACCACCCGGGCCGCGGCATTCTGGACCAGCTGCAGCCTCCGAATGGTCATCAAGGGCAGCCCCATGTAGAGCGCATTACAGTAGTCTAGTCTGGCGGTCACCAGAGCGTGAGTGACCATGAGCAAAGAGTCCTGGTCCAGGAGTGGGTGCAACTGGCGAATCACCCGAAGTTGGGCGAAGGCCCTCCTGGCCACAGCCGCCACCTGTTCTTCTAGCAGCAGCCGCGAATCCAGGAGAACCCCCAAGTTGCGCACCGGGTTGGTCTGGGGCAAAACAGCCCCATCCAAAACCAAAGATGGTAGCTCCCAGGATAACACAGGACCCCCTATCCATAGCCACTCAGTCTTGCTAGGATTCAGCTGTAGCCCATTTGCCCCCATCCAGACCCCAACAGCCTCCAGACAGCTGGAAAGGACTTTGACTGCATCACTGGGGTCCCCACGGGCCGAGATGTACAACTGTGTGTCATCCGCGTACTGGTGGTACCGCACCCCGTGGGAACGGATGATCTCACCCAGCGGCTTCATGTAGATGTTAAATAGGAGAGGAGAGAGTACCGAGCCCTGAGGCACTCCATATTTTAGGGGCCTAGGACTCGACCTCTCACTCTCCAACCACACCGACTGGATCCGGCCCCTCAGAAATGAGGAAAACCAGGACCACACCGTACCCTGGATCCCCAATCCTCGGAGCCGTTCCAAAAGGATACCATGGTCAACGGTATCGAAGGCCGCTGAGAGGTCAAGAAGAGCAAGGACAGACGGATGACCGCCATCCCGCTCTCGCCAGAGATCATCCATCAGCGCGACCAATGCAGTCTCAGTACCATATCCAGGCCTGAATCCTGACTGGAATGGGTCCAGATATTCCGCTTCATCCAGCACCCCCTGCAGCTGACGTGCCACTGCCTTCTCCAGAACCTTCCCAAAAAAAGGAAGGTTGGATACAGGTCTGTAGTTGGTTAGGATTGCTGGATCGAGGGATGGCTTCTTCAGGAGGGGGCGCACAAGAGCATGTTTCAGCAGTGCAGGAAATATCCCCTCTTGAAAAGACGCGTTAATTATAGCCCCGACCCAGCCACCTGTCACCGTCTTAGAGGCTTTTACCAGCCAGGCGGGACAGGGATCCAATGGACAATTAGTGGCACGGACCGCTGCAAGGAGCCTGTCCACTTCATCCGGGGCAACAGGATCAAACCGATCCCAGGTAACACCGCAAGACTGTGAACTGGCTCCCCCCGGACCCTCCCTGTCCACGCCAAGTTTGAACCCCGAGCGGATCCGATCGATTTTCTCCACCAGATGGTCAGCAAAGTCCTCAGCCAATCCCTGCCAACCAGGCACAGGCCCCGCCCTACCCAGGAGGGACCTGGTCACCCGAAACAGGGTGGCTGGGCGATTATCAGTGGAGGCAATAAGGGAGGTGAAGTACTGCCTCCTCACCACCCCTATCGCCACTAGGTAGGCCCTAATAGCGGCTCTAGCTAGTGTCCAATCGGAATCGCTCTGGGTCTTCACCCAGCGGCGCTCAAGGCATCTCTTTGCCCGTTTGAGCTCCCGTAGTTCTTCAGTGAACCACGGGGATGACCTAGCTCCACGGGCTCTGAGAGGCCGTAGTGGAGCGATTACATCCAAGGCAGATGTCGTCGACCCGTACCACAGGTCAAAAATTGCCTCAGGTGAATCGTGTCGCCAATCCAGAGGAAATTCCCCCAGTTCCCTCTGGAATCCATCCGGATCCATCAGTTGCCGGGGGCGGGCCACTTTAATCGACCCTGCCTGTCTTAGCCACTTGATCCACTGCAGTCCCGTGATCAGCAGTATACACGTGCAAATTTTTTTATTTAAATAAACATTAGCACAAAATACACATTTCCTTGCCATTATTCTGCAAAGAAAGAAGCACAGAAGAAAAGAAGAGCTTCTCTGATACCTGTATGTTTTCCCTTATAGGGCGAATAAGAGCAAGGAGGAAAATACTCCCCCCCCCTTTTTTTTATCTATTATTTTAAAGGGCATCTTTTATTTGCTTTCCTCTGGCCAGTCTATGGCTTTTGATTGTCACCTTTTGAAGTACATTTTTAAAAAATAACTATTGTGGAAATACTTCCTTTGAATCAGTTTGGCAGAACATTGTGTAACCAAGCCCAGACTCCTCCATGTCAACTGAGAAAAACAGAGGTTCTACTTCAACTCAATTGGAAAACGCCAAGCAAGAGAAGACAAATCCAATTATAAATTCAAATTACCAAGGAAACAATGATGAAGCCTACATAAATGTTTACAACACTCTCATCATACCCCACTCATATACTAAATATGAATATGATGGACACAATGCCACTCTTTGTCTGAAATTGCTTTTGAGTTCTCAAAAGTAGTGGCCAACTTTCTATCTTTGTTCTTAAGCATTTTGTAAAAACAACTTTTGCAGTCTGGCTTGTTGACAGTCTCAATTTTGATATGAAAAAGAAGAGAAATACCAGTTGTTAGTATAAATCTGAGAACTCTCTTATATATATGAAGAAAATACTGTACATTTGTTACAGCTTGCTATTGTACATAATATTGTGCCTTGAAGAGGCAAGACATGCAAAATATCTTTTTAGGGTTGCCATAATTCTTTCCTGCCAAACCAGGACAGCCAAGTGGCATCATTGCATTCTTCAAACTGCCCATGAGTTAGATGGGGCTGTCAGGGAGACTGTGGCTCTAAGACCCCATGGAATCCTCGTCCAGGGTGGACAGCCTTCGTTAGATTAAAATAAACTGTAGTGAAGAGCTTTTTCCCCGTGTGATTCTTCTTGCAAAAGACTATTCTTGATGGTTCTAATTTTATTTTTATTAATAAAATTTCTTGGACCACTCTTTTTGCAAAGAGTTATATCACTGCCTCAGTGCATTTCTTTCAAATATCTCGCTTGCAAGTGTCTCCCCTCCCTGGCGAGCCTCTCAGGGTGCTGTTTTGCCTTTGCCGCTTTCAAGCAGGATAATTGAAAGAAAGGCAGGGAGGCAGTGAATTAACCTTTTTGCAAAAATCCCTTGGTGAGGGGTGATCTTGCTTTCTTTGTTCAAATTTTAAAATCTGGGACTTTTACATGATTTTTCTTGAACCAAACGGGACAGCTTGAATCCGGGAAAATCCTGGAAAAACAGGACATATGGCAACCCTATTTGGGATGCTTCATCAGAAAAAAAATTGTAGGAGCATTACACCCTGAGTGCTAAACACTCATATTCAGCTTACATCAGGAGCCACTTTGTACTATACGGGGCAACTGATACATCACCATGGAAACTAACTGCAAGCTGAAATGATGATAAAAACACATGCTCCTATGTCACTGGAGAAACCAGAGGAATATAGCAATAATAAAAGCTGACTGACAGAGCCCTTTCTGAAAGCCCAATGAAATGTGACGCATAGACAAACAAGGTCACTTGGGCATAACCCAGGGGAAAGTTACATTTCTTGCCAAAATCAGTGTATCACATTTGCTCAGACTAGAACTAGATGCAACAAACAACATAATGCTGCTATTGTACATGACATCTTCGTATCTAGTACTTCTTTTTGCCTCCTATTACAACAGAAAAAAATATTTAGTGTGATGTTACCCAAGCATTGTTTCCCTATCTCTTCTCAATATTATTTGACTCCCAGAACTGAGTGGAATCTTTGTAAAGCAATATCATGCTTAACATAGTGAACTACAGAAGATTTTAGAGGGAAATGAAGAAAAATTCAACCAAGGACAAAGTAAGAATGACCTATAGCTAGAGGGTTACACCTAATATAAATTTAAAGACTATTACAGCTACTATATTTGTGGGGCCAGTCAAGATAACCTGGGATGACTTCTAGCCCCCATCCCCCACAAAGTTGATGCCCATATTTCATTTCATTTAATATTTCTAAACTGCCTTTCTCAGACCAATGGTCGACTCAAGGCAGTTTACAAAGACATGAAATGACAAAACACAAATTAAATATTGTAATTATTGACAGTTTTATTGGAAGAAATTGGTAGGAGATAGAAAAAGGTCACTGCTTGAAATGGCCACAGTAGCATAGCATTGGGAGCAGATCTGTATATCACCACCACGCAGGGAGCCAGGAGCCCTGCGCATTCAAGGAGGGGACTTTTTAAATACATGGTGTAGTCACATCTTTAGAGAAGCTTACAGTCTATTTATCACATATGTCCACATTTAGATGTTCAATTGCCATGGCTAGTTTATAAATAAATCCTAAATGACTCCTGATTAAAGTCTGTGGCAATGAATTAGATTCACTTGAAATTGAACTGAACAGGTAGAGAAGAAGGCAAATGGAACTAATGGATACAGTCCTAACCTATCTTTGGCTTCATCTGTAAATGTCATCTTTTAATTTCAAGGAAAATGTAACTAGCAGCATTTGGGAAGCCTGTAAATTCTGTTCCTATTATAGCAACCTGTCAAACCTAATTGGTTATACCAGTAATTTCTTTAAATGTAAAACTGATACAGTACTAGTAAAATGTGTTCAAAATTTATCAAGACCTGTTATTCTTTTGGAACTCTGTAAGCCAGTGCAGTAAACGTGAAAGAACAAACTAGCTAATGCAAGCGCGGCGCCAAAATGGCCGCCGCGCCCTTTGCGGGTCCCCCCATAGGACAAAGGCATCCGGGTAGTTAGGGGCGTGGCCAGCTCCCTTATAAAAGGGGTGGCCATGAGGCAGCCGAGCTGCCATTTTGCGAAGCGACGGAGCGGAGAAGTTTTTCCCTCTTACCTCCGTCGCTTTTGGCTTTTACCGGGAAGCCTTTTGGCTGCTGAATTCTCTCGTTTCGGCTTCCCATCGATTGGCTGAGATGCCCTCGAAGAAGAAGGCGGCTGCGAGCGCGGCTCGTGAGGTTCCCGGAGGGCCGCGGCCGCGCCTCCAAGCGGCCGCCTTTGCCTGCACCCACCGGGACCGGTGGAATGGGGGTCTTTTTTCCCTGGCCGGAGACTGCTGGCCCATGCTTGGGTCCAGTAGGGGCTGCGGCCCTCGGCCCGCGAACGGTGGACACCGTTCCTGATGTTGCCCATTCCGCTGGCCCTTCCTCTATAGGGGCGCAGCTTGCCCTGGGGCCTTCCAACCTTGGGGGGTGGTCCGGTCCCCTTCCCCTGGCAGGTTGCTACATCGGCCTTAACGGGCCCGGGTGTGGGGTTATGGCCCTATTCGGGCCCCGGGGTAATAATAATAATAATAATAATAAGTTTTAATTTCTACCCCGCTTTCATAGCACAAGTGCCACTCAAAGCAGCTTACAACACATATAAATACAATGTTACAAATATAATTACATAATTACAAGAACAGATTGAAAATTAACACATTACAAGAAAAAAGAAAAGAAAATCCCATACAGTTAATCTCAAAAAACGCAAGCCCCATACTACCCCCCCCCTCCAGTGGGAGCACCCAAAAGCTCCCACTTCCCCACATCCCCACAGCCATCCAATATCACAAAAAGCAAAAGATACACTATAGAAAACACGGTGCAAAATACAATAGATGCAAAATCCGGTACAATAGATACAAAATGCAATGAAAAATAACAGAATAACCCATGACTCACTCCCTCTCCCGACGACAAATTCGCAGAAGGAAAATAGCAGTCATGAAGGTCCTGGTGGTGGCAGCACCTGGGATGCCAGCTGGTGGCGAAGGCTCAGCTGCCTCGACAGCCTTTTAAAAGACCTGGGCTGGAGGCGGGGCTTGGGACGCCAGCTGGTGGTGGGTTGGCTCGGCGTCCATCCTCACGGGAGCCTCCCCGCCCCACCGGGAGAGCCGAAGGTGGTAGCGAAGGCTCAGCTGCCTCAACAGCCTTTTAAAAGTCCCGGGCTGGAGGCGGGGCTTGGGATGCCAGCTGGTGGTGGGTTGGCTCGGCGTCCATCCTCACGGGAGCCTCCCCGCCCCACCGGGAGAGCCGAAGGTGGTAGCGAAGGCTCAGCTGCCTCAACAGCCTTTTAAAAGTCCCGGGCTGGAGGCGGAGCTTGGGACGCCAGCTGGTGGTGGGTTGGCTCGGCGTCCATCCTCACGGGAGCCTCCCCGCCCCACCGGGAGAGCCGAAGGTGGTGGCAAAGGCTCAGCTGCCTCGACAGCCTTTTAAAAGTCCCGGGCTGGAGGCGGAGCTTGGGACGCCAGCTGGTGGTGGGTTGGCTCGGCGTCCATCCTCTCGGGAGCCTCCCAGCCCCACCGGAAGAGCCGAAGGTGGTGGCAAAGGCTCAGCTGCCTCGACAGCCTTTTAAAAGTCCCAGGCTGGAGGCGGAGCTTGGGACGCCAGCTGGTGGTGGGTTGGCTCGGCGTCCATCCTCACGGGAGCCTCCCCGCCCCACCGGGAGAGCCGAAGGTGGTGGCAAAGGCTCAGCTGCCTCGACAGCCTTTACCCTGTACCCATGCCTGCAGTAGACGGGCCGGCTGGCCCCCCTTTTTTCTCCCTTGTCAGCGTTGAAGCCTTATTGGCCCGTGTTGCGGCCCTCGAGGCATCCCTGGCCCGGGCTAGCCACTCTGGTGCTCCCTTTGGGGTTCATTTCGACGCGTCGTCTGCTGGGCAGCGGCAGGCGACGGGATGGGTCGAGCTGCTTGAGGCGCATGGCACGGCCTCGGCCACTGCCTCGCAGTTCCCCAACCTACGGCCGGTGCGGGTCAGCCCCCAGTGACGAGCTCTACGGCGGTCGTGAGCTCCGATGCCCCTAGCGGGCCGGAACCCCCGGTGGGGGCGGCCCGCGGGGGGTGCAGCGTGTGAGTATGCGGTTCAAACTAGTGCACCTACACACGTGGCCATGTTGGGGGGGCTTTCCAAGGGCCTTGGCCTCGCGTGGGTGGTGCGGCGGTACAGCCGCTGACGCCCCACCCGGCGACGACAACTACCACCCAGGGCCCCGTGGTGGGGGGGGTGTTTCCTACCCTGAGGGGAACGTGTTGGGTGGCTGGGTTGGTCTAAGCCCCTTTGCAGATGCCCGCAGTCTCTGCGGTGCCTGTATCGGCCTTGCCGACAGCCGGGTATTCCTTACTGCTGGGTGACCACTTGCCACAGGCCACCGGAGAGTAAATTTGGCGGGGGGAGTACGTGGATTTATTCTCACTCATAAACAGAGAGCCCACCAAGGAGGAGAGCGCGGGGCAGAAGGGGTAGGATAGTAGCAGGCACGTTGTCGCAAGCCAACAAGTACGTGGGCCAACTGGTTGCCGGCCTACCTCATAGGCATGGCGGTGTACCCCTGGGCCCGGCCGGATTTGGCAATTCCGATGGTCCACTATTTGGACAACGTATACCGGGCGATGGTTGACTTTTCGGGCCCATCGTGGTTGGCTTATGACAAGGAATGCCGTAGGTGGATTTCCCCGCACCCCGAGATTAGGTGGGATGAGCCATGCCAGAGGCAGTGGCTTTTGTACGTGACCCCCACGCGCCTTGCTCAAGGGGTTCCAGCCCGCCTGCTGTCCTGGACTTTCTTGTCCAATGGTTCCTACAATGGGGAGAATTGCAAATACAGACAGGAGTGTCCCACATGTGTGGCCCCCATGCGGCCCCTGCCTGTCCCGGGCTCGGAGGGATGCGGGGCAGAGGGAGGGGCGGACAGGGGGCTGGCAAGACTGCCGTAGATGGATCTAGTCCACCGAAGGGCTCCCTCCCCGATTAAGGTGGGCATGTTGGAGCGTTGGCTCACATTGTACCCGAAGGGAGAGGACGCGGGTTATCTCCTTCAGGGTTCTAGGCAGGGGTTCCGGATCCCTTTCTGGGTAATAGGTCCCCTCAGGATGCCCCCAATCTTTGATCCTTTAGGGGGAGGGAGGAGGTGGCTGCTGCCAGCTTTGACGAGAGGGTCTATGCGGGCAGGGTCGTTGGCCCTGTCCCTGCACCCCGTCCCGGGGAGCATATTATTTCAATGATGCCATGCCTTTTGGCTGTTACATTCGGGCTCGGTATTCGAGCGTTTCATCACTTTCCTAGAGTGGGCTTTTGTCCGCAGGTCAGGGTCCCGGTCTGTAGCCCATTCCCTGGATGGTTTTTATTCGGGGCTGAACGGGGCTGGGACACGTGCACACGTCTCCTCAACGCATTTCAGACGCTAATGGAGGAACTCGGTGTCCCTTTAGCGCCCGAAAAGACCGAGGGCCCATCTCCACAGCTAGTATTCCTGGGGTGGAGAGTGACACGGTAGCGCAGGCTTCTAGGTTGCAGTGAGATAAGGTGTCATGGCTAGTGGCCCTTATCTCGGACTCGCGGGCCGAGCGCATGGCATCACTGAGGGAACTGCTGGTGCTACATGGTCACCCCAATTTCGCTGGCAGGGTCGTCGCTCCGGGCAGGGCATTTGCTCGGCGCTTGTGCGACGCCATGGCAGGATTATCCGGGCCCCACCATAGGGTTAGGCTTACCCGGGGTATCAGGGCAGACATGCTTGTCTGGTTGCAGTTCCTGAGGGACTTCAATGGGGTCTCATTTTGGAGGCATGACCTCCTGGCTTCCCCTCAATTTCAGATTCAGTCTGATGCCTCGGGATCCCTGGGTTATGGGATGTACTTCAATTGGAAGTGGGCCTATGGTGGGTGGCCACCATCCTGGGCAGGCACGGGTCGCCTGCGTGGTCTCACGTATCTGGACTGTTTCCCTATCCTGGGTGCTTTGATGCTATGGGGCAAGGGGTGGGCCAACTCGGTTGTGCATTTTTGGCGTGACAAGGCGGCTGTTGTCCGCATCGTCAATGCACAGAATTCCAAATCGCCCGGGGTTATTGACCTAGTGCACTAGTTTGTGTCGTGCAGCCTGTGCCTCAACATTCTCTTCAGGGCCAGGCATGTCCCAAGGGTTGATAATGATATTGCTGCTGCTTTGTCCCGTCTGCAGATCTCCTGGTTCCGTGCCTCGGCCCCGGATGCGGAGGAATTTCCCTCGCCACTCCCGGACGAGAGATGGAACGTTGGCAAGGAGAGGTGACCAGGGTGATTGGCCTGTCACTAGCGCCATGCATGAGTAAGGCGTATCACCACGCATTTAGTTCTTTCAGAGCGTTCTGTACCCAATTTCAACTGCCAGGAACCTGGCCGATCCCAGTGGCCCATGTTCTGCGGTTCATGGTTTACCTGTATGCCCAAGGCCTTGCACCACGCACCATAGCATCTCAGCTGTCAGGGTTGGCTTTTATGGCCAAAGTGGGAGGTCGTGTGGACGGCACCAATGACTTCCGTGTGAGACATGTTTTGGAGGGGTGGGTGCGCGTGCGCGGGTGTTTCCCGGGCGACCGCCACCCGATTTCCCCAGGGGTTTTTTGCCCGATTGGCCCGGGGCTGGCCTGGCCTCTGTTTTGATAGATGAGGCAGCCCATTTTATGCGGCTACTACGGTGGCCTTTTTGGGGGCGCTCCGCATCGGCGAGCTTGAGATGCTGAATAAGGCGGATGCAAGATTTTCCCAAGGATTTTACCAATTGGCCCGGGGCTGGCCTGGCCTCTGTTTTGATAAATGAGGCAGCCCACTTCATGCGGCTACAATGGTCGCCTTTTTGGAGCGCTCCGCATCAGCGAGCTTGAGATGCTGAATAAGGCGGATGCAAGATTTTTCCAGGGGTTTTTACCCAATCGGCCCGGGGCTGGCCTGGCCTCTGTTTTGATACATGAGGCAGCCCACTTCATGCGGCTACAAAGGTGGCCTTTTTGGAGCGCTCCGCATCAGCGAGCTTGAGATGCTGTATAAGGCGGATGCAAGTCGTAGGGCACTGGAACTTGAAGATGTCTGTGGGGACAATATTGGGCTCAGTTGGGGATACGCTCCTCTAAAGTGAATCAGCACGGCGTAGGCAGTGGAGTAGACTGCTACGATGTTCCCCGATAGACATCTGTCCGGTTGGTGCCCTACAGGATTTCCGTGCACTGTGTGGCATGCACCATGGCACATTTTTCCTGTCACCAAGGTGGATCTTCTATTACTAAATTTCAATTTGGGGGGTGCCGGGAAGGCACTAGGCAGTGTTGGCCTCTCAAGGGCTCGTTGAGGCACCCATTTGTTCCGGATAGGGGCGGCTTCTGCTGCAGTTGTTTTGGGTACTCCAGGGCTGAAATACGCCGTATGGGAGGGTGGGGGTCACAATGTTTTCAGTTTTGTCTTCGCCCTCCTCCACTGTGAGTACCAGTTTTAGTCACTGCACTGTTTCTCCCCCCCTCCCTTTTTTACTTGACAGACCCTGGGTGTCGTTTTACACCGGTGACAGTATGCCTGGTGGGCCGTAGCCGCATGCACAGGGCAGCGCGTTACGCTGCATGGGGCAGCGCGTTACGCTGCGGCGACAGAGTGGGTACCCGACGGGGACAGGGTGCATCCGCACGTCTCAGGTGCTATGGTAAGCGCGGCATGTTATGGCGGGAACTGTTGCCATCCCTTTTCTACATCAGGGATGCTGGCTCGCCAGATGCCCTGGTTACGTACCTTGGGGGCGATGGTTTGGGGCGGGTCACTGGCCTATCGCGGAAACTTGCGGTTCGCAGTGACCTGCCCTACTCACATTATGTGTGGCTTGCCACATCCCTCAATTGGTCGGACACGATACCGCGGTATGCTTACAGGGGGGCGTTCGGCCTCAGGGCTCTGACTGAGCCGACGCTCCGTGAACGGGGCTATTGCCCGGTTCCTTTTGACAAGGGCGGGGGATGCGCCATTAGCCTCCCCGCCATCAGTCTGCAAATTTACGAGCTTTACTCAGGGGATGGGGCCCATCTGTCGCAGGGAGGTATGGACCTCTGGATTAGTGGACTGGCGAGCAGGCCTGTCGACCGAGCTGACGGTCTTGGGGGGGCGGTGAGCCTTTTTGGAAGCCTCCCCGTGTGGCGGGTATCACTGGTAAGGTAAACATTATGACCCACAGGTATCCGGCAGGTTCGCAATTGACTGGACAACAATAGACAGGCATAAGTTGATTAAACGTTGTCCGGTCAACGACGAACTAGGCGACGGGGTGATGGCGATAGCTAGCCAGCATGCATCACCCCGTGATTCCACGGATACGCGTCAGAGGGTGGGGTCATTAGTTAGATATTGACTACGGTCAACAATTTGTTTGTTGTCAACAAACAAATTGATACAAATTGATACATTGTAACCAATTGCCGTTGGCAATTTTGGGGTGGTACCTTACCAGTGTTACTTCAGCCTGCTTGCCTTAAGAATTATGATTGGTCGTTTTACCAATAGAAATTTATAATTCGGACTAGGGCATGAATCAATAAATGTGGCCCAATGCCGTTATCCACTTTTACCAGTGTCGGAGTCCTTTATTGGGGGGTGCGCCTGCAATGCAAGCGCGGCGCCAAAATGGCCGCCGCGCCCTTTGCGGGGCCCCCCCATAGGACGAAGGCATCCGGGTAGTTAGGGGCGTGGCCAGCTCCCTTATAAAAGGGGTGGCCATGAGGCAGCCGAGCTGCCATTTTGCGAAGCGACGGAGCGGAGAAGTTTTTCCCCTCCACCCCCTCCCTAGTTAACAGTGTGATATTTTGGTCGCTTCGGGGCCAGGTGGGAATTTTTGGCTGGGACCCACTATTGGCTTTCGGGTCCTGGTTTTTTCGCCAATCCCACACTGTTGCTATGGTTTGATATAGGGGTTTCTGTGATGCTGTTGACTTTGGTCACATGGGCGGGTATCACTGGTAAGGTAAACATTATGACCCACAGGTATCCGGCAGGTTCGCAATTGACTGGACAACAATAGACAGGCATAAGTTGATTAAACGTTGTCCGGTCAACGACGAACTAGGCGACGGGGTGATGGCGATAGCTAGCCAGCATGCATCACCCCGTGATTCCACGGATACGCGTCAGAGGGTGGGGTCATTAGTTAGATATTGACTACGGTCAACAATTTGTTTGTTGTCAACAAACAAATTGATACATTGTAACCAATTGCCGTTGGCAATTTTGGGGTGGTACCTTACCAGTGTTACTTCGGCCTGCTTGCCTTAAGAATTATGATTGGTCGTTTTACCAATAGAAATTTATAATTCGGACTAGGGCATGAATCAATAAATGTGGCCCAATGCCGTTATCCACTTTTACCAGTGTCGGAGTCCTTTATTGGGGGGTGCGCCTGCAATAAGGATTTGTTAGGCAAACATTTCCAATAATGTTCTGAAAAGCCAAACAACTGGCAGTTTTCTCTGCAAATTTCTTGAGAAAGAATGTCCAATAGTATCACCCCAGAAGTTCACTTATAATAAAGTACGTGTCAAAGTTGAATAAAGGGCAACTGTAGAATTCTTCTAATTAGTTTGAATTATTATACGTCTGAACAGTACTCTGAGGACACATTTTCTGAAGTGGTGCAGAAGATCAAAGCATCCCCTGTCAACATTTTGTCAACTATATTTCATCTTACACCATTGTTGTTCCTTTTACAAGTTTCTCAAAACTCTTTGCCACTCTCCTTTCCAGGATGTTCTTTGGGGAACAAACATAAGATAAATACAATAGAATAAAAACCTAGCAATAAGGTGACAGGGTGATATATCAGTGAAACCAATGCCATGTTACAATGCTCAACTTGGAAATCAACTACAGTAAAATCTTTGAAAGTTGGCCATCCAAGAGACTGAAGGAAAGTCATCAACATAGGAAGGTGGTCAACATATGGAACAACTGTACTGATATGTACTCTGTCTTCTAGAAAATGTAAAAGATAAACCTTCTTCTTCAATGTCAGCTTTTTCAGTTCTTCCCTTTTTGCCATCATGACTCAATTAACAGCAAAAAAATTGGTCAACTTACATAGAGCAAAGACAAAAAAAGTAAACCTTGGTTCTTTCTTATATCACTGTTTCATAATTGTGCATAAACATTGTTTGTTACACTTTAAAACTGTATTTTTCTTTCTTTCATAATGGTTAGATCCATTGTTAATCACACACTGTTAACTGCATGGCTAGCAGGTGTCAGTGTTGTGTGTGTATTTGTTCAAATTTACCATTGGCTATATTTTAGCAATTCTGGAAAAGGGGGGGAAATTGAATTGGAAAAAAATAAGTCTTTGTGCAATTTGTATTATGGAAAGAATCAATAATTATCATTGTCAAACTACTGAATCAAAGTAAAAAATGTTGTATTCTTTGATATCCTTGTTGAAAGAAATTCATTGCTACCAATTCTGCATTCTCTTTTCTTGCCTTTGGTGTAGACTGGACTCAACTGGTCAAGTTATTGAGAGTAAATTAGTACTGTGTGTCAAGGTCCAGGTGGCCAAGATACAACATGGATGTGAAAAATATAGAGAGGTTGGCTTTCTATTGTGTACATATGGTGTATGTCCAGTCTATGAAAATTATGTCAACTTAAGGAGGTGGTCAACTAAGGAGGTTTTACTGTACAGTATTTTGATTTCACAGGATGGTATACCAGTTCTGGGCTTTAGTCTGAACTTTACAAAGACCATTCAAGATGAAACCACAAGATTCAATATCCAACTGTAGGAGGAGCCCTGGTTAAACTGCTGTCCTGCAACCAAAAGGTTGTGAGTTCAATCCTGACCAGGAATCAAGGTTGACTCAGCCTTCCATCCTTCTGAGGTCAGTAAAATGAGGACCCAGCATGTTGGGGGGAAATGCTAATTAACTTGTAAACCGCCCAGAGTGTACGAAGCATTATGGGGTGGTATATAAGTATGATTGCTTTTGCTAAACCTTATCAGTAGTTGCTGCTGTATTGATGTAGAAATGTTCCAAGACTGAATAAATCATTTGGTATATCTTCATTAAATGTTTTTGTTTGTACTGCAGAAAGTCACCAAATAGTACAATTAGATTCCATGTGCAGAAATTTGTTGTGTTACTGTTCTTTGGACTGTTACAAGTTTAAATATAAATTATAAGAAAATACCACAGAGTTATGACCTAACATTATTACAATACAGTTAATTAATAACAGAAATATATTTTGCTGCTCTAGTGCTAAAATGATACAATTCATAAGTTTGCCTTAGGAACTGATAAATTCAATCTTTTCTTACTAGTTTGTTCTTGACAGTGATATGCCAGGCATTCTTTTGGACTAAAAGCAGATTGCATCTTTATGGCAATTACACAAGCGTGTGATCTGCTTTTCATTAGTCAATATTTCAAAATTTATATCCATGTTCTTGCCAACCTTTAATTACCAGAATATAGCCAAACATAGCAATTCTACAGAATGAGTAGAGGATGTGTTTGACATACAGACAATAAAAAAAAATACAACTCTTTGCCTTAAATCCATTTTTACTTTTTAAAAAAGTATAATAAAAAATATATACCTGAGAATGCTTTGAGACCCAGTGGCGAAGGACATTCAGAACACGATTCGTGGCGGCTCGACGTATTATAAACTCTTTATCACACGTTCGTTCAGAATTATTAAACCCTACAGTTTTAAAGATAAATCATGGTGAGATAAACAAATGGATATGAATGAACAGAAAATCTACAGGGACTACCAAAAGAAAAAAAATATACAAAAGTATTATTGATTTATATACAGTAAAAGCATATAAATATCTGCAAGAGCTAAATAATAAAGAAAGCTGACAGGGAAAATTTTGATTTATTTGATATTTGGTGCTGGAGGAGAGCTTTGCAGATGCCCTGGATGACCAAAAAGACAAACAACTGGGTCAAGCTTTGGAGGCAAAAATGCCTGAATTTGGATGCAAAAATAATGAAGCTCAGACTATCCTACTTTAGGCATATCATGAGGTGGTCAGATTCTCTGGGGAAAAAACAATAATGCTGGAAGAGGTGGAAAGCAGCACAAAAAGAGGACCAAATGCAAGATGGATTGATTCCCTAAGGGACACCACAAGTTTTAGCTTACAGGAGCTTAGCAGGGCAGTTGAGGACAGGACATTTTAGAGATCTCTCATTTATAAGTCAGGGACAACTTGACAGCACATAAAAGCAAGCAAATAAACAGTTGCCTAAATTTTTACATGAGCTCTCCTCTCTGCAAGCTTAAATATTACAGTCTGAATGTATAATATATTAAATTTCATATTAAACTATTGTCAATTTTTATCAAATGCAACAAGCTGTTAATAATAATTTCATGCCAGAGATTACTCTGGGTTGAAAGGATTTTAGGGGATGCCCGAATGAGGCTCCTTTCATGCCCCCAAGTGCAGCTCTCAGGTATCAAAACATGACCTTCCAGTCTCCAGCTCAACGACTTAACCACTAAGCCACGGGGGGGGGGGGAGCTGCAGCATATTGGAGACTAGAAGGTGAACTGTGAACTGTTTGTTGTTCAGCATATGATAAAGAGATAAAGTTCCTAGATATGCTAAATGATTGTTCCCTGGGACAGATGGTTGAAGACCCAACTAGAGGTACAAGAATCCTTGGCTTGATCCTGAGTAATACTCAGGATCTGGTGCAAGATGTGAATGTGACTGATCCAATAGGGGACAGTGACCACAACTCAATTATGTTTAACTTGATCACAGACCGCAAGTCACTGATAAAATCTAACAAAGAGACCTTAAATTTTCAAAAAGGAAATTTCCCAAGAATAAGGAAACTAGTAAAAAAAGAAGCTGGAAAGGAAAACTGAGAGAGTCCAAACACTCCAAGAGGCATGGAGGCTGTTTACAAAAACAATAACAGAGGGAATGCATGCCCAAAAGGAAAAAAGGCACTGCCGGGTCCAAGAGGACTCTGATGTGGCTTACAGAAGCTGTTCGGGAAGTGATCAAAAGCAAGAAAAGCTCATTTAGAAGATGGAAGGCTTGTCCGAATGAGGGCAGCAGGCAGAAACATAAATTGTGGCAGAACAAATGCAAGGCATCAATCAGGAAAGGAAAGCAAGACTTTGAGGAGTCTATAGCTAAAAATACTCAGAGAAATAACAAAGACTTCTTTAAGTACATTAGAAGTAAGAACCCAACTAGGAAGGCCATTGGACCATTAGATGACAATGGAAGGCAAGGGGTTATTAAAGAGGAAACAGAGATTGCAGAGAGACTCAATGAATTCTTTGCTTCAGTATTCACTGAAGAAGACAGAGACCACATGCCCAAAACAGAGCCTATCTTCATAGGGAGGGAAACTGAAGAATTAAGCCAGATAGAAATAACCAGGGAGGAGGTCCTTGCATGTCTTGTTAAACTAAATGGTAACAAATCACCAGTACCAGATGGCGTCCATCCACGAGTTCTCAGGGAACTTAAAGATGAAATTGCTGATCTCCTAGCCAAAATATATAATCTTTCCCTCAAATCAGGCTTTGTGCCTGATGACTGGAAGGTAGCGAATGTAACACCAATTTTCAAAAAAGGATCCAGGGGTGATCCAGGAAATTACCAACCTGTCAGTTTGACATGTGTCCCAGGTAAAGTGATGGAAACCATCCTAAAAGATAGAATTAATAGGCACATAGAAAAGAAGGCGCTGCTAAAGGAGAGCCAACATGGCTTTTACAAGGGCAAATCATGCCTCACTAATCTGTTGGAATTTTTTGAGAGTGTCAACAAGAATGTGGATAAGGGGGATCTACTTGACATTGTTTATCTGGACTTTCAGAAGGCTTTTGACAAAGTCCCGCACCAAAGGCTCTTGAATAAACTTACCAGTCATGGAATAAAGGGACAGGTCTTGTCCTGGATCAGCAACTGGCTAAGGGACAGGAAACAGAGGGTAGCACTAAATGGACACTTCTCCAAGTGGAGGGAAGTAAAGAGTGGGGTCCCCCAAGGTTCAGTACTAGGACCCCTGCTTTTCAACCTCTTCATAAATGATCTAGAAGTAGGAGTAAATAGCAAGGTAGCCAAATTTGCTGACGACACTAAATTATACAGGGTAGTTAAAACTGTGAGAGATTGTGAGGAGCTCCAGAGGGATCTCTTGACACTGAGGGAGTAGGCAAAACAGTGGCAAATGAGCTTCAACAGTAATAAGTGCAGAGTGATGCACGTTGGGGCAAAAAAAACCAATTACATTTATAAACTGATGGGGTCTGAACTCTCTGCGACAAACCAGGAAAGGGACCTTGGTGTCCTGGTGGACAACTCAATGAAGGTGTCAACCCAGTGTGCCTCAGCAGTGAAAAAAGCAAACTCAATGCTAGGGATCATTAGGAAGTGTATAGAAAATAAGTCAGCAAGTGTCATTTTGCCTCTTTATAAATCTATGGTGAGGCCCCATCTGGAATACTGTGTACAGTTCTGGTCGCCATACCTCCAGAAAGATATTATGGAGTTGGAAAAGGTGCAGAGGAGGACAACCAGAATGATTAGGGGACTGGAACACCTTCCTTACCACCTGAGGCTGCAACGGTTGGGCCTTTTCACTCTTGAACGACGGCGTCTAAGAGGTGACCTGATTGAAGTTTATAAAATCATGCACGGTGTGGACAAAGTAGATAAGGAAAAACTGTTTTCCCTATCGCATAACAATAGAACTAGGGGGCACTCCATGAAACTTTTGGGTGCTAGTTCTCAAACAAATAAGAGAAAGTACTTTTTCACCCAGAGGATCACTGGTCTATGGAACCCCCTGCCAGAAGAAGTGGTGACAGCTGACAGTCTTGACAGCTTCAAGAAAGGATTAGACAAGTTCATGGAGGACAAGGGTATCAATGGCTATAATTATGGATACCTAAGAACAACCTCTGGGTTGGAGAGATAGGCAGGATATGTCTCAATGCCATTTCCAGGGAATCCTAAGCAGGTGAAGGCATCTCCTTGGGAATACCCTGAAGCAAATGGTGAGCCACTGTGTGAAACAGAATGCTGGACTGGATGGGCTGTGGCCTGTTCCAGCAAGGCTGGTCTTATGTTCTTAAGGTCGTGTTTCAATACTCAAGAGCTGCATTCGGGCATCCCCTAAAAATCCTTTCAAACCAGAGCAATCTCTGACATGAACAAGCTGTTAATTTTATTGTTATCATTCGCCTATCAATATATAGGCAATATATACTGTATATATGTACATATAGCGGATCAGAGCAAACCAGAGAGAATTTTCTGAGATGGCTCTTTTCTAGGCTCATCCCCCCCCCCGTTCAACCTAATAAAATTTCCATCTTTGTTGCTGTATAAAGATTGTTTATTGTGCTTGCCAACTAGAGCAGATGTTTCCTTCAATACCAGTACATGCACTTTAATAATTGGAAGAATAAGACAAAATACTGGCTCTTCTTCATGAAACATAGAGTAACTGGATAAATTTCATTTTTTCCCTATTTTATATAAAACCTCTACCCACACAGTACAAATGATCTTGAACATTTTTACATCTTCATTTCCTGCTAATAAATTTTGTAAGTTTATTCAGTGGTTTGGATCCAACTGTTATACCCAACTCAAGCAAATTCACTGAATTGAACAGGGCATAAGTGGATAACTTATCTTCTATTCACCAATGAATTTGATGGTTTACTCTACAGTAAAACCTCACATAAAGAGTGCCTCGCTTAGAGACTAACTCGCTTAAAGAGAATTTTCTCTGAATGGTCACCTCGTTTAACAACTAAAACCAAACAAAAACTCGATTAACAGCTAAATCAGGGTTCGCAATCCCCCCCACCAGAAGTCACAATTGGTCACTTACAATGGTGTTTCACTTAAAGAGCAAACTCGCTTAAAGAGCAATCCTGTAGAATGCATTATGCTCTTTAAGCGAGGTACCACTGTACTATATTTGGACCTAGCTGGATTTAGTCCACTGTTCTGTGTGAAACATTAGTAATCTTGTTTCTGTTTATTTACTCACATTGTACAGTAGGAAAATTTATCATATTAAATATGATAAACTTCCATTGCTATTTATTTATTGTTATCTGTTCCAAAGGATGAATTTTCTTTCTTTTTAAAAATATTTGATGGTCTGTGCTGACATTGTGAGGCTATAATACTTTGGGCACATTATGAGAAAGGAAGATTCTCCAGAAAAGACAATAATGCTAGGAAAACTTGAAGGCATCAGGAAAAGAGGAATACCAAATATGAGATGAATAAGCAAAGAGAAGCCGTGTGATCTATACATAAAATAAATGCAGGAAGAAGGCGATACCTTTATAGGATGACTTTTAAAAAATCAAACATTGCAAGCTTTCATGATTCAAGGTCACTTCTTCAGGAAGGGTAGGGAAATTATAAAGAAAAGTTCCAGAAATTCATGGCATGAAATCCTAAGCAGGTGAAGGCATCTGCTTGGGAATAATACCCTGAAGGAAATGGTGAGCCACTGTGTGAGACAGAATGCTGGACTGGATGGGCTGTGGCCTGTTCCAGCAAGGCTGTTCTTATGTTCTTATGATGTTCAGCCAGGCTGTGTAATTTAGATGGATTGTGGATTAAAACAGCAGATTGCATCTTTTTACAATTCCCAAAAACAGGAAGCCAGGAATATGTGTTTATGTCATGGGAAACTGTCCAGAGTGAGAACATTTCTCAGATGGGTGGTATAGAAATACATTTAACAAATAAATAAGTCAGGCCCACAAAACTGCTGGAGATTTAGTGAGTTAATTCCTTTGTAAGTTTCTTTGATCCCAATGGGCTTACTCTATGTGCAAATTACTTTCACATAGTAAGCAGTTGGAGTTAATGGAACTTATAAAATAATTGTTTCAGCAAAGCCCCTTTGATTAAATGGGTCTATTCCAGTGTGATTTACTACAGTAGGCAACAGGATTTTGCCTTTGATTGGGTCTATATTCATGACCCAGAATCCAATTGGGGACTTCCAGAGAGGAATAAAGTTCCATTAGCAGTTCCAATAGGAGGCTATTTGATTCTCTAATCAAAGTCCACATAGTCAAAGCAATTGTATTCCCAGTAGTAATGTATGGCTGTGAGAGCTGGACCTTAAGTAAGGCTGAGTGCATAAGAATAGATGCCTTTGAACTGTGGTGCTGGAGGAGGCTCTTGAGAGTCCCCGGGACTGCAAGGAGATCAAATCAGTCAATCCTGAAGGAAATCAACCCTGACTGCTCCTTGAAAGGATAAATACTGAAGCTGGAGCTCAAGTACGTTGACCACCAAATGAGAAGAGAGGACTCACTCCAGAAGGCCTTGATGTTGGGAAAGATTGAAGGCAAAAGGAGAAGGGGGCGGCAGAGGATGAGGTGGCTAGATGGCATTGTTGACGCAATGGGTGTAGAGCTGAGCGGGCTGCGGAGGATGGTGGATAGGGATGCCTGGTGTGCAGTGGTCCATGGGTTCGCAACGGGTCAGACTCAACTATGGGACTGAACAACAAAATGCCCAAAGCAAGACCTTTCTTTCCTTTCCTCCTCCTGCCCTAGAGCTCTCTATTCCACTCAAAACTTTGCTGAGTAACAGGTACAAATATAATGCAGCAGGGATGTAGCTGCATGAGGAAATGAATTACAGTAAAACCCCAACTTACAAATGCCTTGAGTTACATAAAATCCGACTTACAAAATGATTTTATGCTAAAACCATGTCCCGATTTACACAATTTCCTTTGGGTTTGCTTCGAGTTACATAAAGATTCTTTTTCCTATGGGTTTACTTCGACTTACGTAAAAATTCATTTCCCTATGGGTTTCCTTCAATTTACATAAAATTTCATTTTTCCTGTGGGTTTGCTTTGAGTTATGTAAAAATATAATTTTTCCTATGGTTTTTTTTCAAGTTACAAAAAAATTTGATTTACGCAAAAAGCCTATGGAAAGGACTTTTTCGTAAGTAGGGGTTTTACTGTACCTTGTTCTTAACTCACTGTTAGGCTTCTTCCATCAGTGTTTCCATCCAACTAGATCTTGGCCTTATTAACTACAAAAGCTTGGACTACATTTTCGGACTACAGGTCATAGAACGCATTGCTGTTTAGGCTATTTTTGGGTGTTTTCATCACACATAAAGGGAACTTTTACAAACATTAGTAACCACTTAGGAAAGACAAGACTTGTGTATAAACTTATATGTTTTTGGTCTTAACTTCAAAACAATCTACCCTTCTTGAAAACTCAACTTCAACTTAAATTCTAACAACTCAAGTCATTTGCATCTTTCTATTTTGAGGGTACTAAGGTAATCCATAACTTGAATGTTCATCACTATCCTATAATAGTATATTGTCATCTTTGAATGTCATTCCCTCTTTGCCTCAACCTCACCATTTCTGCATTTGGTTCACCCTTACCATCCTCATCCCCATGTGTTCTGTATATAAACCTGTAACCCATAATTGTGTTTCCATGTTTTTAGAGAAGAGGATTGTATCCATGGAAGCTATACTGATATAAATGTGTTAGTCTCAAAAGTGCCACAATATTTCTGGTTTTTCTTTCTGTTTTTGCTGTTAACTATGAAATTTCACTTAACTATATAGTGGAATTTATTTTACATTCTAGATAATTTAACCTTTATTTATTTGTTTATTTAAACCAATTTTTGTAGTATAGTAGGGATACAGTAGTTAGCTGCAATAAATTCTTCCTTCCTTAGAACTATTGTTCCTGTAAAAATCCATTCCTCTCTTAGCTTCTTAAGAGCACTACAAAAAAACTCAGTGGAAACAGGGAATTATGAGGAGTGGGCAGATGATGTCATAGTTTCTACTATCCATAAAGCCTAGGGTCTATGACTCTTCGAGTTCTGGCTCCATTACACAACTACAGGTGCTTTTTACTAGAGACGCTAAGGTTGATCCTGGGAATTTTGCATGTGCTCTACCTCTGAGCTACTTTAACTCACATATCAGAAGATGCATTTATTAATAAAGTGAGGTCTTCTTCACCTTCCTCCAATAATTACAATTTAACACAAGGTTATTGCTTAATAAAAGCTGGTACATACCTAATGGTATGCATTTCTTCAGTTTAAAGGACAGCATTTGTCCAATCAGTAGACAGAATTGCTAAGCAACCGTTTCTCTATATTCAAATCAGTCCTTGGTTTGGGAATAAAAATAGAAGTCTATTCAAATTCATAATAGAATTTGTAAAGGAAAGTGGGAGGGGTGGTGGTGGAATATTGCAAGAAATATTAAAGTGTTCATTTTCATAAAATTGAAGACAGACAGGAGTTGATTCCCTGGCCATTACTGACAATACAGATAGTGGCCAAAAGCTTGTTGCATGGTTACACAAAAGGCATAACTTTTCACAGCAAATTGCAATAAGTTAAGAAATCTCTGAAGATACTATCTGTTGCATACCAAGTTGCACAACTCAGTATGCCACAGATCATTTCAAATGAAAAGAAAGAAAATACAGTATCAGGTTCATTAAAATGGGGAATACAGTCATAAATGTGGAAACCATCTTTATACACAATGTATTTAATTAAAAATTAGAAACATTATAGAGATATGCTACAAGCAAGAGCAATTCCCTACAACCTATCTTGCAGTATAGAATGAAAATGTTAGCAAACATAGTTAATGTAGCAAATAACAGCTTTCTTTCTTTCTTTCTTTAAAAATAGTTAGGGTGCCTTTTGATCAAAAATATTGGAAAATAAAACCAATTTTTAAAAACATACAAAATTCACTACACAAAGTTATGGACCATTAATAGCAAAAATAACACACAGCCAAAAATCCTGGAGTCAAACACCAAGTAATCTCTTAGTCTATGTGAAATTAATTTATTGATCTATTTCAGCATGTATAACAAAAATAAAACAAAGATATTGTGGCACCTTCTGTATTAGTAAATTTATTCCGAAGGACGTTTCCATGGAATACAACTCCCCTTCTTGTACACAAGGAACATAATATGTAGACCACATGGTCTTCTTCCTCTTCTTATATGATAGTAGGGTGATATCCACATAAAGATGGGGGAAAGGTAACAATTATATTTATAATGAATCCTAAAAGTGAAAATGGCATTATGAATGAACATTCAAAGTATTGATTGCATAGATAAACTGTTAACAAGTTGTCAATGGATTAAAATAATTCAGAAACATTGTTGAATGCAAATAGCTGAAATCTGTTAGAACAAGATGGTCTTTACTAGCATCCTAAACATTAGCAGGAAGACACATAAATCTACTGATGCTCTAATATATTTTGCTTTAGCTTCAGAAAGCTCACCTGGAGGGCTCCCATGGCCAGCTGCAGCGGTAGCAATAGCAAATGCAGAAGCAGGAGACACAGAACAATGACAGTTCTCAGTCGCCTGTACTGCAAAGAATGAACAAACAAACAAACAAATAAATAAAACATCATTGTTTTGCACATATGAACCAATGGCTGGACAACATTTCTATATCTCTTGCTTATATACAAGTATATCTTCTGCCAAAAAATAACATGTTGTAAATATACTGCCACAATTTTTTTTAAAAAAAAATCTGATCATATTAATATGAATAACTATTTTTACTCTGGAATGTTATGCTAAATAGTTCAGATTTACTCATTCTTTGAAATGAAATGAAATTAAGTTCTGGACAGCCTTTCCAAGGCCCCTTTTCTTGTGAATTATGTTTTCACGTGTTTGCAAATCTGAAGGCTAGGCAAATCTGAAGGCTAGGCAAATAACAGTGAAAACTTCTCTGTATGGAAATGCTGTTGTTAATGCTCAGCTATAATAATAACTGTCTCTGGTCGGTTTTCTCCTTGTAGCATTTATATCAACTGATATCAAACTATTTCCTGATTTAATTTCAAGAAATCCTATACATGAATAAGAGTGCTCAGATACTCAGGTCCAAAGTTTGCCTTGTTTATTATCATTTAAAATTGCAATAAATATCTGGAAATCAGAGAGGACCATAAGATGTAATAATTGTTAATGTCGAACTAGATGACAACAGACATCTCTCTTCATATTCCCTCCAATGATAAGATTTCCTTACAGATGCATAGCTCAGAGACTTGCAAAATAAGCTTGTGTTTACCTTCTGATGATTAATTACAGAACTATTACCTAACTGCAAAATATGAAGGTGAAGAGAAAAACATGTTACAAGAAACAAATATTCAATTCTAAAGAAATCATCACATCCAAATGCATGCTAGATATGTAAATTACTTTCACTGTGACTGTTCCTTGGGTTCTTTGTATTATGCACAATTAAATATTTGTGATTATTTCCACAGTCAGATTTGCAAATTCTTACAGATTTGACTGTAGGGATAGGTGTTCTTCTATAATACTTAGAGGCAAGGTAAACAGGAACCACTTAATTTGTTGAGTATGTATTAGAGTTATTGAATCATAATTTATTATGTTCAGGATCAAACTGTTAGAATATTCAATTCTTTAGGCATCTTGTGACTGAGTAGAAGATTTGCTGGAGAGCTACCAAAAATTCAATTCTTAGTCAAACAATTTGTTCACATCTTGTAATGAGTAATTAGGATACCATCTGTACGTTTTGTACAACAAATGTAGGAACAAATGGAATCTTTTCACTTGGCACTATACATCTCATACTGTACAGCATGCTCAATAAGTGCCCTCTACTTGATTCATGCTAAACTGCTACTCAAGTCAATATTTATCTAAAAAATGTACATCTTGTTCAAAAAATTACAGAGCATTTCATCATATCTTAATGCAAATATGCTCTTCATTCTGTTATTTCTCATCATATTCATTTTTCTATAATCTGTGAGATGAAACTGAAATATAAATTACTCCAAACCTAAGTATAATTAAAATAACTTTAAAATTTTGTTTGGTTTCTTACTGAAAACAAAAACTGCAATTCTAAACTAAGTTAAACAAATACATAAGCCAACATTTTTCATCTTACCCCCTGCTTGTCGATAACGTAGATGTCGGGGAGTTGAAGGTGATCTGCATGGAGAGAGATCAGGAGTATCCACAGTTGAGGCACTTTCTGGAATACTGCGGTCCACTGATACAGATTCCAGAACCGCTGCTTTAAAAAGTAAGCGCTTTAATGTAAAGATGTGATAATAATTCACAACTCAATTCAACAGCAATGTGCTTCACATATTTTAAGAAATTATTTTACACACACCCCTAATCTCTGACTTTAAAAGGTTTTTTTTTATCATGCAGATTCTGAAAAAAACGGATGCATTTTTAAATGGTTGGAGCATGCTTCTTGAAAAGAAAAAAAATATAACTATGTATTTGATTAGGTGATACAATGAATGATGAACACAGCTATGTAATTCATAGTTGAAATTTTCAAAATGGTAGCCGTGTTAGTCTGTGTTTCAAGCATATCAGGACTACGTCCGGACTACGTTGTGACGTAAGCCCAGGCTTTGTATTTGTTTCCTGAATTGTATTGATCTTTATGGTATTCATTGTTTGTATTTTTTGATATTGCATGAATTATGCTGTTTTACTGAACTCTGTATTGATATGTATTTATCTATTTTCTGTGCTATCATTCATTGTATCGCTTTTTGCTTTGTTGTGGACCGCTTTGAGTCGCATTCGGGCTGAGAAAATGCGGTATACAAATAAAAGTGAAATGAAATGAAAAATATAAGAGTAAATAAAACAACACATGTCAGCAGATATGGCAAGTCCTTACGCAGGGTCAATTCCACACCAATTCCACGATAATGCCACTGCGGTCTTTTTTTTCTATACAATTAGCAAGATACAGCAGCTTTGTTATGGATGTAGTTGTTCCCAGCTTAACACAGAATTGGATCATACTGTGCCAAGAAAGAACTATAATGCTGCAGGAAAGCTTGGTCTAGAAGACGTTATGTATCTGTTCTGTGCTCTAGCTATCTTCTCAGCTGACATGTGCGAGGTAACTAATTTGGCCAACCTTCTGACCTGACCCTTTTGTTGCTGAATACCAGATTGGTTCAAAATAAGACTGAACTAATTTAGGATCTAATTTTGCCTGAGAAAGCCAACCAGGCGAGTCTCCAAAATTGCACAAGCTGCTGTAGGACCTTGCAACAAAACAGGGGAGTTCAGTTGGCACAATGAGAAGTGCTGATTATTCTGTTCACTGATAATGATGGACATAGAACTGGAAAACTTCATTTGTCAGGCCTGATACATAAAACAGACTCCTTCATCATGTCATTCCTTAATGCCCAGAGATTTTATTCATTTGTTATTTTTTTAAAAAAGCAAAGATTCTGATATCTCTGCTCTTTAACAGTAATCAAGGTTGTGTATATTCTGTATGAAATATATAACCTCTACCTATAAGTAACTAAGATTAAAGGAGAAGCACCATCTGCATTAATTATATTTATATGCATTGTATTTGTCCCTTTACAGGGGAAGGAAGTATAAATTATCTTACAGTCCTTTCTCACTTTTGAAAGCAAAATACTCATGGGATTTGATACTTTTGCCCCAAGGGAGATGCCTAAACAATATACAAGGAAATTCAAGTGCCTTGCCTAAGCAATTCAAATAACTACAATAAATAATGCAAATTAATAATATTTGTATGCTATTTTGCATGATTTCATTTGTTGTGATGATTTATGAGATTAGTTTTTCACTTTTCTAAAATTCTTAATGTATGTCCAGTCTAGCTACCAACCTAGGCAAACAGCAATCATTTTAAATTTTAATACTTTGATTTTCCTATGGATGCCTTCTTCATAAAAAAATTATGGACTTTACTCATGCCCCAAGAACCTTTAAGCAACAGACCTGTTAATTCTTTTTTGTGCATTAAAGTATATTACAAAAACACACTAGTCCTGCATAACCAACTATTTACATTGCTAAATCTGGAAAACCTCAGTACTTAAATGCATCGTGTTTGCTCTCCTACCTTTTCACACTGTTTGGGGTCGGGGGGAAATCGCCATCGTCAGGTGCATTTTTCCATCTCCCCACCTCTCCAGTAGCCTCTGGGAGGGTGGGAGGACCTTTTCCTTGCTATTCCCGCCTTCCTAGGACATCCCTGGGCTGCACAACAGCTGTAAATAGTTGCAGCCACCATTTTGTTTAAAAAAGCCCATACAGATTATGTAATGCATGGAGTGGGATACTACTGTCACCATTTGAAAATGTATACTGGTTGTAGGCTTAATGTCACTACCACATTCTTGACACAAGAACAAGAGAGTGGTAAAAGAAATAGTCTAATGCAATGCGCTGTATAAGATACAGTAAAATCCCAGCTTACGACTGCCTTGGGTTACGTTTGCCGTAGTTTACGAAAATGACAGCTTATGATTTTTCCTGCTTACAACCATTAGACCATTGCCGTCATTTTAGAGTCTAAAATGGTGGCCCTGTACCATTTTAGACTATAAAATGGTGCCCGCCCACCCCACCACCAGAAGTCGCGATTTGTCACTTACTGTTGCAAAGGAGGGGGAGGGGGAGACTGCCTTCCAGTCTTCATCCGAGGTGCTACAACTGGGAATGCATGCCTATGCACCCGGTGTGTAACCAGGAAGTTCCAGAATAGTGCATGTTCCTGGCTGAAGCGCCATGGGAGAGACCTCGGACAAAGACTGGAACAGAGCGGATATGTTTTCCCCAGTCTCCCGCCGCCACTGCTGCTGCTACCTGGGCTCCCCCAGTGGCCAGACAAACCACTCAGGAAGAAGCAGTGTGCAAAAGGTAGAGAGATCACTTCAACATTCATTTTTCCTTTTACTGTTTGCTCTGGGGGTTTTCCTCGTTTTTCCTCTGCACCTCCTCCGCACCTAGATCAATCGATCTCCACCTCTGGGGGTCAGCTGAGGGGAAAGGAGGGGGTGTTCTTAGGGGCTTCCCCTTTCTCTCTCACACTTCAAGAATTCCCCCTCTTTTCCACCCCAGCCACTAATCAGCTGGGGAGTTCAATCAATCGAGATGCGGAGGAGCTGGACACCAGCTGGTGGGGTCGATGGGGGTATGGTGTGTATTTTTATTTTGTCCAGTCAGGACCATTTTTATTATTCAATGCATTCCTATGGGGAAATATGCTTCAGTTTATGATTTTTCCAGTTTACAACAAAGGCTGTTAGAATGGACCAAAGTCGTAAACCTGGGTTTTACTGTACTTGCAAACACTGGTAAAGGAACTGGCAACCCATGCCAGTAATATTGCCAAGAAAACCCCATGGACAGTATCAAAAGGAAAGACGATATGATGCAGATAGATGAGCCCTCAGGTCAGAAGGTGTGAATGGATATGACAGTGAAAGGAAAGTCCAATGCTGTAAGGCACAATACTGCATAGGAACCTGGAATGTAAGATCTATGAATCTGGGCAAGCTGGACATGGTCAAAAATGAGATGGAAAGAATGAGCATTGATATCTTGGGAATCAGTGAACTAAAGTGGACAGGGATAGGCAAATTTAACTCGTGGAACCATTATTTCTACTACTGTGAGCAAGAATACAATAGAAGAAATGGAGTGGTCCTTATAGTCAATAAACGAGTGAGGAAAGCAGTAATGGGATACAATCTTAAAATGACAGAATGATCTCAGTCCGAATTCAAGGCAAACTATTCAACATCACAGTAATCCAAGTCTATACCCCAACCACTGGTGCAGAAGAGGCCATAGTCAACCAGTTCTATGAAGACCTACAACACCTTCTAGAACTGACACCAAAAACTGATGACCTTATCATCACAGGAGATTAGAATGCCAAAGTAGGCAAATGGGATAACAGGCAAGTTTGGCCTTGGAGTACAGAATGAAGCAAAGCAAAGGCTAATAGAGTTCTGCCAAGAGAATGCACTGGTCATAGCAAAAACCCTCTTCCAACAACCTAAGAGGCATTTCTACACATGGACATCTCCAGATAGCCAACATTGAAATCAGATTGATTACGTACTCTGCAGCAAAAATGAGACCTGGAGCGGACTGTGGTTCAGATCATGAGATACTAATTACCAAATTCAGGCTTAGAATGAAGAAAATAGGGAGAAAAATTATGCCACACAGGTATGACCTAGATAACATCCCTCATGAATATATGGTGAAAGTGAAGAATAGATTTAAGGGATTAGACTTGACAGACAGAGTGCCTGAAGAATTATGGACTGAGGTTCATAACATCATACAGAAGGCAGCAATTAGAACCATCCCAAATAAAAAGTAATGCAAGAAAGCAAAGTGGTTGTCTAATGAGGCTCTTCAAATAGCTGAAGAAAGAAGGAAAGCAAAAAGCAAAAGTAAAAGAAAACGATTCACTCAGCTGAATGCAGAATTCCAAAGAAAAGCAAGGAGAGATAAGTAGGCCTTCTTAAATAAACAGTGCAAAGTAATAGAGGAAAATAACAGAAGGGGAAGGACTAGAGATCTCATTAAAAATTGAGGAAATTAAGGGAATGTATCAAGCAAAAATGATAAAGGACAAAAGTGGTAGGGACCTAACAGAGGCAGAAGAGATTAGGAAAAGATGGCAAGAATACACAGAAGAACTCGACAAAAAGGACCTTAACATCCTTGACAACCACAATGGTGAGATCACTGACATTGAGCTGGACATTCTGGAGTGTGAAGTCAAGAGGGCCCTAGAAAGAATAACAAAAGTGGAGATCATGGTATTCCAGTTGAACTATTCAAAGCCCTAAAAGAAGATGCAATTAAAGTGTTGCACTCAATATGTCAGCAGATTTGGAAAACGCAGCAGTACCTACACGATTGGAAAAGGTCAGTCTATGTTCCAATTCCAAAGAAGGGCAATGCCAAAGAATGTTCAAATTATTGTACAATTGCACCCATCTCACATGCTAGCAAGATTATGCTCAAGATCCTACAGGCTAGGCTTCAGCAGTATGTGGATCAAAAACTTCCAGAAGTACAGGTTGGGTTCCGAAGAGGCAGGAGAACTAGAGACTCAATTAGGGTTACCCAATATTAAAAATTATTATAGGGCATTCCAGCTTAAAGGTATTATAAAATTAATGACAATCAATGATCTTATTTGGAAAGAAATAGAAATGAAGGATAGCAATGTGTGAAGAATTGGAGATTTATTGGAAAAGGAAAAGTTAAATTTAAAATTAAAAAAATGTGTTAAAAGCAATGATGAGTGTATGGACACAAATGAAATACAGATTGGCACCAAACATCTCACCAATTGTAGAATTACAAGATAACAATTATAGAATTACAAAATACAAGACATTTCCGATTAAAAATTCAGATCTGCTAAAAGGTATATTGCAGAAACATGATATAGTCCAATTAAAGGATTGGTTAAGGGTTTGTGAGGACAATAGGATTAGGATGGAGATTTACAAAGAACTAAAGTTGAACTGGCTTCAAATGCTATCTGTGGATAGGTGGAACAAAGGTTATAAAGAGAAGTTACGATCAGTAAGACAGGTGACAGATTTTGAAGAAATGATATATAAGATAGGAAGAAGTTTAATACGGAAAAAGGGAGTAGTGAGCAAACTGTATAAAATGATAAATGTTATTGAAGAATCACAAAATATGCTCAAAAATGTGGGAAATTGATTTAGATATAACCATTTCTGATGAAAACTGGAAGAAAACGTGGAAAAAAGAATTATGCGAAGACTATCCACGAAAGTTAAAGAACATAATTATAAAATTTTGTGGAGATGGAATGTGACGTCAGTTCAACTAAACCAAATGGATAATAGTAAATAAAAAAATGTTGGAGATATCAACGGGAAATGGGGACATACAAAAATATGTGGTGGAATTGTGAAATTGTGTCTGAATGTTGGCAGAACATAGAATATGAAATAGCTAAGATTTTGGATTTCAAGCTGAAATTAAATGGGAGAATTGCCTTGCTGATTGATTTTGAGGATTTGAATATAGATGAAAATAAACAGGATTTATTAGCTATTTTATTGACATTAGGAAGGCAACAGATTGCCAAAAATTAGAAAAGTGGTTTAAATTTAGAGTTGAGTAATTGGTATTCTGACATTTGAGATATGACATTGAATGAAAAACTTACATGGGAATTAAATTTTAAAAAGGGGATTGTGAAAAAAATAATAGATTCTGAGATATTTGGAAGCCATTTCTATGACACACATTGGAAAAGAATAAAGGAAACAAATCTCTACCTGATGTAATGAGTTTTTGGCAAAGTAAATAAGGTTCAAAGAGTCAACTGGTAGATTCAAGGACATAGTAATACTTCACTAGGGTGTTTAATATGTTTGCATTATAAGAAATAATTGAGAATGCAATGCATTATAGCGTATGCTAATTTTTTTCTCAAAACAATCTCACACACACTTTGCATGTATTACCTGCAAGAGAGATTTAAGCCTTCCTTGTTCTTCTAGCAATACTTTTAATGACACCTTCCCTTGAACTTGGTGTTTTATTAATGGTTGGTTAATTGCCTCTCCCATTATCATTTATGACAATTTTAAAAGATCTTTTTTAAAAACAACAACATTATTTTCTACAGCTACAAATCCTTCAATAAGCTTCTGCTGATAAAAATGATATTGTTAAGTGAATAGGCTTTTATTCTTCAATCACGTTAATTCTTTCATTGATTTTGTTAGATCTTTCCTTAGAAATTTAAAAAAAACCCTATACTTTTCCTCAGAATACAAGCAATATAGACAATGAAACTGATCTGAAATAAATTTCCATAATTTCCTGGGCAAAATTTGCACATTTAAGCAGGAAGAACCTTTTATCAAACATCTAAGCAGGAGTTCTCAACCTTTTAAAGCGGGGGGCTGGGTCATGCTCCCTCAGACAGCTTTGGGGGCTGGATGGCCATTTTGCCCTTCCTCAACCACATGGCACTTTCTGGTGTGGTGGAGGTGGGCCACATGAAATGGTGCCATGGGCCGCATCCGGCCCACAGGCTGAGAATCCATGAGCTAAGAAAATAACACAGACATCGAAAGTATTTCTCTGCACGTTGTCTAGCAGTGATGTCCAGTAATCATACCTCAGATAAAAGATTTGCACAGTGGCCAATCCAATAATGCTATAAGACCAAACTAGACATTTACGCAGTGCAAAGCATGTGCAGCTGCAGCATTTAGACAAACAGGTTTTTATTGCTGGCAATCAAAAATTATTATCTAAGCATTCTATCCATATACAAAGTGCAAGTACTGTATCCTGTTAGTGCTAGGGAGGAAAATAAAATCTTCTGTTTTCCCATGCATTGCATTGCTGCTAAAGACTAGTTCTGTCTCTAAAGATTTAGTTTATTAAAGTTAAAATAAATAGGAAATATAGGTTCATGGTATGTATCAAGGAAATTTCTACTACTACTACTTCTTCTGCCGTATCCAAATCTGAATATTGGTGTTCCTCATGGAGATCAGCCATGATGACTGTCCTGAGAATATAATGCAGTGGCCTTTCATCTGCCTTCCGCATCGCAGCATGACACCCGTACCACTGATCCAGGTCTGCAAGTAACTTTCTGGTCCAAAGCCCTCCTCAGCCCCCGGCCAGTATTGATGATGATGATGCCCTCCATCAAGATGGATTCAAGTGGGATTTAATCCATTTGGGGACCATCACCCATCCCTGTGGACTTCGGCACCAAAGGTCATTAGTCCTCAAGGTTGTCATGTTAGTTAACTGCTGCTGCAGTACGATCTCCTCTATTACCATAGCAGGACAACCTGGCCAGACTCTGAAATGTCTACTATGACCCTAAAAACCTATGCAGTCATGCTGGACTGGTTCAAAGTGAATGTTTCAGTAATCTTCCGAAGTCCCTAAACAGGTTGGATTAAATTTAGGGAAACTATAGAAAACAATTAACAATTGGTTTCTTACATGGGACGCAAAAATGAAACACTATCAAACATATTCAGTATTTCTGTTTACTTCATTACTCTTTTTTTGATGGGGTTACAGTAAGTGGGAGTTGGGCCTTACCTTCCTAACTGCAGTCTCTATAAATACTACCCTACAGAAATAAGAAAGAGATTGTTGTAATGGTAACAGCTCCAAGGTTGTTAATGGCTAGAAATTGGAATTTATATACTGAATTTGTATTGGAGGATTGGTATAAAGAATTATAGGATATAGTTATAAATGATAAATTGTCTTGTGAATTAAAATTAAAGAAGGAATTAATTAAAAAAATGATTTGAAGGATATATGTAATAGGTAAATCTAAAGGGATAAAACCAGGAGAAAAATATATAACCTTTTGGATGTTGTTGTTTTAAGTGTTTTTAGTATGTATGTATGTATGTATGTATGTATGTATGTATGTATGTATGTATGTATGTATGTATGTATGTATGTATGTATGTATGTATGTATGTATGTATGTATGTATTTATTTATTTATTATTCAAATTTCTATGCCACCCACTCAGGCGAACCAGACTCAGGGCGGCTTCCATCGGTTCTAAAAACATATAAAAACCCATAACACCCCCCCATTACCCCTCCCCCCTGGTCCTATACATAAAAGGGAAAGAGAAGGGCTCCTGATTTCTATCTTGGAGTGAGCCAACAGGCAGGGGCCGTATTTTCATTAGGACCCCACACCTGCCCTGCCAGCCAGGTTTTCAAGCCTTTTTTTCTAAAGGGCAGCAATTCTGTCTGTAATCTTAGCTCTGTTGGCAGGAGGTTCCAGAGGGCTGGTGCGGACACGGAGAAGGCCCTCCTTCGAGTGCTAGAGAGATGGGCCCCTCTAGCTGATGGTATAGCTAGAGAGCCCCTCCGGTCCGCTCTGATTGGACGGACAGACACTCTTGGGGTGATGCAGTCTCTTAGGTATCCTGGCCAGCTACCATATAGGGCTTTAAAGGTCAAAAACAGCACCTTGAATTGCACCCAGAGGCAAGCTAGTAGCCAGTGCAGATCCCAAAGTAGTAGCGAGGTGCGGGCATAGCATCCACACCCCATCACCACCTGGGCAGCCGCATTCTGGACCAGCTGCAGCCTCCGAATGGTCATCAAGGGCAGCCCCATGTAGAGCGCATTACAATAATCCAGTCTGAAGGTGACCAGGGTGTGAGTGACCATGATCAAGGAGCCCCAGTCCAGGAGCGGGCGCAACTGGCAAGTTGGGCGAAAGCCCTCCTGGCCACAGCCGCCACCTGTTCTTCTAGTAGCAGCCACGAGTCCAGGAGGACCCCCAAGTTGTGCACTGGGTCTGTCTGGGGCAGAATAACCCCATACAGCACCAAAGATGGTAACTCCCAGGATAGCACAGGGCCCCTTATCCATAGCCACTCAGTCTTGCTGGGATTCAGTTGTAGCCCATTGGCCCCCATCCAGACCACAATGGCCTCCAGGCACCTGGAGAGGACTTTGACAGCATCACTGGGGTCCCCACGGGCCAAGATATACAACTGAGTGCCATCCGCGTACTGATGGTACGGCACCCCATGGGAATGAATGATCTCACCCAGAGGCTTCATGTAGATGTTAAATAGGAGAGAAGAGAGCACCGAACCCTGAGGCACCCCATATTTGAGGAGCCTAGGGCTGGATCTCTCGCTCTCCAACCACACCAACTGGGTCCAGCCCTCCAGAAAAGAGGAAAACCAGGACAACACAGTGCCCTGGATTTCCAATCCTTTGAGCCATTCCAGAAGGATACCGTGGTCGATGGTATTGAAGGCCACCGAGAGGTCAAGGAGAGCAAGGATGGACGGATAACTGTCGTCCCGCTCCCACCAGAGATCATCCATCAGTGCAACTAGTGCCATCTCCGTACCATGACCAGGCCTGAATCCTGATTGAAAGGGGTCCAGATAATCCGCTTCCTCCAGGACACCCTCCAGCTGGTGTGCCACCACCTTCTCCAATACCTTCCCTAAAAAGGGAATGTTGCAAACCGGCCTGTAGTTGGTAAGGACAGCTGGGTCAAGGGATGTTTTCTTCAGGAGGGGGTGGGTGCGCCAAAGCATGTTTTAATGGTGCAGGAAACACCTCCTCCCATAAAGATGCATTTATTATTGCTCTGACCCAGCCTCCTGTCACGACCTTGGAGGCTTTCACCAACCAGGTGGGACAGGGATCCAAAGGACATGTAGTGGCACGCACTGCTGAAAGGAGCCTGTCCACTTCATCAGGGACAACTGGATCAAACTGATCCCAGATCATGCAGCAAGACTATGCTCCGGTCCCCTGCTGACCCTCCCCATCCATGCCAGGATTAAGCCCTGAACGAATCCGATTGATTTTCTCGACCAGATGGTCAGCAAAGTCCTCAACCGAGCCCTGCCAAACGGGCACCGGGGCCCCTTTACCAAGGAGAGACCTGGTTACCCAGAACATGGTGGCTGGGGGGTTATCAGAGGAGGCAATAAGGGTGGTGAAGTATTGCCACCTCACCACCCCCACCATCACTAGGTAGGCCCTAATAGCGGCTCTAGCTAGTGTCCAATCGGAATCACTCTGAGTCTTCACCCAGCGGCGCTCTTTGCCCGTTTGAACTCCCACAGTTCTTCCGTGAACCACGGGGATGACCTAGCCCCACGGGCTGAGAGAGGCCGTAGTGGCGTGATTTCATCCAAGGCCGCTGTTGATGACAGCGTGAGGTGAGCTCCAGTGAAACTACCGTAAATGGGCAGTAATGAAGGGATCAAGAGATGACATGGCCTCTGTCAGTAGCATTTTGTGGACTGGTATTAATGAATAGAAAAAGTGTATACTGTATCAGATTATAGGAAAGTTTGCCAGACAATCTGGCCATTCTTTATCCAGAATAATTCAGGAAAATGGAACATATAAACATAGCAAGATCTCTTTCAAAGCCTTTTCCATTAAACTTCACATACTCTATTTCTAATGTCTAGACCAGGGGTTCCCAACCTTTTTACACCGTGGGTCTGACCATGCCCCCAAGATAGCTGAGTTGGCCTGACCACGCCCCCTGGAAGTAGAAGTAAGCACATTTATGATAGTTGTAAATGCACCCGCTAATGTGTTTACAACAAGCGTGTGTGCATTTACAAATGCACAGTTGCATTTTATGGCTGATATAAAAGTGTCCACTTCCACTTCTGGGAGCAGTGAGGACGGCTGTGGGCCACATGAAATGGTGCTGCAGGCCGGGTCCAGCCCACAGGCCGTAGGTTGGGAACCCCTGGTCTAGACTGGGAGAAGGGAATAATAACATAATATACCATTCCTTTCTTCTTTATGCCCATAAGGATCACACATTGATTCAACGGTTGCTGCTCATATAAAACAAGTCAGCTCAGTCTTTTCTTCTGATGAAACCACTAGGTCACCCTTGCTTGAAAGCCAGTCGTATCCAACTCTAGGGTTTAGTGCTCATCTCTGTTTACAGCCAAGGAACCAGCCCTATCAGCTTCTACAGACATTTCCATGGACATGTGGCAGGCATGCCTAGACACTGGAGTGCACGAAACGCTGTTTATCTGCCCACCAAAGTGATTCCTATTTATCTACTTGCAATTTCTTGCTTTTGAACTGCTAGGTTGGCAGGAGATGGGACAGAAATGGGAGCTCACTCCATCGTGCAGTACTCAGGTATTCAACTCCGACCTTCCAGTCTTCAAGTTCAGCATTTTAACCACTGCAGTCCCTAATTCTAATATATAACAAAGCACAAGGAATGTATATATAAAATACCTCTTCTGATGCTTCTTCTTAGTTTATTGCAAAGTTCAATGCGTGGATTCTCGGAGTTTTCTTCTAAAAAGCCAGGATTCTGTTCTGGAGAGGAGGGGCCTTTGCTAAGGTCCAGTGGTACTTTAGACATAGGTGGAGGTGATGTAGCAGGGCTGTATGTTGAGGTAGGACTGCTAGCAAGAGAAGAAGTAGATAGATCTAAAGCTCCTAATCTTGAATTTAGCGGAGAGCTTAATGATAGTTTTCTGGTTCTGACAGGTGAAGAAGTTCTAGAGAGTGAAAGAGGTGGAGGAGAAGAGAATTTGCGGCAGAGATGTGGTGATTTTGCATCAGACAGATGTTCTCTGTTGTTTTGATTAGTCGCAAAAAATAATTCCAAAGACCTAGGAAAGAAACATAATTTCCACCATCATTTTGATAGCTGCATATAAGAGAGAGCTGTAAAAGCTACACATTAGCAAATACAGATTTCAAAACATTTAGCTACTAGCACATAGATATTAGCTGGCTGGTTAACTCACTGAGTTGGAGCACCTGGCTGTGGAGCCAAAGGTAAAAAGTCAGGTTCCCCACTGCATAATCAAAAAGTCATAATCAACTTGGCAGCACACAATTACCATTAAACTAAGTCAGGGGTTCTCAACCTACAGCCCGTGGGTTGGATCTGGCCCATGGCACCAAATAATCCGGCCCCCAACCATACTCTAGCCGCCTACACTGACATCACCAGAATTGGATGTGGACTCATTTACAGCCATTGTAAATGTGTTTATTCCAGTCGAGGATGTGTTTTACGGCAATGTTTACAGTAGGGGGGACCACCAGTCCGGTCCCCTTAGCTGTATGTGGGGGCGTGGTTCGGCCCATGGCTGGAAAAGCCTTGAGCTTAGCTCAGCCTCTGAGCTTAGCTCAGCCTCTGAGCTTAGCTCAGCCTCTGAGCTTAGCTCAGCCTCTGAGCTTAGCTCAGCCTCTGAGCTTAGCTCAGCCTCTGAGCTTAGCTCAGCCTCTGAGCTAAGTAGATGTTGGGAAATGATAATTGCAAGGTCTAGAACACATCTATCATACTAAACATTGTTAGATATGAAACTGCTAATGTACTGTAAATTACAGAACCTGGCCAGATGTTTGCACCCAATTACTACCAGACAAATTTTCTATTCAGAAATAATATTGGGTCAAATGACTGAAAGAATGCTATAGTTGAGGTCCGCAATGGATGCTTTTTCCCTTGCCAGCTCCTAGTCCAAAACAGCTCTTGTAAGCATGTGCATTTGCTATGGGTATATGGAACTAAAAAGGTACTGTATTGTTGTATCAAACACCCTGTTACCAAGGAAATTCTAGGTTATAATCTTTGGGGACTTCATTTTACACATTAAGGTTCATATATTAATGGCCACCATGGTAACTGTGAATCTGTACAAATGTATATTTAGTTCCATGTGTTATTCATCAAACAAGATGACATTGATCTACTTGCATTCTTTAGATAACTACTAGCAGAGGACCCGGCATTGCTCGGGGGTACCCTACCCGGGCCAAGGAGAGACCTGGCCCCCCTGCCCCCCCCCACCCCAGCTGCCTTACCTTTTTGTCTGCTGCCATTGTGGCCGCTCTCTCAGCCCCACCTCGAGGTGCCGTCTCAGCCTGACTCCGGCCGCCACCGCCGGCCTCCCCAGCGACTACAGTCAGTGGGTAGCCATCGCAGCCCAGCCCCTCCGTCCTCCCATAGGTTGTGTCAGGCGGGTGGCTCCATTTGGGTGGGTGGGCAGAGGACCCATGGGGGGGGAGGCCTGCAGAAGGTGGCAGCCTGGTCCCATCCTCTGCCTGCCCCCCAGCTGTGGGTTCTCCCTTCCCCCGAGGCGTGCCTCAGAAGTGCAGAGGAGCCATACCGTGGTGGCTGCCTGCTGACAGTAGTTGCTGGGGCGGGGGCGGCCATAATTGCCACCATCTGTACTGGCGGCTAGGCCATGCACCACCTGGAATGCTGGGAAGACTTTGGCGCATGCATGGAATTTCGCACATGCGCCACAGCCTGGAATGCCAAGCAGGTTTAGACACATGCGTGGATTCTCGCGCATGCGCAGTCACCTCCCCTGGTTGTTTCTGCTAGCTGGGGGTGGGGCATTGCAGCCCCTTTTGGGGGGCAAGGACCTCAAGGCGGGCTACCGGTTACCCATGCCGGCCACCTCAGACGTTGAAGGTAGGCGTGCACGCAGTTTCCAAATGGTGCAGGGGTGTCGCTTTGTATGAGGGAGCCCTGTGATGTCATGGAGCCCCAGATCTGGTCAGCTGGGAATTGGTTGAGCTGTGGCAATGACATCACAATCCCCCCTGGTTGGCTTTTCCCCCTTGCTTTTTCTCCTGTCGGTGGGGCGTGCCCTTTGCAGATTGATTTAGGGAGCGTACCCCTCCCCATGGGGCTTGACACCCCCGCAGTGATGGTCTCTTCGGCCCAAGGTACGTATGTGCCGAGTTTCAGGGTGATCGGTGCAGGCGTGTGGATTTGTAAAAGCCACATACAGCATCAGACCTTGATTTTAGTTATATAGATTATTTATTTCAGGGAAGACTTACAAATAACCTTTAGCTTCTGTGCCATAGCAGAGCAGTTAGGGTCGTATGTCCAATCAAGTGTAAAAATCAGAATGATTTCTAGATGGGTTTAGGAGATTGGTGACTGGTTTATAGAATGTATGAGGTTTTTTTTTTTACAGAGACACACTGTTAACTGCCTGCAAGCATTCCTTATCCCACTGAAGACAATCCAGAAACATTAGTTTGTGAAAACCACAGCTGTAGTGCTGTATAAACCTCACTGGTTATCAGTTAGTCTCTGGGCTTGATTTGAAAGGCTGATGTTGATTTATTTGATATTTGTTATTTATCATTTGTTATCATTATTTTATATTGATGTTCACTGTTGTTTATTATTATATTGAAAACCACCCTGAGTAGTGGTTGTATTAAGTTAGGCGGTATATAAATGCTAAAAATAAAATAAATAAATGTTAATGTCTGAACGAACGCCTATTTTCCTGGGTGTTAATTTTGCACTCTGGATTGAAGATCAAAACATAGTACACAAACATAGAATAAATTGTTTTCAATGCAGTTTCCAGACGGATTATTATGAAAGTAAATGAAAAGCAAAAGTAGAAAGGAGCTCACCTAACAGGTATTGAGGTGAAAGGTCGTTTATATATATCTGATAATTTCTCCAGTACAACAGTGGCAGTAGTGAATATGCGGTAAGTATGTAGAAAAGTATTAAGAAAATCAATACTGAGAAATCTCAAGTCTGTTAATCTTTCCAAAAGACGCTCTACGCTTGCATAACGGATCTGCGGCACTTTGCAGGAATTTAATGTTTTGCTGAAGCAGATGTCACTGTCATCTTTGTGAAGACGAGCATCAGATCTATATAACATAGTATTTTAAAAGCATTATTAAACATTAAATACTGATTATGCCTTTTAATTAATTAAAATATTATTTTAAGTAGCAATCTCCACTATACTTATAGGAAAATAAAACATGAAGTTTGGGAAGTTAATTTTAAAAATTAATTAATTAATTATACTTGAAGTTTCAAGTCCCCACAAAAAATTAGATGTTACCATTCTAGTTGCACTTTTAAGAAACAACAACTTTTCACTTACTAATTTCTTACAAGTAACTAAAATAGTTACATTACATGACTTTTTAGAATTCAACTGTTAAAGTCATTCTCCAGTGTTGCAAAATATATGTATACCCTGTATGACCCTTTCAGTGTCACTGTGTGAACAGATAGTTGGATGGGAAAAGTTAGCACAACCCTTCTCAAAGTTTCATGTGATTCTTTGTACATAGCAGGAAACATTTCTCCAACAGTTCCCAAAACATCAGAGTCTCTGTAATCAGATATAGCGTATCACCGTAATTTTTGGTTCTTTCCACTGGTGCCATATATATGCCATGCAAAGGTGTGGGGGTTTCAGGGATTTATCATCATAACAATAATGCAAACGAGGGATTTATCATCATAGGTAAAGTAAAGGTAAAGGTTTCCCTTGCTCGAAAGCCAGTCGTATCCGACTCTAGGGTGCAGTGCTCATCTCTGTTTCTAAGCCAAAGAGCCAGCGCTGTCTGCTTCTGCAGAGGTTTCCGTGGTCATGTGGCAGGCATGACTAGACACCGGAGCGCACGGGATGCTGTTACCTTCCCACCGAAGTGGTCCCTATTTATCTACTTGCAATTTCTTGCTTTCGAACTGCTAGGTTGGCAGGAGCTGGGATGAAGACGGGAGCTCATTTCCGTCCTGCAGTACGGTATCATCATAACAATAACAGTATCATCATAACAATAATGCAAATGCTTCCTAAGTATAGAAATCAGTGTCAGAATTACAGCAGCTCCTAAGGAAAACCTAAGGACCGCAGTGGCTCAAGTGGCTAAGACACTGACTGGAAGGCAGGAGGTCAGCTGTTCAATTCCCAAGTACTGCTGGATGGAATGAGCTCCCGTCTTTGTCACAGCTCCTGCCAACCTAGCAGTTCAAAAGCAAGAAATTTCAAGTAGATAAATAGGGACCACTTTGGTGAGAAGGTAAACAGCGTTCCGTGTGCTCCGGTGTCTAGTCATGTCTGCCACATGACCACAGAAATGTCTGCAGAAGCAGACAGCGCTGGCTCTTTGGCTTTGAAACAGAGATGAGCACTGAACCATAGAGTTGGATATGAATGGCTATCAAGCAAGGGAAACCTTTACTTTTACCTAAGGAAAACTTTAGAAGAAGCACATAACAGACACTACACTCATGAAGTAAAAATTGCAATGCGGCATTCAGGAACTAAAACTAGTATTCACACCAAGATATAATAATTGTGGGGGAAAACAGACAATGCCAATTAAGAGCAAGTAGAATATTCCCTCCATAAAACACAGAATATCCAACTAAATGAAACTGTAGGATTTCATTTTATACCATAATTTTGAATCTGAATAAAACAAGAAGTTGTTTGCATCTACCTACATGTGATACTTACTTGATCATATGTGGCACAGTAACTTTGGAGTTTTCTTCAAACACAATGGTCATTAAACCATTGCACCTTATGTTGTCAACACACTGTATAAATTAATAAGGAAGAAAATGAAAGACTCACATATTTTAGTACCTTCAAACTGCAAATACCTGTACAGTACAGTAATAGCTGCACACCATAAATATTATACTTTTAGATTATTTTAAGCAACTAAGTGAATAAATTCTTAAACATCACCTGGGAAATGGAAAATATTGGGAACTGAACTGCAGGACAGGTTCATTAAGCACTGCTTACAGATTCAAGGCTACAACAATTCATTATAATATTCCTAGGTGTGTTTTAAGCATTCCCTGATAACCAGCTCACTCAAATACAGTGCTTTCTGTAAACAAAAACTGTTTCTACTGCATATTATACCCAGCTTACTGGAAAGCAATTAATTTTGTTTTCTACATGAAGCATTTAAGGTAGCTCAACAAGTAGAGGTCAATCTTAAGAACAGCAGTCTTAAAACATTTGTTTGCAACAATGCTGGCAACAACACAAGACAACAAGCACACAGTATGCTCAAGCAAATCCCAGAGACCACGGACTCTTTCAGGACCTGATGATGCCTGCACCTATGAACATAAGAACAGCCTTGCTGGAACAGGCCACAGCCCATCCAGTCCAGCATTCTCTCACACAGTGGCTCACCATTTCCTTCAGGGTATTCCCAAGCAGATGCCTTCACCTGCTTAGGATTCCCTGGAAATGGCATGGGACTGTTGTCCACTGCTGTCTCCCCCTTGGGTTAAGCGGGTGGGGGAGAACCCTAACGCTGAATCCTGTTGCTGAGCTCCACTGACTGGCCCAATCACTCGGTGCCTCAGTTGATCTGCGTGCCTCCTCCAGAGGAGGCCGGTGTTCGTCTCGACCCGGTACGACACTGGCCCCGTCTGTTCTACAACCGTCCCTGGTACCCAGGCTGGCCCTGCGCTGGAATAGTTCCTGCAGTGAACAGGGTCACCGGCAGCGAAACCTTTCGAGACTGCCAACCCCACGTTTTTCCCCTTATCCTCGACTCTCGTTGGGTCTAGCCTGGACAGGAGCGTGGTCAGTTTTCGCCGCATCAAGAGCTCTGCCGGCGAGTAGCCGGATGCCAAAGGGGTCACCCTATACGCTAAGAGGAATTGGCACACTTGGTGATTCAGGTCCCCCGGGCCCATGCGCCGCAGCGCCTCCTTTGTTGTACGCACCAACCGTTCCACTTGGCCATTCGTGGCCGGGTGAAACGGTGCGGACGTGATATGCCGAATGGCGTTTGTCTCCATGAATGCCCCGAACTCAGCGGAGGTGAAACAACTAGCGTTATCGCTGACTAAAGTGTCGGGTAAACCGAACGTGGAAAAGACTCTCCGTAGCCGGCTAATTGTCGTGGCGGAGGACGTGCTTTTTACCGGGATAACCTCCAGCCACTTGGAGAACGCATCCACGACTAGGAGAAACATGGTTCCTCGGAATGGGCCAGCGAAATCTACGTGCACCCTGGACCATGGTCCCCGTGCTGTGTCCCATTCCCTATGTGGAAGACGGGCCGCCTCAGGGCGGGACCCCTGGCAAGCCTCGCAAGTGCCAACCATGTGCTCAATATCCGTGTCCAGCTGCGGCCACCAGAAATAACTCCGGGCCAGCGCCTTTGAACGAACTATGCCCGGGTGGCTGACGTGCAGCAGTTCGAGCACCCTCGTCCGCAGGGGCGCAGGGACCACCACCCGTTGGCCCCACAGAAGGCACCCCCTCTCTAGGGACAACTCTAGCCTTTTCCTAAAGAACGGGTCGAACTCCGTACTCGGGGACGAACCCGGCCACCCCTTTTGCACCCATGAGCAAACCTTCGCCAGTGTCCTGTCCTTGCCTGTCGCCCTAGCAATGTCGGCTGGCACTATTGGGGGAGCGTCTAAAACCTCAATTAGCAACACCTGGCGGTCCTTTTCTGCTCTCGCCTTTTGGGCGTCTGACAATGGCAAAGGGGATCTCGAAAGCGCATCAGCATGGCTGATCTCCTTTCCGGGCCTGTACTCCAACTCATGTTGGTACGCGTTGAGGAAAATAGCCCATCGCAGCATTCTCGGGGACAGGATCTGCGGCGTTGGTTTGTGTGCCGTGAAAATCCCTAACAGCGGTTTGTGATCGGTCACGATTTTGAACGGGCGGCCATACAAAAAATCGTGAAATTTTTTGGTCCCCGATACGATTGCTAATGCTTCCCTGTCGGTTTGTGCGTAATTTCGCTCCGCTTGGGACAGGGACCTTGAGTAAAACGCTACCGGGGCCTCCCTTCCGTCCTCCAACACGTGGCAAAGCACCGCCCCCACCCCCACCGGGGATGCATCACAAACTAGGACCACAGGCCGTTTGGGGTCGAAATGCGTCAGGATTGCCTCAGATGTTAGGAGTTGCTTTAGCTCCTTGAACGCCCTCTCGTGCTCGTCACCCCACATCCACGGCTCCTCCTTTTTCAGCAACCGATGGAGCGGTTCGGCCACGGACGCCTTCCGCGGGAGGAATGTATGGTAAAAATTTAGGAGCCCCAGGAAAGATTGCAGCTCGGTCTTGGATGTGGGGCGAGGGGCCTTTTTAATGGCTGCTACCTTGGATTTAGACGGCTTAATCCCCTCGGGTGTGATTCGGAACCCTAAAAACTCGACCTCTGTTTCGAAAAAAACACATTTATCCTTCCTCAATCTCAGCCCCGCTTTCTCGAACACGGTCAGTACCTTGTCCAACCTTTTCGCTAGTTCAGCCTCACTCCCCCCTGTTATCAACACGTCATCAAAATAAGGCAACACCCCCTCCAGGCCCTTTAGGAGGCGTTCCACGAGCGATTGAAAAAGACCGGGTGCCGAGTTCACGCCGAACTGTAACCGCGACACCTGGAACGCTCCCTTATGTGTAACTATCGTTTGTGCCGCGGCCGTGGCGGGGGTCACAGGAAGTTGCTGATAGGCTTGTGCCAAATCGAGCTTAGCGAAACACTTTCCCCCATTTAGCCTGGCCAAAAGGTGGCTTATCACTGGCACCGGGTATGCATTAGGGCGGATCGCCTTGTTAATTGTACACTTATAATCTGCGCAAATGCGCACCTCCCCGTTAGCCTTTAGAGCCGTTACAATTGGAGTTTCCCACTCCGCGGAATCAACAGGAATAAGAATCCCCTGGCCCACCAGTTTGTCCAATTCCGCCTCTATCTTGTCCTTGAGTGCAAACGGCACCCTGCGTGGTTTGAGTCTTATCGGGCGGACCTCCGGGTCTATGTCGAAAGCTACAGGGGGTCCCTTGAACTTTCTGAGTCCTTTCTCAAAAACGGCGGGATGCGCATCGCAAACCGCTTGTATTGGGTCTCCCCCCACGGTATGGACCCCCCCTATGAACAACCCTAAGGGCTGAAACCACTGTGTTCCCAGGAGGCTACAGCTTCCCCCTTTCAGGACAACTAGGGGCAGTTCCGCAGAATGTCTCTTAAAATTGACCCGAAACTTCCCAACCCCCAATACCGGAATGTTGTTTCCCTGTACGTCCCGTAGTGTGGACCTCAACGCTTTAAGCTTTGGCCGCACGTGGGGGTCGATTTTCAGGAACTCTTTCTGGGGAATTATGGAAAAGGAGGACCCCGAGTCAATTTCCATCTTAATAGGGGCCCCTTGTACTAATACCTCAACGAAGTAATGGGACTGTCCCGCGGACACGCTGAACACTGAGGCGTCGTCCTCGCTGCTGTCCGAGACGCGGCCCACGCCGTCCTGCTTCCTCGTGGTCTGGGCGCCATCTTTGGGCCTTGCTGGACGGTCCGGCCTGGCCGCGCGGTCTTGTGATTGCCTCCGGCCCTCTTTCCGCTTTCTGCACGCCTTGGCGATGTGCCCCCGACGGCCGCAGGTGTAACACTCGGCCTTCCTGAACGGGCATCTCGCGCGCTCGTGGGCCGCTCCGCAACCCTCGCAGCGTCGACCGCCCTTCCGGACCTTCTGGACCTCCTCGCCGTCGCTGCCTTCCGTAGACGACTTTGAGGCCCGCCGAGTCGCGTGCACCGACTGTCCGGCCTTCCCGTGCACCGAATTTTCCGCCTTGCCGGCTTTAGGACGCCACTCACGCCACTGATGCATCTCGTCCACTCCGGCATTCGTGGACTCTGCGGCTTCCGCGGCCTCTATGACTTCGGCCAGCGTGGGTGGCGGCTCCTTATTCATCAAGCTGCGCTGCACCTCCTTGTCTTTCAGGCCACATAACACGCCGTCCCTGAGGATCATCTCCAGGATGTCGCCCCATTTACAGGGGGCGGCGGCTATCCTCATGGCGGCCACGAATGCCTCAACCGACTCGTCTGGCGCTTGGACTCGCCTCCAAAACGCGCTCCGAGCGGGAAACATTGCCCTCGAGGGGCAGAACCGCTCTCGCAGCAGCTTCATGATTTCGCTCGCCTTAAAGTCGCTCACCTTCTTCGGAGCGATTATGCCCACCAGCGTCCGCTTGGTTTCCATCCCGAGCATTCTGGTGAGGATGGCCCTCTTCCTCTCCTCGTCGTCTTGTTTGACTCTGAGTTCCACCAGTGCCGCCTGGAAGTCCATCTCAAGCAGCTCCCAGTCCTGCGGTTTGGTGATGTTGAACCCGCTCTGAGCCCTGGCTGTTCCGTGGGGATCCATTATCCCATCCTCGTCGCCAATTTGGTGTATGCAAACCAAGACACGGGACACAGCCTCGGGCTGGGTTAACTCAGGTTTATTTCATCGTGGGCAGAGGGAACATGAGGTAATGGCGGATCGATAGCTCTTTATATACAGCAGTAATACATTTGAACGTGGTGCCATGGTAGCCCATTGGCTACTGTCTGCGTGACGTCATTGCAGGTCACGCCCTTCTTGTCCAGGTGTAGGTGGTGGCGGGAAAACTTCCCGCGCTGTTGCCTTTGATGAGTTCGGACCAAGAGAGCTTGGACGCTCGCTGCTGCCAGCTGGTGGTCATTAGCTCGCGTCCTATTACAGGGCTTATATGATACAGCTGAAGGTTACATTGTTGCTATAGGCAAGGTTACATTGACTCAGATACATTGCAATCCATGTGTACAGTAAAACCATCAGAACACAACAGGCATTGAGAGATATCCTGCCTATCTCTCCAACCTGGAGGTTGTCCTTAGGTATCCATAATTATAGGATACCCTTGTCCTCCATGAACTAATCCTTTCTTGAAGCTGTCAAGACTGACAGCTGTCACCACTTCTTCTGGCAGGGAGTTCCATAGACCAGTGATCCTCTGGGTGAAAAAGTACTTTCTCTTGTTTGAGAACTAGTACCCAAACGTTTCATGGAGTGCCCCCTAGTTCTAGTGTTGTGCGATAAGGAAAACAGTTTTTCCTTATCTACTTTGTCCACACCGTGCATGATTTTATAAACTTCAATCAGGTCACCTCTTAGATGCCATCGTTCAAGAGTGAAGAGGCCCAACCGTTGCAGCCTCAGATGGTAAAGAAGGTGTTCCAGTCCCCTAATCATGCATTGGGTTGAGGGAGTCTTTATAATTCCACTTTCCTACTGTCACTAAACATTAATAGAATAGACAGCTGCAAGGAGAGAGAAATGGAACCATAGCTCTAATCCATACTCAATGGCCAATATAGCCTTACTCCAGAGTCACATTACATCAGGAAAGGATTATACAGACAGCATCTTTGCACACTCTAGTTCCTTAGTTTTTTTCCTGCACCAAATGGTGGTGGGGCATTTAAAAGGTCCTATGTGGCTGAAAGTAAGCAGCTGCATTAGACTGAGGTAGCCCCTTTAGCTTTCTTGTCCTTTTTTTTTTGCTGAAAGGTGTGCTGATCAGCTGCAAAGCAAAACGAGGCCATCTGTTTAAGCCCACTCTGACACAGGCACAGAAAGTATTAAATTAATGTCTTCTTGACCAAAGCTATTTGCTGTCCATGCAACATCAATACTTCCACTGCTTGCTTTATTCTGTTTCCTTAAGAAGAGCCATTTGGATGAGTGGGCACCCAGGGCATTTTGGCTATGGTTGCCCCATCCCCAAAGATGGCCTGCCAACCCAATAAAAATACACTTTCATCTACCCACAATCAATAAAATAAAAAAATTCAAGAAAGTTAGCCAAATAGCCAATGAATGATTTATCTAGAATGAAGAACACACTAAATGATTCTAGGCCAATCAGTCTCTTTTGATAAAACCAGAAATTAAAAGCAGCCCATAATCAGAACCAAAGCTCATTTAAGAACTAAAAGGCAACCGTTAACCTTGAATAAGCTCTCATAAGCTCTATATTGTCCAAATTGACTGTCATTAGAAGGCAAACATGGGTTTCCTTTGCAAGTCTGATTGATTAGGGATAGCACTTTGAAGGAAATGAAGGCTTGGATAAAAAAAATATTGCAACAGCCTTTCCCTTAACATGCTATTTAAGCATTAATCCAACACATCAGCCTCAAATTTCCACCCTCCATAACTAGCAAGATTAATTTTAAGAAAAACTGTCTGGTTTTCTAGGGAAATATGGTGCTGAATTAATAAGATGGACATGAGGTTCAGGTGGAAGGCAACAGAATAAGATTAAGACTGAATTCATCACTCCTCTCATAGTTAGGAGGGGCTGCACCACCGCTGGCTCTTTCTCTTATTCCACAGAATGTAATAATTTCCAAATATCTGTAGTATTTGATGACAACCAGCAGTGATGTTTAATTGAAAATTGGAGTGAAGATATTAAACAGGAGACACAATCACTATGGGACAATGAAACAAATTCACTGAGCTTCTGTTCCTTTGGGAATTCAGAAAATTATAAATATAAAAAATTGCTAATGTGAAGAGCATTCTGGGATGGGGAAGTATACATCCTCTGCACATCATAGTGTATGCATTTGTGCAGATGGAGATCCAAAGAAGAGTGTGAGAAGATGCATGTGTTCGCAAGAACCATTGAGCCTCTCAACCTCTGTCAACAGTCATTTGTACTATATGGCCAACGAGTATGGAAAAAAGATAATTTTGCTTTATCACATCACAGTCCATCATCATCTGCAGGGCAACAGGTTTCCCCATTGTGACAACACATTAAATAAATGACATTTTGTTAACAGTTCATAACATTACAGTATATCTCCTGTACATGTGCTTCCCAAACCTGAACTGTGCCTCTTAAAAGTCCTGAACATTGGACTTCTAGGAGTTACAGTGGAAAAATTTCTGGGAGTCCTGATTTGGGAACCAGTGCCTAGGTACTGAGCTCTGACTTAATTTTTCAAACCAGATAAGTCAGGGGGGAAATGTTTTAAAAATTGTAAGGTAAAGAAACAAAAGTTAGTTACCTGACTAATGTCACTTGTCCATGCTGCTTTTTCCTGCCGTGAGGGGGCTAAAAGGACAACCGTAAAAGGAGGTGCATCTGTTGGTTCCACCACAATCTTGAAATCTAGGTGTCCAAAATCTTGTCCAGAACATTTTGCTTCACAATTAGAGGAAATGGGTAGAAGTAGGAAACTTAATCATAATCCACAAAAACTGGGATGTGTAGTTATAACCAAAACCAAAATGGCATCTAATACTTTTTATTCATCTATACCACTGATAGCTAACCTTGGCACTCCAGCTGTTCTGGAACTTTAATTCCCAGAAGCCCTGATCAGCAGGAGTGCTGACTTCTGGTAACTGAAGTCCAAGAACTGCTGGAATGCCAAGGTTAGCCACCAGGGATCTATACTCACCTTGACAGTATAAGCAGCTATTGTCTCCCAATGTAGATCTGAATTGGCAAGATATATCTCATCACATATGGAAGAGGTAGTATTTTTAGACTACAGTTTCTAGAATCCCCCAGTCAGTATGGGTAGCAATGCTGATTGGCATATTCTTGAAATGGTATTTCAAAAAAGTAACTTTCCCATCTTTATATCTTACTTATTATTGATGCTAAGAAATGTGGATATATTCAGTATCCAAACTAAACAGCGTACTGTACTTAGGTATAGTAAGCAGGGACAACCTGAATACTTATTTACATGGCTGAACTAATAATCTATGAGCACAATAAAGATATGCATTTTTCAAGCTATGAACCATGGGTCTAAACAAGTCCACAGAGATTCCTTAGTCAACCACATGTTAACACTGGCTGAAAGGAGGTGACTTCACTTCACTTCCATCTTACCCAGTAAAGCAGGAGTGGGCAAATGCAGTCCAAAGGCCCCCCGTGGCTGCTTTTGCACTTCCCTATTGCAAATTAAAGGAATTAAGGGAATGCAAAATGCGCCCGTATGGTTAAGACTCTTCCGGATTAACTCTTCCTCCGTACAGGCGCGTTTTACTTCCACTTCCAGGAGCGACGAGGGTAGCACGGGCTGGATGAATCGCAGTAAACCCATTTGTGTGGATTCACAGGGTGCTTGGGCTTCTGGGAATTGAAGTCCAAGAACATCTGGAGTGCCAAGGTTTGCCATCATGGACCTAGCATGATGAATATTGTAGGAAATCTGTCACCTCCATAAGCTTACCTCATCCTGCTCTGAAGAAAAGGAACTCTTCAAAAGTAAAGTCAACCTGCAACAAATTATACAACCCTCCCCTGACAACTTCTTTTATTACAATTTATTCCCAGTTTCACTTTCTGAGGCTTATACACACACACACAGACACACACACACAGACACACACACTGGGAAAAAATAAGCAAATATTCTGTTGTTGTTTTTTAAATTATGAAAACATTGTAATTATATCTAAGAGTTTAATATTACTTACCGTCGTCATCATTCATATCCATTTCCTCAATTAGTGTGCATTCTATTAACGAAAGGACACCTCCTGCCTAGGAAAATAGATCGTACTTTTGTTTTTTCATAAATATATATTTCTTTCTCTCTAACCAATATAAAGTATGTATGCTTATCAAAGTTAAAATTTCAAAGACTCGCATAATTAATTACCACACATTTTACAAAGTAAAGCTTTTATTTTTCTACTTAAAATTCCTTGCAACATATTATCTCAGAGCAAAGGAAATACATTTCACTAAAAGGATAACATGGCACATTCTTATGTACAAGGGCAACAATGGAAAGGAGGAATATTTTGACAAATAAACAATCTCTTAATCTAGAAGTGTAAGATTAATAACTTTTTTCACATATGAGTAAATTACAATTGTAATCCAGGCATGATGCTAATTTTACAAATATTTTGCAATATAATTATGTATTAGAAATGCCTATATTTTAAGGCTGCAATGGTATATACACATATTTGAGAATAATCCCAATTTAACAAAGTGGGAGTTACTCTTGAGTAGATATGCATAGGATTGCACTGTTAGTAGCATATTAGAACCTAGAACTGCTCAAGCTGTGAGTAGCATAAAATAAATATGAGCAAATGTAAAGAGCTTAGTAGACCAAATGGGGAAACCCATGATCTATATAAGCAGCAGAACACTGCTTTAGAGATATTAAAAATATCCCCAGAAGGAAACTAGAAATCACATCTCTCTAATATATGGGTATGACAGGAATGTAACAGTTAAATTTAAGTTTTGAAGAAGTTTAAGAGGACGATGATGGGCATAAGACTCAGGACACCTGAGTTCAATCCATGATTGGCCATGGAAACTCTCTAGTCTAGTGCAGGGTTTCTCAAACTTAAGCCCCCAGGTATTCTTGGACTTCAATTCCCAGAAGCCTAAGTCAGTACACCTATTTATTGATGCTTCTAGTAATTGAAATCCAAGAAAGTCTGTGGGCCCAAGGTTGAGAAACCATGCTCTAGTGGAATGCCAGAAGTAAAATCACTCCTAAAATAGCTCACAAATACAGTAAAACCCTGTTTTATGGGAAAAGTCCATTCTGTAGCTTTTTGCTTAACTCAATTTTTTCTGTAAAATGAAGCATTCCCATAAGGACACACTGAAGAAAAAAACATTCTCGACTCCTCCAAAAATAACAAGTACTCTTCAACTCCTCTCCAGACCACTGTACTGCCACCCACAGGGCCCAGAATGGCTGTCGTTGGTCCTTTATATCACACTAGGTGCAATGCGCTCTGGAAAACTGCATTCTGTAAACGGGGTTTTTCTGTAAAATGGGACATGTTTTCCGCATAAAAAAACCTTTCTGTAAAATGGGGTTTCTGTAAAATGAGGCTTCTGTAAAATTGTACCTTGGAAACATTATTAGGGTTGCTGGCTGCAATATGATGGCTCATAAAATACAACAAGCAAAGGTGTAAGAAAACTCATTTTTCCTGAGCTAAAGATTATATAATATCCTCTGCACAGACAGAAGTGTCTGAATTTTTCCAATGTAATTATGCCAGTAAGATTTCAGTAATGAGATTCAAATTTTAATTATAGAAAGGTGAACATTCATTTCAAACATTTCTCTGTTAAATTTATAATACTGTACGATAATAACCCTCTCATGTAACATGGGAAACATAAGAATAAAAAACAATGTTCATCATTTTACCTGTTATAACCTGGTAGTTACAACAATACCTTAAGTAGATGCAGCTTTCCTCCAGAGCTTCTCGTACAAATTAAAAAGTGTTTTGTAAATAAAAAACATTGCCTTTCTCCTTCTTTTTTCAAAGACAATGATCCCAGACGCACTTTACTAATTTTCCCCCTCTCAACTGAAGGGACCTGAATAAGAGTTCCTGGTGGTTACAAAAAAAATTAAGTACTGGTTAATAAATACAACTAGTTAGTGGAAGTCTTTGCATTCTATAACTTAGACTATATTCAATATCATGCATTTCTTTGGTAAATCATCTTATAATAGGTTCAGATCACCATCCAAAGTATATTTCTCCTAGCCAGTTTTTAAATGTAATTTTAAAAATATAAGTGTTTGAAAGACTGAAAGCATTTCAATCACAGAAATAGGATCATAGCTATAATATGAAATCCAACATATTGAAATTAGTGTGTGTGTGTGTGGGGGGGACCTTTCCCGTCACTCTACTACTTGTCTGGTTTCCTCTCATGATTAAAGAGCATGATTTCACAAAACCAATGAAAATCACCACCACTATCACTATTAGCAACTTTTTGGTTTGTCTTTTTCTAAATATGTTTTACAGAAGATTAACTATATCTAAACATAACTGTTTAAAGTGGCAAAGATTTTGATGTCATTAAGTATAATAATGATGATAATAATAATAATAATAATAATAAGAAGAAGAACAACAACAACAACAATAACAACAACAACAATAATAATGAGAAATTTGAACTTGAACCAGACATTCTGGAGAGTGAAGTCAGAAAGGCCCTAAAAAGCACTGCAAACAATAAAGCTAGTGGAAATGATGGTATCCCAGTTGAATTTTTCAAAGCCCTAAAAGATGATGGAATCAAACTACTGCATTCAATATGCCAGCAAATTTGGAAAACAAAACAGTGGCCACAGGATTGGAAAAGATCAGTGTACATTCCAATCCCCAAAAAAGGCAATGCCAAATAATGCTCAAATTACCGAACAATTGCGCTCATCCCACATGCCAGCAAGGTGATGCTCAAGATAATACAGGATAGACTTCAACAACATGTGGAGAGAGAACTACCAGAGGTGCAGGCCGGGTTCAGAAGAGGCAGGGGGACTAGAGACCACATTGCCAACATACATTGGATCATGGAGAAAACAAATGAATACCAGAAACAAGTTTACTTTTGTTTTATTGACTACACTAAGGCATTTGACTGTGTGGACCACAACAAAATGTGGCAAGTAATTAAAGAGATGGGAATACCAGAACACCTCATATGCCTCTTGAGAAATCTGTACACGAACCAAGAAGCAACAGTTAGGACAGAACACAGAATGGCAGAGTGGTTTGGAATAGGAAAAGGAGTAAGACAAGGCTGCATTTTATCACCCTGCTTATTCAATCTATACACAGAGCACATAATGCGCAATGCAAGGATGGAGGAATCACAATATGGGATCAAAATTGCTGGGAGACACAACAACAATTTGAGATATGCAGACGATGCCACCCTAATGGCAGAAAGTGAGGAAGAGCTAAAGAACCTCTTGATTGGATTGAAGGAGGAAAGTGCAAAAGCTGGCTTGAGACTTAATATCAAGAAAACCAAGATAATGGCAACAGGTCCGATCAGTCCCTGGAAAATAGATGGGGAAGAAGTAGAAGCAGTGACAGATTTTACTTTTCTAGGATCTAAGATCATTGCAGATGGTGACTGTAGCCATGAAATAAAAAGACGACTGATTATGGGGAGATAGGCTATGAGAAACCTGGGGAATATAGTGAAAAGCAGAGACATCACCTTGAAAACAAAAATTCGCATAGTCAAAGCAATGGTATTCCCAGTGGTAATGTATGGGTGTGAGAGCTGGACCGTTAGGAAGGCTGAGTGCAGAAGAATAGATGCCTTTGAGATGTGGTGTTGGAGGAGAGTCCTGAGAGTCCCTTGGACAGCAAAGAGAACAAATAGGTCAATACTGGAAGAAATCAAATAGTGAAGATGAAACTAAAGTACTTTGGACATCAAATGAGAAGGGAGGACTCACTTGAGAAGGCCTTGCTGCTGGGAAAGGTGGAGGGCAAGAGAAGAAGGGGGCGTCCAAAGATGAGATGGATAGATGGTATTGTGGACACAATGGGCACAGAGCTTGGTGGGCTGAGGAGAATGGTGGAGGACAGAGGTGCCTGGAGGGAAATGGTCCATGGGGTCGCAAAGGGTCGGAATCGACTGTGCGACTGAACAACAACAAAATTTTGTGTTAGAAATTATCCTGGGTTGAAAGGATTTTTGCTGGAAAACTCCACTCAGGGAATGACCGAATGAGTCTCCTTTCATTTCCCCAAGATCTTTTTCCACCGAAGTGGTCCCTATTTATCTACTTGTAATTTCTTGCTTTTCAAACTGCTAGGTTGGCAGGATCTGGGACAGAGACAGGCACTCATTCCATCATGTAGTACCCAGGTCTCAAACTGCCGACTTGCCAGACTTCCAGCTAACAAGGGGAGCTTTTAACCACTGAGCCACTGATCACTGAGTTGTAAATTAATGGAGTAGGAAGGGACCTATAAAGGCAACAAATTCAATTCCCAGCTCAATGCTGGAATCCAAGTTAAAGTATGCCTGACAGAGGACTGCCTAACATTTTCCTGAATGCCTCGGATGTTAGAAAGTTCACTACCTCCCAAAGTAATTGGTTCCATTATCACACTGCTCTAACAGTTAGGACATTGTTCCTGGTATTCAGATGAAATATAGCCAACATCTGGCTTCTTTTAATATGAGCCAATTATTATGTGTCTTGCACTCTGGAATTATTGACCACAGATCTTCCCTCTCCTACGTATGGTATCAAATATTTTAAGAGTGCTGACCTATCTCCTCTCAGTCTTCCTTTCTCAAGGCTAAACATGTCCATATCCTTCATTGTTAATCAGAAGGTTATTACCCACAATGAGAACAAAAGGTTGAGATTGATACCAATTAAAATACTCCCCTTTCATGAAACAATTTCTGCCAGTAGCATTTGGACAGAATAATTCTACCTCCTCCTGCAATTCCTGATACACCCTGAAAAATCTCTGGAGAAGAGTTCAGGCAGCTTCAGATGGCTGTATGAAGGGGAGAAGATGGTCCCATTTTCCTTTGCATGCATACCAATAGCTTTCAAATTTTAGATTTTCACAGGAAAATAATTAAATATATTGAGTAGAATCCTAAGCACTGAACGTAGTGTCGTCCATTTCTAAGTACTTTTTCTGGTCTCCTCTCTTCCTTTGAACCCCCTGAAGCTTTAGTGCATTTTATCAAATAAAGTTGTCCAAATCACCATCTTGTCCAGTTTTATTGGATCAGTTTCAGCCTGTGATGCCTGATGACATAGACAAGGTGCTTACATGCTGCAAAGCCACCACCTCCCCTGTGGATCTTTGCCCATTGTGGCTTGGCTAATTAATTCAACAAGTGAGCTAGCGGTAGATTGGACCACTTGGATAATCAATTCATCTTTACTGGAGGGCTGTATATATTCCTATCTCAAAGAGACAATTGTGTGCGCATTCCTATTGTGTTCCTATGCATATTTGTTAGAAATTAAATTCCTTTATGTGAAGTTAATTTTGTTTACATAAGACTGAGAACAAATTCAGCAATGGAACAAATTCATACCAATAAAAATCTTGTGAACACCAACTATTAAGATGGGTACTTCTATTAAAATGGATAAATAAAAGCTTTGTCGCTGAGTTCTTTTTAATAACATTGTTCAGAGCTCTGAAAATACACTCTTTAGTGAAACTTATTCATTCAATAAAACTATACTAAATAAAATGTTGTTGCATGTTTATTAATTTACAGATATCTAGGTTGGCAAACAAAGAAAAGGCAGTTGCTATTGGCCTATTAAGACTTTGCTTTCTGAGTAAAATTATGAGAAAGCAAGTTCCTGATTAAACAATGTGCAGGTTATACAACTGCCTTATGCATTATTCAGTAAAGTCCACCACAGACAGGTTCTAAATCTGGGCATCAATTTACATATGCAGCATTTCACACCAGCACAATATCTTTCTAAACCATACATCGCTGGAGTGCAAAAGCCATATAAATAAAGGCTAATTCACCAAATAACAAACCTTTAAGTGAGATTAAAATACCACATGAAATTTTATTTGCATAAGAATAGATACATGAGAAAAGATTCATTCCGCTCCTGTTAGAAAACACAGTTAACATACATAACACTAATATTTTCCATGAGACTGGAATCCAATTTAAATCAAATCTGTTAGCAACTGTGAATTGACTGGATAGCTCAGTGATTTAAGTTGTGGAGTCTGAGGTTGGGAGTTTCACGCCAGGGAGAAGAGCCACTCTGTGTGTCTTTCGCAAACTGCATAGTCCCAGGATGCTCTCCAAAGAAGGGAATGGTAAACCACTTCTGCATATCCTCTACCAATAAAATCCTAAAAAGGATTACTATAAATCAGATTTGGCTTGATGGCTGCTGTTGGTGCTGCTGCTAAAAGAAATTGAATGCAGCGATAATTATTTTACAGTAAATTTACTTAGGGATATACTTTTTAAAACAATGGGCATAGATATAAACAATTATGACGTGTATACTTTCCTTCACTAAAATATAATAGGAATAATAATCAGTCTAAATAATTCACAGTGTATTTCCATTATAATGGACTATCATCAACTGAGTGAGCAGCATAATGGAATTCACAGTTCTTTTTTTAACCAGTGCATGACAGAAGAAAAACTTTCTTGTCTAAACATTTTAAGTGTAATGTAATGTGCATATAAAAAAATTTAATGGCTCATAACAGTTCTAGACCCAAGTACTGCACAATGGACTGAGCCCCCGTCTCTGTCTCAACTCCTGCCAACCTAGCAGTTCGAAAGCAAGAAATTGCAAGTAGATAAATAGGGACTTCAGTGGGAAGGTAAACAGCATTCTGTGCACTCCAGTGTCTAGGCATGCCTGCCACATGACCACAGAAACGTCTGCAGAAGCAGACAGCGCTGGATCTTCGGTTATAAACAGAGATGAGCACTGAATCCTAGGATCGGATACAACTGGCTTTTGAGCAGGGTGACCTTTACCTTTATCAGGGTAAAAATGTGAAGCATCTTTCGAGAATACAGGTGTTTGGTAAATATATACTACTGTCTGTATTTCTGGTAAGGGCAATCTAATTATTTATTTCTTTGTTTGTTCATATTTGTATTGCCACCCTCTCGCCGAGGCGACTCCAGGAGGCTCACAGGTGTAAGTATAACATTCCATAACAATAAAATCAAGAAACTTATCTAAAAACCATCAAACATTAAAATCCTTAAAATACCCGTAACATACCCTCTTCTACAACCACTAAAACCCAAGCTAGCCCTTATATAAGTCATTGGAGGGGGGGTCCGCACCGGTGACACCCCACACCTGTTGTGCAAGCCAGATTTTGAGAGCTTTTCTGAAGGGGGGATCTCTGCCTGGAAATGGAGCTCGGTTTATCTACAGTATATCTATTAGAGCATTGTCCAGATAAATGGTGTATTCAAAAACACTCAGTCAAGTTTCAGCCAAAGCAGAATTGTCTACATTCACTCAGAAAACAATACTATTTGAAGAGACACCAAGCTAGAGAAAATCCCCAAAACTGACTCTTCTTTTCCTCAGTTAACCACTCCTCAAGCAAACACAAAGCAATTTTCATGACTGTTTTTTGACAAGTATGAATTTGAGTCAGTTCTGAAGCACAAATTAAAAATGGGAACAACAAGCAACTGTTTTCATTCCTTACAATCTCTCCACCATCTGACAAAGCATCAAATACTCTCATATACTCTCATACTCTCATTTCTCTCATATTTTTGCCCGAATATTGGCATCATCTGATGTCACCCATATATTATACTACATCCTAATATTTCCCAAGTACTGCACAACAGAATGAGGTCCCATCTTTGTCCCAGCTCCTGCCAAACTCGCAGTTTGAGTAAGATACGACTGGCTTTTGAGCAAGGGAAACCTTTAATATTTCCCAATGATGTCAACATTAATTCTGCTAGTTTTAGTTTCATGTTCTTAATTCTTTATGACTAAAATCCTGTAGCTTAGCATGGTATTGTATATACTCGAGTATAAGTCGGGTTTTTAGCTCTCCCAAAAAAAGGTCCACAATGGGACTCGATTTATACTTGGGTCAATGTAAACACTCAAAAACATACCCACACAAATTTCTAAATTTATTAATTTTGCTGTATTTTCATGTATTTTAATTACTGAAACTCTCTAGCAGCTGCTGCATTTCCCACCCCAACTTATACTCAGGTCAATCTATTTTCCTAGTTTTAGTGGTCCAAATTAGGTACCTTGATTTATATTTGGAACAACTTATAGTCGAGTATATATGGTAAATCAGATAAAGTAGGCCCATTGAATCAATGGGGATCTGGTGAATCTATTCCTCCATACGTTCCATCACTTCAACTGGGTGTACTCTAACTAAAGTAAGTTGCAGTTAGAGTAGACTTGTGTTGTATTCTGTGCCATTTGAATCAATGAAGCCTAATGGGCAGTACAGAAATGTAATTAATTAATTAAGGAGTAGACTCACCAAATTCTCATCAATTCAATGGGCCTACTCTTGGGTGATTTACTATACTAAACAACAGGATTTTGGCTAAAAATATATTTTATACCAAGTTGTCTTACCTTGCCTTATAAAAGTTTGGCTGGTGTCCAATAATATGTCACACCCCTCGACTATCATTCTTTCTATCGCCAGATTTTTCCGTATGTTTTCTGTGTCGCTGACTTCATCATGCATCACTCTATTGCAAAGCAGAGCAAAACATTTTTCATTTCCCAGAAATTAATCTTCCACTACTTAGGTATAGTAAGAAATAGCAAGAAATTTTGTGGCACTTAAATTCAACACATTTTATTTGATGTAAGATTTACTTAACTGTAGCTCACTTCTTCAGATGCAAAATAAAACTTGCTAGTGTTTAAGGTACCACTGCATCAGACCAATACAACTATCCCTGGAATATGTGCATTTAACTGTACCTTGCCTTAACCTTCTAGCTTTAATGAGACATTTTTCTGCAGTCCAGCCAATATAAAAAAATTAGGTGGGTGATCAGCAGAGAAGATTCCAGTGTCATCCAGAAGACTATTTATTATCTGCTCCTACTTAGTAATGTCCCTCTGAGCATCTGGAATAGGTGTTAATAATTATTTGTCATTAGGTGAATTCCAACTTATGACAAGTCTTTCCATGGCTTTCTAGGAACAATGTACTCAACACTCTGGGACAGTATAATCTGCTCAAGGCTACATAGCTGGATCCATTCCTGAAATGCACATTGGGAAAATGCTGGTGCCACAGCATTGAGCTAACTCATTGAGATATCCAGTCAGCTGGAAAAGGTATAGGATACCAATATTGCATATAAATAATTAAGGAGGCAGCAGTATTAGTCTGTTGCAAGAAACACAATTTTTGTGTCATCTGAAAGACTGAAATTTTTTATTTGAAACAGGTTTTTACAAACTGTAGCCTATTGCTTCAAACGTATGGAGTTGTTTATGGTACAATAGCACACTTTTCAGATAGGTATCCATAGTAGCCTATTTTTTTAAAAAAAGAAAACAAGTGTCAAGATGCTCAAGGCAACCTAGATATGAAACAAACAGATAAAAGGCTAAACACTTTTAATTTTCAAAATAATAAAATATTTGGTTTTAACATTTTAGATACTTGGATCCAGTTCTTTGAATTGTTTACTAACGTGTTTTCCTGTTAATAAACTTTATGCTCATTTAAAATTAGCTCAAGACAAGAAATGAAAATCCTATCAATAATGAAGCACAACTATGCTTTTTATAGTGAACAGAGTAATGGACTAGGACTCAAATAGCCTAAGTTGAAACTGCTGCTTAGTCATGGAAACTCGGGGAAAGGGCCATTGGTAAAACTACTTTTTAATTAGCTCATGTATACTGTACTGTATTGGAAACCCATTTAGGTTCAATTTAAGTTGAATGCAACTTGATGGCTCATAGAAACAACAAATGTTTATACTGGGTAATACTACCCTTTTATTGGTCTCTTCAAAATCAATTTTAGCTCTCTAGAAACATTTTTATTTTTGCTGTGTTAGCAAACACTCTAATTAAATTATTATTTGGCTGGCTGTATAGCTCAGTAGTTTAGCTACCTGGCTATAGAGCCAAAGGTCGGGAATTTGGTTCTCTGGTATGCTTCCCAAGAAAAGAGCCAGCCTATACAGTCATGGATAAGCTGCATAGTCCCAGGGTGCCCCTAGAAGAAGGGAATGGTAAACCATTTCTGCCCTGGTGGTGCAGTAGCTAAACTGCTGTACTGCAGCAAAACATTGTGAGTTCAATCCTTACAAGAACCAAGGTAGACTCAGCCTCCCATTCTTCCAAGAATGGTAAAATGAGTACCCTGTATGTTGGGGGCAAAATGTTAATTAGCTTCTGAACTGCCCAGAGAGTGCACTAAGTACCATGGGGTGGTATATGTTTAATTGCTATTGTTATTTTCTACCTAGTAAAGGGTTCTACAAGTCAGAATTGACTTGATGTCTATTTGTCTGTCTGACTGACTGACTGACTGATTGTTTTTGGGGTTTTTGGGGTGGGTTGCCATTTCTATTCTAGCTTCTGATACATAGTATGACAGGGAGCTCACCTTGAAAGTTCTTCTAGCTTCGATTTAGCAAATTCAAGGCTTTTTCTTTCCACATGTTCATGTGGTGTGTGAGCCAGAAGTTCATGAAGAGTTATAATATATCTAGGAATCTAAAGATAATTAGAGACCATTATGAGTAATGATGTTAAACATTTAAAAATTGTTTAAAATGCATTCAAAAGCATAATGATGAATTTACTGTAATAACAATGAGATGAACTGAATCAATAAATAAAGCCACCATATCTAATTTGCAAGAACTGAGCTGGGTTGTTAATGACAGGCTTCTTTGAAGGTTATTTGAAGGTTTGTTGTCCATCTGAAACAATTTGAAAGTGCATAACAACAGCAATGGAAAAGATTATAATTAAATTCTGCTATGACAAAAGCCATTAGAATAACAACTAAAATGATGAAATGGCTTTTATAAATGCATTTTAAAAACTACCTGAAACATGGGGTAAGTAAGGAATGTCTCAAGCATTCTGCCTTCACATGCAGGGTTTGCTTCATACTGCTTCAAGAGTTTGTCAAAATCTCTGTTCTGTTTGCAGTTTGCAAGCACTTGGAGGCTATACTGATGATTCCGAACAAATTCTTGATAAATATTCAGCATAGGTAGCAGAATATCAAATAAATCAGCTGTAAGGAAAAAGGAATAAAAGTTGCTATGTGCTGCTACCCATTGTTTTCATAGGAAGAAATCAAAAATTGAAATCAAATTATGCACATACAGCTCATGCACAATCTATCCAAATAAGGACTGCATGTTCACTTTTTACAATAATATTATTTGGCTTATGTTAACATCAGTAGCAGGTATAGCATCCAGTTTTCAATAGGTTGTTTTTCCTTTTCAACAGAAGCTATACATCCTTCCTTGGTTCAGAAATCCAGAAGTTATGAAACCATACTTGTGGAATTTCTGCCTGCCCTGCAGTTGTCAAAGATATAAAGCTTCTGATGTCCTCTGACACCAATTATTTTTAGTTTAGTTTATGATGTTTTTCTTGGAGGTAGGTTTTGATTTGTTGTGGGCATTGTTGTTATTTATTTTCTGTTTGTTCACCGCCCAGAGTGGGATAACACCCAGACGGGTGGTATAAAAATCCAGTAAATAAATAAATAAATAAATAAACAAACAAATAATTGGCAGAGAATGTCAGCTGCTCTGCATAATGTCAGCCGCTCTGCATAATGCAGTTTTGTATATTGATTATTCCTTCTGAAATAGATGTATAATGGTTATTCAACCTGTGTACAAGTTGATGCTGCCAGTTCATAATGATATATAGGATCATAATGCATCAGTTCATACTCTGCACACTGATTTTACAGAATCTTACAAACATTTTGGCCAGGATGTTCTTTGATTAAATCACTTGTATAATGAACAACAACAACACAATGACATAGTGTAAATTGTTTTATTTTTATTAATCCTGCACAATGAGGTATCTGCAACCTCATTGTCTAAGCAGAAGTCTGTTATTTAAAAGGAAAACTCTGTATGTAGAAAGGCAGTACTTGCACATGTGGCAGTTCCTAACTCAGTTACACTGTTCAGGATACTTTCAGACCACATCTTTGATCACAGTAAAATTGAAGGCCAAAACTTTGTTAACAAAAAATGTAAGCACACACTCAATTTCACAACCACCACACAACCAGTTGTGCAGAGGAGAGCATGCCTGAACAATTGCTGTTGCATGATCATACAAATAAGCATGAAGAGGAACAAAATCACAGGTGCAAATCCAAATCATGAAACTTACCTAAAATTAAAGTTGGCCAATTTGCTATCCTTGCTTTTAATCCTTGATGAAATATTTCATGAAGAAACATTATAGTTTCACTGGCAAGAAAAGTTGTATATATTATACTTAATACGTTGAAAGGTACTATTTCGCTGTCATGAAAACATGAACACATACTACATTAAGTTTGATAACACATATATTTACAGAAAAAGCTGTATTTCAAAACTTTTGGAATTGAATGAATATATCATCAAATAAACACATTATTGAATACCTTATTTGTTTGTTTGTTTGTTTTCTATTCCTCCTTTCTGATAGTGAAGATGCTTAAAATAGTTAACAATAATTCAATAATACCCAGAAATAAAAAATATATAAAATCAAATATAAAACCAGCATTTAAACATATGAATAACATAGATACTATTGCAACTCATCTGGGTAGTATTGCTTATTATTACAAAAAATAATGATTACTTATTAGCTCATGCAATCGAAACCCAAGATATTTATGGTTTGAAAGGCTTGGGGTAGTCCATTAACACCTTTTTCTCTGATTTTCCTGTTAGCAGGAGAAAGGACCTTGAAGGAAGGGATGGCTCCATGGACAGTGAAGAGATAGTTTTATACCATCTAGCTCAAACATAACGCCCACATTTCCTACAGATCCAATTTCCTATTGACCCACCCCACCGGTGACACCAGCCTTTCTCTGGCTTAACTAATTCCATTGTTTGCCATCAGAGGGTGGAAGTGAAATACATTCTTCTTCTGTGTTTATGCCAGACTCGAAAATGCCAAAATAACGGCACTGTTTGGTGAGTTCATTCTGCGGCTCCTTTCACCTGACCTAGTGTGAAAAGGATTAGATGGCATCGCAAGGTTGTAATTACCAAGGTATGCCCGATTGTGGTTCAAAAATACCACAATCTTTAAGGAGGCTCTTTCTGTGTACCCCATGAAATACATCAATCTTCAGGCAATAAAAATTTTTATGTTAAGAGAAAAGGTAAAATAACTGACAAGTTGGAAAATGATAATCCATATAATCCATTTTTCTTCCCTACCCTACAAAAACAGATGTTTAAAATTCAAAGATCTCTAAAATATTAAATAAAACCCAACACATTAAATTTCACTTAGTTTTGTTAATGTTGTGACTAAAATACTGTCAAAGAAGTTACATGAAAAAAAACCAGAGCTGAATTAACTTCATTCTGTCAGTCCTAATGGAACAAAATCCTCAAAATATATCAAATATTACCTGTTGAGGAATATGCTACTAACATCATCATGACTAATTGGTGGCTTCTTTGAACTTGCAGCCATTCTTAACGGTCTTAGGAAACAATTCACAAGAATGTAAAGTTGATGCACATATTCAGATTCTGCCTCAACCATGTTGAAAACTATTTGATTTCTCTTCCGCATACTTTCTGCATGTGGTGAACAAATATAATCTTGGACAATTGTCTTCCATTTTCTTCTACACAACCAGCCACGCATAAAACTCTGGACCTAAAATTAAGTAAAAGAACGACATTTTTAAAATGGCCTCTGCAGCACAAGGACATGAATTAGAATAAACTCTCTGCAATAATCAAACATTATGTGTACACTGTTCTATACCTTCATAGGGAAGGGGGAACTAATATTCAGCTGAAGTACAGAACATAGTAATAGCAACATGCTGTCAAGTAAAATCTGACTTATGGCAGATTTTTAGGTAGAGAATATACTGAAGAGGTTTACCATTCCCTTCTTCAGAGGGTGCCATGGGACTTTGCAGCTTGACCAAGGCTACACAATCCGGTTTTTCTCCAAGCACAATGGCTGCAAGTAACACACTTCTTAAATACCCCACTTACCTCGAAAACCCAATTAGGGCCACTATAAAATCAGTTCTGATTTGATAGCACATAAGCATAGGCTTGTTATATTGAAACTAAAATAATTTGCATGTAATGTATTTCCTGTGTAATTAAGCTGCAACTAATAAATCTGCAACCCTATCATAACATTTTCATGTACTGTTGCATAACTTTGCAAACCATATTATATACTGTTACCTCCAAACTTCACATTTCCTAGTATGTGACCTATCAAGCCCTTTTGACTTCCCACCATAGTTAAAAAATATTGTGGAAGTATTAACCCCTGGCATAAACATAACAATAAATAAGGAAAATAAAATTTCTAACAGCCAGACATAGGGAGATTTACCACTTCGCAGTCAGATATACTGCTGTCAACCAAATTGCTGCCCTTTATGCACAACATAAAATATGGGTAAATTACACTATTAAACAGAATATATAGCAGTTCACCTTTTTAATTTTTTTAATATCTGGATCTTCTTCTTCTTGGTTGCTGTGATATGGTCGCATCCGTTCTTTAGTTTTATTGAGGGCTACAATCTAAACAATAAATAAATACATGATTAGAATCTTCTACAAGTTCCAGAATATTTGAGAATCTCATAAAACTTCAAAAGTGTCATTTCAAGAAGTTTCTCAGACTCATATAATGTATGGATTTACAGAAGTTCCACCCTACTTTTTAAAATGATTATGTATCAGTTTGTAACTATAAATCAACGACAACAACCTAAATAAATAGACTATAATAGTCTAAAGAACTTAAAAAAGAAAAATAGAGCACCTAAACAAAGAAGACTAATGCTTTTTATCTCACTGGAGACACGAATTAGCATAATCAGATCTTTGTTCCACATGTATAACCTGTAACTATCAACCGCCTCTATTTTGTGCTTGACTGCAAAACAAATAACAATAGCAATTATACTTACATATCACTCCATAGCAGAGCAGGGGTGCCTAAACTATGACCCAGGGGCCGGATCTGGCCCCCAACGCCAATTCATCTGGCACATGAAGCCCTCGGCGCTCCCAGAAACAAAAGTAAAATGCGCCTGTACATAGTGACCAGCACCCTGAACACGTGACCGGCCCGCAGCCCAAAAAGTTTGAGCACTCCTGACAGAGCATCTCTTTGGGTGGTTCCTAAGGTAATTAGCATTTTGTCCTCAACAAACTTCTTTTAACAGTCTCAGAAGAATAGAAGCCTGAGTCAACCTTGAACTCGGCTCATGAGCAGTTTTGACTGCAGCCTAACCACTGCACTACATGTGTCAAGAGGTTGTCAAAGTATTTAACATCAAGTACAGTATACATGATTTGAATCCTATGTTTAGCTAAATGAGAGAAAGAATGGCTGCAATCTCACACAGTAAGTCAGGAACCCCTGGGAAAGCTGCCAGCAGCACCCTCATGCATGCTGCTTGATCACTGCAGTCATTGTGGTGTGTCATTTCAATACAAGTGCTTTCTTCTTTCTGCCTCATTTCTCTCCCACCATAACAGAGAGAAAAATAAGGTTCAATATCTCCCAGGGTTAAATTCTTTATAATTGTGCTCATAATAAGCATTTCTGCTTCATGGCAATTAAATACAGTACCATCTATTAAAAGGGAAATAAAACAAACAAATAAACAAAAACATTATGGCTGAAATAAAATTGTAAATCAGCTTTGCATCATTAATAAAAGTTATTGATAAAGCTAGAAAAATAAGTCTAAGTGTATATATTCAGTGGTCAACAATTTACTGTTAAACTATTCTTGATTGATTGTCATTATAGGTTATTGTCACTGATGAAAACATTAGATTGTATTCCTAATAAATAAATTAACAATACAGTAATGGACTGTGGTGCCTTAGTGGTTGATATGCTGAACTCGATGACTCGGAAGTTGGCAAATCAGCGGTTCAAGACCCAAGTACTGCATGATGGAGTGACCTCCAGTCTCTGTCCTAGCTCCTGCCAACCTAGCAGTTCAAAAACAAGAAATTGCAAGTAGATAAATAGGTACCACTTTGGTGGGAAAGGTAAACTGCATTCTGTGCACTCCGGTGTCTAGCCATGCCTGCCACATTACCATGGAAATGTCTGCAGATGCAGACAACACTGGCTCTTTGGCTATAAACAAAGATAAGGACTGTTGTGTATGTACAATGCTGCTTCATATGAATGTACAATGTTGCTTTAAGAAATGTATGAATGTAACCCAGCCACAATCACAATGTAACCCAGCTGTTAAAGGAACGCGAGCAAGCTGCCTATAGAGGGCAGCTGCGAGTGTTCAACTCACATGGTCATCATTCCTCAAATCACCTGCAGCCGCGGGAACTTCCCGCAGCAAACAACTACTACTGATCCACCACCGAAGATGGGCGTGACCCGGATGACGTCACGCCGGTAGCGGCCAATGAGCTACCATGCAGCCAAGTTCAAATGTGTTGTACCACTGTATATAATGTGAGATACCTCCGCCATTACCACATGTTCGTTCTGATCATCAACCAATAAACCTGTGTTAGTCCATACTGCGACTCCTTCTATGTCTCCTGGAACAGACACTAAAAGGACTGAACCTTAGAGTCAGATACGACTGCCTTTTGAGCAAGTGCAACCTTTACCTTTAAGAATAAAAAAGTAACTGACACATTGTTTTAGAATATACCTCTGATTTAAGCCTTTCAATTTCTGTTTCTTGATCTTCAAGCTGATGTCGCAGCTGATTGGCTGAAATCTTTTCTGTTTCTACAATCTGAACCAGATGAATATATTTTTGCATTAATACTTCCCTTTCAATCAGGATATCTGAGTAGCTGCAAACAGACAAAAAAAGGAGGAAAATGTTTTAATTAACAAACATATTAGTCACAATCTGTGTAACCACTAGTAGAATATTGAAATCGAAGAAAGTACTGTACTAGATTATATTTAATTTAACAGGGAGAGTTGCGAATATCATCAACTTTTCATTAGTGTTGAATGGGCATCAATGTTTTAATTTTAAATGTAAATGCTTAATCAAAATGATTATTTGGACATTATCAGGACTTGGCAATATAAACACTGGCTTTATTTTGTGATATTTATAGTTTCATTTTCTCCTTTTCCTCCAACAATTTGAGATGGCTTTATATACAGGGAAGAAATAATTCTGCTCATTTTGTTCATTGATACAAATGTGTCTATTCCTACTTCTTTGATATTCAAAATCCTCAAGGTTTTGTGATGCAATTCTCCAGACAAAAATAAAATTATGTGTGCTACGAAAATTCTAGATTAAAATCTTTGTAGTCCTTTTACTTGAATTGCAGATAGCTTCAGAAACACAGCAGAACAAACTAAAAAGGGAAAGATGAGAAACAGAGGAAAACTGAAAATAGAATGACAGATTAATTGACCCATACTTTTGACCAATATATTTTCCATTATTTTCCATAGGTTGTAGCTGTGTTGCAAATTTAAAAGGCGTTCATTAATGCAGGTACTGGCAGTTGCAACTGCCCCTTCAGGAGGGAAATCAACAAATTTCTCACTTTGTCAGCAACTTCAATGAGCTACTTAACAGTCTGGTCCTTAACAAGGGAAAACTGACTGTTGAAGTAGAAATAGTGGAAACATTGTGCAGAATTGACCATGTCCTATTTGGCTTTGTTTTACTGAAGAAAGGAATAAATTGTTGTTGTTCAGTCGCACAGTCGACTCCGACCCTTTGCGACCCCATGGACCATTTTCCTCCAGGCGCCTCTGTCCTCTACCATCCCCCTCAACCCTCCCAGCTCTGTGCCCATTGTGTCTATTATACCATCTAGCCATCTCATCCTTGGCCTCCCCCTTCTTCTTTTGCCCTCCACCTTTCCCAACATCAATGCCTTCTCAAGTGAATCCTCCCTTCTCGTTTGATGTCCAAAGTATTTTAGCTTCATCTTTACTATTTGACCTTCCAATGAGCAGTCAGGGTTAATTTCTTCTAAGATTGACCTATTTGTTCTCCTCGCTGTCCAGGGGACTCTCAAAACCCTCCTCCAACACCACATTTCAAAGGCATCTATTCTTCTGCGTTCAGCTTTCCTAATGGTCCAGCTCTCACATCCATACATTACTACTGGGAAAACCACTGCTTTGACTATTCTAATTTTTGTTTGCAATGTAATGTCTCTGCTTTTCACTATGTTCCCCAGGTTTCTCATCGCTTGTCTCCCAAGAATCAGTCGCCTTTTTATTTCATGGCTGCAATCCCCATCTGCAGTGATCTTTGATCCTAAGACAGTAAAATCTGTCACTGCTTCTACTTCTTCCCCGTCTATTTTCCAGGAACTGATGGGGCCTGTTGCCATTATCTTGGTTTTCTTGATATTGAGTCTCAAGCCAGCTTTTGCACTCTCTTCCTTCCACCTAATCAGGAGCTTCTTTTGGTCTTCCTCACTTTCTGCCATTAGGGTGGTATCGTCTGCATATCTCAGATTATTGATGTTTCTCCCAGCGATTTTAATCCCATATTGTGATTCCTCCATCCCTGCACTGCACATTATGTGCTCTGTGTATAGGTTGAATAAGCATGGTGACAAAATGCAGCCTTGTCTTACTCCTTTTCCTATTCCAAACCACTCTGTTATTCCATGTTCTGTCCTAACTGTTGCTTCTTGGTTCATGTACAGATTTCTCAGGAGGCATATGAGGTGCTCTGGTATTCCCATCTCTTTAATTACTTGCCACATTTTGTTGTGGTCCACACAGTCAAATGCCTTAGTGTAGTCAATAAAACAAAAGTAAACTTGTTTCTGGTATTCCTTTGTTTTCTCCATGATCCAGCGTATGTTGGCGATGTGGTCTCTAGTCCCCCTGCCTCTTCTAAAACCAGCCTGCACCTCTGGTAATTCTCTCTCCACATGCTGCTGAAGTCTGTCCTGTATTATCTTGAGCATCACCTTGCTGGCATGTGGGATGAGCGCGATTGTTCGATAATTTGAACATTCTTTGGCATTGCCCTTTTTTGGGATTGGGACGTATACTGATCTTTTCCAATCCTGTGGCCACTGTTTTGTTTTCCAAATCTGCTGGCATACTGAATGCAGTAATTTGACGCCATCATCTTTTAGCGCTTTGAAAAATTCAACTGGGATACCATCATCTCCACTAGCTTTGTTGTTTGCAGTGCTCTTTAGGGCCTTTATGACTTCACTCTCCAGGATGTCTGGCTCAAGTTCAATTTCTTCATCATTGTGATTATCAGGAGTGTTGAGGTCCTTTTTGTAAAGTTCCTCTGTGTACTCTTGCCATCTTTTCTTAATTTCTTCTGCATCAGCTAGCTCCTTTCCATCTTTGTCCCTTATCATGGTCATTTTTGCTTTAAATGTTCCCTTGATTTCCCCAATTTTTTTGAAAAGATCTCTGGTTCTGCCTCTTTTGTTGTTTTCCTCCATTTCTCTGCACTGTTCTTTTAGGTAGTTTTCCTTATCTCTCCTTGCTTTTCTTTGAAATTCTGTGTTCAAATGGTTGTAGTTTTTCCTTTCTCCTTTGACTTTTGCGTTCCTTCTTTCCTCTGCTATTTTAAGAGCCTCATCAGACAACCACTTTGCTTTCTTACTCTTCTTTTCTTTTGGTATGGTTTTCTTTGCTGCTTCCTGCATGATGTCCCTCATCTCCGTCCATAATTCTTCCGGTAATCTGTCTACCGAGTCTAAGCCATTAAATCTGTTCATCACCTCCACCGTGTATTCTTTAGGGATGCTGTCTAGGTGATATCTTTCTGGTCTCTGTGTTTTCCCTATTTTCTTTAGTCTAAGCCTGAATTTTGCAATAAGTAGGTTGTGACCTGAGCCACAGTCTGCTCCAGGTCTTGTTTTTGCTGACTGTATGGAGGTTCTCCATCTTTGGCTGCAGAGTATGTAGTCAATCTGGTTTCGGTGTTGGCCATCTGGTGATGTCCATGTGTAAAGTCGCCTCTTGTGTTGCTGGAAGAGAGTGTTTGCTATGACCAGTGCGTTCTCTTGGCAGAACTCTATCAATCTTTGCCCTGCTTCATTTTGTGTTCCAAGACCAAATTTGCCTGTTATTCCCTCCACTTTTTGATTTCCTACTTTGGCGTTCCAGTCTCCTAATATAGTTTGGACATCATTTCTTGGTGTCTGTTCTATGAGGTGTTGTAAGTCCTCATAGAACTGGTCCATTGTGGCTTCATCTGCACCAGTGGTTGGTGCGTATATTTGGATCACAGTGACATTGAAAGGTTTGCCTTGAAATCTGACTGACATCATTCTGTCATTTTTGAGATTGTATCCCATTACTGCTTTTCTCACTCTTTTATTGACAATTATGGCTACTCCATTTCTTCTAAGGTTTTCTTGCCCGCAGTAGTAGATATGATGGTTTCCAGAGCTGAATTCACCCATCCCTGTCCATTTGAGCTCACTGATGCCCAAGATGTCAATGCTTATTCTTTCCATCTCATTTTTTACCACTTCCAGTTTTCCTTGATTCATAGACCTCACATTCCATGTCCCTATGCAGTATTGTTCCCTGCAACACTGTATTTCTCCCCCCCCCTTTCGTATCCCTCCCCCTTTTCAGATCTGCTGTGCTGAGCATCCCCTTGTTTTGCCTTTTGTTTTGGTCCATAGGGTTCTCTTGGCAAACTTTGTGGCGTGCCTTGCCGGTCTCTACGCCAGTCTTTTCCCATCACACATGTTATCACAGTTTAAACAGTTTTAAAACAAAGGATTATCATGCACAATATCACAGTTTATCACATAGTATCAAAGTAAAAGTTGAACTAATTAATGAAAGGGAAAGAAAGAAAGAAAGAAAAAGTCCACTATATCAAGTCTCTATGTAAGTCAGTTTCTTGTACAGTCACTATGTCAGTTGCCATAAGGAATAAATTAGAATAGTACAAAACACACACTTACATACACATTGGACTTTTTAAAAGCTGATTTCGGCAAACATAAGGAAATACTAGTTAAAAGCCCACAGTAAGAAGTGCTCAAGGGAATAAATACTGTACTCAAAGGAAAGGAAATCTGCATGGGATGGGAGTTTTTTTAAAATGTGTGAGATATTGAAAGCACAATCACAAATAGTTCCTATCAGAAAAAGAAATTGGAGCGATTTAAAGAAACTGTTATAACTGCTGCATAAGACTTTTTAAGAAGATGGTGATTACAGCCACGAACTAAAAAGGCGACTGATTCTTGGGAGACAAGCTATGAGAAACCTGACTGGGGAACATAGTTAAAAGTAGAGACATCACCTTGCAAACAAAAATTCGCATAGTCAAAGCAATGGTTTTCCTGGTGGTAATGTATGGTTGTAAGAGCTGGACCATTAGGAAAGCTGAGCGCAGAAGAATAGATGCCTTTGAGATGTGGTGTTGGAGGACAGTTTTGAGAATACCTTGGACAGCGAGGAGAACAAATAGGTTGATCTTAGAAGAAATCAACCCTGTCTGCTCCTTGGAGGGACAAATAGTAAAGATGAAGCTAAAGTACTTTGGACATCAAATGAGAAGAGAGGATTCACTTGGGAAAGCCTTGATGCTAGGAAAAGTGGCAGGCAAAAGAAGAAGGAGTCGGCCCAAAATGAGATGGCTAGATGGTATTGTGGACGCAATGGGCACCGAGCTGGGAGGGTTGAGGAGGATGGTGGAGGATAGAGGTGTCTAGAGGGTGGTGGTCAATAGGGTCGTGAAGGGTCGGAATCGACTGTGCGACTGAACAACAATAACAAAAAGAAGATTTAAAAGGCACATGTATTGATGTACAAGGAGGGGCAAATCAGCACAACAGAGTATAAAGCCAACATTTGTAGAGGAATATCACTAGGACTAAAATTAAGGAGCTCACCCTGGTAACAGGGTTAACAATATATATATTTTCCCCTCCAGATATACATGGAGCAAGGAGGTGGAGGAGGAAGTCTATTGTGTGGAGACAATGGAGTACTAAAGTGTGACAGAGAAGACAGAAATGCTAAACACTCTTTGCCTTTATCTTTTCCAAAAGAAAAACAGTGCCCAACCAAGTGCAAACTGGAACTGTGCTGTCAACATTACCAGTTCTAACAAAAGATCTAAAGTTGGGAGTTGGAGGAAGAGGCCTGATTTTCCGAACGTCTGAGACAATAGAGTAAAGGAAAACACTGGATTAGGCAGTAACAATGAAAGCGCTGTCAGCAAAATGGCCGCCGCGCTCTTTGCAGCCCCCCCCCACCCGGACTCAGACATCCGGGTGAGTTAGGGGGCGTGGCCACCCCTCTATAAAAGAGGTGGCCACAAGGCAGCCAAGCTGCCATTTTAGAAATAGCGACGGAGAGGAGAAGTTTTCTCCGTCTCTATTTGTTCGTCTCTTCGGCTCTTTAGCCCTTGGTCCTTCCCGGCTGGGAAGGAAGGATTCGCACAGAGCCTTTAGCTTGCTGGCTGCTCTGTGTTTTTTGGCGCTAGATCGATCCCTGGAAAGGGATCCTGCTCTTTCTGCAAGATATGCCTCCCAAACGGAAGGCCTCGGCGGCGAAACCGCGGCCAAAAGGGAGGACTTTTGCGGGCCCTGCGCAGGGCGGGGGGCAGCCCTCAGGTCGGAGGGTCAGGGCTGCACCCCCGCGGCAGGGCACTACCCCGGCTTTACCCACCGATACCGGTGGGGTGATGCAGGCTGGTGCTTGGCCCGCGGCTGGCCGGCCTCCGGCCAGCCCCTCAGGGGCTTCGGCCCTCAGCCCGCAGTTGCTGGCCATGGGTCAGGACAGCGGGGGAGGGCCTGGTGCAGGTGCACAGCATGTTCCTCCTCCGGCCCCTCATGGGCCGGAGTTTTGGGCATGGCCCTATTCTGGCCCAGGCTCTCACTTTGGGGTTCCTTGTCAAATGCCCACCTGGCCTGCTTTATACTGGGGGATCTGTGGCAGTGGATGCGTTACTAACACGTTGAGCTGTGCTAGCATCCTTGGGGATTGCACACAACCCCATGGGAGGGGGCCCTTCTCTCTCTGCTGGGGGCCCTTCATGTCCACCGGCTACCTCGACGGCTGCCACACTGCAACAGGCGGCCAGCCGGGTTGAGCTGCTTGAGACGCTCTGGCCTGCGGCTGCCGGTGTCTCGCAGCTCCCTGTTCGTCCAGAGCTACAGCCGGGGAGCAGTCAGGTATGGCCCCAGAGCTCGATTCCGGTCGCAAGCTCCGACACCCGCCATGGGCCGGAACCCCCAGTGGGGGCGGCTCACGGGGGTGCACCTAGTGAGTATCAGGTTCAAATTAATGCACCCACATCACAGTCCACTTCCAGTGGTGGGGTTCAGTGGCCATGGCCTCGTCAAGTCGAGGCGAGTGGGCATCAGTTGCCAGCCTATCCCAGTGCCCCTTGGTTTCATACTGGCACATCATTGGGGGTGGGGGTTTCCGCCCCTGGGGCAGTGCCGGGCATCGCAGGGGCTGTCCAGGTCCCGCTGCGTATGCCCCGTGTACCTAATGTGCCGGTGACGGCCTTACCGACGGCTGGTTATTCCTTGCCCCTTGGTGATCATTTGTCCCAGGTCACGAGGGAAAAGATTTGGCGGGGGGAGTACGTGGATATATTCTCCCTATTGAACTGTGAGCCCACTAAGGAGGAGAGAGAGGGACAGGACGACAGAGACAAAGAGCTGTCCCGCCGTCGTAAGCCACCGCGCACCTGGGCCAAGTGGTTGCCCGCATACGGTACCTTAGGGCCCGGTCTGATCTGGCCATTCCTATGGTCCAATATTTGGACAATATTTACAGGGCGATGGTGGATTTTCCTGGCCCACCGTGGTTGGCTTACGATGAGGAATTTAGAATGAGGGTGCCCTTGCACCCGGAGATGAGATGGGATGAGCCCTGTCAGAAATTGTGGCTCTTGTACATGACCCCCACGCGTCCGGCGCCTGGGGATAGGTACCATTATGGCCATGCCGTGCAGCGAGCTGCTCCAACACAGGCTCCCCGCCAGCCAGCGGGCCAGGGGGTTCCAGCCCGCTTGCTGTGTTGGAGCTACTCGGCCAGCGGTGTGTGCAATAAGCGGCAGTGCCGATACAAACATGAGTGTCCCTCTTGCGCTGGCCCCCACGCCGCCGCCGCGTGCCCGCGGGCTGGTGGGTCACGGGGCAGAGGTAGAGGTGGACAGGGGGCGGGCAGAGCTTCTGCTGATGGAGCTGGCCAGACAAAAGGCCCCCTCCCCAGTTAATGTGTATATGTTGGAGCGATGGCTCTCAACTTATCCAAGGAGGGAGGACGCGAGGTACCTCCTGGAGGGTTTCCAGTGGGGCTTCCGTATCCCATTTAAAGGAGTTCGGGGACCCAAAGATGCCTCGAATTTACTTTCCCTGAAGGGTAGGGAGGAGGTGGCTGCCCTGAGTATTGCCAAAGAGGTAGAGGCCAAGAGGGTAGCAGGCCCCCTTTTCTGTACCACCCTTTCCCAACCTGAAGGTCTCCCCTCTGGGGTTGGTACCCAAAAAGGCCCCGGGGGAATTTCGCTAATCCACCATCTATCGTACCCGGCGGGTTATTCTGTCAATGATGCTATTCCTGATGACCTTTGTTCGGTCAGGTATACGTCTTTTGACCAAACCCTACGGATGGTGTGCTCTTGTGGTCCTGGTGCCCTCCTGGCAAAATGTGACATTAAATCAGCATTCTGATTGTTGCCAGTGCACCCGGGTGACTTTGAGCTTTTGGGTTTTAGATTCCAAGGGAAGTTTTATGTAGATAAGGCCATGCCTTTTGGCTGCTCTATTTGCTGTTCAGCATTCAAACGTTTTAGCACTTTCCTTCAGTGGGCCTTTGTTCGCAGGTCCGGGTCTCGGTCTGTAGCCCATTACCTCGATGACTTTTTGTTCAGGGGTGAACAGGGCTCGGACACGTGCACGCGTCTCCTCACCACATTTCAGACGCTAATGCGGGAACTGGGTGTCCCTTTAGCGCCCGAAAAGACCGAGGGCCCATCCACTACGCTCACATTTCTGGGTATTGAAATTGACACGGTCGCACAGGCATCCCGGTTACCCATTGACAAGGTCACCCGGATCTCTGCGATGATTTTGGTCTTGTTGGCCAAACGTAAAGTGTCACTTCGTGAGCTTCAGGTACTACATGGCCATCTTAACTTTGCCTGCAGGGTGGTCACGCCTGGCAGAGCATTTGCTCGGCGCCTATGTGACGCCATGTCTGGCCTGTCAAGGCGCCATCATAGGGTCCGACTGACCAGGGGCATGAGGGCTGACCTTTTGGTTTGGCTCAAATTCCTGTGGGAATTCAATGGGGTCTCCTTTTGGAGATCCGACCATTTAGTTTCCCCTAGGTTCCAAGTACAGTCGGATGCCTCTGGCTCCCTGGGATATGGGATTTACTTTGAGGGTGGGCTTATGGCCAATGGCCTCCAGCATGGCGGGGCACGGATCGCCTCCGCGATCTTACATTCCTTGAGTTCTTTCCAATCCTGGGAGCTTTGATGCTATGGGGCGAGGAGTGGGCCGACTCAGTGGTCCATTTTTGGTGCGACAATGCTGCGGTAGTGCACATTGTTAACGCTCAGATGTCCAAATCACCCAGGGTGATGGCGTTGGTCTGCCAGTTTGTGTTACGTAGCCTACGCCTGAATGTGCTTTTTAAGGCCAGACATGTACCAGGTATTAATAATGATATTGCTGATGCTTTATCCCGCCTGCAGATCCCCCAGTTCCGCGCCTTGGCTCCGGACGCAGAGGAATTCCCCTCATCACTCCCGGCCGAGATTTGGACATTTGGCAAGGAGAGGTGAACCGGACGATCGGCATGTCTTTGGCGCCCCGCACGTGTAAGGCGTATCACCATGCTTTCGTTCAACTTAGAACTTTTTGCGTGCAACTTCAGTTGCCCGAAGTGTGGCCCATTCCAGTGGAACAAGTTTTACAATTTATGGTTTATTTACACAATCAGGGCCTAGCTCCCCGCACTATAGCATCCAGGCTGTCAGCACTGGCATTTATGGCCAAGGTGAGGGGTTTTGCTGACTGCGTGAATGATTTCCGCATACGACATGTTTTGGAGGGGTGGACACGGGAGCGTGGCCGCCGCCCGGACACTCGCCACCCAATTTCCCCAGGGGTGCTTACCCACCTTGCACGAGGCTGGCATAACCTGTGTTTTGATAGGTATGAGGCAGCTCTTTTTCACGCGGCTACCACGGTGGCCTTCTTTGGAGCGCTCCGCATCAGTGAGTTGGTACTACTGTCTAAGGCAGATGCGACTCGTAGGGCACTGGAACTCGACGATGTCTATGTTTCTAATGAGTGGGCTCAGTTGAGGATACGGTCCTCAAAAGTTGATCAGCACGGCGTAGGCAGTGTAGTTAGACTGCTACGATGTTCCATTGCAGACATCTGTCCGGTTGGTGTCCTACAGGAGTTCTTGGCAGTGCGTGGCACGCACCCTGGCCCGTTTTTCTGCCACCAGGATGGGGCTCCCCTTACTAAATTTCAATTTTGGAAGGTGACCGGTATGGCACTGTCCAGTGTTGGCCTCCCTGGGGCTCGTTACGGCACCCATTCGTTTAGGATAGGTGCTGCTTCAACTGCGGCTGCATTTGGGTACTCTGAGGCTGATATACGCCGTATGGGAAGATGGGGATCTATGCATTTTGCATTATATGTTCGCCCTCTTCAGGCATGAGTACCAGTTAAGTCACTGTTCTCTTTTTCTCTTACAGACCCTGTGTGTCCCCGCACACTGGTGGCAGTATGGCTGGTGGGCCACAGTTACGTGCACTGGGCAGCGCAGTATGCTGCGGCGACAGAGTGGGGACCCCAGCTTGGACTGCGCGCATCCGCACGCATACGTTGGTACGGTAAGCGCGGAATGAGATGGCGGGAACTGTTGCCATTCCTTTTTTCCATCAGGGATGCTGAACCGCCTGATGTCCTTGTACTGCACCTCGGGGGCAATGACCTCGCCCAGGTCACTGGCCTTTCTTTAAAATTCACGATTTGCAGTGACCTAGCTTATTTGCATTATGTGTGGCCGTCCACAAGGCTACTATGGTCGGACATCATACTGCGTCATGCTTACAGGGGAGGTATTGACCTCCGTGCCCTTGACCGCGCTCGCCACTCGGTGAACAGGGCGGTTGCCCGGTTCTTGGCTGACAAGGGTTTGGGGATGGTCATCCGACACCCCACCATTAGTTTACAAAATTATGATCTTTATGCAGGGGATGGGGTCCACCTGTCGGCTAGAGGTATGAACCTCTTTTTGGAAGATTTGCAAGCAGGCCTGTCTGGGGGGGGGTGAGTCTTCACTGAAGCCTCCCCGTGTGGCGGGTAGCACTGGTAAGGTAAATATTTATGCCCCATAGGTATCCGGCAGGTTCGCAATTGACTGGCCAACACTTAGACAGGTACAGGTGTAATAACGTTGACCGGTCAACGACGAACCAGGCAAGGGGTGATGGCAGGAGCTTTTCAGCATGCATCACCCCGTGATTTGACGGATACACATCAGAGGGTGGGGTCAGTAGATAGTTTATTGACTCCGGTCAACAATTTGTTTGTGTCAACAAACAAATTGATACAAATCGATACATTGTAGCCAATTGGCATTGGCAATTTTGGGAGGAACCTTACCAGTGTTACTGTGGCCTGCTTGCCTTAAGAATTATAATTGGATGAATACCAATTGAAAGTTATAATTCGGACTAGGGCATTATTCAATAAAAGCGGCCCAATGCCTTTATCCATATACCGGTGTCTGAGTCTTTCTTTGGGGGGTGCGCCTGCAAAGTCATATCTGAGGCCAGGAGTCACCTTGGAGCAGTGAAAAGTAGCAACCCAGCTGAGGAAAGCTTAGGGGTGTCATTGTATCTGGTGAAGAAGCAACATTAGCATGAGAAATGACCACATAATGTTTATCTCGATCTCCAAAATTATGTCAGTGCTTCCACTTTACTGGAATCACACATAGCAATTTTATCAGTGCATTTATATAAATGAGAGTTAAAAATCTGACTTAAACACTTTGCCAGTCTTGACAGATTGTGTCTGTGATATGCAAGAAGACTCAAAGATATGGTCTCTACTACAGAAGGAAGATCAGTACTGTGATGAAAGTTTTATACTGGCCAGTTGCCAGGAGCTATGGAGAAATATGTGAACAATCCCACATGTTTCATAATTAGTATTTTTCTACAATTTTTTGTAGGCAGAAAAAGATCCCTTTGTTAAAACAGAGCCTGTAACGTTATCTGAAAAAAAACCACACAATTCATTGTGTTATCGTATATGTTATGGAGAACTTCTTAATAACTCATTATCATTGGCTTTTGCCAAGAGAGCAATAATAATATGTTACTTTAATTTTAAATGTAATTAGCTTTCCAGAAATTCTTACAACCGTGGACACAAAGAATATAGGTAATCTATTATTGTTCAGCTTGCTTCAGATGGAATTTTAGATCCTGGAAATTTTGCTGATAGCCGTGTTAGGGTTTTCTGTTTTATAACTGTAATAATCCCTTTAGTATGATGCCAAGATAGGTACAGAATAAAAGAACATAGGTGTGTCTTGACCAGTGTAGAGCACACTACCCACCCCCATTAAACTTAGGTGTGAACCTCCTCTCATTCCATGAGAATGTCTCTGTTGGACAAAAATTCCTGAAGGCTTCATACCTGGCTTGATGAATAGCTTCCACCCATTCCTCTCCATCTGCTTCATCTTCACAACGGAGCTCAAGTGGCTTCTGCCCCTCATGGCCAAACAGTACAGTGAAATAGAACTGTAAGATAGGGGAGAAAGTGTTGCAATTAGTTATGTATAGAGCACTGCCCAGCATACAAACATGAAGTGTAAACAAATAATGTAGTCAGCATATAATAACTGAATTCTCACTTAGGATAAATGGATGAAATCCTGTTGTTAAGTATAGTAACTTCTACTAAGGTAAACCCATTAAATCAATGTGGATTGGGTGAGCCAATACATCCACAAATTCCATTAAATGGGACTACCTTGGTTGCAACTTACTACATTAAAATAAATCACATCTAAAATAAGTCTATTTGAATTGATGGAACTTACAGGTTTACCAAACCCCCACGGATTCAGTAGGCCTACTCTAGTATGACTTATTGCACCAAGCAACAATTTCAGCCAATAAAACATAATTCTAAACAGAACACAAGGCTGCTGAATGAGACCAAAGACTCAATATTCTGTTTTCTAAGGTGACCACTCACTTCCTATCCACTCACTTCTTATCCACAAGCACAAAATGATGGCAATAGCCCTCTTACACTATTTTTCTCCAGCAGCCATCATTACTTATAGCCATGAATAGTCTTACATTCCATAGATCATTAGATTCTCCTTTGTAACCTTCTATTAGTGACTCTCCATCAGCTTGTAATACAAAATACCATTGTTTAAATCAGTGTTTCCCAACCTTTGGGTATTGGACTTCAATTCCCAGAAGCTGATCAGTGCTTTGGGGAATTGACTTAGGCTTCTGGGAATTGAAGTCCAAAATCCAAAGTTTGGGGAACACTGGTTTAAATACATGTTGTATCTGGTCTCACCACCATTCAACTTAATGTAGGTACAACCGTGTTCAACTAGTGAGATGGTGGGGTTGATGTTTTTCTCTACCTGCTTTTCCTACACCACTCTTTTACATTTAACTAATATAAATTTGAAAAATTGAAAATCTAACACAATTCCTTTATTTAAAGACCTCTAAAGTAGCACCTTTCCAAATAGGGAAATTTCTCATTTCCCAAATACAGTATTTTAAATGCCTGTTTTTGCACTCTTCCTTTGTAAATTGCACTGATCAAAAATGCACATAGTAATCACACTCAATTGGGCACAGTTCCTTATTTGCAGAGAAAGCTCAGGATCACTTGCCTCAGCATAAAGGACCATTAAAAATACAGGTCCCATTATATCTCAATTGTGTGTGTGTGTGTGTGTGAGAGAGAGAGAGAGAGAGAGAGATTTGGGGGGATGTAAACAAAGCAAAACATGCTAACTTTGGCAATGTTTCATTTTGTAATAGAGCCAACTTTCAGGTTACAAGCAAGCTGATGTAGATGGAACATACCTAAAACAGGTAACCTTTTTGTACCAAGCAACCTTTATGTTACTGCTTTTATATTGTTACACTTTCATTTGGATATGGCAGAACAAGAAGAAGAAATAAGAAGAAGAAATAAGAAATAAGTTTATCCACCCACATACAGCGTTCCTTTCATTTGACAGTTATGAACAACTTTTCTCACAGATGTAACAATATGCTGTAAAACACTGGGCTCAATACTTCAGCCAAGTACTAATTTAAATAATTTTCTACCTAATGGATGCTGAAAATGGATGATTCACCATAGCACCTAGTACATACAGTAAAACCCCTACTTACGAAAAAAAGTCCATTCCATAGGCTTTTGCTTAAATTGGTTTTTTATGTAACTCGAAGCAAACCCATAGGAAAAATCATTATTTTTACTTAACTCGAAGCAAACCCATAGGGAAAATGAAATTTTTATGTAAATCAAAGCAAGCCCATATGGAAATGAATTTGTACGTAACTCGAAACAAATCCATAGGAAAAGGAATCTTTATGTAACTCGAAGCAAACCTATAGGAAATTGTGTAAATCAGGACATGGTTTTAGCACAAAATCATTATACATACATACATATCTTTATTCGACCATCAGTCGACACAAAATAACACAGAGAGAAAATCATTATGTAATTCGGATTTCATGTAACTTGGGGCATTTGTAAGTTGGGGTTTTACTGTATTTTCACGTTTTTCCACAGACAGCAACATAATTCTCACTAGCTAATAATAATAATTTCGTGTCAGAGATTACTCTGGGTTGAAAGGATGTTTAAGGGATGCCCAAATGAGGCTCCTTTCATGTTCCCAAGTGCAGCTCTCTGGTATCGAAACCCAACCTTCCAGTCTCCAGCTCAGAGTCTTAACCACTAAGCCACCGGGAGAGCTGTTTATAATAATTTTGTGTCAGAAATTATTTTTAGTTGAAAGGATTTTTGCAGAAGAAACTCTGCTCAGGGAATGCCCAAATGAGGCTCCTTTCATGTCCCCAAGAGCTGAGACAGAGACGTGCACTCAATCCGTCATGCATTACCCGGGTGTCAAACTGCTGACTTGTCAGCCTTCCAGCTAACAAGGTGAGCTTCTTAACCATTTAGCCACCGCAGCCCCCTCACTATGAAGCATGTTATGAAGCATTTGAGCTTACTGTATTGCCAGAGGAATTCTCTTATGAATTAACCTATGCCTGTTTACAATTAACTAATTATAAGTAACAAGTAACTAATTACTTTTGGGTGCTTGGAACATCACTTATAACAAATTGCTTTTTAAAGGTTTGATCTTGAGTTTTATTTAAAGCTTTGATCTTGTTCATTTACTTTTTTTTGCACCATTAATGATTGCTCTGGATCTAATGGTGTTTTTAGCAGTAGTTTAGAATATTTAGGAGTAATTCAAACAAGGAAAGGAGAAATATCATGCAGTCTTCAAAATGTTATGAAATTTAATTAAATATGGAATTGCCATTCAATGGACTAATGAACTTTCATAGCTGATACAGAAACAGCAGTGGTTTTATGGTTAGAAATTAAATCTTGGGTCTTAAATTTATGTAGTTCATATTCTAGTTTTAAAATAATTAGTTTATTCTGTTTTAGAGCAATATGTTACCACAGAAAAATCATGTGCGTTGCAAAATAGTATTTTATAATTAGTCTGGGAAAAGAAAGAAAAGCAGTAACCTCAAGATGTCAAATCTCACCCAATATACCTAATTAATTATTTGCCTGTCAATAATAATAATAATAATAATAATAATAATAATAATAATAATAATAATAATAATAATAATAATAATAATAATAATAATAATAATAATAATAATAATAATAATAATAATAATAATAATAATAATAATAATACAGTAATTGATAGGTATAGACAGAATGCATGTCACATCAATCAACTTGTTGCCTGAACCTCTCCCTAAAAGTCCTGCAGAACTTTATAGAACTCCAGGGAGGGAAATCAGGCCTGTGTTCATACCTCAAAGGAATAATCCCAGTATGTCCCAGAGAAATATTTTGCACTTTGTATAATCTTCCCTTCTTCTAATTATCTTATAATTCATTTGCCTTATGTAGAACAGATTGAATGTCCAAAACCTCTCTACTTTTTTATTCAGTAGGCACATGCAAGCAGACATAAATGTGGATATAATTGTCTATATAATAAATGTTCAAAAACTTAACTATAAAACTATTCTATCCAAACCTCAAATGCTCTAGCAAAACTTAAGGTGGTGCTTAGCTGAAACACTACAAAATACAAAATGTATTACAAAGATTTATCCTAGTTATTAAAAATTAACTCTCAAGTCACATCTATTAAAATCTTACCAGGCTATGTTATTTAAAAGACTAAACTAGATCATAAGCAATTAAAACATCAAATCAAGATATGTTACTTCCCCTCAGTAAAGTTTCACCCTTCTAATTGTGATCTTCTGTCATTCATTTGCTCCTTGGACTAGTTATCCTCTCTGGCCATTTTATACCTTTATTAGGCCTTCCTTTTCTTCCTTTACTAGCAACAATCATTTCTGCAGGGTTTGGAGTTCTAGAAATCTGTGGCACCAAGGAAGAACATTTAATAGGCTTTTCTATTGTTCCTGCATTTTCTGTCTCTCCAAGGACTAGGAACGTAAAATCTGGGAGGCGTCACTATGACAATGGTGTCATTGTTTTGACTAGATTTTATGGCAATTACTAGTGCTCTTTTGCTGCAACTCCTTGTAATAACATGAGATCATTATGCACAGATGCTGAAACACCAAACAATTGTAAAACCTGAACACCATAATGAGCCAAAGAGTGCATTATAGGATTGCTAATGGTTTTTCTATATTTTCAACTGTCAAGATTGTGTATGTAATAATGACCTTGCTGCCAATCCTAGCTGGAAAGCAATTTATTGTTTTGCAAATGATTATAGTAAACTATTGTTCAAGCACTTTTAAATTCATTCCTGCTTTTCCATAAGCTAAATTTTATAACATTCTATACAGATAGAATTTTGCATCTTGACAATGCACACTTTCTATTATTACCTTGTGATTCTGTTTTTTGTAAAAACAAATTGGTTGCCTAGGAGGCTCTGCATGACCCCACACCCTGCTACCATTCCACTACAATTCCTGCTCCATGCAAGCTGTGTTAAAAAAATGAGGATTGTTTGTTTTACAGTTAAGTAAATAAAACTTGTTTCTATATGAGTATATATACATAAAATTCCAGTTATAAACTGTGATCCTGTAACAATTTGTTGCAATTTTTTTCATATTACATAGGCATACCTGTCAACCGCGGCTCCGGCGAATCCGGGACCTGCACGGACCGGGTTTGTGCAGGTCGCGTTGTACGCATGCGCATGGAGGGTGACGCCGCTTGCGTAGCCTTCTACGCACGCGGCGTAGCCTTCTGCGCATGCGTGGAAGGGAGCTACGGAAGTGTAGAGCCCTTCCATGCATGCGTGCAATGCGACCTGCGCAGATGGGCTGTGCAGTGCCTCCTTTCCCCCGCTGCCGAAATCCGGGGTTTCGGCAGCGCGGAGTGGGAAAGGGCAAAAATCGACGCCGAGAACCGGGAAATCCCGGCAAATCCGGGAAGGTTGACAGCTATGTACATAGGCAAAAGGAACCACACTATGTTCACAAGCTCCTCTCTTTGACAAAACTGTAACAAGCCTGTATTCTTTGTCTCATCTGTTTAAATTGTAATCAAAGACCAATTCTTCAGAAATAAAACACTGTGGGCAACTCAGGATGTCTTTTGCAGCACTCCCCTCTTTTAGCTCCATTGCAGTCTGAGATTTAACTCTTGCTTTCAGCTTCTGTCCTGATTTGTAAGCAATGATTACGAAAAAATAATAATTGAAACCACAGATTTCAACCAGGCCTTCAGGTGTCATGAAAAAATTATGACAACATTGAAATGCTGAAATTGAATATAATCAACAGTTGGAAAGGATAAAGAGGATGATTATTCTTGTTTTATTGATCTAAGATTGTTACATTAAATAAGATCTATGAGCCTTGCTACATATTAAGATTTCTAGGTGTCCTGTTCCCAAGATGGAGGTTACAGAGCATGGGGTAACCAGGTGCAGGGAATCCAGAGCCAGAGTCCATAACCATTCAAGTGAAGCCAGTTTAAGAGTCATGCAAACAAACAGGGTGACTTCAAAAGTATAGGAGAGCAGTCTCAAAGTCACACACAGCAAGAAATCAGCAGCAAGATCAAGATACAAGGCAAGCAGTTTCAGGAACCAAAATGAGATTGTCTCTCATTCTTATTCTTCTTCCATGTCTAGGCCAAAAGTGAAACTGCCAAAATGATGACATCTTTTAGTGAGTTCATTCTGCAGTTCCTTTCACCTGACCTAGTGTGAGAAGGATTAGCCAGCACAAGGTGGCCATTGTCTGGCGTACACCTGATTGTGCTTCAAGAATACGGTACCACAATCTTTGAGGAGGTTTTTTTCTATTCTGTCTATCCCCTCTCTCATGGTAAAACAGTCCCAAGCTGAAATTTACATTGCCTGGCTGCATGAATGCCAACCTGAGCTCGGCAGCAGGATCCAACGCCCTGCTCTCCCCAGGAGGAAGAGCTTTATTTTCAAGTACTCCTGAGGAAGCACCATCTCCCAAGGAAACTTTTTCTTACAGCTGAGAAGGTCTTCTTAGAGCTTTAACTCTTACTTATAATTAAGCATTTGGTAGAAGAAAGGCAGCAAACTACACTTCTCTTACTATGGAGGTAAGGGAAAGGTTTCCCTTGATCAAAAGCCAGTCGTATCTGACTCTAGGGTTCAGTGCTCATCCCTGTTTCAAAGCCGAAGAGCCAGCACTATCTGCTTCTGCAGACATTTCCGTGGTCATGTGGCAGGCATGACTAGACACCGGAGCGCTGTTTCCTTCCCACCAAAGTGGTCGCTGTTTATCTACTTGCAATTTCTTGCTTTTGAACTGCTAGGTTGGCATGAGCTGGGACAAAGACAGGAGCTCATTCCGTCGTGCAGTACTCGGGAATCGAGCTGCTGACCTTCCACCTCCCAGTCAGCGTCTTAGCCACTTGAGCCACTGCAGTCTATGGAGGAGATATCTGTTAATCTGTCAAATATAAGGTATACCCATCAAGAGAAAGATGGTCTATAAAACAAACAAAGTAAATAAATATATACAGGCATTGGAGTCAAATTGTAATGATCCCATTTGGTCAAAGAGACACAAACAATGTTTGATTCTATAACTTATGTCACCAAACCTTTTACAATGTTGATTTGGCATCGTTGGCTGCAACTCATATCTGAGAATGCATTTTTTTCCTGAAGCAGGAAAAATACCATTGACGTGAATTTGTTTAAGGCGGATCCCAGCTTAGCATGAAGTGACCCACACACTATGATCCATCTCCTGCAGCACATATGAAATGAGACTTGCAGAATTTAACCCCGGGACTGCAATGGACTGCCACAGCCTTGAGGATATTATCAAGGTATGCCTTCATAACCAGTCCATCTGGCATGACCTCTTCCACCTCCATGACCATTGGGAATCAGAGTTCCTCCTCCACTCATTTTGCCATTGGGCCCAATATGATTTGGCATACATTTTTGTAGACCACAGCCTACTTCATCAGATGAATATAGTACAGTTGCAGCTAGAAGATGTATGTCATAAGTTGCTGTGGCTATATTCCATGCACCTGATGACAAAAACATCAGTTCACAAAAGTCTATGACAAATAAAAAAGGTTACTCTCTTGTTGGAGTATGACAATTCAGCATGCCAATGGTTAACCCATGATCCTTAGGAGGAGGGAGTTACTGTTCCGTTATTGACGCAGTACGTGCATGCTCACTAAAAAAATACTATAAAGCATAAAAGATGCTAATGTTCCCTCTTCCTGTGTGAAACACAAGGGTATATATCCAGTGTAGACCACCCGACCGTTAAAGCAAATGTTTATGATCCTTGAACAAGATGAAGAGCAATCTATATGGGTAGTATGGAATGCATGTATAGGTCTCCCATGCCCTATAACACCAGTGTTTGGTGCCTGCACATATACCAGTCTCCATATACTATGTGGGAGGAAGAGTTCCAGGGCTCAATTATGCGTGATCTGTATTGGTTCTGGTCAAATATGTCCACCTGTTTTCTGCTACATTGAATAGAACGTTTGTTTTTTCTAGAGAAAAGGAGAACGAGCTATTTCACCAATATTTTACTCAGCTTTTCAAGAATTATACAGAGCTGCATATTTGATAGTCATGAACCTATTATAGAGATAATTTCCTTGGTAGAGAAGCATCAGATATTTTATATTATTTAATAACTGAACAAAGTTTCTAACCACACCTGCATAATGTTCACTGATAGAGCTAGCAGAGGACTCAAGCCAGTTTCATTTTATTACAATTTATGAAGTTGCTTTGTAAATATATACAACAGTGGATACTAATGCACTAAAACAGGAAATTCACACTGGGAAAGATGCCACAGGCAGTAACGTTTTACATTAGGGATAATAACTGAAAGGCAATTATACTATAAAACTGGTAATCCTACAACTACTTTGACTTTAAAAGATAGGAAATGATTCAACTATATTTACTGTTTATTGGTAAATATGTTTTCACATTACAAAAACAAGCTAGTATTTTACGTACTGTATTTGAATCTCTGGAAAGTCATATTGCAAATAAAGCTGCCACCATTCACTACCATAAATAGTGTATTAAAATTCATGAGACACTGGCCTAAGAACTGGGATACTATACATTGATTGCTTTGGAGCATGTCATTCATCCACATGTAAAATGGAAGCATTAGCAACCTACTGCCATACCTTTCAACCTTTACGGATTGGCTAGGATTTCATGGTTTTCGGCGCCGATTTGCACATTTCCCGCCCCGCGCTGCCAAAACCCCGAAATTTGGCAGCAGGGGAAAGGAGGTACTGCGCAGCCCTTCTGCGCAAGTCGCATTCTACGCATGCATAGAAGGCTTTTACGCTTGCGTAGAACCCTTTTACACTTGCGTAGAACCTAACCCTAACCCTTTACACATGCATAGAAGGCGAATTGCGCAGAAACATTGTGCGCAGGTCCCGGATTGTCCGGAGCCGCGGTTGACAGGTATGCCTACTGCTCAGATGCAAAAATATCTAACGACAGCTTGTGCTATGAAATTTACCAAATACATATTGAGAACGATCCCTTTATTATATTTCATGTTATTACAAGCAACAATTTCCCTATAGCTTTTTAACACTTCCCATTGTTGTTTTCATAAAATATTCAACAATGAAACTTCACCCTTTGCAGGTTATCAACACAATAATCTATGCAATGAAGCCTTTTCCAAAGAATGCATTTTGTGAAGCAGAATTATTCCATTGTAAGCAAGTGGATATCCAGTTGAAGGACTTCCCCATTGTTCTTCTTCTTCCAGGTCTAGGCCAGATGTGAAACTGTCAAAATGAAGCCAACTTTTGGTGAGTTCATTCTACACTTCCTTTTGCCTGACCTAGTGTGAGAAACATTAGCTGGCAATACAAGGTTGCCGTTACCAGGGTACGCCCAACTGTGGTTCAAAAATACCACACTCTTCAATGAGGTTCTTTCTGTTTTCCCCTTCTCCATAGTAATACTGTCCCTATCAAATGTTCATCTTGGCAGCCCAGCCAGCAAACTTGTATAATGACTGTTAATCACTAGAATACAATCACTAGAGTTGTTTTCTGGAACTCAGTGCAGTGCTTTTAAGTTACCATGAAAATTTACTTTTTTATGGTTTAAGTCTTTTTTTCATTATTGTATCATATTTTGTATGGCTGCAAGTGTGCTTCCTAAGGGACCAGGTTTTATACAGAAAATGAAGAGAATTAAACTGTAGCTGAAGTTTAAAATGCCACATCTCAAATTCAGGTGCATAAAGCAGTGGCTCAAGTAGGTAGGACGCTGACTGGGAAGCGGAAGGTCAGCAGTTCGATTCCCGAGTACTGCAGGACGGAATGAGCTCCCGTCTTCGTCCCAGCTCCTGCCAACCTAGCAGTTCGAAAGCAAGAAATTGCAAGTAGATAAATAGGGACCACTTCAGTGTGTCTAGTCATGCCTGCCACATGACCACAGAAACGTCTGCAGAAGCAGACAGCACTGGGCTCTTCGGCTTTGAAACAGAGATGAGCACTGCACCCTAGAGTCGGATACGACTAGCTTTCGAGCAAGGGAAACCTTTACCTTTACCTTTAAAGCAGAGATGGTGAACACGTAACTCTACAGATGTTGTTGAACTGCAACTTACACCATTCCTCACCATTAACTAGGCTGGCTAGGGTGAAGGGACCAACAATTGAGCAACATCTGGGCATAAGAAAATTTCTGATTCTAAGTATAAAAAAATGCTGCAATATGATTGTTCATATACTTTCTTTAGTATATGTAGAATTCAAGAGAATCTGTGCATATTTTGTCAGTCCTGAATGTCTGCAATAAAGTATATATTACCAAAAGTTTATCATTTTGGGGGGAGTGTTTGATATCCATCCACTCTTCTTAAAAGTTATGGGGAATCATGTAATTAAAATAACTTCATATTACTGCAAAGCTCAAATGCCTATAATGGCTTGCTAAATTCTGGTCTTCTATTCAGTATCATTTATCATCTGGACTAAGTTATGTAATTTTAAAAAATCACATTTGATTTCTCCTAAGAATGGCTGGTCTATGGATTCAATAAATAAATAAATATGGATTCAGGAGAACATTTGCTTAGTTTTTACGCTGAAACAAAAACCATGTACAGTAAAACCCCGATTTATGTAAAAAGTCCATTCCATAGCAATTTACATAAATTCATTTTTTTATGTAAATCAAGGCATCCCCATAAGGATGCATTGAAAAAAAAACAAACGGAATGTAAACGGAGTGATCCCCCTACCTTTTTGCATGCTTCTGCTGTTTATCTGCCCATTAGGGGAGTGGAAACCACCACCGCCACCAGTGCTGCCACCGCTGCCGTTACCCCCACTGCTTCTATGGCTCCAGTAAAGTGCAGGGGGCACATCCACTCGGCCGTGCTCCCTGTCCTAGGCTTCGGAGGGAAATAGCTCCATTCTCTTCTTCATCCAAGGCTTCCCCAGGGCGGTTCCCCTCAAAAGCATGTTCTCAGCCAAACTGAGCCCCAGAGAAGCCTTGAAGAGGGGAATGGAGTGGTTTCCCTATGAAGCGTGTCCCCAGCCAAACGCCGAACAGCAGAGTCCCAGTAGAAAGAGCGGGGACTCCGGAAAACACAGCAAAAGCTGTCGCTTCCTCCGCCGCCTCCACTGCAAGTGATGTCTTGCGACTTCCAGCAGTGGAGGCGGGTGGTGCAGGGTGGAATTTTAGATTTCAAAACAGCGTCAATTTTGAATTCTAAAGACGCATATTTTAGAGTTTAAAATGGCGGCGGCATCATTTCAAAATCTAAAGATGCCAGTAAACCCCTTACATAAAATGATTTTTTGCATAAATTGGGACATGATTTATGCAAAAAAAACTTACGTAAGTTGAATTTTACATAAGTAGAGGCATATGTAAATCGGGGTTTTACTGTACAGTAGAACCCGCATAACGAAAAAAACTCCATTCTGCGAGTTGCTTCGATATGCTTTGTATTGTTAAGATTACAGTCAGAGCAGCAACACCAAGACACAACATTCTAATCTAAACCAGTGATGGCAAACCTTTTAGAGACCGAGTATCCAAACAGAGGGGTGGGGCAAAATCTGTGCTGGGGGATGATGAAGCACTCCCATTGGGCTGCTGGGCAGAGGGGCAGGGTGAACTCTGTGCTGGAGGGAGGGAGGAAGTGCTTCCATTGAGCTGCTGGGCAGAGGGGCAGGGGGAACTCTGTGCTGGGGTTGCAGCGCACATGCCAATGGAGAGGGCTAGGAGTGCCCAAAATGGCACACGTGCCATAGGTTCAGCACCACTGTTCTAGACAGTATGGTCAAAAAGAATGTCAGCTAAAATGTCCATCTTTAATGCTGTTCACTCTCTAAAATAAACCAATAAAATATCCCTCTTTTCTCTGCAGTGAGTTTTTGCTGTGTGAGTCCCCCCCTCCCCCCAAATAATCTTGTGGAATATTTTATGGGATTTCTCAGATGCTTCATGGTCATTCTTCAGGGGGAAATGCTAAACTACACAGGTTTAGTTTTTAAAATGTTCATGGATTGTTGTTGTTATTTTTTCCTGTCCCGGCTTTACCTGGAAAGGGTCAAGGAAACTCAATCACATAGGATTGTTACAACTGTTGTGCAGAACACCATCTTTCCTACATAGCATTGCTTGAAAAAAGGAAAGGAAAAACCATCTTGCTCATGATTAATACAATTCCTGCACAAAATGGCATTTTTCATGCATAAGATTTACTAAAAAGAGTACTAAGCTACACTGAATTGGTAGTTTTCTGCACAGAATGGGCAAACATTTGGTTAAATAAAAGAAAACAAAGCCAAGAAATCTTGCTGATGCAAGGGAAGTCTTGGTCTGGCAAGACTGGAAAACAGATAAGAATGAGAAATTTTGTGAATACCCATTATATCAACAGTAAGGACAATGAGATTGTCAGCTGCCACCACTCCACACTCTTCTGTGCCCTGAGATTAAGTAGAGTCCATTAATGGCAGAAAGGGAAGGAATAGATGTTTCACAGCAATAATGTGTTGTTATAAACTTAACTACTTTATCACCACCCAGAGTGGGAGAATATCCCAGATGGGCAGGATATAAATATAATAAATAAATACTTCTGTTGTAGTATAAAGTACTAGCTATTGTGCCTGGCCTTGCCAGGCAGGTATTGATTGTGTGTTGGTGGTGGGGTATACAACCCACACCCACCACAGCCACACACATCACAACACACTTGCACAACACACCATACCTGTCAACCCGCGGCTCCGGAAAAACGGGACCGGCGCACATTGCTTGTGCGCAGGTCGCGTTCCACACATGCGTGGAAAGGTTTTACCCCTTCCACGCATGCGCGGAAGCACTACGCCGCTTGTGCAGCCCTTACGCAAGCGATGTAGTGCTTCCGCCCATGCGTGGAAGTGGTAAAACCCTTCCGCGCATGCACGGACAGCTTTTCCCCCGCTGCCAAATTACGGAGTTTTGGCAGCGGGGGTCGGGTTATGACGTCAATTGACGTCAATTTATGGGGTAATCCCGGCCAAATCGGGAAGGTTGACAGGTATGCAACACACACACACACACACACACACACACACACACACACACACACACACACACAAAACACAGCACACACACACAATGCACCACACACACACACAACACACTCACGCAAGAACCCCCCAATTAACCGGCCTTGCCCCCACTGAGCCGTCTCCAGCACCCCTCTTCTCTTGCGGTGTAGGGGCCAGAGGGCTGGTGGGCTGGCTGCGGGGCCCTCTTGATGTCAGGCAGGGGAGTTGGCTTTTGTAGGCCTGCCAGAGAGACCCCAGGTATTGCGGGTCTCTCCTCCCCGCCTCCTTCTCTCCCGGCCGACCTACCAGACGAACTCCACTGGGCCAACTGTGGCAGGAACGGTGGTGGCGGCGGCAGGGAGGCAGCTTTTTAGGGCTGCCGGTGAGACCCTAGGTGTTGTTGGTCTCTCCTCCCCACCTCCTTTTCCCCCAGCTGACCTACCGGGTGAACTTCACTGGGCCAATGGTGGCGGTGGGGAGGCAGCTTTTTAGGGCCACCGGAGAGACCCTAGGTGTTGCAGGTCTCTCCTCCCTGCCTCCTTCTCCCCCAGCTGACCTACCGGATGAACTCCGATGGGTCATCGGCGGCGGGAACGGCTGCGGCGGTGGCGGAGGGGAGGCAGCTTTTTAGGGCTGCTGGAGAGCAGGTGATGAGGGGGGAAAGGTGCATGAGTCAGCCGTTTTTTTCTCACATGCGCCAGCTGTCCCGCCTCCTCTGCACTTGCATCCTCCTGCCTGATTGGCTGAGGCATGCCACGGCACAGAGGACACTGGGTATCGTAGTTTTTCCCACGTTTGTGGGGCATTGGCCCCACTCTCGGGGCCCGGACCTTCGCGGCAATGTTGTCAAGGACAAAAGGTAAGTGTGGCCAGCGCATTACGGGATAGGCTGCACGTGTGTGGACATGCATTCCGCACATGCACGGCCCAACCCCATTCTTATAGGTATAGATGTTGGGGTGGCATGGTTTTGAATGGGCAACTGAGACATGAATAGTCCAAACTCAGCAATTGTCTTATTGTATGTAAAGGATTTTCTATGTAGAAAACAGCTCTTTATATACCAAAACATGTACTAGATGCTACACACAAACACACAGATCTGAAAATACATCCTCAAGCACACATACGAACGTTTAATGTCACTTTATGTAAATATACTGCCTGTATATAAGGATGTGGCTGTTTTTCTGAATCATCCAATATAATTTTCATCCAGTTTGACTTAACATACAGGTTTGGTTTGAAGCTGCAGTTTGAAAATGAATTTATATTCTATTTAGTTCCAAAGTCTTTAATCATAATTTCTGCAGTTTTGATGAAACACGAAGGTTGTCATACAAAGAGCCTATGGGGGCAGCCAAAAGCCTTGTTCAAACTGAAATAATCCAAACACAGCCAATAAATGATTTTCCTGAACACAAGAGGAGTCATTAGGAAAAGTCTATTTGCACATGATTCTTTTAGAATCAAGTAAAAAAAGGCAAGCATATTAGGCTAAATTTTATCTGCTTAATTTAGCCACCTCTCCAGGATATTTTCTTAGAAGGGTTGGCAAAGAAAGTGGATAGTTGGATACAACATGTGGAGAAGATTTAACATGTGTTTTATCTGCAGAAGGTGCTGTCTATGCTTTTCTAATTTCCTGGAGATAGTTATGGTTAAAGAAATTTCTGTTAGCCAATAGATCACAAAATAAGCAGTCAGAACTTTCAGAAGCAGTGATAGCCCAGCATTGAATGCCTGCTCTAGGCATTACATACAGGAGCCACCTTCAAATTACAGTATCTGTAATACAACTGAAAACATGAAATACAGTACAATGACTTAATAAAGAATTATGCAATCTCATATTTTCTCTTTTCTTCCCTTCCCTGTGGGTCATCGGGCCTTGGTGGGAAGGTAAAAAGTTCTGTCCCTGTATTCTAAGGGCTTTATCTTGCCCCAACTTTGGCATTTATCAACTACTTAAAATAAATATTTCCAGCCTTAATGGAAGAAAAGGTTTCTCCACAATATGAACTAAAACTCTGACCTGAACTAGATATACAACATTATAGAAAGTACCTCAAAAAATATCTTGCAAGTCTATACCTATCTCTTATTAATGTCAGTACTGTATCAGCTTTTCCTGATACGTACCACATCACAGTCTTTTTGCTTAATTGTGTTTGGCTTTCTTATCTCTTATATTAAAACATTCAGTAGAAAAACCTAAAGAAAACATTTTGGGAAGGGCTCCAAAAATGTTACACTTAGTAAATTGTTTTAGAATTAACTAGCCTTCCAATTATTTTCCATTTACTGAAAAAAAATTCCCACAGTATTCCACCCTTTCCACATCCTTCCTCTTCTAGGTTACTTAAAAATAATCTTGAAATGAAATAAAATTTCACACAATGTTTATGAAAATGCTAAGTGATTACATTAGACCCATATAGACACATATGGATTGGAGAAAAGAAGGATTTCCCCCATAACATCCAGAATATGAAAACGAAAACAACAGATGCTTTGGAAATGCTAAGCATTTTGTTTTTATTTTAAATTTTGGCTGAGTAGAAGAGGTATGCATGACAATGGTCCACAATAATTTTGACAGAGGAAGGATAAAAACATTAGCTTATTTTATTACGATATATAGTCGGAACAGTTTTCTTCATTTCCCCCCCAACAAATTTTGGTGGTATGGTTTTAGTGGCTGACTTATCTTTCTGTACTATGTCTGCTAGAAAACTTTGTTTCTAAGTAACAACTTTACTCAAATAACATTGCCATAAATTGCATGGCCATTAATAAGTACAATTTGCTACACTTTGGAACTTGATTGAATAGATCATCCTTTATACCAGAGGTTCTCAACCTTTTTAAGCCGGGGGCTGTATCACGCCCCCTCAGAATGTTGGCGGGCTGGACTAATGTCCACCACCACCATTCCCCCCTGCCAGCCCCCCAACACTCCTTCCACACCGATGCTGACACAAACACTCCCACCACCACCAACACTACAGTAGTGGGCATAAGCAGGCTCGCACCAGTTCGCCAGAACCAGTAGCAGAAATTCTAGCTGGCCATGCCCATCCAAGTTTTGGAATATAGTAGTCCTAATTCGGGTGCAATGCAGGGCTTTTCCCCTGGCCACGGCCACCACACCACGCCCACAGTGTGGTAGTAAAACAAATTTGAGCCCACCACTGCAACACTCCCCCCCACGCCACCAGTCTAGCCTGCCACCACTCCTCCCCCCCCATGCCGCCACCGATTCCCTGCTTACTTGTCTGCAATGGGTGAAGGAGGAGTCCTGATTGTCCATGCCCGCACTCAGCTAGAGCAGGCTTCAGGAAATGCCAAGCCAGGTGGAGAGGACAAGGACAGCGGTGACAGCAGCAGGAGTGAGGTTGTGGGCTGGATGGAATGGTGCCACGAGCTGTAGGTTGAGAACCCCTGCTTTATACCATACTAGCATAGTTTGCCCGGCAGTGCCGGGCTGTTTTAAATTGTGTTGGAAGGTTTTTCTTTTGTTAATGTTTGTACAAATGAGGTTAGTCTGTAGTTGTGATTTTTAAAATGTTTATTTATGCACATGGGCTGTTATAAACTGTGATCAGATTTTTTGGGTTTGTTTTTGTGGATGAAAAAAAGAGGAAAGGATGATATCATTTTTTACAATTATTTTATTTAACCAAATAATGTTTTAGTATGTGAATTTTTAAAAAATAGTTGTATCTTGGATAATAATTTTAAAAATGTGAAAGTACTTTTTTCTACATTCAATGTTTTTAAACTATGTTTAGATGTTTTTTGGGGGGGTTGAGTATTTTAGAAATGTTTTTATTTTATTATTGTGTGATTTGTTTGTGATTTGTGTGAATGTGTGATGCAATGCTTATGCATGTGGATACTAGATTTTCTATCAGATCGTTCCCAACGGGTCAGGATGGGCTATCATGTCTCTGCGGATCTCAGTATAAGTATGGGGACGCCGCAGGGGTGTGTGTTGAGCCCACTTCTGTACATCCTTTACACATATGATTGTGTTCCCAGTTACCCCAGCAATAAGATCATCAAGTTTGCAGACGACACAACGGTGGTGGGTCTGATTACTGCTGGGGAGGGGGAGTCGGCTTACAGGAAGGAGGTTGAGATGCTGACAGAGTGGTGTGGGGAAAACAATTTATTCCTTAATGTAAAAAAGACAAAAGAGATCATTGTGGACTTTAGAAAATGCAAATTAAACATCCAGCCACTTATTATTGAAGGGAATTGTGTGGAACAGGTCTCGGTGTTTCGATTTCTGGGAATGGAGCTGAGGGATGATCTAACATGGGGAGCAAACACCAAAGATCTGATGAAGAGAGCACAGCAGAGGTTATACTTCTTGAGAATCCTCAGGAAGAACAATCTTTCAAAGGACCTGCTGTTGGCATTCAACCACTGTACCATAGAGAGTGTGTTAACCTATGGTCTGTGTGTACGGTTTGGGAGTTGTACAGCTAGGGAAAGAACAATGCTGTCCAAGGTCATAAAGACTGCGGAGGGGATAATCGGGCGTACTCTTCCCACTCTAGATCAAATCTATGCTACCAGGTGTTATAAGAAAGCTGTAGAGATTGTGCAAGATAGTACGCACCCCAGAAATGATCTCTTTCAGCTTCTGCCTTCTAGAAGAAGGTATAGGATCATAAAGACCAGGACCAGCCGCTTGAGAAATAGTTTCTACCCAAAAGCGGTTCTGGCTTTGAATGCAGTGCAATGCAGTCTATGAGGGAACTTATGTATATAGTTTTTAGTTTTAGAGTTTTTAGAGTTTTAGAGCTTTTTAGGGATTAAATGTGTATATGTGGGGTGGGAGTATGTTGATAATTTTGTATAGTTGTATTTTCTTTAGGTTTTGTTGGGTTGCTAAGTGTTTTTTTCTCCCAATCTCGTTGTTCTGTGCAGGACAATGACAATAAAGATTTATCTATCTATCTATCTATCTATCTATGTTATGTTTTTGACTGTTTTTTCTCTTGTGGCCTCTGGGTGGGGCTGTTGAGTATTTCTTTTACTTTGACTGTTTTTTCTCTACTGGCCTCTGGGTGGCGCTTCTTCCGGTAAGTAGTCTCTTTCTTTCCTCATTTCAGTTCCAGCCGTCGCGGAAGAAGGATGTCTGCTGGTAAGTTGACTGGTTTAATTTCTTTTGGGGTTTTGGTTTGTTTTTTAATGTTTTTGTTTGTTTTTTGTGTGATTTTTTTTAAATTAATGGTTTATTTATTTTAATTATTTTGGTGTGGTTTTTTTGTTCTTTTGGTTTTTTTCTCTTTTGCTTGAAAGCGAAACACTTTCCTTTCCATGGCCTGGGCTTGCTGGCCAGGCCGCGGGGACCTGACTGCCGGGGTTTTTTTCCTTCCCCAGCCTGGGCTTGCTGGCTGGGCCAGGGCAAGGCCAGCGCTGGGGGCGTTGTGGGGGAGGTGTTCCTTCCCGTGGTCTGGCTTTGCTGGCTGCGCCGCGGGAAGCCATGGGGCGGGGGTGTTTTCCTTCCCGTGGCCTTGCCTTGGTGGCTGGGCCATGGGAAGCCATGCGGCACGGGGGGGTTTCCTTCCCGTGGTCTGGCTTTGCTGGCTGCGCCGCGGGAAGCCATGGGGCGGGGGTGTTTTCCTTCCCGTGGCCTTGCCTTGGTGGCTGGGCCGTGGGAAGCCATGCGGCATGGGGGGGTTTCCTTCCCACGGCCTGGCTTTGCTGGCTGGGCCGCAGGAAGCCATGGAACAGGGGGGTTTCCTTCCCACAGCCTTGCCTTGATGGCTGGGCCAAGGAAAGCCATGCAGCAGGGGGTATTTCCTTCCCACAGCCTTGCCTTGCTGACTGGGCTGCGGGAAGCCATGGGGCGGGGGGTTTCCTTCCCATGGTTTTGCCTTGCTGGCTGAGCCGCGGTAAGGCCTGCAGCGTGTCTGTGAGGCGCTGCGTCTGCCTGCGGCAGACTTGCCCTCACGTTGGGTTTTTTATTTTTATTTTTTCGCGTGCCAGCTTCCTCAGCGTTCTACACGCTCATGGCACGCAAGACCCTGGGGCTTGTAGTTTGGCGTTTGCATTTTCGGTTTCTGCAGCGGGTTTTTTCTGCAGCTTCATTTTGATTGGCCGTGGCGCATTTCCGAACGTTCCTTTTGCTCGTGCCTCTCAGCCTGATTGGCTGTGGTGCGGAGCAGCCCAAGGAACGTTGGGAAATTGAGTCCTTTCTTTTTGTTTGCGATCGGGGGGCTCCTGCCCCACTGGCACAAAATTCAACCCGACAGTTACCTGCAAACCCCAATCGGGCGAGTGCACGGAGGCTTGGATGGGGCTAGTGGGGCCTGGCTAAACATCCTTTATCACATTCCAACGGTTAACGCACAGATTTATAGGTATAGATGGAGGAACAAAAAAATTTTTGCTAATAGAATCTACGATAACCAGCAACTGGTATCACCATATCCTTCTGTCTACAATTCAGTTTTTATCAAGTTTAGTTGGTAAAATTACTATTCCAAATTACTATTTCTTTCTTAGTTTATATACTATACTAGCATATTTGTGCCCGGCCAGCCGGGCAGTTTTTATTTGTGTTTTTTTTGGTTAGGGGTGGTTTGGGTGGGGGTGTTTTGCATTTGTGCTTTGTGACTTTATTTGATTTATTTAATTTATATTTGTCATTTTAATTCTGATTATTTTCATTTATTTTGAATGTTTTTTACTTTTCCGGCCTCTAGGTGGGGCTGTTGTTAAGATTTTTGCCGGGCAGTTTTTTGAGTTGTTGTTGTTGTTGTTGTTGTTGTTGTTGTTGTTGTTGTTGTTGTTTTAGTTAGGGGTGGTTTGGGTGGTGGTGATTTGAATTTGTGTTTTTTTTATTTTTGTTTTTTTATTTGGTTTGTTTAATTAATTTTTTGAATGTTTTTACTTTTCCGGCCTCTAGGTGGGGCTGTGGTTAAGAGTACTGCTTTTGCTTTTTTTAAATTTAATAATGACTGTTTTTACTCTTCTGGCCTCTAGGTGGGGCAGTGGTTAAGAGTAGTCTTTCTTTGTTGTTTTGTTCAGTTCTGTCCCGGACTCATGGAGGGAGGACGTGTGGTGTCCTTGTGCTCCTGTTGTGTGAGGCATTTGTTTTTTAGCGTTCTGCGTGCTCGCGCCCTTCAGCCTGATTGGCTGAAGTTGTCACGGTGCGGAGGACGCTAGGACTTGAAGTTTACTTTATTTTGTTCGCTTCGTGCGGTGGCTTTTTTTCTGCGGCTCGGTTTCAATTGGGTGCGCCGCGTTTCTCAACGTTCTCTTTGTTCTCACCTGTCAGCCTGATTGGCTGAGGCGTGGCGCGGTGCAGAGGACGTTGGGAATTGACGTTGTTTTCCTTTGTTTGCATTCGTGGGGCTGTTGCCCCACTGCCGACTGCGGGAACCTTACAGCACTCTGCAGGCCGGGTTAGGGCAATTGCAGGTGGCTCGGTAGAGGACAGTATGGACAAGTGCAGGAGCCTTTGTTACATTCCAACAGTTAACGTCCTTCCTTATAGGTATAGATAACACTAGACAAGGCTGCATTTTGTCACCCTGCTTCTTCACAGAGCACATAAAGCACAATGCAGAGTTGAACAAATCACAAGTTGGGACCTTCCTTACCATCTGAGGCTGCAACGGTTGGGCCTTTTCACTCTTGAACGACGGCGTCTAAGAGGTGACCTGATTGAAGTTTATAAAATAATGCACGGTGTGGACAAAGTAGATAAGGAAAAACTGTTTTCCCTATCGCATAACACTAGAACTATTGGACACTCCATGAAACTTTTGGGTACTAGTTCTCAAACAAATAAGAGAAAGCACTTTTTCACCCAGAGGATTACTGGTCTATGGAACTCCCTGCCAGAAGAAGTGGTGACAGCTGTCAGTCTTGACAGCTTTAAGAAAGGATTAGACAAGTTCATGGAGGACAAGGGTATCAATGGCTATAATTATGGATACTTAAGGACAACCTCCAGGTTGGAGAGATAGGCAGGATCTCTCTCAATGCCATTTCCAGGGAATCCTAAGCAGGTGAAGGCATCTCCTTGGGAATACCCTGAAGTGAGACAGAATGCTGGACTGGATGGGCTGTGGCCCGTTCCAGCAGGGCTGTTCTTATGATCAAAATTGCTGGGAGAAACATCAACAATTTGAGATATTCAGATGATACTACCCTAATGGCAGAAAGTGAGGAAGACCTAAAGAAGTTCCTGATTAGGTTGAAAGAAGGGAGTGTAAAAGCTGGCTTGAGACTCAACATCAAGAAAACCAAGATAATGGCAACAGGCCCTATCAGTCCCTGAAAAATAGATGGGGAAGAAGTAGAAGCAGTGACAGATTTTACTTTCTTAGGATCCAAGACCACTGCAGATGGTGATTGCAGCTATGAAATAAAAAGGTGACTGATTCTTGGGAGACAAGCTATGAGAAACCTGACTGGGGAACATAGTTAAAAGTAGAGACATACCCTTGCAAACAAAAATTTGCATAGTCAAAGCAATGGTATTCCTGGTGGTAATGTATGGTTGTAAGAGCTGGACCATTAGGAAAGCTGAGCGCAGAAGAATAGATGCCTTTGAGATGTGGTGTTGGAGGAGAGTTTTGAGAATACCTTGGACAGCGAGGAGAACAAATAGGTTGATCTTAGAAGAAATCAACCCTGTCTGCTCCTTGGAAGGTCAAATAGTAAAGATGAAGCTAAAGTACTTTGAACATCAAATGAGAAGAGAGGATTCACTTGGGAAAGCCTTGATGCTAGGAAAGGTGGAGGGCAAAAGAAGAAGGGGGTGGCCCAAAATGAGATGGCTAAATGGTATTGTAGACGCAATGGGCACAGAGCTAGGTGGGTTGAGGAGGACAGAGGTGCCTGGCAAGCAATGGTCCATAGGATCGCAAAGGGTCGGAATCAACTGTGAGACTGAAGAAGAAGAACAACAACAAACAACAACACTATATAACAGTGATAGTGAACCTTTTAGAGACTGAGTGCCCAAATTCAACAGCCTGCCATCCGGACGCAGAGGGGCATGGCAAACTCTGTGCTGCGGGGAGGGAGTACGCACTCCCACTGAACTGCTGAGCAGTGGGCAGGGCAAACTCTGTCCTTTGTGCAGGGAGGAAGCACTCTCATTGGGCTGCTGGGCAGAGGGGCAGGGTGAACCCTGTGCTGGGGCAACAGCATGTGTGCCTACAGAGCGGGCTCTGAGTGACCCCTCTGGCCCACATGCCATAGGTTCACCACCACTGCTATATAACATAGGGGTGGGCAAACTGCAGGGTTCTGGGAAGGCCATACATACCCATCTCAGGACCCTGGAGGGCTGCAATTACTGTACTTCAGTGAATTAAATTAGAGGCTCTGGAGGCCTTCAAACCATGGGGGAAATTGTCCACATTTCCTATTCTTGTTATATGCTGTCATCTCAACTAAACTTTATACCAACTCTATTGATGATCATCATCAAAGGTGTACACAGTCCACTAGATGTTTGGATTAGAGTTTTGGAACCACACTGCTTGTGTTCTAGTCCTGAAACTAAGAGTCAATGAGTTATCTGCAACTGTTTTGTCATGATCTTATCAATGTGAATTACATTCAGATGTTTTTTCAACTCTTTTGGGATTGCTCCTAGTGCTGCTATCACTACTGTTATCACTGGTGCTTTTTTCTCCCAGAGATGCTGTACTTCTGTTCTCAAATCATGATATCTCATGATCTTTTCAATCTCTTTTTTTTCACCTGACTATTGCCTAGGATTGCCATGTCAATCAGCTTAACCAAACTGTTTTCAACCATAGTAATATCCACAGTATTGTGTTTGAGCTTCTTATTGCTTTGGATTGTAATGTCCCACAAGACCTTAACCATCTTGTCCTCATTTTCAATCACATTTTCACGTTTGTGTTCCCACCAGTACTTTAAAGATTGCATTACTTGCACAGATTCCAATCTAACATTGCTGCAACTCAGTTATGGCCTGTTTTGTAGTCAGTCTGTGTGATCTTACTGCATCCACTGATAATGTAGTCCACTATTTCATATATTTCTTTTCAAAGCCTGCACTTATTGTCAGTTCCAGTTTTTACAATTTTTGCTTTATGTTGGTTCATAGTGCTTGTACTTGGACCACAAATATATGTCCTTCTGTCTTCTCTTTTTATATATTCAAAAAACAGGCCAAACGGTATATAGTAAGTCAGAAAAGACGAAACTGTTTGAGGCTGTAATCATTCAATAAGAAAACAACTTTCAGTCAATCAACTATCTTGATCAATTATTTATTCTATTTCTGTCCATAGTCATATATTACTAACCACAGTGTGGTCAAACAGTCTCATATTCTGGTACTTCTGCTAAGTCTCATAAAGTTCAAAAATCCATACATTTCTACTAGATCAACCGAAGATTCAAAACAGTTTGGGTGCTTACTAAAGACTTACAGAGATCAAGAACTTGTTTTGAATCTTCAGTTGATCTAGTAGAAACGTATGGATTTTTGAACTTTATGAGACTTAGCAGAAGTACCAGAATATAAGAGGCTGTTTGACCACACTGTGGTCAAGTCCACATGAGGACTGTTCCCACAGCTGTGGGGAGCCCCGTCCTTCCTTCCCAGTCCATCAGTGGGGAAGATAAAGGGCTGTGGGCTACCAGGATGAGCCAAAGACCTGCTGCCGCCTGAGGACTGCTCCCACAGCTGTGGGGAGCCCCGCCCTTCCTTCCCAGTCCATCAGTGGGGAGGATAAAGGGCTGTGGGCTACCAGGATGAGCCAAAGACCTGCTGCTGCCTGAGGACTGCTCCCACAGCTGTGGGGAGCCCCGCCCTTCCTTCCCAGTCCATCAGGGGGAGGATAAAGGGCTGTGGGCTACCAGGATGAGCCGAAGACCGTCGCCACTCGAGGACTGCTGCTGCTGCTGCTGCTGCGGGGGGCAAGGGGGAGAGCACCTTTTCTTTTCTTTGTGCTCCTCGGTCCTGCCTCAGGCCGATACGAAAAAGCTGGACTTCTTGCCTCCTCCCGGAGCCACTCCTTCGCCCAGGGAAGTATACCTTGTGTTGTGTTAGGGCTGTGGTCTGTGAGGCAAGACGCTTTGTATCGCTCTGTATGGGCTTATGAACTGTTGTACATTGTATCTCTGGGGATCTTATTTATTGTTACTATGTTATTGATTATATGGATTTGACTGTATTATTTTGTATGTATTTATCTTTTATTTTGCTGATTATTCTATTGTTATTGCTATTTGTTCTGATATTGTAATTGCTGTATTTTGTTTTAGTGTTTATTTTACTGTTGTGAACCGCCTTGAGTTGCCCATTGGGGAAGAAAGGCGATATAGAAATAAACCTAATAAACCTAATAAACCTAATAAACCTAATAAACCTAATAAACCTAATAATAATAATAATAATAATAATAATAATAATAATAATAATAATAATAATAAACCTAATAATAATAAACCTAATAAACCTAATAAACCTAATAAACAACATAATAATAAACATAATAATAAACATAATAATAAACATAATAATAATAATAATAATAATAATAATAATAATAATAATAATAATAATAATAATAATAATAATAATAATAATAATAATAATAATAATAATAATAATAATAATAATAATAATAATAATAATAATAATATATGACTACGGACAGAAATGGAATAAATAATTGATCAAGATATTTAATTGACTGAAAGTTGTTTTCTTATTGGATGATTACAGCATCAAACGGTTTCTTTTTTTAGATACCAGATTTAAGCCATATCCAATTATTAGCCATATCCACTTTACCATCAGTGATGTTGATGGTGAAGATGATATGCCATCAGATTATTTTAATTTTCAGTAATCCTTTCAGGGTTTTATTAAACCACTGCTTAGTTTGCTGGCCAAAGAAACTTGCTAAGAGTTATTTATGGAAAACTGCAACATTACTCTAGCAATCTCAGACCAACACTTTACCTAAAATGCTAATAACACCACTTTAGAAAATCACAGTGGAATTTGTTCAGAATAGAATACAGACCATATTTGACCAACCCTGCTGAATAATCGCATATGAGATAAATTTGAGTTGATTTTTCATATATGGTTTGTACATTTGTTTTTCTGATATTTCATTTCAGTGTTTACTAGTTGCTTCCATATATGCCTTGGATGGGAAACCAGTAGAACTTTTTTCAGATAAATGAAATTAATTCTGGGGCTAGTTTTGTGAATCTGTAATTATAGGTTTACCACTCTTCTCAAATTAAACAGTAATTCAGAAATAAAATGTTACAGCATTGAAGCTAGATGTTAAATCTACACTCTACTCCCAATTTCTCTCTTAAGAATTTGGAGAGTAAGATTTTTGGCTATAAATCTGAGAATCTTTAGCCAGCATAGCAAGTTACTAATGGATTCTAGGATTTATAGTCCAAAAATATAAAATTTTCAAATCCTGCTTTCTATTTTACTAAGTAAAGCACACAGTGTGAATTAAAGTGTCAGTAGAGAACTGGGTCAGCGGGTTTGTTTTCTCTTTAGAGATTTCGCTATCCAGACTGCTTTCCATTTTTTTTATAAAAAAAAACCTTTTAAAAGGGATTTTTTTAATGTCATGTGGGCAATAAATGGGGATGAAGTTTTGAGCAGACAAGCATCTGGAAAATTATTTTACTCATCCAAAAACACCAAAACCTTTGCTCTCACAAGTACATTCAGTGGAGACTTTATAATGGATTTTCTCAGGCCTGAAACAGAAATTGTTAATGTTAAAGTCCTACTTTTAGACTAGTCTAAGGCTGTGCTTCCCAACCTTTGGTTTTTTGATGTCAATTCCCAGAGGTAAAAGGTAAAGGTTTCCCTTGCTCAAAAGCCAGTCGTATCCGACTCTAGGGTGCAGTGCTCATCTCTGTTTCTAAACCGAAGAGCCAGCGCTGTCTGCTTCTGCAGACGTTTCCGTGGTCATGTGGCAGGCATGACTAGACACGGAACGCTGTTACCTTCCCACCGAAGTGGTCCCTATTTATCTACTTGCAATTTCTTGCTTTCGAACTGCTAGGTTGGCAGGAGCAATTCCCAGAAGTCTAAGTCAATTCCCCAAAGCACTGATCAGCCAATGTACTGACTTAGGCTTCTGGAAATTGAAGCCCCCCCACCCCCCCGTGGGACATGGGGCGCACATTGGGAACCACTGGTCTAAGGGTACACTGGTCAAAAGATATACAGACATGTAGATTTAACTGGCCTCCAGATATATGAAATATGGAATGGACTGCCAACAGCGAGATAGCCAGCTATGGAATGGCATTAAGGAAATCTCTGATTTATTTCATAAACAGCAAGACTGACTGTTTCCTGTTGCCAAAAAGGGCAGATTTCTCCCAGCCTGAACATTTCCACAATGGAAAGAGCAAAAAGACAGATACATGATTACTGTGGAAACAAGGCTTTGGCCAAGCTGGAAAACAATGGAACAGTATGCACAGACTAAGTTGGATACTTTTAATGGCTCCAAGCCCAAAGTGTACCCTCATAAGATGCTGTGATCATGTCTCGTGGCCCAGGATAAAAGGATGATTTCACATCTGGGAACAAAGAAAGGTGGTACAATGTCTTTGCTCTCCCAGCTTGCCATCTACTTATACAGATCTGAATTTTAGGAATGTAGATAAAGAAACCAACCAGAAAGTAGAAAAATCAGAGGAGAAGAAGACTTAGAGCAGTGTTTGTTTCCCAACCTTTTGTTTTTGGACTTCAATTCCCAGAAGCCAAAGTCCCCAAAGCACTAATCAGCCAGTGTACTGAGTTAGGCTTCTGGGAATTGAAGTCCCCCCTGTGGGGCTTGGGCCCCACTTTGGGAACCACTGGCTTAAGAGTCACATTTCTTTACACTCACATGCTTTGTAGTTCACTTTTTCTCATGTAATTTTTACATTTTCGGGTATTGATTGCTCTGAGGCCTTTGGCCCTTTATTTGCATTAATTTTAAAGCACACACACAAACTAGTTTACTGTATTTTATTCTGATTGTCCCATCTGGATCCCTTTGGATCAATTTTCCTGAACATTTCCCTGAATCATCAAGAATTTGTTCCTTAGAATAGGTAGCAATACATCTTAGCAAAGACTGCTAAATATCTAGAAACATAGTGAACCTTAACTACAGGTCTTATTTATTAATATGATAACAGCTGCAAGATTGTTAATAGCTAAGAATTGGAAAATGTATAAATATTATGGATTGGAGGAATAGTATAAAGAAGTGTGGAATATGGCTATAAATGATAAACTGACATGAGAATTAAAATGGAAAAAGGATGTTACAAAGAAAATGAATTTATGGAAATTTGGAGGGAATTTATTGAATATGTGTTTGACAAATCCAAAAATAAGAAATTTTGGAAATAAGGAATAAGATAAGTAGAAAAGAAAATTTGGTAGTCCTTTTATGATACCAATGGGTATACAATGTATATTGTACATTACTGTATTTTCTTTTTGTAATGTAAGGTTTTGAATTATAAGATTTTTTTTGTATGTTCCATGTTAAAATCATTTTTTAATGTTTAATAAAAATTTATTTTAAAGCTACAGGACTGGTGGAAGATTAGATACAGATACAGGGTTTTACTAACTATAGCTACTATAATTTTATGTGATACTTTAATCTAGATTGTTCTGCTTTACATTTTTATGCCATCAAATTGTTTTATTTTCATTTGATTGATTACATATTGTGTCTTCATTTCATGGATCTTATTCCCTGTTTATCCAGTATGATTTAAATACCTGTACCTTAAATCTCCAAACGAATTGCACATGTCAATAGTCTCAGATAACCTCGGGCTATACCTTTTGTGCACTGGACCAAGTAAAGGGCTTCATTTTCAGTGTCCATAATTAGGAAAATTCTTAATGAATGAAAACATGTCAAACAACAGGAAGTATGCAAAGCTTGTTTCAAGACTTGAACAGTGGGATTCCTTTGAAGTCTGATTTCTCAAACGCAGAAGACTATGTCAGTCACCTCTCTCCAATATTAATATAAAATCTGCAGCAACACAAAATCTGTTTCTGACCTCAGGCATTAATCCCAGGCTCTGAAATGTCCTGCTGAGAGAAGCCCCATTTTTTTGTCCTTTGCCAGCAATTTAAAAAAAAAATCAGACATCATTTAGCATTTAAGATGGATTGCTGCTGTAGTGGCTTTTAACTGGTGTGATACTATTGCTTCTATTTTATTTATTTGTCTTTATTTTATGCTGTTCTGTGTTTTAACTGGCATACCCAATGTGGTATAGTGGATAGCTTGACAGACTCCGGAAATCTGGTTTTGAATCATTGCTAAACCATAGAAATGTACTGCAGCAGTAGCACTGATAAAATTTCTCCTTAAATATATCACTTACTGTTATGTATGTTAACTGTGTTTTCTGACAGGAGCAGAATGTATCTTTTCTCATGTATCTATTCTTATGCAAATAAGTGGATCGAAAATGTGCACACTCTGTTATCCAATGGGCTTGTTGTATTATTGTTACTGTTACTGTTTATAGTGTATATAAGTCCGAGTTTTGCCCCATCCAAACTGTGTTGAAACCCCACTATTAAAGAGCTGAATTTCACTACTTCACTCGTCTGCTTCTTCATTCCTTGAACACTAAACTTACCCTGAATATAAACTTAATAAATCCTCAAAACAGGATAGTCTTATTTAAACTTTTACCTGTATTGCAAATTAAACCTTACTGGATATATACATGCTAAAACTGTTTTGGGACAAAAAAAACAGTAAGAGAATACTTTGGCTTCATTTAACTTAAACAAGTTAAATACAGAATCTGGCTCATTTACTGATCTGCTGTTACTGCCAGAAACAATGCACCTAATAGGACTTAAGTTTGGCCAATGACAAAGCCAAGAAAGTGGCTTCATTTTAGCAGTCCAGGGTTTTATCAGGACATGAATGCAAGCGCGGCGCCAAAATGGCCGCCGCGCCCTTTGCGGGCCCCCCCCCACAGGACAGAGAATCCGGGTAGTTAGGGGCGTGGCCAGCTCCCTGATAAAAGGGGTGGCCACGAGGCAGCCAAGCTGCCATTTTACCTCAGCGACGGAGCGGAGAAGTTTTTTCCTGCGGCTCCGTCGCTCTTTAGCTTACCGGGAAGCCTTTTGGTAGCGGTTCTGCCTTCCCGGCTTCCCCTTTTTGCTCCTGGTGGAGATGCCTTCGAAGAAGAAGGCAGCTTCGAGCTCAGCTCGTGGGGTTAGGAGGCGAAACCCAGGTCGGAGGACCGCGGTTCCGCCTCCTCAGCAGCCACCTTTGCCGGCCCCGGCCGGGGCCGGCGGAATGGGGTCTATTGCCCCTTGGCCCGGGGTGGGTGATCAGAGCGCGGGCGCGGAAGGGGTTCCGGCCCGCGGCCCACGAGCGGTAGGCACCGCTCCTGCTCCTGCCCACTCTGTCGGGCCTACTCCTCTTGGACTGCAGCCTCTCCCGGGGCCCTCTAGCCTTGGGGGGTGGTGCGGCCCCCTGCCTTGGCAGGTTTCTCCACCAACCCTGCCGGGATTAGGTGCTGGCCAATGGCCATATGTGGCGCCCGGGGTACAGGGACCTGTACCCATGCCTGGGCCAGGCGGGCCGGCCGGCCCTTTGCCCATGGTCAACGTGGACACCTTGCTGGCCCGCATTGCGGCCCTGGAGGCGTCGTTGGCGCGGGCCAGTCAGGCGGGTGCCCCTTTTGGGGTTCCTTTTGAGACGCTGTCGGCTGGAGGACAACAGCCGGCGGGGAGGGTCGAGCTGCTGCAGGCGTGTGGCGCGGTTTCGGCCACTGCCTCGCAGCTCCCCAGTCAGCAACCAGGTGCGAGTCAAGCCCCGGTGATGAGCTCTACGTCGGTCGTGAGCTCCGACGCCCCCAGTGGGCCGGAACCCCCGGTGGGGGCGGCCCACGGGGGTGCAGCGTGTGAGTATACGGTGCAAGCGAGTACATCCACACACATTCCCAATTCGGGGGGGCTTTCAATGGCCTTGGCCTCGCGCGGGTGGTGCGGGGGCCACGCTGTCAGCGACCCACCCGGCGACGACGACTGCCACCTTGGGCACTGGGGTGGGCATGGGTCCTTACACTACAGGGAATGTCCTGGGGGTAGCTGGATTAGTTCAGGCCCCTTTTACCAGGCCGGCTGTCCCTTTTTCGGCCTTGCCGACGGCGGGGTATTCCTTGCCTTTGGGTGACCACCTGGCACAGGCTACCAGGGAAAAGATATGGCGAGGGGAGTACGTAGATATCTTCTCACTCCTGAACAGAGAGCCCACCAAGGAAGAAAGGGAGGGTCAGGATGAGAAGGACAAGGAGCAGGCACGCCGCCGTAAGCCGCCGCGTACCTGGGCCAACTGGCTCCCCGCTTATTTGATATACATGGCGGTATATCTGAGGGCGCGGCCGGATTTAGCTATCCCCATGGTCCAATATTTGGACAACATATACAGGGCGATGGTCGATTTCCCGGGCCCCTCATGGCTAGCATATGATGAGGAATTCCGTATGAGGATTCCCCTTCACCCTGAGATGAGATGGGATGAGCCATGCCAGAGGCTTTGGCTTCTGTATATGACACCTACACGCCCTGCCCCGGGGGATAGATACCATTGCGGACATGCGGTCCAGCGAGCGGCTCCGGCGCAGGTTACCCGCCAGGCGGCGGGGCAGGGGGTTCCAGCCCGCCTGCTGTGCTGGACTTTCTCGTCAATTGGTTCCTGCAATCGAAAGAACTGCAGGTATAAGCATGAGTGTCCCACATGCTCTGGCCCCCACGCAGCCTCTGCTTGCCCCAAGCCTGGAGGGCCGCGAGGCAGAGGGAAGGGTGGACAGTGGGCTGGCAAGGCTGCCACGGATGGAGCTAGTCCTCCAAAAGGCCCCCTCCCCAATTAAGGTGGACATGCTGGAGCGCTGGCTCGCATCGTACCCGAAGGGGGAGGACAGGGAGTATATTCTTCAAGGTTTTAAGCAGGGATTTCGTATCCCTTTTGTGGGTGATAGGTCCCCTCAGGATGCCCCCAACCTTTTATCCCTCAGAGGAAGGGAGGAGGTGGCCGCGGCCAGCATTCAAAAGGAGTTAGTTGCGGGCAGGGTCGCTGGACCTTTCCCCGTACCCCCGTTTCCCAATCTTAAGGTCTCGCCACTGGGTTTGGTCCCCAAGAAGTCACTGGGTGAGTTTCGCCTTATTCATCATTTGTCCTACCCAGCCGGCCGATCGGTCAATGATGCTATTCCTGATGACCTTTGTTCAGTCAGGTATACATCGTTTGACCATGCGTTGCGCATGGTCCGCTCGTGTGGCCCGGGTGCCCTGCTGGCCAAGTGCGACATTAAGTCAGCTTTTCGCCTCTTGCCAGTGCACCCGGGCGACTTTGAGTTGCTGGGTTTTAAATTTAAGGGGGAATATTATTTTGATAAGGCCATGCCTTTTGGCTGCTCCATATCATGCTCGGCCTTCGAGCGTTTTAGTACCTTCCTAGAGTGGGCTTTCGTCCGCAGGTCAGGGTCCCGGTCTGTAGCCCATTACCTGGATGACTTTTTATTCGGGGGTAAACGGGGCTGGGACACGTGCGCACGTCTCCTCAACACATTTCAGACGCTAATGGAGGAACTTGGTGTCCCTTTAGCGCCCGAAAAGACCGAGGGCCCATCGACCAAGCTAGTATTCCTGGGGGTTGAGATTGACACAGTAGTGCAGGCTTCTAGGTTGCCGGGTGATAAGGTGTCCAGGATCGTGACCCTTATCTCGGAATTGCTGGCCAAGCGTAAGGCATCACTGAGAGAACTTCAGGTGCTACAGGGGCACCTTAATTTTGCTTGCAGGGTGGTCGCACCGGGCAGGGCTTTTGCTCGGCGATTATGCGACGCCATGGCAGGGTTATCCAGGCCACACCACAGAGTCAGGCTCACCCGGGGTATCAGGGCAGACATGTTCGTCTGGTTGCAATTCCTGAGGGAGTTTAATGGGGTCTCATTTTGGAGGTCTGACCTCCTGGAGTCCCCCAATTTCCAGATCCAGTCTGATGCCTCAGGATCCCTGGGCTATGGGATGTACTTCAATGGGAAGTGGGCCTATGGTGGGTGGCCACCGGCATGGGCAGGCACAGGTCGCCTGCGGGATCTCACATACCTGGAATTTTTTCCCATTCTGGGGGCTTTGATGCTATGGGGCGAACTGTGGGCTAATTCGGTGGTGCATTTCTGGTGCGACAATGCTGCTGTTGTCCACATTGTCAATGCACAGACTTCCAAATCGCCCAGGGTCATGGACCTAGTGCGCCATTTTGTGCTGCGCTGCCTGCGCCTCAACGTTTTGTTCAGAGCCAGGCATGTCCCAGGGATTAATAATGATATTGCTGACGCTTTGTCCCGCCTGCAGATCTCCCGGTTCCGCGCCTTGGCCCCGGATGCGGAGGAATTTCCCTCGCCACTCCCGGACGAGATGTGGACTATTGGCAAGGAGAGGTGAACCGGGCGATTGGCCTGTCACTAGCGCCACGCACGCGTAAGGCGTATCAACAAGCATTCAATTCTTATAGGGCATTTGCTACTCAATTTCTCTTGCCAGAGACCTGGCCCATCCCGGTGGACCATGTTCTGCGGTTCATGGTTCACCTGCACGCACAGGGCCTTGCACCTCGCACCATAGCATCCAAGCTCTCGGCGTTGGCTTTTATGGCCAAAGTGGGAGGTCATGTGGATACCACCTCTGACTTCCGTGTGCGACACGTTTTGGAGGGGTGGGTGCGCGAGCGCGGGCGTTGCCCGGATGATCGGCACCCTATTTCCCCAGGGGTTCTTACCCAGTTGGCCCGGGGCTGGCCTGGCCTCTGTTTTGATCATTATGAGGCAGCCCTTTTTCACGCAGCCACAACGGTGGCATTTTTTGGAGCGCTCCGCGTCAGCGAACTCGTGATGCTGTCTAAGGCGGATGCAAGTGGTAGGGCACTGGAACTCGAAGATGTCTATGTAGCCAAAGACTGGGCCCAGTTGAGGATACGCTCCTCTAAAACAGATCAGCATGGCGTAGGCAGTGGTGTAAGACTGCTACGTTGTTCTTTGGCAGACATCTGTCCGGTTGGTGCCCTACAGGAATTCCTGGCACTGCGTGGCATGCACCATGGCCCGTTTTTCTGTCACCAAGATGGGTCTCCCCTTACTAAATTTCAGTTTTGGAAGGTGACAGCCAGAGCCCTCACCAGGGTGGGCCTACCAGGTGCCCGTTATGGCACACATTCGTTCCGGATTGGTGCAGCCTCTACAGCAGCTGCTTTTGGGTACTCTGGGGCTGACATACGCAGCATGGGAAGGTGGGGCTCGCAATGTTTTCAGTTTTATGTGCGCCCACTCCCGCCATGAGTACCAATCCAGTCACCTTACCGCCTTTTTTCTCAATTTTCTTACAGACCCTGGGTGTCGTATTACACCGGTGACAGTATGGCTGGTGGGCCACAGCTATGTGCACAGGGCAGCGCGTTACGCTGCGGCGACAGGATGGGGACCCCGACTGGGACTGGGTGACCACGCCAGTCTCGCATGGCATGGTAAGCCAGGGATGTTATGGCGGGAGCTGCGGCCTTTCCTTTTTTCTGGCCTGGGTGCTGACCCGCCTGACATTCTAATCATCCACCTGGGGGGCAATGATTTGGGCCAGGTCACCGGCTTATCGCTTAAGCATGCGATTCGCGAGGACCTCGCCTACTTGCATTATGTCTGGCCTGCCACAACCCTGGTTTGGTCGGACATTGTCCCGCGCCATTCTTACAGAGGGGGCGTTAACCTCCTGGCCCTTGACCGCGCTAGGTGCGCGGTCAATAAGGCAATGGCGCGGTTTCTTGCCAACAGGGCTTGGGGGCGGGTTAGTCATCACCCCGATATTAGTCTACAAAATTACAACTTGTACGCAGGGGATGGGGTCCATCTGTCGCGAGGAGGTATGGACCTCCTGTTGGGTGATTGGCGAGCAGGCCTGTTGACCGAGCTGACGGTCTGGGGGGGGCGTCAGGTCTTCTTTGAAGCCCCTCCGTGTGGCGGGTAGCACTGGTAAGGTAAACAGTATGACCCACAAGTATCCGGCAGGTTCGCAATTGACTGGACAACACTAGACAGGAATAAATTAGTTAAACGTTGTCCGGTCAACGACGAACCAGGCGATGGGGTGATGATGATTGCTAACCAGCATGCATCACCCCTGTGATTTCACGGATACGCGTCAGAGGGTGGGGTCATAAGTTAGTTATTGACTACGGTCAACAATTTGTTTGTTGTCAACAAACAAATTGATACAAATTGATACATTGTAACCAATTGCCGTTGGCAATTTTGGGGTGGTACCTTACCAGTGTTACTTCGGCCTGCTTGCCTTAGGAATTATGATTGGTCGTTTTACCAATGCAAATTTATAATTCGGACTAGGGCATTGAATCAATAAATGTGGCCCTATGCTGTTATCCACTTTCAATGTTGTCTGTGTCCGTTATTGGGGGGGTGCGCCTGCAATGCAAGCGCGGCGCCAAAATGGCCACCGCGCCCTTTGCGGGGCCCCCCCCACAGGACAGAGAATCCGGGTAGTTAGGGGCGTGGCCAGCTCCCTGATAAAAGGGGTGGCCACGAGGCAGCCAAGCTGCCATTTTACCTCAGCGACGGAGCGGAGAAGTTTTTTCCCCTCCACCCCCTCCCTAGTTAACAGTGTGATATTATGGTCGCTTCGGGGCCGGGTGGGAATTTTTGGTTGGGACCCATATTGGCTCCGGGTCCTGGCTTTTTTGCCCACCCCACACTGTTGCTATGGTTTGATATTGGGGGCTTTCTGTGTTCCTACTGTTGACTTTGGTCACATTGGCGGGTAGCACTGGTAAGGTAAACAGTATGACCCACAAGTATCCGGCAGGTTCGCAATTGACTGGACAACACTAGACAGGAATAAATTAGTTAAACGTTGTCCTGTCAACGACGAACCAGGCGATGGGGTGATGATGATTGCTAACCAGCATGCATCACCCCTGTGATTTCACGGATACGCGTCAGAGGGTGGGGTCATAAGTTAGTTATTGACTACGGTCAACAATTTGTTTGTTGTCAACAAACAAATTGATACAAATTGATACATTGTAACCAATTGCCGTTGGCAATTTTGGGGTGGTACCTTACCAGTGTTACTTCGGCCTGCTTGCCTTAGGAATTATGATTGGTCGTTTTACCAATGCAAATTTATAATTCGGACTAGGGCATTGAATCAATAAATGTGGCCCTATGCTGTTATCCACTTTCAATGTTGTCTGTGTCCGTTATTGGGGGGGTGCGCCTGCAAAGAAGAACAACTTATACAAGCTGCATGCCACCTTTCACTCCCAAAACAGAATAACCTTCCCTTTGGGATGTCTTCTTCATCCTCTCCCTTGCCTACGTCACACTTCTTTTCCTTTCCTTTTTGTTTTTATCTGTTCAGGGGGGGATTGCTGGAGATTGTCCAGCAGAAAAATGCCCATAAGGAAATATAATCAAATGACATTGTCTCACAAAATGCATAGATCAGCAGACAGCATTGTAGTACTTACTAGGGACTACATCCTGTAGTAGAACAAATGGGAGTGAGGGTGGAAACAGAAAACAAGGGCTTCTGTTTTGTTTTGACTTTGTTGACACTAGTTTCCACTCTACATTGTGTAGAAAAGAGAGTCCAGTATCAGTACCATGTGTGCACAGAAAGTTGAATGATTGCCCATTGTAGATGAATTTAAGCTTTTGCCCATTTTCTTTCCTTTTTAACTCAGCTACTCGCTCTTTAAATTATTATTTAATATCACACTTCTGTACTAATAATTTTTTTAGCCTATGCCCAAGGTAGCCTTAAAAAAGGGACACACTTTTATTAAATGATTTAACATTACTAGATGCTGTGCATTCTTTATCTGTTCATTGTTTGATAGCAATTTTGAAATTGCTTATCAAAAAGTAATCTCAGTTCAAGGCATATATTGGGACATAATATTGGATTCCAGGTTGATAAACCCTTCTGTGCCTCAATCCCTGCAATTTCCATATGTGACATGTGCAGCAACACAAAAATAACAATAATTAAGGCTATTTTGCACCAGGTTCAAGGTGTTGGTACTGACATACAATGCCCTATGCCAGTGGTGGAGAACTTATGGCACATGTGACAGAGGTAGCACGCAGAAGCTTCTGTGTTGGCATGTGCACCGTCGAGGTGAAGCCCCACCCTGCGAGATAGCTGGAGCCAATGACAGTGCCGCTTCCCCACCAACCCCTCTCCCTCCACCAATGAGGAGGTGAGAGGGGAGGCTAAAATCCCACCTGGGAGGTGGCAGCAGAGACAATGTAAGGCAACAAGACACCACCCCACCGGGTGTGGGGTGGGGAGAGACCCTGCAGGGAGTGGGAAGCACCACGGAGTGCCCACGAGAGTGGAGAGCGTCTGCAGAGGGGGGAAGCACAACCATGTGACTTCACTGGAAGCATGCCAGCAACGTCCCATGGGTGTGTGGGCATACGTGGTGCCTGCCTGAGTACCGCCTCCTCTTCCTTGGGCACGCGGTCTCTAAAAGGTTTACCATCACTGCCTTATACTGTTTGGGACCTTGTTATCTGGCACTGACTCTCCAAAATAATCTCCCATGTGCTGAGATCCTCACCAGGGGTAAGCAAACTTGGCTCTCCAGATGTTACCCCCAATTTATGTTAGAATTTATTTAAGTCAGGATCCTAGAAGTGTTCTCACCATCAGGAATATAGGATTTATATATGCTGTAATTAAGCGTTTAATTGTGTGTGTGTTTTTACTGAAATGTTGTATTTGATTGTTTGCTTACCCCTTTATTTCCATTTACATTTCTTTTGTAAACTGCCCTAAGTAATGGTTACACCAGTGGTTCCCAACATGGGGCCCATGCCCCACACGGGAACTTCAATTCCCAGAAACCTAAGTCAGTACATTAGCTGTTCAGTACTTTGGGGAATTGACTTAGGTTTCTGGGAATTTATTGAGTTCGAGGGTAATTAGCAACGTGACAGCAAGTTTGGCGTTAACATTAGTGATTTATTATCAGCTCAGATACTGCTACTAGGATAACTCAGACTGGGGAATAAGGGGACAAGGTACCAACCTATATACAGACAGAACGGCAAAGGTTGGGAAACACTGCACTAGACCCAAACAAACTAAAACACAAACTGTGAATCTTTGGATTCTAGTACCAGATGAAATCCAATATTATTCTGAACTAGAATGTACTCATTTAGATCAATGGAACCTACTTATTTCTGACAAACAAAATCCCATTCATTTTACTAAGTTTAAGCAAAGTAATCACACTTATATACTGCCCCCTACCGCTCAGTGTACTCTCTGGATGGTTCACAAGTTAATTAGCATTTTGCCACCAACATACTGGGGTCTCATTTTACCAACCTTGGAAGGATGGAAGGTTGAGTCAACCATGAGCCCTGATCATAATTGATCTTCCAACCTTTTGGTTGCAGGATGGCAGTTTACCCACTGTGCCACCAGGGCTTCTCGTTTACTCTAGTTGGAGCTATTGCTGTACAGTAGAACCTCGGATAAAGTCCAAACACCGTTCTACAAGTTTGGACTTTATCCAATTTTTGACTTTATCCAAATCAAATGGGCGATGCATCAGATAACGTCCAAAAATTGACTTTATCCGAGGTTACTATACCAAATACCTCGGATAATGTCCATTTTTAGCAGTTTTGGACTTTATGCGATGTATCACGTATACGTGAAAACCGTGACTTTATCCGAATTGGACTTTATCTGAGGTACCACTGTATTTAAAATGGCATGCTTCCATCCTACAGAACTATGGTAGCTACAATGTGTATTTTAGCTGAACATGATGATGAAGTAAAATTCAGATTTCACAGAAGACATTCCACTAAGCACCACCAACCAATAATGCATTATTTTATATGCTTCCACATAATGATTGCTGGACAGAATACGTGGGAACATGCTATTGCATTCATTTTCAGTGCAGATTTCTCAGCATCATGCTCGTGACTATTGTATTGTCAGACTGCTGGAACAGAGTGATGATGGTTTCACTTGGCATGGTTCTTCTTGTGTTCTCATGGACAGAGAGAACTAATGACCTATCTTTGTAATCTCCACTTCAGTGCCACCACTCCAGGTGCCCAGAGAATGCACTGTGGCATATATCTGGGTAGAAATCAAATGACCTGAGGAACCAATAGGATTTCATTTGGTGTTATATAAATGTTGATGACTCTGGCCTGTTTTGTCAGTCTGAGGAGCCTGTCACATCGTGCAGGCTGAGCTGTTCACAGATTGCCAAAGTCCTAATTTGAACCACTACCAGGCCATCAGCCTGAGCCCCTGCCAACCTCCTGTCTTAAAATGGGCCAATGTATACCTATTATATTCAAATCAACCATTTGGTTCACCATCGAGGACTGGAAAAATTAGCAGTTCAAGCCCTAACCAAGGACCTAAGAACTGTTAATGTAACATCTGGGTATATATGTTGTTCCTAGAAGGTTTTTTTATTATTTTATTTAGAATTAAGATGTTTAAGCCCGAAAAATCCAAAATGTCCAAATATCTAGGGAGTCCTTTAGGTATTGTCCCAAGGGCTCCAATCACTATGGGCACAACAACAGATTTCTTCCTCCATAAACACTCAACTTCAATTTGCAAATCATGTATCTCCTGGTGTAGCAATGTCAATAAACCAGGCCTTCTTCTTTTCCACAACAGTTATATCAGGTGCGTTGTGACTCAGATATCTATCTGTTTGAATTTATGATCATATTTGTATCATATTTTATATTGTTTGGCATTCTTGTTGTAAACCGCGCCGTGCGAAGCCGTCCCTCCCCGCCCCCTGCCACCGGGCGGGGAGGTTAAAAGGGCTCCCTGGCCGAGGGAGCCGAAGACGCCGCCGATGCCGACGCCGCGCGAAGCCGTCCCTCCCCGCCCCCTGCCACCGGGCGGGGAGGTTAAAAGTTCTCCCTGGCCGAGGGAGCCGAAGACGCCGCTGCGCCGCGCGAAGCCGTCCCTCCCCGCCCCCTGCCACCGGGCGGGGAGGTTAAAAGGGCTCCCTGGCCGAGGGAGCCGAAGACGCCGCCGCCGCCGCGCGAAGCCGTCCCTCCCCGCCCCCTGCCACCGGGCGGGGAGGTTAAAAGGGCTCCCTGGCCGAGGGAGCCGAAGACGCCGCCGCGCCACGCCACGCCACGCGAAGCCGTCCCTCCCCGCCCCCTGCCACCGGGCGGGGAGGTTAAAAGGGCTCCCTGGCCGAGGGAGCTGAAGACGCCACCGTGCCGCGCCGCGCCGCGCCGCGCGAAGCCGTCCCTCCCCGCCCCCTGCCACCGGGCGGGGAGGTTAAAAGGGCTCCCTGGCCGAGGGAGCCGAAGATGACGACGACGCGCGAAGCCATCCCTCCCCGCCCCCTGCCACCGGGCGGGGAGGTTAAAAGGGCTCCCTGGCCGAGGGAGCCGAAGACGCCGCCGCACCGCGCGAAGCCGTCCCTCCCCGCCCCCTGCCACCGGGCGGGGAGGTTAAAAGGGCTCCCGTGGCCGTGGGAGCCGAAGATGCCGCTGCCGCCGCGCCGTGCGAAGCCATCCCTCCCCGCCCCCTGCCACCGGGCGGGGAGGTTAAAAGGGCTCCCGTGGCCAGAGGGAGCCGAAGGACGCCGCATGATGACGTTCTCGTCCGTGGCCCCACCATGGTTGTCGGCTTGGCTGCTGAGGACATTGCGGTATTTGTCTTGTTTCTTTTGTATTTTGTAGAGTGTATTATGGTATTATTGCTTATTACTGAGCTGAGCTCCAATGTAGTTGTTGAGCCCGGCTCGTATTAAGAGTTGTGTAAGGTCGTTGAGCCTTGGGCTCCGACCCTCCCCCCCCCCCTTTGGATTATTATTTTCTTTTCCTGATTATATCTTGTAACATTGTAAACTGTTATTATGTTCTGTATTTGTTTATTTTTTATTTAATTGTTTATATTATGTTTATGCTTGATATGTTGTTATTGTCTTGTATTGCATAATGAACTGTATTATGTCGTATTTCCCCTTTTCCCTCCCCTCTCCCCCTCCCCTTTCCCTTTACCCTACTTATGTTTAGTAGCTGAGGGATCGTGTAACCGTTTTGTTATGTTACTACTTAAATGTTATTGCACATTTTATTGTTTCACTGCTGTATTGTAACATTGTATCTTTTGTAATTTTGTATATTGTATTTGATTTAACTGTTGTAAGCCGCCCTGAGTCGGCCCTGGTCGAGTAGGGCGGGGTATAAATCGAATAAATGAAATGAATGAATGAATGAAATGAAACCGCTTCGAGTTCCCTTTATGGGGAGGAAAGCGGTATAAAAGTCTAAACAATAAATAAATAAATAAATAAATAAATAAATAAATAAATAAATAAATAAATAAATAAATAAAATGATGGTGTTGATGTCTGCAATTCAGTTTTTCCCAAGGTTGGTTGATAAAATGACTAATAAAGGTAAAGGTTTCCCTTGTTCGAAAGCCAGTCGTATCTGACTTTAGGGTTCAGTGCTCATCTCTGTTTCAAAGATCAAGAGCCAGCGCTGTCTGCTTCTGCAGATGTTTCTGTGGTCATGTGGCAGGCATGACTAGAGACCGGAGTGCACGGAACGCGGTTTACCTTCCCACCAAAGTGGTCGCTATTTATCTAGTTGCAATGTCTTGCTTTTCAACTGCTAGGTTGGCAGGAGCTGGGACAAATGACTACTGTATTCCTTCTTTTTTAGTTTATAAACTACATAATGTAGGGGGATAGCAAACTGAAGAGGCCTGGTAAGTCCATACATACCCATCTCAGGACACTGGATGGCTGCAGCTACTTCAGTGAATTAAATTGGGGAGTGAGGATGCCAGAGGTTCTAGAGACTCTTCAACCCGTGGGTGGGGTGACTGTCCACAATTCCTGTTCTTGTTATATACTGTCAACTAAATTCTGTCTTTATACCAACTCTATGGATCATCATCATCATCACAGATGTACACAGTCCACCAGATGTTCAGACTGGAGTTTTTAAACCCCAGTGATCAGATCCTAGTCCTTAAGAGTCAGTGAGTATCACCTGATAATGTAGCTGGTACCTAGTAGCACTACTCTCTGCAACTACTCTATCATGAGCTTATCAATACCAATCACATGCAAATGTTTTTTCAAGCCTTTTGGGATTATTCCCAGCACTCCTATCACTGCTGGTATTACTGGTGCTCTTTTCTCCCAGAGATGCTGTACTTCAGTTCTCAAATATTGATATCTCATGAGCTTTTTTTAAAAAAAAATCTTCCACCTGACCATCACCTGGGATCACCATGTCAATCAGCTTAACCAAATGTTTTGAACCACAGTAATGTCCAGTGTTGTATTTGGGCTTCTTATTGATTTGAATCTTAAAGTCCCACAAGATCCTAACTACTGTATCTTATCCTCATTCTCAACCACCTTTTCAGGTTTGTGTTCCTACCAGTATTTCAAAGATGGTACTCCATAATTCTTGCTGCTGCTGCTGCAGCATCATTACCACAACCACCACCATGATCACCGCTGCAGCTATAACTGCTGCTGCTGCTGCTGCTGCTGCTGCTGCTGCTGCAACTACTACTACTACTACTACTACTACTACTACTACTACTACTACTACTACTAATAATAATAATAATAATAATAATAATAATAATAATAATAATAATAATAATAATAATAGTAATAGTAATAGTAATAATAATAATAATAATAATAATAATAATAATAATAATAATAATAATAATAATAATAATAATAATAATAATAATAATAATAATAATAATAATAATAATAATAATAATAATACAGTATATATGAACAACTTTCCCTCCAGAACTCTATATAGCAGGTGTGACAAAGCCATCCAAGTCTACTTTCTATAAGGAAAACACATAAATTAACACCAGTCACAATGCAATTGTATCTTTTATCTCTAGAACATTATGGCCCATTGACAGTTTGGCCAGCAAGTAACATCATTGTTGGCAATGTGCAGAACTGCAGAATCATCACTAGTACAGAGTCAGTGGATAGCACAATCCAAGTACAATGCAGTTAAGCCAATATTAGGGCCATTGCAAATAATACAAATAATAATACATGATCCTATTATGATGCATGAGAACATATAGTTGGTCCCAAATGATATAATCCTGCACTCAGATATGTGAGAGTAAAATCCACTGAAATCACAGAATTGTAAAGTTGGAAGGTTATCGTCCAATCTCCTTCCAATCTAGGAAGACTGCAGCAAAAGCATTCCAGGTCATTGGTTTTAAAAATTCTAAAGAAGAGCCTACTTGCATTGGAAGTTTATAAACAGAGATGTAAAATCAGTCAATTGTACTGTTGAATATTGTCAGAAGTTCCTGCAGTATTTGTGGAGAAATACTCCTGGTTAAAGGAGTATTGTTATTTCCAATCATCTATGCTTGGGATGAAGAAGTAGAACAAATTTTGATTTTAGCAAAGCTTTAGTACTTTAATTTGACCTGGGGGCATAGTGGCAGCTCTCTGTAAGAACTGAGTATGCACCAGCTAAACATTTTCATGATTATATCTGCTAGTTAAATATGAAATCATCTATGGCTAACTTGGTTAGAAATGTAGAAAAATAAACAGCCTAATTCCTAAGGACATTTACTTAGAAGCCCACTTGAGTTCAACAAGCACACTTAGAATTGTTACTTAATCATTCATATCACATGAATTAATGTTTTGCAGCTCTTATACCAGTATTTGTTTTCATTACAATTAGGCAATAGAAAGTTAACCTATTAATGGTTTTAGTCTATTTTAAAAAATATATCAAAAGCTTGCAGATCAGAAAGCATATTTCTCCTAAGAAAAAATGCTTAGCATTTCCAATGTGAGTGACACCTGTTTCATTCCATGAGTCAAGGAGAGATGACTCAACACTTACTGAATGCAAGTTCTTACTCAGATTGTAACAATGCAGTACGAAAAGTCAACAAAGGTTGACTCCTGTTCTAGTGCTTTACTAAGGGTGCTTCAGGACAGGGCTTTTACTTTGTCTTACTTATGGAAGTTTACGGGTCAAAATGAAATCTTCAGTTTACAGACTTCCACTGTTCCTAATGTTTCTTCCATCTTTATCACTTACAAGTGAGAATTTATTTAAAAAGGATGATGTACAATGCTTCTTAATTGGGAGCAGTAGAAGCCCTATGTGAAAACACAAAACTGGGATTAATATCTGGTCCATTAGTAGTTCCTCTACATATTATTTTGCAACACTTTTTGCTCTTATGTGAATAATATAATATATCCTCATTTGCTAAATTTATCAAGCTGTTTACAACCTCATTCAGCTGTCAAGCGATTTTACTCAATTTGTGAAGACAAGTCCATCTGAAAAATCTGGAATACTTATCCCTGTGGTACAAGACTCTAAAACATACCTGTCAAGTATCCCGTATTGGCCGGGATTTCCCGTATTTCTGTGCTGGTTCCTCCCCTTTCCCGCCACCGTCCCGTATTTGAACGGCGGGGAAAGGGGTTACTGCGCAGGCGTGCCCATCGCAAATGGGCTCAGCATATGCACAAAGTGGTTCTGTTCATGCGCAAAGGGGTTCTGTGCATGTGCAAAAGGGCCCAGAGCAGTTCCTGTATTTTCTGGAGCTGCGCTTGACAGGTATGCTCTAAAATACAGTGGTACAATTCATTACTGAATGTAAGTTCACATTTTTTATCAAATGTCTAGTAAACAAAATTAATATTGATTCCTGCCTACCTTGTACGTTATGTTGTAGAGACTGAATAACTACCTCTTCAAACCCTTGCATTCAGGGAATATTACACAGATTTTACTTACAAGTCATAAAATCTTCAGGGCTATATGTGATTGTGTAAATGGTTGAATAACTGGATCTAGGGTTTCCAAATAATTATTTGTGTTAGAACTATGTTTAAAGAGAGTAGTCAGTAAGTTAAAACTTCAGACTTTTGCTGTCTCAAATGAAATTACCTTATTTTTTGGACCATAAGACACACTTTTCCCCCCAGAAGTAGGGGGGAATGAAGGTGTGTCTTATAGTCTGAATGCTGTCCAGCAAGACTGTTGTAAAAGGATATTTGTTTGCCCGTGGTGTCCCACAGACGTACCGGTAGCAAAAAAAAACCCCTAGGCTACGCCCACTTGGCTGGCCACACCCACTTGCCAACTCCATTGCTCAGCGCACATGCTCCATTGCTCAGCAGCTGAAGCAGTGGCAGTGGAGGAGATGGAGGAGGAGGTGGATGAGTGAGGCAGCAGGCAGAGCGGAGCATGGAGGCCTGGAGTTGGAGGCTTAGGCAGCAGCAACACCAGTGGAGGAAGAGCAGCCCTGAGTGGCTCAGCCCTTGACCCTCTGCCTGCCTGCCCGGAGCGAACTACAGGCGCTGCTGCTGCTAGAAGCGGCTGGCAGGCGCCGAAGCCTCACCATGCCTACCTAGGCCTCCACTACCTCCACCGTGTTGCCGTCACCAAAGCCTCCTCCTCCAGGCCTAGGTAGGTGCAGCGAGGTTTTGGCACCCACCAGCCACTTGTAGCAGCAGCAGTTTGCACCGGGCAGGTAAGCAGCGGGTCAAGGGCTGAGCCACTCAGGTGCTGCTGCTGCTAGAGGCGGCGTGCAGCACAAGGGCTAGTCCGGGCAGCCTGTCCTGAGGGAGGTGGGGAGAGAGAAGAGTGCAGCAATGGTTGAACCTCCCTCTGGTTCCCCTCCACCTTTCGGCTGCGGCCTCCTGGCCACGCATGGCCCCAGCAGCTGGGGCGGCATCCTGCCAAGGTTGGAGGTGAGGAAGGTGGCTCAGGAGAGGCCAGAGAGCTGGAGGACACAGCCTTTCACCACCACTTGCCACTGCCTGGAGTGGGAACCACAAGGCCACCGCCCCAGCCACTGCCTTGGTGCCCCCCGGCTTGGCCGTCTCTGTGGTGGCTGGGTTGAGGCCTGTGGGAGATGTCCAAGGCCCCATCGATGCTGCCAACCCCACCCCGAGGGCAGTGTGGCATCTGCCAGGGGTCTCCCTCCGCTGCTGTTTTTCCTGCGCACTTTGCTCACCGCTTGGTCTTGGACGTTGTTGCGGAGGAGGGGCAAGCCAGGCCACGCCCGCAACACTTACCCCTTATGGGTAAGTCTCTATTTCTAGTTTAAAGGTGTGTGGGTGTGGGTGTGGGTGGGTGGGTGGGTGGGTGGGGGTGTTGTGTGTGGGTGTGTTCTGTCGTGTGTGATGTGTGTGGGTGTGGTGGGTGTGGGTGGGTGTTGTGTGTCAGGGGTGTTGTGTGTCAGGGGTGTTGTGTCAGTGTGTGTGTGGTGTGTGTGTTTATTCTGTGTGCACATGTGCATGCGTGTATAGTCTTTGAGGTGTCACAACATTTTTGTCTTTTTCTTTTGTTTACTTTCTGGGTGCGTCTTATCGTCAGGTGCGTCTTATGGTCCAAAAATGCGGTAATTTAACAAAATAGCAGACAGTATTCAGATTTATGGACAAACTGGTTTTTTTTCTGGAAAGAACCATTCTTTTACTAGGTCATTTGTTTTATCTAGGATTAAACAGAGCTCAAATGTGGCCAATTTATCTGTATCCAAGCATTTAAATGGAATACTTGCACGCTGGCACATTCCAACCATGTCATAAAATCTCACTCACTTCAAAACATTTGGCTTGTTTAGACTCATTCAAGAGGTAGAATATTCTATAAAAGCATATACCACCACCCATATCAGTAAATATTTATGGAATCATTCTTGTTAAAGCCACAAAAGGATAAAAATGTAGAGTGATTAATCTTTTTTGATGCTAAGGTTTCTAGAGCACTTTGCCCTGTAGGCAGTTACAAATTTTTTTTTTTGCTCCATCTCACAGAACAGCAGATTCCATGTTACTGTCAGTAGAGTCTACTTGAAAGACACCATCATATTACACACAGTGCACACAAAGACTTGCTATATCTTTCTTCAAAACAGCCGAGTGGGACTCTCATTCCAGGGATCATAAGGTTCAAAATCATCAAATCTGACCTGACAAAGCTCAGTCCTACACAAATAAGAAAATAATACATTTTAAATGCTCTTTGAAAGGGTCGGAATGCCTTGAAATTTTATTTGCCCACACACATCTAAGATAGGAAAGAAAGAGATGAGCCTAACACACAGTTTGACTTAAGTGCAGCTAACTGCGGCAACATTAGTATTCCCCCCTGCTGGTTCTCATTATATCATACAAAATCCCTAAAGTTTACTGAAAATCAGCTGTCAGGGTGCCCAGAATTTTGCTATAAGCATATAGCTGGTGATTATCAGATGCATCTAGGGGGAAAAGGGGGGGCACACGTTTTTCTGAAGCAAAAGACTTGAAGCCTTCTCTTTAAAATGTCCACTGCTCAGGAGTAGCAACAGGCTGAGATGGGGATGGGGGGAGAGGGAGAGGACTGTGTCAGGTAAGGACACTCAAATGTCAAGCTCTGTTTTCACACAATATGAAGGACCAAGCTTCCAGGCTTCAGCCAGCCTCCCATCGCCATCCACCGCATGCAGGGCATTTCTGCCTCTCTCCCTCCTTCCCTCTCCTCCCGAAAGGAAAGGCACCAAGCGCCAAACTTCTCAAGAACGGGAAAGGACAGATCAGATCCCAAGACGCCCTACAGATCCCCCCAATCTCTGTGTGTGTGTGAGAGAGAGAGTGTGTGTGTGAGAGAGAGAGAGTGAGAGAGAGAGTGAGAGAGTGTGTGTGTGAGTGTGAGACAGTGTGTGAGACAGTGTGTGTGAGAGTGTGTGTGAGAGAAAGTGTGTGTGTGTGTGTGTGTGAATGAGAGTGTGTGTGTGAGTGTGTGTGTGAGAGTGTGTGTGTATGAGTGTGTGTATGAGTGTGTGAGTGTGTGTGTGTGTGAGAGAGAGAGAGTGTGTGTGTGTGAGTGTGTGTGAGTGTATGTGAGAGAGAATGTGTGAGAGAGTGTGTGTGTGAGAGAGAGAGAGACGCGTCCCTGGCTCTCCCCCCTCCCCCACTTTCTGCACCGGTTCGCCTGGGGCGGAGAGGGACCCTTCTCTCTCTCTCTCTCTCTCTCTCTCTCTCACACACACACACACACACACACACACACACACACACAGAGAGAGAGAGAGAGAGAGAGAGAGAGAGAGAGAGAGAGAGAGAGTTGGCGGCGGGAAAAGCAAAGGTCCGCGCTGGGGGCCGAGGAAGAGGCGACGCCACGCGCTGGACGGGGCTCTCGAGTAGGAAGGGGCGACGGGCGGGGAGACGGGCCACGGGGTGTGTGTGGGTGTGTGTCTGCGTGTGTGTGTGTGTCCCGTCCCGTCCCTCCCAGCCCAGAGCAGCTACCTGCTTGTCCAGCGCCGCGTCCTTGACGCTGACGGCGGAGGCTCCCTTGGGGGCCGGGGCCGCCCTTTCGCAGGTGCCGCCTTCCAGCATGTACATGCCCGAGGGCCGGGCGCTCTGCTCGGACTCGAAGTAGAAGAGCACGTTCTGGTAGAGCGCGAACCACTTCTCGTGCCAGCGGCTCGTCTCGGCCGTCTTCTTGCTCAGGTAGCCGCGCCGGGTGCCCTCCTTGCGCGCCAGCACGGCCAGGTACAAGGCGTGGCCCTCGTTGTAGCGCACGCTCTTCTGCATGGTTGGTTAGTTGCCTTGCCTTAACTCTCCCGGCGGCCGGCTCAGTCCCCCAGGCCAGCAGGCGCCCCTCCTCGGCGCGCTCTCTCGGAGGGGGGCCCCTCTGCTCGTTCCCCTTCAGCGGGAGCGCCTCGCGGAGCGGCCGCCGAAGCGCCTCATGAGAGCGGCGGCGGCGGCGGCGTCTCCCGACGGCGCAGACGAGGCGGGCGAGCCACCCGCTGCCGAGGCGCGCCGCTGAGTGAGGAGGGGGAGGACTCTTCTTCGCGCTTCGCTAGCCTCAGTCAGTCTAGAGGGCGGGGGGGGGCGCTACAGAGAGCAGCGGAACTCCCGCTTGGTTCCTCTGCGTCGAACCTGAGAGGCTCCAGCAACACCCCCCCCCCTTCCTCCTCCTCTCAGCCCGGTCTTGGGTGCCCGGGGCGCCTCCGGGTGGTGCGGTGCCCTCTTCCTGGCCACCAAGCCACCTCCTCTCGTCCTTGGCCCGCGAAAAAGTTCTGCGAGAGGAGGATGAGGATGAGCCCCGCCAAGCTCACTCGGGTCCTTCTTCTCCCGCGGCGGAGGGTGCGCAAAGCACCCCTTGCCCTCCCCCCCCCCCTCCACCCAGCGTCCCGGCTCCCGCCACACAGGAGCCAGAAGGGGAAATGTCACGTGGGAGAGATCAGCCGTAATCGGCTTTGAGAGACCAATTTAAAGAGCAAAGTCGCCGCCCGCCGCGGCCAGAGGAGAGGAGGAGCGCACCAACCTCTTCCCTCACAGTCAGGCTACAGCGCGCGCGCTCGCGCCTTGTGGCAGAGAGAGGGGGGGGGAGAAAGAAAGGCGCCCCCCTCACCTCCCTCCCTCTTTTCCTGCCGCCTCAGGCGTCTTTTCCTCCTCCCCCCCTCCTCCTCCCCTCCCTTTTTATATCCAGCCAGTCTTGGTTGGGGCCGGGGCGAGAAGGGAAAAGCTTGGCTCTCGGGTCTCCTCTGACTGCACCTGAGTCAGTGTGAGCGCGAGGGCGCGTAAACAACGCACGCCGAGATCACGCCGGGCGAAGTTAAGCGGGGGGACTACTCGGCGCGCTCCCAAGCAAAGCGCCCGGGCGGCGTCCCCTTTTCCTGGCTTCTCGGGATTAACATGGAGGGAGCGAGGATAAAAAGGCCTTCAGGGACAGGCGTCCAGCCGCCGCCGCCCCCCCCCCGCCCAGCAGGGGCTTATACCGAGGGGGGGCTTCCTTCGGGTTCTAGAACCCTCTTCTCGGGGGGCGGGCGAGATTCAGTCCAGGGACAAGGCAGAGAATGACGTCCAGGCCACCCATTCCTCGCCTTCCATCGCAACCTCGACCCAAACAGTCGGCGTGTGGGTTTCACTTTCCTTTGATAACATGGCTCCTTCCTTGGTCGCACCCTCTCGACGCATGAAGCGTTTGGCTGGCCACCCAAGCTTCACCTGTTGAACTTGTCAGGGTTGTTAGGTCATTGTCAAGAAAGAGTGAATCTCTAACTCACAGAGAGAGAGAGAGAGTGAATATGTAATGTCCAAGTGTTACCTCACTTCAAAGGGACACATTGTGTTGAAGAGGTGCGCCTCTTCAAAGGCACGCATTTCAAAGAAGCCCCCAAGGGCCAAATGTCTGTAGTAAACTGTCATTGTTCCGCTGTTTTACCATTGTTGTTTTAATGTATGAGAGTCAAGACACAAGGCACAGCCAAAGGCTGGGTTAACTCAGGTTTATTGCATGGTGGGCAGAGGGAACATGAGGTAATGGCGGACGAACAGCTCTATATATATGGTAGGAACATGTTTGAATGTGGCTCCACGGTAGCCCGTTGGCTACTGGTCCGCGTGACGTCATGGTTGGTCACGCCCTTCTTGTCCAGGTGTAGGTAGCGGCGGGAAGCTTCCCGCGCTGCGGTCTTTGATGTGTTTGAACCAAGAGAGCTTGGACGCTCGCTGCTGCCAGCTGGTGGTCATTAGCTCGCGTCCTATTACAGGGTTTATATGATACAGCTGAAGGTTACATTGTTACTCATTGGCAAGGTTACATTGGTTCAGATACATTGATATCACATGTAGACAGTTACACTATTAGGACACAACACTCCTCCCCCCTAGGATGAGACGAAGTCTCTCAGCCAAGATGGCTTATTTCGAACACGCTGGGGTCTCGGCGCGGGCTGCCCTGCCCCGGCTTCGCTCCCTCCTCCTTGCTCCCTGGCTTCCTGCCCTGCAATCGGAGAGGATGACTTGTTAGTGGTTTGCCGCGGCTCTGCGGCTTTGTTGGGAGGTGTGTGCTTTGTTTGGGAAGAACCGGGGGCACTGGGGACTAACGAAAAACCCCTCTTCTCGCTTGGATGGGTGGGGGAACACTCCGAAAACCCCCCCCGGCTCACAAAATCAAAATCAAAATCGGATTCGGGGGAAGCGGCAGCGGCGGCCGCACACTCCTTTTCCCTCCCCCCGGGCTCGGATAGAACTGGGGTATCAAAAGGATATGAGTCGGGCTCGCTGCTTTCCCCCCTGCCTCCCCCTTGGGCTAAACGGGTGGGGGAGAACCCTATCGCTGAATCATGTCGCTGTGCTCCACTGGTCGGCCCCTCGCTCACTCGGAGCCTCAGTTGATCAGCGTGCCTCCTCCAGAGGAGGCCGGTGCTAGTTTCCACCCGATAGGACACTGGCCCCGTCTGTTCTATTATTGTCCCTGGCACCCAGGCTGGGCCTGCGTTGGCATAGTTCCTGCAATGTACAGGATCGCCTATGCCGAAACCTTTCGAGACCGCTAACCCTATGTTCTTCCCTTTATCCTCGACCCTCGACGGGTCTAGCCTGGACAAGAGCGTGGTCAGTTTCCTCCGCATCAGCAGCTCGGCCGGCGAGTAACCAGACGCTAAGGGGGTCACCCTGTACGCTAATAGAAATTGACAAACTTGGTGATTTAGATCTCCCGAGCCCATGCGCCGCAGCGCATCTTTTGTGGTGCGCACCAACCGTTCCACTTGGCCATTCGTGGCCGGGAGAAACGGCGCGGATGTGACATGCCGAATTGCATTTGCCTCCATGAATGCTGCGAACTCAGTGGACGTGAAACAGCTGGCGTTATCGCTGACCAACGTGTCAGGTAAACCGAACGTGGAAAAGGCCCTCCTTAGCTGGCGAATGGTAGTGGCGGAGGATGTGCTCTTTACCGGAATGACCTCCAGCCACTTAGAGTATGCGTCCACCACCAGGAGAAACATGGTTCCCCGGAATGGGCCAGCAAAATCTACGTGCACCCTGGACCACGGTCCCCTTGCTGCGTCCCATTCCCTATGCGGTAGGCGGGCCACCTCCGGTCGAGAGCATTGACATGCCTCACAAGTGCCAACCATCTGCTCTATGTCGGCGTCCAGCTGGGTCCACCAGAAGTAACTCCGGGCCAACGCCTTGGAACGGACGATCCCCGGGTGGCTGACGTGCAACAGCTTTAGCACCTTCGGCCGCAGGGACGTAGGGACCACCACCCGTTGGCCCCACAACAGGCACCCCCTCTCTAAAGACAACTCCACTCGCTTTCGGAAGAATGGGTCGAATTCCGTGCCTGGGGATGTCGCCGGCCACCCCTTCTGCACCCACGAGCATACCTTCTCTAGTGTTCTATCCTTTCCGGTCGCCTTGGCAATGTCGGCCGGTACTATCGGGGGTGACTCTAAAGCCTCTATTAGCAATACCTGGCGGTCTCTTCTTACCCCTGCCTTCTGGTCGTCCGACAATGGTAACGGCGACCGTGAGAGCGCGTCTGCATGGCTGATTTCCTTCCCTGGCCGGTATTCTAACTCATGTTGATATGCGTTAAGAAAAATAGCCCACCGCAGCATCCTCGGGGACAGGATCTGTGGCGTGGGCTTATTTGCAGTGAAGATCCCTAACAGGGGCTTGTGATCAGTAACGATCTTGAACGGCCGACCATACAGAAAATCGTGAAATTTCTTGGTTCCCGCTACTATCGCTAGTGCCTCCCTATCGGTCTGTGCGTAATTCCGCTCTGCTTGGGACAGGGACCTTGAATAAAACGCTATCGGGGCCTCCCTTCCGTCGTCGAACACGTGGCAAAGCACCGCCCCCACCCCCACCGGGGATGCATCGCAGACCAAAACTATGGGCCGTTTGGGGTCGAAATGAGTCAGGATTGCCTCGGATGTGAGGAGTTGCTTTAACTCTGAGAACGCTCTTTCTTGCTCGTCACCCCACAGCCATTTTTCCTCTTTTTTAAGCAGCCGATGAAGTGGCTCGGCAACAGACGCCTTCCGTGGAAGGAAGGTATGGTAGAAATTGAGAAGCCCCAGAAATGACTGAAGCTCGGTTTTGGAAGTGGGGCGAGGGGCTTTCTTAATGGCGGCCACCTTAGATTTGGACGGCCTAATTCCCTCGGGTGTGACACGGAACCCTAAAAACTCAACCTCTGTTTCGAAAAATACACATTTGTCTTTTCTCAGTCGCAGCCCCGCTTTCTCGAACACGGCCAGGACCTTATCCAATCTGTGGGCCAGCTCGGCCTTACTCCCCCCTGTTATCAACACGTCATCAAAATATGGCAACACCCCCTCCAGCCCCTTCAGGAGGCATTCCACTAGCGACTGAAAAATGCCAGGTGCCGAGTTCACGCCGAACTGTAACCTCGACACCTGGAACGCCCCCTTATGTGTGACTATTGTTTGTGCCGCCGCTGTGGCGGGGGTTACTGGGAGTTGCTGGTAGGCCTGTGCTAAATCGAGTTTAGCGAAACACTTTCCCCCATTCAGCCTGGCCAGAAGGTGGCTGACCACTGGCACCGGGTATGCATTAGGGCGGATTGCCTTATTAATGGTACACTTATAATCAGCGCAAATGCGCACCTCCCCGTTAGCCTTCAGTGCTGTTACAATTGGAGTCTCCCACTCCGCGGAATCCACAGGAACGAGAATTCCTTGACCCACCAGTTTGTCCAGTTCCGCCTCTATTTTGTCCTTAAGCGCGAACGGTACCCTGCGCGGTTTGAGTCTTATCGGGCGGACCTCCGGGTCTAAGTCGAAGGCTACAGGGGGTCCCTTGAACTTTCCCAGTCCACTTTTAAAAACGGCGGGGTGTGCGTCACACACTGCTTGTATTGGGTCCTCGCCTACGGCATGCACCCCCCCTATGAACAGGCCTAAGGGCTGAAACCACTGTGTTCCGAGGAGGCTACAACTCCCCCCTTTTAGCACCACTAGGGGAAGTTCCGCAGAATGTCTCTTAAAACGAACCCGGAACGTTCCGACCCCCAACACTGGAATGCTGTTCCCCTGAACGTCCCGTAGTGTGGCCCTCAACGCTTTAAGTTTGGGCCGCACGTGGGGGTCGATTTTCAAGAACTCTCTCTGGGGGATTATAGAATAGGAGGACCCCGAGTCAACTTCCATCCTAATAGGGGTCCCTTGTACTAGTACCTCAACAAAGTAATGGGGCTGTCCCGCAGACACGTTGAACACAGGAGCGTCGCCCTCGCTGTCGTCCGAGATGCGGCCCACGCCGTCCTGCTTCCTCGTGGCCCGGGCGCCATCTTTGGGCCTCGCTGGACGGTCCGGTCTGGCTGAACGGTCTTGCGAATGTCTCCGGCCCTCTTTCCATTTCCTGCACGCCTTGGCGATGTGCCCCCGACGTCCGCAGTTGAAGCACTCGGCTTTCCTGAATGGGCACTTCACGCGCTCATGGGCCGCTCCGCAACCATCGCAGCGGCGCCCGCCTCTCCGGACCTTCTGGACCTCCTCGCCATCGCTACTTTCTGACGACGATTTCGAGGTCGGTCGGGTTGCATGCACCGACTGACCGGCCTTCCCGTGCGACGAGTTTTCCGCCTTGCCGGCCCTCGGACGCCACTCACGCCACTTGTGCATCTCGTCTACTCCAGCATTCGTGGACTCCGCGGCTTCCGCGGCCTCTACAACCTCTTCCAGTGTGGGTGGTGGCTCCCTGTTCATCAAGCTGCGCTGTACTTCCTTGTCCTTCAGGCCACACAGCACTCCGTCCCTGAGGGCCATCTCTAGGATGTGGTCCCATTTGCAGGGGGCGGCGGCTACCCTCATAGCCGTTACGAAGGCTTCTACCGACTCGTCCGGCGCTTGAACTCGCCTCCAAAACGCACTCCGAGCGGGAAACATTGCCCTCGAGGGTCGGAAACGCTCACGCAGCATTTTCATGATGTCACCGGCTTTGAAATCGCTCATCTTCTTCGGTGCAAGGATGCCCACCAGCGTCCGCTTGGTTTCCATCCCCAGCATGCGAGTGAGGATGGCCCTCTTCCTTTCCTCGTCGTCTTCTTTGACTTTGAGCTCCACCAGTGCCGCCTGGAAGTCCATCTCAAAGAGCTCCCAGTCTTGCGGTTTGGTGATGTTGAACCCGCTCTGTGTCCTGGCTCCGTGGGGATCCATCATCCCACCTTCGTCGCCAATTTAATGTATGAGAGTCAAGACACAAGGCACAGCCAAAGGCTGGGTTAACTCAGGTTTATTGCATGGTGGGCAGAGGGAACATGAGGTAATGGCGGACGAACAGCTCTATATATATGGTAGGAACATGTTTGAATGTGGCTCCACGGTAGCCCGTTGGCTACTGGTCCGCGTGACGTCATGGTTGGTCACGCCCTTCTTGTCCAGGTGTAGGTAGCGGCGGGAAGCTTCCCGCGCTGCGGTCTTTGATGTGTTTGAACCAAGAGAGCTTGGACGCTCGCTGCTGCCAGCTGGTGGTCATTAGCTCGCGTCCTATTACAGGGTTTATATGATACAGCTGAAGGTTACATTGTTACTCATTGGCAAGGTTACATTGGTTCAGATACATTGATATCACATGTAGACAGTTACACTATTAGGACACAACAGTTGTTGAATGGTAAAATCTCTGCATATAAGATACCACCTCTCTACATGTGTCCCCCAGTCCCGATTCCTGATCTGAATAAAGAACCACTATGTTTAGCCCACATTTTGCTGGCTAGCCTACTTCTTGCTGTGGATCTAACAGAATATCTCTCGCACAAATGAGATTTTTTTTAAAAGTGGTGTCCGTGTTAGTTTGTGCAAGCATATTTAATTTAATTTAATTTAATTTAATTTAATTTAATTTAATTTAATTTAATTTAATTTAATTTTTAGATTTATGCCCCGCCCACTCAGGCAAGCCCGACTCACATGTCAGAGAGTAAACAAAACAACAAAAGACAACAAAACACGTGTTTTTTACAAGTGAGTGAATCTCACACAAGAGAGAGAATCTCACACAAGAGAGTGAATCTCACTCACACATACACTTACACACGGACACATGCAGTTTGTGGCCTGACAGCGTGTGTGTGGGTGGAGGCAACCGCTAAGGTGTCATAAAACAATCAGCAAGCTCTTTGAGTTCTCCAGAACTCTTGTTCAAGATGTATTGTTAAAACAAAAAAAACAAAAGACAGGTGAAGATGGGGGGAAATGGAATAAGAACAAAATAGGCTAGAGGTGGTAAGAGGCAAGGGATGCAGTTAGATACACCACAAATGAGAAGATGACAGTTCTGACTTTCGAATAGGTGAACCTTTTGACCTATTTCCTCACCTCTTGAAAGAGCCAACAGAGAATTCAAACATCAGAATAAGAAGTTTCCCTGATTTTATGAGTTTCTATACTGGTGATTGCTGAGCTTTCAGTAGGCTTTAATATTGAGTAGGTTGAACACAGGCAGTGTCAGCTTACTACTGCAGTTTCAGGGAAGATGTGAATGTAAGTTTTAGTCCACTCTTCACAAGGAGGTATCTGAGATGCTGAACCTGTTATACATTTTGGGACAATCCCAGTATTTATTTATTTATTACTATATTTATATATTGCCTTCCTCACCCTGGGTGACCCAAAGCAGTTTACAAGTCACAAAATATACAAGATATAAATTCAAGCAATAAAACACATTAAACACATTATCATCTGTCGGCACCACAGTTGATAGTCCGGGATTGCCTAGGGGTCGGTGCCCGAGGCACCACGTTCCCGACGGAGCCCGGAGCTCAACGTTCCTGATGGAGCCCGAGCTCAATGTTGCGGGCGGAGCCCAGGCTCAACACTCCTGATGGAGGGAAGGAGCCTGGGGGAGGGGTGTGGCAGCGGTTCTGTGAGATGGTAGCATGCAGCAAACACTAGAAGGTGAGATGGTAACATGCAGCAAACACTAGAAGGAAATATTAACCAAATGTCTAGAAAGACCTCTGTCTCACCTAAAGGAAGCTATTTGTATTGTTTGTCTCTTAAGTAGCCAATTAACAGGTTCCCCATTTTCCCACTCTGCCTTAAACTTTCATCAAACCAACTTTTCTCATAGGGGAAAAAAGCTTTATTGTTAGTCCATTAGTAAGCCATGAACTGTACAATTAGGGGCCTATATTTCTGTAATGATGTAATTATATCACTGTCTCCTGTTTCACGTCATTTAACTTAGAATCTTCTGTAGCATTCAAAGAAAGGCAATTTATGAAAGACAAACTGGCCAATCCTGACAGAGATTTTAAAAACAACATTCCCTCCACAGTTTTTATGGAAGAAGATTACCACAATGATTAATTTATGTCAATGACACAGTTAACTTTAAACCAATCCCGGCAAAAATAAGACTGACATATTTTTGCAGCAATAGCAGCTCAACTGGGAGGTCACTGAAACTTGCAAGATATCGCTCATAGTATAAAATGAACTAGCAAAATCCAAATTGTCCAGCTGTTCCAGCTGTTTGCAATTAGAATCTCTTATAGCATTGACGTCCCTCTTCACTAATCACTGTACAGATTGTCAGCTACAGTAATACTGCAGCGTTTTACAAGTGAAAGGGATATACGGTTTATAACATGATTCATATGCCTAGTGAAACAGCAAGTTACTGGATAATTTATCCCCACTCCTCTGCGCGATGGCATACTTTTACATACAAAATTTGAGGCAGCATTTTTGTGAGCTTTCATTTCCAAATTGAGCTACAAAATTTTGCCTTTGAGAACTCTTGCTGCTTAAATGGTCCAAACAATTACAGAAAGAAATGTTGGCTGGGGGGGGGGGGGACATCTGCTTTGTGCTGATCTTGTACTCCAAATAGTTGAATTTTTACTTATTTTTTATTTTTCTGCTGTATGTGTATATTATTGTTCTTATATAATACATATCTTAGTTTTGATACATTTTAGACCTCTCTCTATGTAGCTTTACAGTGTTTATTAAAGCCAACAATTTTTATATATCATTATTTATATAATTATATATATAATTATTATTATTTTATATTGAAACTTTGAGTCTTCATCTTTGACTACATTTATATGCACACATAATACTCCGTCCCCAAAAAAGGGCATATGCATGGAAGCATGATTAAAGGAGTAGCACCATGAGACATGTCATTCAGTACAGTATTTGTATTTTACAAATGGACTATCTACAAGTTCAGCTTGATGTTTAAGATAACTTTAACAGGTGGTCTGTTGTAAGGCTTTCTTGGGCTACCTGTAAAAGCTGTTAAGATAGAAACAGAAAAGAATTTCCTACACAAATCATACAAAAAGGTTTTAACATATCTGTGCAAAGCTCTAGTAAATGCTGTACAGTATATGAAAGCTACTTTAATGTGATTGTTGATTTGCAGGTTACCAGAGATAAGAGGATAGACTGTTTTTAGACAAACATTCTAAATTAACCAATATTGATTGTATTGGTTAAGGATTTCTGGAATCGTCTTTTAAGATGTATGCAATATGACTGTTGGAGAAACCATGCTCATGGGTATGGCACTTGTGTACCTCAAATTAATCTCCAAACAAGTGGCATAACCCCAAATATAAAGGTTTCCCTTGCTCGAAAGCCAGTTGTATCCGACTCTAGGGTGCAGTGCTCATCTCTGTTTCTAAGCCGAAGAGCCAGCGCTGTCTGCTCCTGCAGTCGTTTCCGTGGTCATGTGGCAGGCATGACTAGACACCAGAGCGCACGGAACGCTGTTACCTTCCCACCGAAGTGGTCCCTATTTATCTACTTGCAATTTCTTGCTTTCGAACTATGCATGCATAAAATAATTCAAAATAAAAATGCTGAAATGTTACCTCTATTGTGTTACCCATCACAGAGGCTTAAATATTAGCCAAGGGTTTCTGGACATTATCAAATTTGATTCACAGATTGCTATATGCTGCTAGATATTTTATATATATATATTATATTTTGGTGTATTATACCACCTTCACCAACCTTACTGCAAACTGTCTTACAACATGAGCACAACAAGAAGTAACCAAGTAACAGTAACCAAGTAAGAAGTTAAACCAGAAAGAGGTTAAACTCATTAGCTTTGCTTGGCAACTTCACACTTTTGAGATTGAAAGGGAGACATTTAAAACTAATCTGAATAATTTAATTAATTTAATTTAATTTAATTATCACATTTATATACCGCTCACTCGGCCAAAGCCAACTCAGGGCGGTTCACAATAAAAATTAAAAACACAAGTTAAAACAGTTAAAACAGTTAAAACTACCCACCCCCTAAAAACAAGGGCTGCAGGATCCAAAGGCACCATGGGGAAGAGTTCTTCTACACCAACCACCCAATGGCGGTTACCCTTCCACCTGCACCCCACACTTGACCCGCCAGCCAGGTTTTAAGATCTTTCCTGAAAGGCAGCAATTCCGTCCGGAGACGTAGCTCTGTTGGCAGGAGGTTCCAGAGGGCCGGTGCAGACACGGAGAAGGCTCTCCTCCTTGTGCCAGAGAGGCGAGCCCCTCTGGCTGATGGAACGATTAGAGAGCCCCTCCGGTCCGCTCTGGTTGGACGGACAGACGTCCTCAGGGCGATGCGGTCTCTTAGGTAACCCGGCCCACTACCATATAGGGCTTTAAAGGTCAAAACCAGCACCTTGAATTGCACCCGGAGACAAACTGGCAACCAGTGCAGCTCCCGGAGCAGTGGCAAAGCACGGGCATAACGCCCACACCCCATCACCACCCGGGCTGCCGCATTTTGGACCAGCTGTAGCCTCCGAATGGTCGTCAAGGGCAGCCCCATGTAGAGCGCATTGCAATAATCTAGTCTGGAGGTAACCAGAGCGTGAGTGACCATGAGCAAGGAGTCCCGGTCCAGGAGTGGGCGCAACTGGCGGATCACCCGCAGTTGGGCGAAAGCCCTCCTGGTCACAGCCGCCACCTGTTCCTCTAGCAGTAGCCGTGAATCCAGGAGGACCCCCAAGTTGCGCACTGGGTCTGTCTGGGGCAAAATAGCCCCATCCAGAACCAACGATGGTAGCTCCCGGGTTAATGCAGAACCCCCTATCCATAGCCACTCAGTCTTGCTGGGATTCAGTTGTAGCCCGTTAGCCCCCATCCAGACCCCCACAGCTTCCAGGCATCTGGAAAGGACTTTGACGGCATCACTGGGGTCCCCATGGGCCGAGATGTACAACTGAGTGTCATCCGCGTACTGATGGTACCGCACCCCATGGGAACGAATGATCTCACCCAGCGGCTTCATGTAGATGTTAAATAGGAGAGGAGAGAGCACCGAGCCCTGAGGCACCCCCCATTTGAGGGGCCTAGGACTGGACCTCTCACTCTCCAACCACACCGACTGGGTACGACCCCTCAGAAATGAGGAAAACCAGGACCACACATTACCCTGGATTCCCAATCCTCGGAGCCGTCCCAGAAGGATACCGTGGTCAACGGTATCGAAAGCCGCTGAGAGGTCAAGAAGAGCAAGGACGGATGGGTGACCACCGTCCCGCTCCCGCCAGAGATCATCCATCAGTGCGACCAATGCCGTCTCGGTACCATATCCCGGCCTGAATCCTGACTGAAAGGGGTCCAGATAATCCGCTTCATCCAGCACCCCCTGCAGCCGACACGCCACTGCCTTCTCCAACACCTTCCCTAGAAAGGGGAGGTTAGAGACAGGCCTATAGTTGGTTAGGACAGCTGGGTCGAGGGAAGGTTTCTTCAGGAGGGGGCGCACCAAAGCATGTTTTAAAGGTGCAGGAAACACCCCCTCCCGCAATGATGCATTGATCACAGCCCCAACCCAGTCACCTGTCACCGCCTTGGAGGCTTTCACCAACCAGGTGGGACAGGGGTCCAATGGGCAGGTAGTGGCGCGCACAGCTGCAAGGAGCCTGTCCACTTCATCAGGGGCAACTGGATCAAACCGGTCCCAGATGGTATGGCAAGACTGTGCTCCAGCTCCCTCCGGACTCTCCCCAACCACGCCGGAATTAAACCCAGAGCGAATCCGATCGATTTTCTCCACTAGATGGTCAGCAAAGTCCTCAGCCGACCCCTGCCAACCAGGCACCGGGGTCCCCCTACCAAGGAGAGACCTGGTAACCCGGAACAGGGTGGCCGGGTGATTGTCAGCGGAGGCAATAAGGGTGGTGAAGTATTGCCGCCTCACCACCTCCATCGCCACTAGATAGGCCCTAATAGCGGCTCTAGCTAGTGTCCAATCGGAGTCTCTCTGGGTCTTCACCCAGCGGCGCTCTAGGCGTCTCTTTGCCCGTTTGAGCTCCCGCAGTTCATCTGTGAACCACGGAGATGACCTAGCTCGATGAGCTCTGAGAGGCCGTAGTGGTGCGATTTCATCCAAGGCCGCTGTTGTCATCCTGTTCCACAGGTCAACCAGCGCCTCGGGCGAATCGTGTTGCCGATCCAGAGGGAAATCCCCCAGTTCCCTCTGGAATCCATCAGGATCCATCAGTTGCCGGGGGCGGGCCATTCTAATAGGCCCTGCCTCCCTACGATGAAGCGTCGCACCCAGGAAGTCTAGAGCCACCAAATAGTGATCTGACCATGGCACAGGTGTTATGTCTAATTTCCGTAGTCTCAGATCACTCTGCCACCGCTCCGACAAAAAGATTAAATCTGGTGTGTGGCCACTGCCCCTGGTCGGGCCCTGAATTACCTGAATCAGGTCCATATCTGCCATGGAAGCCATGAACTCCTGAGCCACCCCGGAGCCAGTCCCCAGCGAGGGTAAATTGAAGTCCCCCAGAACCATCAATCTAGGGAACTCCAATGCCAACGCTGAGATGGCCTCGAGGAGCTCAGGCAGGGAGTCCCTTACCCTGCAAGGGGGCAGGTACAGGAGTAAGACTCCCAACTGACCCTTAAAGCCCAGACGCAGAAGCAGGGCCTCACAACCCAGAATTTGTGGAGCGGTGGCCCTGGTGACTCCCAGTGACTCCCTGGCTATGATGGCAACGCCACCGCCCTTACCCTCATCCCTAGGCTGGTGCCAAATACTGAACCCAGCTGGACACATTTCTGACAGAGGAACCCCATCCTCTGGTCTCAGCCAGGTCTCAGTGATACATGCCAGGTCGGCCCGCTCCCCCATAATGGAGTCTTGTATCAGGGGGGCCTTATTACATACCGACCTGGCATTCATCAGCAGCAGCCTAAGGGCAGGGTCACCCTGGGTCAGCTGCTCAGGACCTAGAGGTGTAACCGTGGGGCTGGAACGAGGGACAGCTACTAAGCATCTGCCCCGCGTTCCCCGGGTGCGGCCCGCCCCTCGGTACCCGCTATATCGCCCCATGCCCATCACAACCTCTATATTGGTCTCCGGAGCCTCCCTGCTTGCCCTGGACAGAATGCTGCCTCTCCTTCCTGGCTGGCCTGGCAATCTCTCCCTCCCTCCCTTCCACCCCAATATAAAACCGCCCCATTCACTCCCCCCACCACCCTCCGCACGGCTCCGGTGGTGATGGAAGTGGTGGGGCATTCTTCCACAACTGTGTTGAACCCTCAACTGCCGGGCAGGGCCCGAAACGCCGGCCGATGGCGAGGCCAGCGAGCCTCTTCGCCCCCGCCGGGGCCGAACACAGCGGCGGTGATGTTTCGTCCGGCAGGCCCCCTCGCCTTTTGAGTCCTGGCGAGGGGCGGGGGGCGGGGCCCAAAACGCCGGCCAATGGTGAGGCCAGCGAGCCTCTTCGCCCCCGACGGGGCCGAACACAGCGGCGGTCCTTGGCGTTGGCCCCGCATTTGAGGCTGCCTGCCGAAACTCCCTCCAGCTGTACCTGTTCATCTCCCGCCGGTCTGGCCGGGAGGGAAAGAGAGCGCCCGGTGTCCTTGGCGTTGGCAGCGTCGGCCCCACTTTTGAGGCTGCCTGCCGAAACTCCCTCCAGCTGTGCCTGTTCATCTCCCGCCGGTCTGGCCGGGAGGGAAAGGGAGCGCCCGGTGTCCTTGGCGTTGGCAGCGTCGGCCCCACTTTTGAGGCTGCCTGCCGAAACTCCCTCCAGCTGTGCCTGTTCATCTCCCGCCGGTCTGGCCGGGAGGGAAAGGGAGCGCCCGGTGTCCTTGGCGTTGGCAGCGTCGGCCCCACTTTTGAGGCTGCCTGCCGAAACTCCCTCCAGCTGTGCCTGTTCATCTCCCGCCGGTCTGGCCGGGAGGGAAAGGGAGCGCCCGGTGTCCTTGGCGTTGGCAGCGTCGGCCCCACTTTTGAGGCTGCCTGCCGAAACTCCCTCCAGCTGTGCCTGTTCATCTCCCGCCGGTCTGGCCGGGAGGGAAAGGGAGCGCCCAATAATCTATTGTTACTGCTAGCTGTAGGACATGAGGACATAATATGCATGCTAGTCTGTCATTCTGCTTAATTACTCTTTACCTCATTGCTTTGTGATCCTTTCCCTTGTGACATCTTGACCCCTGCATCTGGTTTGTATATAAACCATGCCTGGAAGTTTTACTCTTTGTCTGAAGAAGTGGACTTGATCCACGAAAGCTAACGGTAAAAATATAGCACTTAGCCTTTAAAATGCTGAAGTGTTTTTTTTATTATTGTTTTTGTTTCCTGATATGCCTGAGCAGGGAACTAAACCCAGGTTTATAGAGTCCTAGTTCATCACTCTGTTCACAACAGGCCAATACTGGGGTCTCAAAATACCGTGCAAGGTTTGAATATGTATTTTGGCTAGCACACTTACCTTCACATTTGTATGTGACTTTATAAAATGTGATCTAGCTATTCCATATAGTAAAATGTGTGGGATTTTATTCTCTCGCATTATTGAAGCTGAGATTTTACTTTGCCTTCCAGCCACTAAGTAACACCATGTAATTTGGCTTCTGTTTGTTTATTTTGGCTTCAGTTTATTTATTTTTAACCTAGTTTACAACATCTGAAATTATATCTTTCAATATGACAAGCACTTACTACCTCCCTAATTCCCACCAACCAGTCTTTTCATTTTGATTAAGGAGGGAATAGTTCTGATAAAATGCTGAATTATATATATTTCCAAATGAGAGTTTGGTATTGTTTGTTTCTTTTTTTTCCCCAGCAACCCTTGACAGATCCTGATTTGAACACATCCTAAGACTGTAAATCAGAACGAGACCTATGACCTGAGCATCAGTCTCTGCCTTAGATTTGTTCACCATTTAATCTGATGAAACGTTTTGCAGATACATTAAAGCAAAATGTTTGCATTTTGTAACCTTTGTGTTATTGTAGAAAAGGTTTTACAAATACATAACTTTTAGCATTTCCCCAAAATTCCAAATTCCAAAAAATATGGACAATCCAAAACAATTTCTCAAATGCACTGATGTGGACCATCCTTTGCATTGCTTCACTGTAAAGAACAGTACAGTGGTACCTCATACAATGATTTTAATCCATTCCACGGGGCTCATTGTTGTATGAAACAATTGCTATACGATGCATGCATCGTATAGTGATTTTCCCTATGGGATGCATCATACAACAAATTTTTTTGCTAAGTGGTTTTTTCCCATTGAAAAATTGTTGTACGGTTTTTTTCCATAGGGAAAATTGTTATGCGGGACACCATTCCCCCCAAAAAATAATAATAATAATAAATAAATCCTAATTGTTATGCAATTTTGTTGCTATATGGGGTGATTATCGTATGAGGTTTCACTGTACAGTGATACCTCATACAACGTCCGAACTTGGTTCCACAAGTTTGGACTTTATACAGATTTGGACTTTGTATGAGGCATGCAAAATCCTATCCGCAATGCCTCATACAACGTCCAAATCCTTGCCGCAATGCCTCATACAACGTTGTTTCCATAAAGATACATTGTACTGTAACAGCACAGACTTCAGGGCAAAGTCAAGGAAATAGACAGGAAACTGACAGAATTTTAAGAAATCATTGTCTAAAGGCTAAACACATTACAAAAACATGTCAAACAACCCTGATTGTCCAAGAACCTGAAGAATGCTGCAAAAATCCCAGGAATGCTTCTAAAAATTCTGATGAATTTTTTTTAAAAAAATTCAAAATCGCGCTCAAAACCACTCCTAAGCACTCTTCACCTCATGCAAAACCCGCAAGAGCAATGCACGCATGTGTCCTGCCTTTTATACTGCCCAGGCACAATGCAACCTGGGAAAAACCCAATGCCTCATACAAAGTCGCACAACTTTGTATGAGGCAACTTTTTTCAAGGAATTAGGCGATGTTGTATGAATCTGATGTTGTATGAAGCGGACTTTGTATGAGGTATTACTGTATGTCAAAATGTATGGAGTGATGGCCCTAACAACAATTGTATAGTTCCCAACAATTGCATTGTTGTATAGTTGCAGATGGACTGTGGTGGCTTAGTAGTTAAGACTCTGAGCTTGACGTACAGAAGGTTGGCATGTCAGCAGTTTGAGACCTGAGTGCTGCATGTTGGAGTGAGCTCCCATCTATATCCCAGCTACTGCCAACCTAGCAGTTTGAAAGCAAGACATTGCAAGTAGATAAATAGGCACTGCTTTGATAGGAAAAGTAACAGTATCCTGTATGCTCTGGCATCTACCCATGCCTACCACATGACCATGGAAATGACTGCAGACACAGACAGTGCTGGTTCTTTGGCTGAAAACAGAGATGAGTACCGAACCCTAGAGTCAGATTTACTGGCTTTCAAATGGGTAATCTTTACCTTTATAGTTGCAGAACCCCAACTGTAGTACATGTACAGTAATAATAAATGTCAGTGAATATGAGCAGTCCATAGCATACCTGTCAAGTTTTGGATTTGAAAATAAGGGAAATTTTCGCCACACCCCTCTGTGGGCATGGCCAAATATAGCCATGTGACTTGCTGGGCTCTAGTCATGCCTGCCACATGGCCATGAAAATGTCTGCAAACACAGACAGCACTGGCTCTTTGGTTGTAAATGGAGATGAGCACTGCACCCTGGAGTTGGATACGACTGGCAGATTTTACTTTACAGACACTAAAAATATACAAATACAAAAACATTTCAATACAAATGTAAAAAGAGAAAGAGAAGAAGAGAAGGAAAAAAAACCAATATGCTATGGTCCACAATGTTGTAACAATGTTTTTCATTTTCAGTGTTATTCTTCACTTTTATATTTATATAATTTATATTATAAATCATTTTAAACTGTCTTTTTCTTATACTACCTTTTTCAAAATTTACTTTATAACACTTTTTACACCTTAAATTTCACCCAAATAGCCATACAGCACAATTATATTAGCGACAAAATAATAAAAACCTCAGTGATATATAAAAAGCCTCAGAGATTATGTTTTCTTTTAAATACCCGCTACTTCCAGAAATTCATTTGATCTGCTGCTGGCGTGTTACCTTTCTTTCTTTTTAGTGTGTTAGTCAAAAATGGGTTCTATATCTCATAAAAATTATTTTCCTTTATAACTCCCTTTTTTTGGTTTAATTCTCATGTGAGCTTATCATTTAACGCAATCAACCACATTTCGTTATACCATTCTTTAATTTAATTTAATTTAATTTAATTTAATTTAATTTAATTTAATTTAATTTAATTTAATTTAATTTAATTTAATTTAATTTAATTTAATTTAATTTAATTTAATTTAATTGTCACATTTATATACCGCTCACTCGGCCAAAGCCAACTCAGGGCGGTTCACAATAAAAATTAAAAAAACACATGTTAAAAAACACATGTTACCCACCCCCTAAAAACAAGGGGTGCAGGATCCAAAGGCACCATGGGGAGGAGTTCTTCTACACCAACCACCCAATGGAGGTTACCCTTCCACCTGCACCCCACACTTGACCCGCCAGCCAGGTTTTAAGTTCTTTTCTGAAAGGCAGCAAATATATTCAACAAATCTCTGCTCTTCCAAGTATGTGCTATACATAATCTTGCGACTGTTGTCATAATACTGTAATTATCAAATCTTTCTTATATCTATCAATGTTTAGATCATTCATCTCCATTAGCAGTACCATGTTAGCCTCTATTTTTATATCTTCAGCAATTATCTCTTTTATTTCCTTCATAATTTCAATCCAAAATTGATTTAACACTCTGCACTCCCACCACATATGAATATAAGTTCCTATGGTATCCTTACACCTCCAACACATTTTTGAGTTCTGATTGCAAATTTGATGTAGCCTTACAGGTGTTAGATACCATCTCCATAGTAATTTACAATTATGTTCTTTAATCCTAACCGATAAGCCCTTCATAACCCTCTTTTTCCATTTACTCTTCCAATCTAAATCACTTATTTTTAAATTTAAATCCTGCTCCAAGAGCGATTTTAATATTTCCTGTTGATTCTCACCTTTATTCATTATTTTATATAGCTTATTTATTAGACCAGTCATTTCTACCTCCCCCATTCTTACTTTAATTTAATTTAATTTAATTTAATTTTCGCGCTTATATACCGCCCACTCGGGTGCAACCCAACTCAGGGTGGTTTACATGGCAGACAATAAATACAATATAATAATACAATGACACATAATAATACAGTTCAATTACATCAAAAGGAATTCAGGGGGAAAACACAATATCAATACAACACATAATACAAAGTACAAAGCATCAAAAATAATCAATATTAACAAAATCCCCAAGGGATGAAGCACAGCTCACATCCCATATAGTGCCCAACCCAACTTCCCCAGCTGCGGTAAACATCAGCCTCAGTCCCTCTGTCTCCCTCCCCGCCCCCCCCCCCCCCCCACTCTCACCACAGACCAGGGGAGAGAGCCGAGGTGATGTGTCGGCTTCAGCGTCTCGCCTAAATTAAGGCTTAATTTAGGCTTAATTCAAGCCTAAATTACTTCACTAACTATTCTAACTATTCTTCTCAAGTGACCCTTTTGACAAAAAAGGGATGCTATTCTTCCTGACTCTCTGGTCCAGTTTCTGATAAAACCCAGATGAATTTTTTTTAAAAAGGAATTAGTCACCCGCTCTTCTCCTTGCTGCAGGACGATGTTCTCTGGCTTCAGGTCTCTGTGGATGATCCGGTTCTCGTGAAGGTACCTGAGAGCAGAGGCGATGTCTGACAACAAGACGAGAATTGCCCTTTCTCGCAGGCCACAGCAGTTCTCAAGCTGGTTCAGATGCCTTCTGAGATCCCCTCCTTGGCAATATTCCATGGCCAGCAGGGGCAGGTCATTAAGGGTCAGACTCTGCATCCCTTCCGGGACGTCCCGAGCAGCCACCACGTTGGGGTGATTCAGACGTTTCATGATCTGTATTTCCAAGCACCATCTTTCTCTGTTACGAGGGCTAAGTTCCTGACGACACTGTTTGATAGCAATTTGTTCCCCGGTTTCCCGCTGCTGCCATCGGATGACGTTGCCGAAGCCTCCGGTGCCGAGGTGCTCCTTGAGCTCCCAGGGGCCGCAGCTGCCCAAGGACTGCTGCTGCTGCTGCTGCGGCTGCTGCTGGGGGTGGGGGTGGGGGTGGAGCGGCGGCGGCGGTGCCGACGAGGGCGGCGGGGGAGGCAGCGGCAGCGGCGCCATGAAGGAGGAGTGCGGCCCGGCCCGGCCCGCCGCGAGAGCCCGAGACCGACCGACGACGAGGCCCTTCCTCCTGGCTCCCCCCCCCTTCTCTCTCTCTCTCTCTTCCGCCACGCTCAACTAGGCGGAGGAGACGGAGAGGAGTAGGCCGCGCCTTAATTCTTCAAATTCTGTCTTATTTCTATTTAAACTTATTTTATCCATATACCTCTTGTTCCAATTATTTACTGCTGCTATTTTAACCAGTTCAAATTTAATTTCCTATATATATCTAAAAAATTTTTATTATCCTTACAAATCTTTAACCATTTCTTCAGTAGAAACACATCATTGTCATTGATTAATTCCTCCGTTTCAGTATTTATTTTTAATGGGAAATTTTTCAAATATTTTAGTTCAATAATTGGAGATATTTCCAGTGCTATTATTTTTTTACTTTAGACCATACTTCAAATGTTGTTCTTAAAATTTTGTTTTTTAAAGTAGTTTTTAATTTATTATCATCTAAAAAAATTGCATTTCCAATCTTTTCTATTTCCTGTAATTCCACTTTTCCCAAATTATATTCATCTCACGCTAATATCTTAATAACATTCCTTAAATGATATGCAACATAGTAATTTTTAATGTTCGGTATACCCAACCCACCCTCCTTTTGAGTTAAGTACTTTCTTAGGATCCAAGATCGCTGCAGATGGTGATTGCAGCCATGAAATAAAAAGGCGACTGATGCTTGGGAAACAAGCTATGAGAAACCTGGGGAACATAATTAAAAGTAGAGGCATCACCTTGCAAACAAAAAATTGCATAGTCAAAGCAATGGTATTCCCGGTGGTAATGTATGGGTGTGAGTGCTGGACCATTAGGAAAGCTGAACGCAGAAAAATAGATGCCTTTGAAATGTGGTGTTAGAAATAGATCAATCCTAGAAGAAATCAACTACAACTGCTCATTAAAAGTCAAATAGTAAAGATGACGCTAAAGTACTTTGGACATCAAATGAGAAGAGAGGATTCACTTGAGAAAACCTTGATGCTGGGAAAGGTGGAGGACAAAAGAAGGGGGTGGCCAAAAATAAGATGGCTAGATGGTATTGTAGATGCAATGGGCACAAAGCTGTGTGGGCCAAAGAACCCTTTTCCCATTTTCTTGGGGGACTTTTGTTTTCTTTCTTGTTTACTCATTTTTAATTTAAAAAAATTCTGGGAAGCAAAGAGCAGAATAGTAAACCAGCCCCCTATGGTGAACTAGCCCTGCACGTGGCTAGACACACACACACACCAATTAAAGTGGAGGAGCAAGGGATTAATTCCCCCAAATTAACCAATCTATTTGTTTCTCACTGCAACCAGTTGAAGCACCAACACCTGAGAATGTCAGATCCAGCTTAAGGAAGGGAATTAGTAAAGTAAAAAGCAACCTCTGTAGTTTCCAAGCCTCCCAGCAGCTGAGGAGTTAATCTCTATATATGAAATATCGCTCACCTAGAGTAGACTCCTGTCCCATGGTGGCTCTGACCAGCAACAGCAAAAACAAAGCCTCCATGACCATGTGGCAGAGAAATGAAAGAGAAACTACAAAAGGCCCACCACCACCTTCTCTCTCTCCTTCCACAAGCAAAAAGCCACAGCGACATCTGGTGGCACGAAAAACATAATGCAGCTTCGCCTGTGAGGGCTCCAGTCAGGATTTTTTTTAAAAAAATAAGGGATATTACGGGGAAATTAATAAAATGGGAGGGGGCGGGAAGAGGGGTAAAAATAAGAGGTTTTCCTGGGGAAAACGGGATACTTGACAGGTATGCATATGAGATAGTCCATAGCAAACCTTTGCCTGCAAAAGATCAAAATAAAATAACATAAAGTTCAATCCTTGTAATTTTTAGCAAGAGCTGGGAAAGACTGCTATCTAAATAAGCCTATAGGGGGAAAAATTCCTCCTCCCCAAGCCCACCCTCAAATACAGTCAATACTGAGCTGGTTGGATCAACAGCAACTTCCTGCTTTAGGCATTATCAAAGGATTTGTGCGAATTCCAGATAACATTTGGAGAGAAAGTTCAAAGTGAGTTTTCCACAATGGAAAAGCTATTCTCTGCAACATGGTGCAGTTTGCATAATTGTTGAAGCACCCAAATAAAACACTGCATGAAGCAGTGGAGATGGTCTGACAACAAGATTCTGAAAGCAAAATGTTTAGAAAGTGCTAAATGTATCAAAAGGAATTTGGTAACTATGGCAACAAAATTAGCACTAAAGCAACATGTTATAGCCGGGTGAATTTTTGCTGCTAACAGTGTGTATTCAGCTTGAATGTTACCCCAATTGAGATATTTACAACAATTGTACCTCTAAGAAATCGTATTCAAACATTCAGAAATTCCCATTAGAAAAGTATATTCCAGATCATCTCAAGATGATCTGGCACATACATATGTCATAATTTTTGTCACTTTATATTTACAGTTTTTCTGTGCTATCCATAACATTTTGGATCATAAGCCTGAAGAGGTTGACTTAACTTTATGAAAGCTCACTGATTGATTATTTTTTAGTGGTTCAATAACACAGCTTTTTCTCTGTGTTGTTTTTTCCCTTGGAGCTTAGAACAACTATTGATTAAAACTCTCGTATCCTTTCAGTCACTACGTGCACATTGGCTGATAGGTTCTGACAGTAGTAGTTCCAAGAATTAACTTTTCCAAGTTCTGGAATATTCTGAAGGCAAATGTGAGGCATTTTTATTTCACAAAAAGGAAAGTGCTGACAGACCTACTGATGCAATCAAAGTTACCACATATACTCGAGTATAAGCCGACCTAAATATAAGCCAAGGTACTTAATTTTGACCTGAAAACCCAGGAAAAATAGATTGACCCGAGTATAAGCCGAGGGTGGAAAATGCAGCAGCTGCTAGTGAGTTTCAATAATCAAAATACATAAAAATATGGTAAAATTAATTAAATTGTTGGCACATCTTAATCCAGCATGGTCTTGGGACCCTCGTTGTCATTAACCCGAGTATAAGCCAAGTCTCATTTTTTGGGGCTAAAAAACTTGGTATATAGAAAAGAAAATCAAGAACTGAATGCAAAACAGTTGAATGTTTTTTTAAAAAAATCATGTCAGAAGCACACAAAGGTACTTTCTGGGTGGAAAGGATTTTTGCTGGAAAAACTCCGCGCAGGGGACACCTGAATGAGATGCCTTTCATGTCCCCATAATCTTTTCCCACGGAAGTGGTCCCAATTTATCTACTTGCAATTTCTTGCTTTCAAACTGCTAGGTTTGCAGGAGCTGGGACAGAGACGAATGCTCATTCCTTCATGCAGTACTCGGGTCTTGAACTGCCAACTTGCCGACCTTCCAGCTAACAAGGTGAGCTTCTTAACCAGTGAGCCACTGCAGTCCCTAGTTGGATGTCAATGTACTATGGATATATTGTCATGCATGAATCAAATTGGAACCAACTTATATAAACCTTAATAGGGCTTTAAGAAGTGGTTTCTATCAGTTCCCTTCCCCCAGTGAGCTTCCATAGCTGAGTAAAGATATAAAGCTACACCTTTTGAGTCCTACTCCCTCACTCTATCCATTACATCACACAGGTTATTCCAGGATATACTATAGAAGCACTGAATGCTGATAAATTGTGTGAGGCAAATATAGGCAAACTGTTGGAAAGCCTGCAGACAAAGGTTTGAAATGATTTTTCAGTGGAGTAGGATTCATAAACCAGATGTAAGTACCATTCCCTTTAGTCCTGTAAAAAGGAATGTTTAATGTATTATGCAATAGAAAAGTCTCCAAAATATAATGGAAAGCTCTTATTTTCCACTGGCTCACATTGCTGGTAGAAGTTTATACATTGTTGATTATAATCCAACTTGAAGCTAGTTTCAAATGCAACCCCAGTAAAAAATAGTCAAATAATTGTATAGACTTCTGGAGAACTTTACTTGTGAAACAAGGTGGAAATCAATACAATTCTGTATTTAAATTCAAAATTATTATAAATTGTGTAGAAGGTACTTTCTATTTATTATTCTACTGTATCTACATAATTTAAAATTCTCTTTTGTATTATCATTTAGGTTACAAACTGTCTTATTGCTATTATTGCATCCATTTTAAAAACTTAAAACTCACGTGCCAGAAAGAACATTTAGGTTCATTTGCTAGTTGCCCTTGAGTTACAGAAGGGAGAGACAGCACACTTTAACCCCCTTAACACCCAAAGGAGCAAAGGGTGGTTGCACCAACTATATTTAAACATCACTAAGCAAGAGATCAGCTGCCCATCCTAGTAAGCTATACAAACATTCATAATGCCCTGCAGCATTATCAACTTCTTTTGTGACTCCTTTCCCTTTTAAAATGAATTTGTCTTGCAACGGGTAAGCCATTATTTTGATGCTGGTTATAACTATGAGAAATGAGAATGCCTTTAATTTAAAGGAGGCTGTTTGAAGTTTAGAAATCTACCCTACAACCTCTTTACAGATACTGTATTTACTTGAGTATAAGCTGATTTGTTCAGCACCAAAAATGTGCTGGAAAAAAGCAGACTCGGTGTATACTGGAGTCATCTATTCTATTTCCATGGCTGCACGGGAGATCTGCACATTTGAGACCATCTCATGCTGTGATTTATAGAGCTGACCACTGAACATAGATAAACGTCTTGGTCAGGAAATGGTTAGATCTGGATCATGGCTGCAGCCATGATCTTATATATATTTTTCTGCAAACGACAGGCTTTCATGTAGAAGTGATCCAGGTGGCTAAAGAGCCAGCCTTGATCACTTCTACAGCGAGTGAAACACACACACACCCTGCCCTGATGCCCGCAGCACTTACCAGACTCTCCTGTGCCTCTCCTATTAGAAATGGGTAATCTTGGACCAAAACGAAAATGCCGGTCATACAAGGCTCGTTTATTTTGATTACTGAAACTCACTGGTAGCTGCTGCATTTCCCACCCTAGGCTTATACTTGAATCAGTCAGTTTTCCTGGTTTCTTAGGTAAAATTAGGTAGCTTGGCTTATATTCAGATCGGTTTATACTCAAGTGTATATGGTAATTTGATACTGTGATTAGGTTTCTACCCAAATCATCTAATATTCTTTTGTGGGGCACCATACACCATATATTGGGGGCCAGGTTAGATGTAATCTTAACATGCAGAGTAATCTTGAACTCTTACAAATTTGGAAAACAAAGGTGTTTTTTTTTTACTCCTACAGTTGAATCTATGAAGTAACCTTTAATCATATAATATATATGATCTGCAAGTTACAGCACAAACAATGAAATTATGAGTTCACTACAAACATACTTAATTGCCAGCACAGTTCTCTTTATATCAGATTTAGTTAAGCCTTCAATTTATACTGATCAAGAGATATAGCTTGATTTCTTATGATTTTATACACTTATGAACAATGTATGAAGCTGCTTATGAATCTGCTGCCCTCCATCAAGATGGATTCAAATGGGATTTAATCTACTCAAGGACCATCACCTGACATTTGGCGTTGAGTTGCTGGCAGTATGTTCTACACCAGGAGTTCTCAATCTTTTTAAGCAGGGGGCCGGGTCACGCTCTCTCAGATTTCGGGGGCCAGATGTCCATTTTGCCCTTCCTCCACCACGTGGGCACTTCCTGGTGTGGCACCTCCTGGTGTGGTGGAGGCAGTGGGGGGGGCACATGAAATGGTGCTGTGGGCCACATCCAGCCCATAGGCCACAGGTTGAGAATCCCTGGTTTACACTATTACCATAGCAGGATAACCTGGCCAGACTCCTGAACAGTATATTTGGATTTAGAAAACCTTTCTCCAGAACCTTTTTTTAAAAGAATGTTAATAAAATGCCCCCTTTGAAATTCTGATCTAATTACATTGATCCTTCTTTTTAAACCTCTTATTACTTACTTCCTTTAAAGATGTTAGGGTTTTTCTCTAAATGTTGATTGATGAATTATAAAATGTTATACAGTAGTTACACTGTTGTAATTATTTTGTATGGTTAAACCAGCTGAACAAGTTTCCTACCCAAGGGTATGTCTTTATGTTTCTCTTTTATTCATCAGTAATGCAAGTTGACAAGCACTATAACAGAGATGAAGGAAAATGAGGGGTCTGGATTAGAGGCTGCTATTATGTAGAAAGAGGTTTACAGGGGTTTTTTGATAGATGGATTAAGACTCAGAAATCCTTTTATCTGAGAAAAATGGACTTTTTTTATAAAAAGCATTAGTTTGTTTACAGGATGACTAAGATGATTTTTGTATATGTGTGTATTTTTGAAAGAAAAACCTTATCTAACTCCAATCATGATTTTAAAATATATTTATATACACTCGAGAAAATGATTAGATGTGCATATTTCAATATGAACTCAATATGCCCCACTGAACACAACTAGAAATGAGATTGACATTGTGATTTCCCTTTGGATATTTATTTGGAAACTCAGCATGTGTCTAGAAATTCCAGCTCAACCTCCTTCCAAAAGAGTAATTATTAAAATATATTTTAATTAAAGTTGAATAAAAGCAAAAAGGGAAATTTGTTAACCGAGGTTCCACTGTATTATAAAAGCAACCAACTAAACCCAAATCCTTTAAAAACATAAGTGTTCACCTTCCGCCTAAAAACCAGAGAAGAATGGGGAAGCTCCAAGTTATTTGGGAAGGCAAGATTTGTGAACACTGCCCTACCTAAAATATTTGTGTGCCTCTCCAGATCCAACACTGACCTAGGAAAAACACCATTGTCTAAAAACTAAAGAGAAAGTTGCCACCAGACATAACATACCTGGAAATTGGCTGGGTCAGAACAAGATGCACACAAACAATAAGAACAACAACTCTGTCCCTGTGCTACTCCACTGCACAATATGCTAGTGCCATATGTTATAAATCAGCACATGTCAAAGACGTGCATGTAACTCCTAATGAATTATGCAAGATTATTACAGGTTGCCTGAAACCTACCCCATCTGAAAAAAATCTATTATTTAAGTATTTTTAAATACTTTCTTTAGAGGAAAAGGTAGTCTGATCTCCAGTTTTGGAAGTGCTGCACCAAAGATGGCATTCATCATTTTTTCCAAACACTTTTCAGCTCTAGGTATCTTCTAGGTACTCTATTAATATCTTTACCTATAAAATGGTGGGTGGGCCGTGCGTGTCCGGCATGCGTGGCCACACCCGTCCCGACTATCCTGTAATGAGCTGGCCACACTTACCATCTGCACCATGGCAAGATTCTGGCTGGGCCTCTGGAAGTCACTTAATATCCTTTGAAGCAGAGTACGATGATCAAAAATAATGAAGCATAATGAAGCTACTTGGATACAGGATACGTTTTCTGTGAAAATTTCAGTTATGAAAGAGAGGAGAGTTGGAGAGGGTAGAATGATGATATAAGCTCTTATACTATCCCAGCTTACATAATAGATTTTCAATATGTTTGTGCAAGAGGGGTGATGGAAAGTTGAATCCCTCTAGTGATATTATGTATTTGTATCTGAATTTGTATTCTATTTTACGGTCTTAATCACCTGGAGCTGTTTTATATTTGTGCTGTTCTTATTCCATCAGGAGCAATAAAAATATCTGGGACTTTGTCCATTTTTGTTTAAAAGAGCCATTTAGATAATTTGCATTGCCTTAATGTTATCTACAAGCAAATTTTCTTCTGAGACAATGTTGATGAAGGGAACATAAGGGTGTATATTTTGTAGTATCCCATTTCCAGAATTATTATTTTATTACTGTCATTTTTGTTGTCATGAAAATCTTACAGTGATACATGTACAATGTCTGCAGATGATAGATAGATAGATAGATAGGATCTTTTTTAAGCTGCCATTTCTCTGTCTCCAGCTGCCGCTGATCACCCCTTTCCCCCATTTTTCATACAATAAATCATTTTGGAAATTCGTGAAAAAAATAGAAAATAATTTCCCCCCTTTAGAATGTGCATAAAAACATGGTGCGTCTTATACTGTAGTGTAATGTGTCTTATACACTGGCAAGATAGAGAGATAGATACATAGTGTAGGTAATACTGATGTAGAGGTAGCACCATAGAATCCAGAGAGTAGTAATGTATCATTGCAAGAAACAGAATTTTAGGACTGAAATTTCACAATAGTACTTAAGGAAAGTGTTTCTTTCTAGAGGGAGACAGGAAAACTTCCTTCAGATACGATGTAACAAGTTCAGGTGAAGTGCTGAAGTAAAGAAATTTTCACAGTGGCCTCAATTTTAAGTTTATCTATCAAAGATTTAATATAATAATGTAATTAATGGTGTCTAAATAAGATTAATAAAGCACTATAGTTAAATGTATCTAAATGCCATTACAATACTAAATGAAAGTTAATTTAATGTCAACTCCAGAAGTACTGGCATAATAGGTTATTTTCTTGAGCTATGTTTTGCAGTGAGGAGAAAAAATACTTTAAAGGATGGATGTGCATGTGGAATTCCTGACACTAATTTATATTTATTATCTCAATTAACTGTCAGGAACCTTACCTTGAGCCAGTGCTTTCAAACTCATAGATTTAAAATATAATTGTTGTCACAAAGGTGTGAATTATCTGTGGAGTACCTGTTTATTTGCTTATTTGTCTTGATATCTCTAAGCATGGCATAGGACTGAAATAATGTATTATAACTGTTTGTTTTACACTTGTGCCCCTGACAAGATAAAAATCAAAAACCCATGTACTTCAACTCTGCTTCTGGCATTTTTATGCTAATTGCTTAATCTAAGCAATACAGGAAACCCTGTATTTTATTTACCCTCTAGAATCATGCCTAGCAAACCACTGTACAGTTTCACAGAAATAATATCGATAATATATAGGAGAAATGGGAACATTATATTTTCTTCTATTTAGGTAAGCGACCTTGAGAGAACTGGGACCTAAAATGTTTTAATTATTTTAAATAAACATTTTAAATGCATATTAACACTACCCCCAGTTTGGCTAGGTTATCCTGCTATGGTAATAGAGTAGACCATACTGCCAGCAACTCAACCCCATGTGTCAGGTGGTGGGTAACTAACCTGACAACCCTGAGGACTAACTGGTGTCAAAGTCCACAGGGAAGGGTGATTGTCCCCAGATGGATTAAATCCCACTTGAATCCATCTTGATGGAGGGCAACAGTTTGACCAATACTGGCTTGGGGCTAAAGAGGAGTTTATGTGCCAAAAGGGCTCAGGACCAGAAAGTGACTTGTGGAACTGAATCAGTGGTGGTGGTGGTGGTGGGATCATGCTGCAATGAGGAAAACAGATGAAAGGGCTCTACATTATATCCTCAGGGCAGTCATCATGGCTGATTGCCATGAGGATCGCCTATATTCGGACTTGGATATGGCACAAGAAGAAGATTAACACTAACATTTGTATCAATTAATCTAAATTGTCTTTCCTAATTTTTCATGTGTAGCGGACCCTCTGGATGGAGGGAATCTGAAAGCACATCTGGGAGAATCTTATCTGGAAATGACTATTGAGCTAAGCTTTTGTGGGCATGGCTTAAGATAGTTACCCAGGAGAATAATACAAATTCAATTTCAAACTAACAATTTTATTTTAGCCTGAGCTTTTGTAGATCAAAGCCCACTTACTCATACACTGGAGTGCAAATCCATGTCTGGTATATGTACTTGTATCTGACATAGATTCAAAAGTTTAAAAGTTATAGTTATAAACATGAGAATAAAAGTGTCTGTATACAAATGTACATAATAGATACAGTATACATCAGTAGAATATAAAATAGGATTACAAGTGCAAAGTAAAAATCATTATAGCTGGTGTTTAACCTGTCCTCGATATAGTTGGTTCTCTCTAATGCTCCATCCCTGGTTGCCTTCCAAGCAAACCTGGCAACAGCGGCGGTCAGATCAGTGATTTTATCTGAGAGCATGGTTCTCAACATATGATGATTCAGCTCGATTTAAGGGAAGGCAGCAATAAGGTCATGCCTAAGGTTATCTTAAAACTGGCATTCTAGAAGTAAGTGTTCAGCTGTCTCCACCTTCCCAGCCTGACAGATACATAAGCACTCCTGAATAGGAACTTCCTTAAATAACCGCAATAATACAAATTGAATGTTTATTTTTTGGCATTATGGTCATCTTCAGAAATCTGTGCAACAATTGCTGTATCTGTAAATACTATGAGACATTAGGGCAGACGATATTTAATATGGTAATGAAAATAATCAAACAAGTAAAATAATCAAACCATTGGTGGCACAGTGGTTTTGCTGCTATGCTGCAGCAAAAACGTTAAACTGCTATGCTGCAGAAAAAACATTGTAAATTCAATCCTGATAGTGATCAAGGTTAACCCAACCTTCCATCCTTCTGAGGTTGGTAAAACGAGTACTCAGCATGTTTGGGGGGAAATGCTAATTACCTTGTGAACTGCCCAGAGAGAGAGCACTAAGGGCAGTATATAAATGTAATTGCTATTGCTATAAAGAACTATGAAGAGGGCATGAACTGGAAGGAGAGGGCAGAGGATCAGTTTAGCCAGAACAAAATCCCTCTGTTTGCATAAGCAAAAGGGACGGTCTGTCTCCCTGCCACATGGTACAGATTTCATTTGGATAATTGCAAGGGTGGGAAGTGTTGCTTCGATTTATTTTTGCCTAAGAACTTGGCAGAAACATGAAAACTCTGCTTTTTAACAGTAGGTTTTGCAATGCAGTACCCTAACACATTTTAACAGATTATGTTAAATTTTAATCTTTGCTGACATAATTACACTAATTCAACTGTAATTTTATTAAACTGGAATTGCCAACAGTGTGTGTCCTCTGCTTGGAGCCCAGGAGCTCCAGGAGCCTTTTCCTTGTGTGGAAAATCTTTTATGTAGTTCATTTGTAAGCAATATTTGCTGCAATTTTTTTGTTTTGTTATTGTTCAGTCACACTGTCGATTCCGACCCTATGGACCATTGCCAGGCACCTCTGTCCACCACCATCCTCCTCTGCCTGCCCAGCTTTGTGCCTGTTGCATCTACAATACCATCTTTTTTGTTGTTCAGTCGCACAGTTGATTCCGACCCTTTGCGACCCTATGGACCATTGATCTCCAGGCACCCCTGTCCTCTACCATTTCCTCAGCCCGCTCAGCTCGGTGCCCGCTGCGTCCACAATGCCATCCAGCCATCTCATCCTTGGCCGTCCCCTTTTTCTCTTGCCCTCCACCTTTCCCAGCATCAAGGCTTTCTCAAGTGAATCCTCTCTTCTCATTTGGTGTCCAAAGTACTCCAGCTTCATCTTTACTATTTGACCTTCTAAGGAGCAGTCAGGACTGATTTCTTTCAAGATTGACTTATTTGTTCTCCTCGCTGTCCAGGGTACTCTCAAAACTCTCCTCCAACACCACATCTCAAAGGCATCTACTCTTCTGCGCTCAGCCTTCCTAATGGTCCAGCTCTCACATCCATACATTACCACCGGGAATACCATTGCTTTGATTATACGGATTTTTGTTTGCAAGGTGATGTCTCTACTTTTCACTATGTTCCCCAGGTTTCTCATGGCTTGTCTCCCTAGAATCAGTCGCCTCTTTATTTCATGGCTGCAGTCACCATCTGCAGTGATCCCAGATCCCAAGAAAGTAAAATCCGTCACTGCTTCTACTTCTTCCCCGTCTACTTTCCAGGTGCTGATAGGGCCTGTTGCCATTATCTTGGTTTTCTTGATGTTAAGTCTCAGGCCAGCTTTTGCACTCTCTTCTTTCAACCTAATCAGTAGCTTCTTTAAATCTTCCTCACTTTCTAGCCAAAGCAATTTGCATTGCTTTGACTATGCGAATTTTTGCTTGCAAGGTGATGTTTCTACTTTTAACTATGTTCCCCAGTTTTCCCATAGCTTGCCTCCCAAGAATCAGTCGCCTTTTTATTTCATGGCTGCAATCATGGCTGTATTCTAACCTTACTCAAAGTGAATCTGTTGAGGACCTAGTGCATAAAATACAAAGCAAAGGAAATATTTGTAATGGAACTGTCGTAGTTAGCTGCTACTCGGATCCGAGCATATTTTTTTCCTGGGAGTCATTTTCTCAGTTGATGGATGTGTCTCTGGTGACTCAATAAACGGATCCTGGTAAGAAACATGTGACCACACACATTGCATTGAATAGATGGTGGAGGGCATGGTTGAGCTAGATGAAGCTTCCGTGCTTGTCGCTTAGCCTCTTCATGTCGGCAGTGTTCTACTTCGAAGTGGTCGGTAGCAACAGAGATGGTTTGGAGTCAAAGTGGGTGATCTACAGCTGCTGCCTCCCACTTTTGTGGGTTTATACCTGACACCTTCATGGTTTGTTTCAGCTGGTCCTTATAAACACTTCAAAGGAACGCCACAAGTTCTTGTACTGGAGCTAAGTTCCCCATAAATAATTTTATGAGGAAACCAGATATTATGGAACCACACGTTATATCAGGGGTTCCCAATATTTTCCCACCAGGGGCCAGGACCCATCACCACACTCAGCTGTGATGGCTGCAGGCATGGCTGTGCCTACAACTTACTTTTGAGTAATTATTGGTGGCAGCAGCAGGAATCGTATTGTTTTTACAGGGTTTTGCACAGCCGCTGCCTCTTCCCAGGGCAGCGGGAGCATGCTTTTCGGAGCATGTTCTCTCTGGGTTTGGAATTTTCCAAGCCTTCTCCACTGCGCTTCGGCAACTGGAGAATGGTGATGGATGACTTCCTGGTTCCGCGCTGAGATCCTAAGGCACCTATGTAAGCTCCACCCAGCACCAGAAGTCATCCACCACCACTCTGCAGGCAATTCCTGCCACCGCCGTAGTAAGTGTTGTGGCATGACTTCTGGTGGTGGTGTGCAGGTCTAGAGGTGCCCAGGTAGGGTTGACATATGTCCCAGAATACCAGGATTGTCCCGATTTTAAGGTAAAACAATTTGTCGCATCCAGTTCAATAAAAATCATGTCAAAGTCCCAGATTTTTATGCTCACATTAAAATATAGCCACAAGGGGTTTTTATCTTTTTGTTTTGTTTACTCTCTGATATTCCCTCCTTTGTTTCCTTCCTATGATGGGATCACTGCACATTGCATGCTCTCTTGGCCAGGTGTTGTTGGCATGAAGCAGGCAGGAAGGCTGGTGGAGCAGATGAGATCAGCCTCAGGGGATCTGCCGCCAATGGCATAAAGTCATTCTTCGCCATGCCACAGAGACCTTTCCGCCTCGGCACCGGCAATGGTGAGCATGCTCTTGCCAGAGGGGTACAAACTGGTGTTTTGGAGGAGAGCTCAGGGAGCCACCACCTTATTTCACTCCCACCCCCACGAGCAAAATAAACCCTTGCAGGGATTGTGGCTGAAACACATGGCAGGGGTTGGGACACATGGCAGGGGTCGGTAGGTGGATGGGTGGAAAGATGCTTGGATGGTGCCTGCAGAACAATCTTTCCATGTCATTCTGTGGACTTCATGCTTCCCCTCCCTCTATAAGAACAAGCTTAATTTGCTTCCCCCACACCCCCGGGTAGATAACAATAACCCACCCATTTTTGTCAAGTATACTTCTGTCCCAGTTTTGTGGGAGAGAATTATGGCAATTCTATGCCCAGGTGGCCACCGTGGGCCAGATTAATGATATGCACAAATTGGATTAGGCCCACAGGCCGAGGGTAGGGAACCCCTGTGTTATATAATAAGCATTGGTATAATAACTAATATATGTACCCACCTTGTATATATATATTAGTTATTATACCAATGCTTGTTGTAAAACTTGCAGTTCCATAATTCATAGCAGAGCAGTAATAGTAATAATCTAATAAAATTTTATTTCAGAAGGCAAATGTTTACTAGACTCATCTTTCAGATATTCTCATACACATGTATTCATTATATCTTTACCTAACAAATTTTTCAATATTCAGAGCTGTTATGTCAGATGTTTGGATTGGATAATTATGGCAGGGGCAGGGAGAGGCAACTTGATTGGGGCAGAGGCAAAGGAGATGGTTAATATTTCCTCAATCAAAATGGTATTGTAATGGCTAGAGCTCTAAAGTGGAAAACATAAAAGAAGGGTTATACATTTATTATTATAGTAATCCAAATTGTGACCAAGCCACAGGTGCTTTCAAGTTAATAACAAAACAGATAGGAGATCTCATTCTCATTACATCAATGAAGTCATTAAAATGAACTTGAGTAAAGCTTGATGTTTCACATTTTACCATATAGAACTGATATTTTTAAGTGTCAGGTAGGCACTTTGAAGCATTAAACTGAACACTTTGAAGCATTAAACTGAACACTTTGAAGCATTAATTCTTTGTTGTCCTCTAAGTAAGTACCCATTTTTGTTGTCTTTCAAATGCTTAACACAGGATGCTTCCAGGGGGAAAGAGCTGAAGATCTAATTTAGGTGAAGCACAAGTACAACGCACACACACACACACACACACACGTACGCATGCACACACGTGCATGCACGCACACACACATGCGTGCACACATGCGCACACGCGCGCACACACACCCCAGAGCTACAGGTATATCACAGTAGAGCCACCACTGATGATGAATTATCTGGGCTTCCCAAAAAAGAAAACATAGATAATACACAAATTCACATGCAGATAATTAACAGTTTTATATAGTTTTAGTTCTTGGATACTTCCCTATTAAATAATCCAAATGTTAGCCTAAGACAATTTTTGTTCATCTTGACACCATTTTATATAGGAAACATTTCTATACATTTTCTCCCTAGTTTAGCACTAACCTTAACACTGTAGTGCTAAATTAATACAATGGTAATTCAAATGCCCACCATTTCTTGTACATTCAGCACTATATCACTGAAAGAAGGGATTTGAATGCTGGCAAACAAGGAGGGAAGGATGATGATGATAATAATGACAGAGAAGGGTGAAGGCAAAGAGAGTTTGTGTAGCGTGCAGACACCAGAACCATACCTTTGTGAGATAATTAAACATTCCTGTGAGCATGGCAGCAATAATTTAAATGTGAAGGTGCATTCATATTAATCCAAGTTAAAATTCTGTGTGGTTAGATGTTAAATTGCTGATAGTCGAATTAACAAACTCATTTCTTCACTTATATCTGCTGGCTCATTTACTGGTCTGCCAATTGCTGCCAGAGACATCCACAGGACTTGGGTTTGGGCAATGACTAAGAGAAGAAAGTGGCTTCATCTTGGCAGTCCAGGGTTTGATCGGGACACGAAACAAGAACTTACATCTGCAGTGTTGCTTTCAGTCACCTTCCTGCATTTAGATCAGGAGTTCTCAACCTTTTCAAGCTGGGCACTCAGACAGCTTCAGGGGCCAGACAGCCATTTTGCCGTTCCTACACCACATGGCACTTCCTGGTGTGGTGGAGGCGGTGGGGGCCCACATGAAATGGTGCTGCAGGCTGCATCTGGCCCACAGGCTGCAGGTTGTGAATACCTGATTTAGATGTAGGCATTACAGTAATAAAATGCATGACATTTGTAAGACAAACAACTGCCTTGACAAATATACAAGCTTCATTTGTTGCTCCTGTAGAAACTCCAGCTTTGGAATACAACTAATTGACATAGGGTTATCTGTCACATATATATACGTGAGGTGAAGGCTTCTGCCTGTTTTTCTCTCATAAATCTTCAGCATACTGAAGCAACAGTACTACCCCCTCCATTACAAGTGTCAAATCTTACAAATTGGCAAAGGTTACATTTCACTGTGCCCTCCTAAATGTGTTGTTTCTGAACTTAGCAACAGATCACTGACAATTAAGGGTAGAAGGCTCAGGCAATGTATTTAATGTACAGCACAAATGAGGTTTCTGATGAATGAATACAAGGAAGCAAACAGAAAACAACAGCTATGGCAAGAATCAGAAGAGCTGAGAACCACTTTGTGGGTATTATTGTTAGCTCCATTTTAGACACAGCAGAGACCTTGAGCTCAAAAAAAGAATATTATCACGACAGTCCTTCAAACTGAAAGCCTTCATCAAAAACATTTTTCATCATTGTACTTTATATACAGTCATGTTTATCATTTAAATGCACAAGGATAAAATATATGTACAGTAAAACCTCGCATAAAGAGCTCCTCGCTTAGAGACTAAATCACTTAAAGAGCAGAATTTTCTCTGAATGGTCACCTCGCTTAACAACTAAAACCAACCAAAAACTTGCTTAAACAACTAAACCGGGGTTCTCAATTCCCCACACACACACACACACCAGAAGTCACAATTGGCCACTTACAATGGTGTTTCTCTAAAAGAGCAAACTCGCTTAAAGAGCAATCCCATTGAACGCATTATGCTCTTTAAATGAGGTACCACTGTACTTACCGGTAGATGGGCAAATTCACATCCTTCCAGCAGTAAATAACACAGGGCAGGTTCACCAACTTCTAGCAGCAAATGTTTGAACCTTTTAAATTTTATACCTTGGGGCAAAGTGCAAATTGCCCTGCCCTAACTGCAGTCCTGAGTGGGATAAAAACACTTTCAAAAACATATTTTACAGATTATTTTATAATGCACTAACCTTGTAGGAAGTAGAATACTTAGAGAAGTTTAAGAGCTTAATTGAGGTATATCACAGATGCAGGGATTATATATGCAGATATCGTATTGCCAAAACACATATTGACCATGTTCAATCAGCCCCTGTGGATCACTCTACACTTGGAATGACAGGGAAGAACAGTCTGAACATGTGAAATATAGTTTATGTGTACGTACAGAAGGTCAATGTCCAGTATGATACAATCCAATTTCTCTCCTTGATTCTTCATGCACTTTCTGCTCAGCACGAATACACTATATCAGTGATGGTGAACCTTGGCACTCCAGATGTTCTTGGAGTTCAATTCCCAGAAGCCCAAGCCCCCTGTGAATCCACACAAATGGGTTTACTGCGATTCATCCGGCCCGCGCCATCCTCGTCGCTCCCAGAAGTGGGAGTAAAATGCACCCGTATGGGCGCATTTTACTTCCGCTTCCAGGAGCGACGAGGGTGGCGTGGGCCATATGAATCACAGTAAACCCATTCATGTGGATTCACAGGGGGCTTGGGATTCTGGGAATTGAACTCCAAGAACATCTGGAGTTCCAAGGTTTGCCATTATGACACAATATCTAGCACTCTCTCTCTCTCTGATGACTATAACCTACACCAGCAACTCATCTCCAACATGATGCCTTCCAACATGATGCCTTCTTGCCTATTGGTAATGCTGGTTTAGGTGATGGGAGGAGCAGACCAACATCGCTTGAAGGTACCATATTGGTGAAGTTTGTATAATGTAAGATATTTCTGTTTATTAGATTGTTTTATTTAAGGAAAATATAGAATTGTGGACCATAACTGAAAATAATTTGATGACTGACTGTTGAATTAATTCTGCCACCACTACATCTAGTGATACAATGAGATTTCGTAATACTGAAGCATGTTAAAAACACTTCTAGCATTAATTACATAATTAATTTGGGCAAAATAGATAATATAGCCCTCAAGCCACTTTCTGCTAAATCATTAATTTAATTCTATGCTTGCTGAAATGTGTGTTCTGGTTTGGCCTTCAGAGACCTATTAGTCATTACTTAAGCAATCAGTATCTGTTTCTAGAAGCTCTTTGTGTATGTGACTCAGTGATCCTGATCCAACTGTATTCCGATTGCAGCTTTAGAACTGATATTTCACATGACCAATTAGCAGCGGAAATGTAAAATATTAGTTACACATTTAGGCATCATTTTTGTTGGACTGATAACAAAGAACTCTACTTGCTTCCATTAGTCTTAGGCTCATATAAATAATGGAATCATAGGACTGGAAAGGTCACCAAGGATCATTGAATTGGACCCCTTGCTGAAACAGGAAATCCACATCTAAAGCATTCCTGACAGATGGCCACTAGCCTGTTCCATCTTTCACATGACAACCCTTCAAATATTTTAAGTAATCTATCATATCGAGCTAAACATATTAGGCTCCCTTCAACTGTTTTTCACAGTGTTTATTTCTCATACTTTTTATCATCCCAGTAACTCTTTTCTGGACATGTGGCAGCTTGTCAATATTCTTCTTAAACTAAGCAGCCAAGAACTGTAGATGCAATAGTGTGGGTGAGGCCATGGCAGAACAGAATAGTATGATAACTTTCCTTTGACCTCGACACTGCATTTCTATTCATGCCACATAGCATTGTGGACTTTATTGTTGTTAATCTTGTTGTTGTTTTGTTGTTGCTGCTGCTACTGATATGTCACAAGGTTGATTCATGTTTATCTTGTGGTGTCCTAAGATCCCTAGACCCTTTTCATATACAACTATTGCCAAGTCAGATCTCAACCTTCCATAATAGTACACCTGGTTTTTCCAGCCTAAATGTACAATTCTATAATTTGCTATATGTTTATTTTGTGTTAAGGGGTTGGGGTGTGTGTAACCCAGTTCTACAATCCCACATGATAATTTACAACCCAAGTTTTTTTCCATCCAAATTATTAACTCTTTACTTACCTGAGGCATTAGCCTCCTCATTGTCTCATTTGCTTTACTTACATTGAGTTGACCATTGTTTCTCCTTTAGAAGACGACAGAGGTAACATTGGGAGGGCAACAGTTCTGCCTTTTGTCACCCATTATAGTTTCCCATTTTCTGCATATAGCGGACTTACTGCTTTCATCTTCTTTCTCTTACTCTGAACATAGCTGACCACCACCTCTTTTTTTTGCTATTTGTAACCCCTCGCAAGTCTGTATTTGTTCTGAGCCTTAGCCCTCCTGACTTTCTCCGTACAAATACAGACTATTTATACTTTTCCTTGCTGACTTGTCTTTCCTTTATACAGTATTTGCTCCTTTAAAATCTTAGCTGATCTGAAAGCTCCTTATGCAGCAGCTAGCCTGGGTTCTCTAGATATGTCTTCCTCTTCCCTCTTGTAGGAATTGTTTGTGCTTCCAGCACTAAGAAAACAACAACATACTCCATTCCCTTTGATTATTTCTGACTGTGTGTCTTCCTCCACATGCTCTCTGTATATACTTTCATCCTGAAATGCATCTTCATGTTTAGTGATGATACAGGCAGTTCAAGCATGGGTGCCAATAGAGGGATGAAGTCAACACTGGACATTGTTTCTTAATCAGGACTAAACAGGTAAAAGGCCATAGAGCTGTGTGCAACCTTGACATCTGCAAGGAGGGGAGAGTACACATTTTTTCATTGCCTTCACCTGATCCCTTCATAAACTAAAACAGGGGTCAGTGGTTTGCAAACCTGAAAATGTCATTGGATTCCAACTCTCACCATCCCCATGCAGTAGAGCTTGTCTGCAAGACCATGATGTGAACTGGAGTCCAATACTGGGAAGGCTACAATCTCTTCCTCCTCCTCCTCCTTCTTCAAGTGCTGTATCCGATTCCAAATATTGGCTATCCTCATGGTGACCAGCCATGAAGATTGTCCAGGAAATATAATGTGGTGGCCTTCCATTTACATTCTGCATTGCAGCACTGTATCACTGTACTTGTACCATTGATCCAGTTCCGTGAGTTATTTTCTGGTCCTCAGCCCTTTTGGCACACAAAGTCCTCATCAGCACCAGGCCAGTATTAATGAAGCTGCTGCCCTCCATCAAGATGGATTCAAGAGGGATTTAATCCACTTGGGCACCATCGCCTTTCCCTGTCGTCTTCACTATTAGTCCTCAGGGTTGTCAGGTTAGTTAATCATCGCCTGATGATCGACGTTGAGTCACTGCTGGTATGGTCTATTACCATAGCAGGATAACCTGACCAGACCAGGTAACCTGGCAATCTACTGTAATAAAAGCAAGAAATCTACTTGCATAATCCTATTTTTGATATGTCAGAAGAGTTGAGCCAGCCAATTAACAGTTGATTAAAAAACAGTCCTTCAACTAACCAATGTTTCAACATTAATCTGTATGTAGCTACTGTACTATAATGCTATCACTAGGAGTCACCTACCCTAAAATTGTTTTCTCTGTTTGCTTCAGAGATAATTTATTTAGCATTGTAAACTTGCTTGAAAAGTTAATATTGTAGTTTATCACCCAACTGCCAATCTCTTCTTCAGTTACTACAATTTGACACAGTAATTTTATCAGTATGTGCTATAAATAAGCACTCTTTAGCAAGCAGAAACTTTGCACACTAACTAGGTACAGTACTAATTTTTCATATGTAGAGAACAAAATCTATTTCAATAGGTAGGCAGGAGAAAAGACTTTGTACTTCTCTGAAAATTTAGTTGGTGTTACATAAGCATGGGAGATAAAAATATCTACAAATTGTTGGGAATTTTTTTTTGGTAGATCCTTAGCAGCATGAATTAAAAGAAGTACTGTACAGTATTCAGGTTTTCTGCCTCTTTTAATCATCAGTCTATTGGTTGGAAATCAGCAAAAACTAGCTTTTGACAAAATTAATAAGCCAGTTATCTGGTTTATTACTCAGCATTGCTTAAAAATTAATGACATACAGTATATTAATCAAATGTAGCACTTTGTACAATTAAGAATGAACAACTAAGGTTATATTTCAGCAAAAGAAAATCACATCTGTGTTATGTTGATTTGCAATGCAAGTGTATGTTGAAGTCACTTTAAAAAACTGAACTTGAAAGGAAAATTAACTCTGATTGAATTTTGCCATAGGTTTTTTGGATTATTCATAGGTATGGTTTTATGTTAGCTGAATTCCTAATCAAACTCACTACTTGAAGGTGAGCTAAAAGCTGTCTAAGAAGATATGCATGATAATAAAAGAGAACAGATGTATATGTGCCTCTGAAGACTATGAACTCCTGTTACCCACAACTTTGCATGGATATTAATTGGGGTGTACATGTCATTTTCTTTTTTAAATGCATTAAAATTAATTAATTAATTAAAGTTCTTTTGTAGATCAATTAATTAATTAATCTACAAAAGGCTTCAGGCAATGGTGGGCATCAGCAGGTTCGCACCAGTTTGCCAGAACTGGTAGCAGAAATTCTGGCTGGCCCCGCCCATCCAAGTTTTGAAATAAAGCTGTCCTAATTTGGGTGCAACACAGGGCTTTCCCCCTGGCCACGCCCACCATACCACACCCAGTGTGGTATTATTATTTTTTTGAAGTCTACCACAGGCTTCAGGCAATATTTGGAGTTGTGAAAATTGGACACATGGGGACACGAATGCTGTACACATATAGCACATTCAATTGAATGATTTAAAGCTGCTCAATTCAAAAGAGTTAATAGCCCTATATGGCAGTGGGCCAAGATACCTGAGAGACCACATCGTCCCGAGAGTGTCTGCCCGTCCAACCCGAGCGGACCGGAGGGGCTCCCTAGTTGTGCCTTCAGCTAGAGGGGTCTGCCTCTCTGGCACTAGGAGAAGGGCCTTCTCTGTGTCCGCACCAGCCCTCTGGAACCTCCTTCCAACAGAATTAAGGCTAGACAGAATTGCTGCCCTTCAGGAAAAGTCTGAAAAACTGGCTGGCAGGGCAGGTGTGGGGCCTTAATGGGAATATGGCTCCAGCCTGTTGGCTCATCCCTAGTTAATATTCCCCCCAGTTAACATACCTCAGTTAATATCCCTCCCTCTGTGTTGTTGTATCCCCCCATTCCCTTTTATTCTTTTAATTGGGGTGGGGGCTAGTAGGGTGGGTAGGCGGGTGGGTGATTTGGGATTTTAAAATCTGTTCTTATATGTTTTTAACTGTTGTACGCTGCCCTGAGTCCGGTCCGCCTGATTGGGCGGCATAAAAATTAAAAAATTAAATTAAAATTAAATTAAATTAGTAGTCTTCAGTATCTTCTTCAGCCATGCAGTGGCAGGCTTCTTCTTCCATGTCTAGGTCAGACGTGAAACTGCCAAAATGAAGGCACCTTTTGGTGAAGTCACTCTGCAGTTCCTTTTGCCTGACCTAGTGTGAGAAAGATTAGCCGACAACACAAGGTTGCCATTACTAGAGTATTCTTCCCGATTGTGGTTCAAAAATACCACAATATTCGAGGAGACTCTTTCAATGTACCCCGGTGGCAGGCTTTGCTAACCACAATATATGTAATATTCAGGAAAACAACTCTTATACTAATAAGGAATTTTAGTTTGGGAAAGAAAGTAATCTTCCCCCTTCAGGGGGAATTTTGCCCTGCTTTGATACACTCCAACAGCCTTAACTCATTCCTCAAATAAAAATAAAATATGTTTTATTTGAGGAGCAGTGCAGGGCACAAAGGGGGCTTTTCAGATTTACCCCCTCTTTCGTGTCCTGATCAGGCCTTTTTGTTAAAAAAGAAATGTCCAACTTTCATAAAAATAATTGGGTGGAGGGGATAAATTCCAGGGATGCATGTTCTGTTGCCACCAGAATTGTAGAGTTTGCCCATCTGGATTGAAGCTTGGAAAAGTAATTTTTTTATTTTTGTGTTCAGAATTGTTAATTGTCGTACCCAGAGGCTTGCTGTATCAGTCCTTAGAAACTATTGCTCAGAAAACTACTGTTATTTAATAGGCCACAGTGAAATCTGTAGCAGTTCCAAGGTTGATAGTAAAAACATAAAAAACATATTTAACATATTTAAACAAGTAAAAAAAAGTAAAAGTGTGCATTTTCTCATTTCTTAAATACAAAATCCTATCAGGTATATTCTTGACATGTTACTCTGGATTTTTCAGCATCAGCATCACCTTCAACAGGATCAAAAGAACTGTTTAGAAGCTGGATGTCTAACAGTGCAGTTTTTAATTTTATTTTTAAAAAGATGTATAATTGTTTCATGGCTCTTTTAACCAAGGAGCTCTGATTCTTTGAAGTACTTCAGGGAATAAACACCACATTAATTCTTCAAAAGGAATTATTATCAACAGGATAACTGATACTGAAAAAATATTGTCCACCAATTGCCATGCAATCCTGTGTTCTTATACAAATAAATAATACAGTGGATTCTTGAAACTGGGCTCAGTTTCAGCATTTATTCATGAATTTAAACAGAGTTTGCAAGTGCTCAAACCTTATTACATATGCAGTTGCAGCAATGAATGGATTGTATTTGTAATGTTTTGCACTAATTGTTGTACACAGAAATATCTTACAAAAGAACACATTGTTTACTTGTAACTGTTGTTCCTTGAATTGTCATCTGTACATGAGAGAACCAAAGGGAGCAGGGAGTTGAGTGAATAGATGACAAAACAATACTAGATTGGTCACAGGATGCCTAAAACTAACCCAGATACAAAAAGTACATTACTTAACTGGCATCCCTCCATCAAAATTCCGTCAAGAAATTGCTGCTCAGAAAGAGTGGGTCAAAGCAAGTTCCTCAGAAACACACCTGCTATTTGATCACCGACCACCAAAGCAGAGACTGAAATCAAGGTATAGCTTCCTGACAATGTCTGCCCCTCCAAACAACCAGCCCCCACAGACCGCCTTAGAACTATGGAAGGCGAACAAGGAGCTATGAGATAACTGGGCAGAACCACATGACTCTCTACCGCCTGGCCAAGAACAACCACGGCCGGTGTGGAAAGCTTTAAATAGACTGTGTGCAGAGGTAGGAAGATCAAGGACTAATCTGAGAAAGTGGGGTTTCCCTGTAGACGACAGCTTTATGAATGCGGAGAAGTACAAACTATCTCCCATATGATACAATGCACACAGTGTCAATGCCCCTCAATGTGCACTGAGGAGGACCTTATGTTGGTAAGAGGGAATTCTGTTGACGTGGCCCAATGTTGGACAAATGTCATCTAGCCCTTTTAAATTCTATTTTGTTTTTAGATGTTAATTTTAGCTTTGTATGTTATTATATGATGGCGGTGCATTCTGACATGAATAAAGAAAAAATACAGTTAGAGGAAAGCAACTAGTTCTTTGCACAATTGGGTGCCTCAAACAATTGAGTGACTGGCAAGTTTTCACTCATAGGTGGAGGAAGGACTAATGAAAGTATTTGAGTGCAATCCAGCTTACACTCAAGAAGATGCAAATTTTTGCTTCAGAAAGAATAGACATAGAAAGAAGGACCTCCTCAGGTTTCCTAGTCTATCCTTCAACCACTGTGACCTAGATGGATCTTCCATCTACTATACATGGGGTTCCCAACCTAAGGCTCATGGGCCAGATCCAACCTGCACTACCATTTCATGTACCCCCGCCCCTCCAAGGGCATTTGAGGATCAAAATGGCCACCCCTTTGAAGCTGTTGGGACATATTGGCCATCCCATCATGCAGGCCAGGCAAAATGGCCATCCAGCCCGCAAAGCTGACTGAGAGTGTGACCCAGCCCTGGCTTGAAAAGTTTGGGAGCCCCTGTACTAGACTGATATCCTTAGGGCTGCATGATCAGTTTGTTCTCCCATTTCCTTCTTGATTCTCTCAGGAAGAAGAGACACCTTGCCTTTGATCTCAACAGGTGTTCAATAATTGTGCAACCATGTTTCCCGGATTTCTGCCTTAGCTAGAAGTAGCATTCCTGTTATCATTTGTCACAACGGCTGGGATCTTGTTTGTCTAGGTGTAATATAATGTTATGCCTATATAAATATGGTTGGCGTTATAACCCAGCAACAAGAACTGTGCAATATGATTTGTAATTGGTTGTGTAGTTGCCATTGTAACTAACAGCTAAATGCACGTACAGAATTCCTTTGTGAATATCACCTTCTACCTTGGTGTAATTGGAGCTACCACATATATAACATCAATTTATGCAGATATAGCTACATAACAGGGCTTCAGCCAATGCAGTCATTTAAGAAATATTGTGTTAGGTCTGTTGTGTGTCAACGTCAAATTATAGAAGCCATGCTGAGGTTTGAAGGTATGCAAAATATTTAAGGGGTAGTTTTTACTAGTGCTACTCCTAGTGAGTTTCCATGGCCAAGTGGGATCCATGGCCAAGTGGGGATTTTAATCCAGATTAGAAGAAAAGAGGCAATCCTAAAAAAACAAAAAACAAAAAGGAAGACTCATAGGGCAATGAAGGACGTGGAATAGAAATCATAGGGCAGCAAATAACACCTCCATTGATCCTGGACACAGACAGTAATTATACATTGTGGGCCTCTTGTTTGCAGTCACATTTCAGATGAGGGGGAAAAAACTGTTGTTGTAACATTAAGCCAAAAAGGCAATTGTCAAAAAATTTGAAAATTAGAATGACAAAGACATAATTTCTCTGCAATCATGGATATTCTTATGTGTAATAATACATTCAAAGAAATGTGGCAGACATCAACGTTAGCCTATGCAAGAGAAAGATGGCAAGCAAATATCTTTTCCTTTAGAGCCATTCAACAGATTGTCTTTCAAAATTCTTTCACATTCCCTTTTTCACGACACATGACTCACTTTAACATAAACATAAAAAGGGGGACATCATTCCAAGCCTACTTAACTCTATTATTCAGACTTTAGCAGTTTAACAGAAGCAGATGTTTTGAGCGACCATCAGTAGCTTTCAAAATCTTTTAAGAATATTTGTGTGTTCACTGTGGACACTTTACAAACCCATCAGGTTTCTGTCAGATCAACCCTCCTGTAAAAGCAGGTTTTAAAAGCAGAAATTAGTAGCCAATTTCTTCAAGAGTTCCAGCCCAAGGACTTCCAAAATCTAGCACTTCATTTCCACCACCATCTTAACTGGAAGGAACTGTTAAGGTAAGAGAAGGCAGTCCTGATGAGAAGACAGCATTTGAGACTGAAATTGCTGAACTCAGGACCGAGACCATAGATCCTAGAATCAATGGAGTATGGTGACTTGGAGGTTGTATTTTGAGAGGAAAATAGCTTCTTTGTGAAAGAAAGTGAGGATGTATGAAGAGGGCAGTAATAGGGCTACCTGGAAAGCACATTAAATAATTTGATTAGATAAGGTGTCTCACCATGAACCCCTTGCAGATACAACGTGGAAAGAAGACACACCCAAAAATAAGCAATACAATAATAATATAGAATCAACTAATCAATATTGTTATGGCAAAGATGATAGACTGTGTAATAACATGCAAAAATGTCTTTAATATATCACATATAAAAAATGAGTAAACTAATTACACAGAAACAACAAGCAGCAAGTTGCTAACAATCAAACTCACGAAATACAAGTAACACCCACCCGTCTTCAAAGCCCTGCATACAACTAAGGTAGAATAACCACAAAGTCCGACAATAACAAAGTCTGATAACACCAAAATCTCCCTGTGAGCTATGTCCATATCCCACGCAGCCCTTGTGTGTAATGGTATCAAAGCTCGTTGTAGACTTCCGGTCTATAAACAGTCTTGGAATGATGGATGAGCTGCAAAACCACGTCCAGAAGTCATCAGCGTAGCGTTAAACCTTAAGGGAGAATAAAAGAGAAACATCCGTGCAGGCAGAAGAACAGTGTGGGGTACTAAGACTCAAGCCTCGATGTCCCTCCGGTAAATGGACATTTCGCACATCTTTGTCAAGAGCCTGTAAGGTAATAACAAAGCAGCTTTGCCATAACACTGAACAACGACTCAACTTATGACAAACAAACAAGCATACAAACATACTTATTCTGACATATGGAACTAAAGCAAGCTAAGACCACATACCTAGAGAAATTTCATAGCGCGCCGCAAACCTCTCATGGTTTCATTCTTATTGGGTAAGGGCGTTACTGAACTCCAGCGTGGCTGGAGTATAAGTGCTTAGTTCCTTGATCTTTGGCACGTGTGAAAAAATGTCAGATAGGAAGTGGAATTGTTTAAAGCAACAGACTACAGTATCAATTGGGCTGTATGCATTAAAGAGAGAGTTATCAAAGGAGATTTACATAAGAAGGATTATAAAAATGCTGACAAATCCAAGTCTGTATTAAGACCTGTTGGTGATAGAGTTCCGAATCTATGGATGTAGAACGCCTCCCTCTGTAGTAGGAAGCGTTCCACATCCATAACCTGGTCTTTGCACGGGCGATAAGTCTCCAGTACTACAAGTTTTAAATCTCTTTCAGAGTGATTCTTTTGCATGAAGTGGGTCACATCGGGGCAGTAGTAGTATGGGTTCTAATGCGTGATAAATGTTTCCCTAAACAAATCTTGATGGGTCGTCTTGATTGGCTGATATACGCCTTCTGACAGGTGCAAAGGATCATGTATACCGTGTCCTGCGTGTTACAATTAGAGAAGGTATCAAGATTGAGGGAAAAATTACTGCTAGGTATTTTTACTGTTTTAGTTTGCCACATCAATGGACAAAACTTGCAATGCCCACAAGCATAGTGGCCCATGGGAGAACTACAGGAAGGGACCTGGCGTGGTACAATATCTGCTTGAGACACTAGACTCGCGATTGTATTGGTTTTACGAAACCCTATAGTTGGTCGTTCTTTACACCCTGGTATGGTATCGAGAATGTGCCAATGTTTCAAGATGGTATTTTTGATTTTGTTTGCCAGGGGAGTATAGTTGAGTGACCAGAATAAACTGGAATTCGAATTAGATGGATCATTCCTGCGAGTTAATAAGGCTCCTCTAGGACGTAGGTTTGCTTTATGTCTGGCTCTGTCGATAATACTTGCTGGATAGCCCGTTTTGTAAATGTGCAGTGATCTTATTTGCAGCCATCAAATAGTCCTGATTCTGCGAGGAATTACATTTTGCTCTGAGAAGCAAACTGTAGGGTATATTGGCTTTTAAATGGTGGGGATGAAAGGAATTAAACTGTAAATAAGCGAACCTGTCAGTGGGTTTGTGATAAAGTTTTGTTTGGATTTTTTTTATTATGGATAAACACAGACAAATCCAAAAAAGGTAAAGAAATGGGGTCCACCGTATGGGTAAATGTGAGATTGGTATGCTGTAAATTAATCCATGTGCAAAAATTTGGAACTAATGATGAATCTTTAAAAATAAAAAACAAGTCATCTATGTAACGTTTATAACATATGATTTGGGAGAAATAAGGATTGACCACTGGATTAAGAATAAAGGTTTTTGTCGAAATGACACATGAAAATGTTAGCAACAGAGGTCGCGAAATTTGAACCCATGGCTACGCCTTGGATTTGTAGGTAGTATGACTCTGAAAACCTAAAAAAGTTATGCTCAAAGCATATATGCAATAGGTCCAAAATGAAATCTGATGGGGGAATGGCAACCGTGCGTGAATCCAGATGATGGGTAATGAGCTGGCGGGCCTCAGGGAGGGGAATGTTGGTGTAAAGTGATAAAATGTCCATAGTTAATAACACTGCTTGCGGGAGGGACTGGAAAGTTTTCTAGGAGCTGTATGAAATGACTGGAATCCTTAATGCATGATGGCGTATCCATGGCAAAAGTATTAATATGCTGGTCGATATATTTAGCGAGGGGCTCTAACAGGGAATTATTGGCTGAGATTATAGGTCTGCATGGAATATTGTTACTATTGAGGACAATCTTGTGAACTTGGGGGAGTAAATAAAAGACGGGAACGCTAGGAAATTTATTAAACAGAAACCGGAATGTACTATTAGTGATATGCCCCATCACCAATCCCAGGGGAGGGAAGTTAACACCCTAGGAGCAGGAGTCATATTAATAAATATTATTGCTATTTTTATTCATTTGAGTAATCAAGTGCGGCACCCCGGTAAAATAGACTGAAAGGAGAAAACAATAGGGATAAGGATCATAATGACATGGCACATAAACTAATCATAAGTCACATACATCCAATGAATCATACAATATCTCTAAAGTGAATCCCGAGTACCCATGGACAAGAGGATCTCAAATAATCAATGGAACCGCCGAAATTGTACCATCAATCTAATATCGAACAGTCATAAGGTAATACAAGGTACAAGTCCGGTAAGCAACAAATATAAGTCCAATGTGGAATAAAGCCAGAAGATCCTGCCAAAAGGTCCAAGGGGGAGGATCCCAAAATAGTAACAAATCCGGGAGCCACGCCAAGAGAAGAGGTGTCGTTGCAGACGAGTAGGAATATACTTTTGAAGGCAGCTGAGCGCGTTTATTGATGATCTAGAGTCTTGACAAAGGACCACGATATATCCATTTACCGGAAGGATATGGACGATTGATCTTTCCCCTTCTGCAACAACACCTCTTCTCTTGGCGTGGCTCCCGGATTTGTTACTATTTTGGGATCCTCCCCCTTGGACCTTTTGGCAGGATCTTCTGGCTTTATTCCACATTGGACTTATATTTGTTGCTTACCGGACTTGTACCTTGTATTACCTTATGACTGTTCGATATTAGATTGATGGTACAATTGATTACTCATATTAATAAATATTATTGCTATTTTTATTCATTTGACTCCTGCTCCTAGGGTGTTAACTTCCCTCCCCTGTGCTTATACCCTTGCCGTCTTCCCTCTCCCCATCACCAATCCCTCCTAGCAGTAATTTTCCCCTCAATCTTGATACCTTCTCTAATTGTAACACGCAGGACACGGTATACATGATCATTTGCACCTGTCAGAAGGCGTATATCAGCCAATCAAGATGACCCATCAAGATTCGTTTAGGGAAACATTTATCACGCATTAGAACCCATACTACTACTGCCCCGATGGTGACCCACTTCATGCAAAAGAATCACTCTGAAAGAGATTTAAAACTTGTAGTACTGGAGACTTATCGCCCGTGCAAAGACCAGGTTATAGATGTGGAACGCTTCCTACTACAGAGGGAGGCGTTCTACATCCATAGATTCAGAACTCTATCACCAACAGGTCTTAATACAGACTTGGATTTGTCAGCATTTTTATAATCCTTCTTATGTAAATCTCCTTTGATAACTCTCTCTTTATGCGTACAGCCCAATTGATACTGTAGTCTGTTGCTTTAAACAATTCCACTTCCTATCTGACATTTTTTCACACGTGCCAAAGATCAAGGAACTAAGCACTTATACTCCAGCCATGCTGGAGTTCAGTAACGCCCTAACCCAATAAGAATGAAACCATGAGAGGTTTGCGGCGTGCTATGAAATTTCTCTAGGTATGTGGTCTTAGCTTGCTTTAGTTCCATATGTCAGAATAAGTATGTTTGTATGCTTGTTTGTTTGTCATAAGTTGAGTCGTTGTTCAGTGTTATGGCAAAGCTGCTTTGTTATTACCTTACAGGCTCTTGACAAAGATGTGCGAAATGTCCATTTACCGGAGGGACATCGAGGCTTGAGTCTTAGTACCCCACACTGTTCTTCTGCCTGCACGGATGTTTCTCTTTTATTCTCCCTTAAGGTTTAACGCTACGCCGATGACTTCTGGACGTGGTTTTGCAGCTCATCCATCATTCCAAGACTGTTTATAGACCAGAAGTCTACAACGAGCTTTGATACCATTACACACAAGGGCTGCGTGGGATATGGACATAGCTCACAGGGAGATTTTGGTGTTATCAGACTTTGTTATTGTCGGACTTTGTGGTTATTCTACCTTAGTTGTATGCAGGGCTTTGAAGACGGGTGGGTGTTACTTGTATTTCGTGAGTTTGATTGTTAGCAACTTGCTGCTTGTTGTTTCTGTGTAATTAGTTTACTCATTTTTTATATGTGATATATTAAAGACATTTTTGCATGTTATTACACAGTCTATCATCTTTGCCATAACAATATTGATTAGTTGATTCTATATTATTATTGTATTGCTTATTTTTGGGTGTGTCTTCTTTCCACGTTGTATATTTACACCCCAGCCGCTTTCTTTTTCTTCTTCTTCTTCTTCTTCCCCTTGCAGATACAGCATGAACAAGTGCCCCTTGTCATTCTCTCAATCGAGGCTAAGATAACTCTACGTCTCGAATGAGGCTATTAAGCCCGCACTCTACAAGCTAATGAGGTTAGCAATTTCTCTTTATTATTTTCTTAGATTCTAAATCATAGAATAGAAATAGATTAGTTCTTTGCTATGTTTATCCTGTGTATTATGGATGAATGTTATGCTTCAATAAATCTTCGAAAGGCATGCTACTGCTGAGTCACGTCTTTGCTGAAGAAGAGTTTCGCTGAGGAAATGATAACTGCTACCGTGAATCCCAGAAGGGAGGTTTGCTTTCGCTTTTAGCGGCCGGGGAAATTTCATAGAGTGGACATTCCACCTTTTGAGGTAAAAGTTACCTTTTTATGCTGTATCACTTTCCCAGGGCCATACCCTCTCTGTTTGTGTGGTTGTTTGGGAGTTGGCACATATAAACAAGACTGCGGCTTTGCCACATTAACTGCTACCACCATTCCACTTAGAAGCAGATAAGCCATCTTCCCAATACAGTAAAACCTCAGATAAAGTCCAAAATCCGTTCCACAAGTTTGGACTTTATCCGATTTTGGACTTTATCCAAATCAAATGGGCAATGCATCAGAGAACGTCAAAAAAATGGACTTTATCCGAGGTTCCTATACCAAATACCTCGGATGTCAATTTTTAGCAGTTTTGGACTTTATGCAATGCATCACGTATGCATGAAAACCGCGACTTTATCCGAATCGGACTTTATCCGAATCGGACTTCATCCGAGGTGCCACTGTACTAGCTTAACTGGGCTCGAGATCCGTGCCGCTGGTAAAACGCGCGGACAGTGGAACGCCTCGGCATGGGCCACGAAGCAACAGAGGGAAGGGGGAAGCACTAAATTTGGGCAGCGTGCGCAACCCCAAATCTCTGGACAATTGCGACACAGACAACTAATGGGATAAGTTTCCCCTCACAACATGTACTCTTTCAACAGGTCCTTAGAGACTGTAACAGAAGTCCAAAATTTATAGAAGAAATTACTGACACAAGACCTAATTGTGTGGCATAGAGACCATGATAAAGAACCTTTTTTCTCCTCAACCAAGTGATTCAGTTGACCTGTTTTCACAGCCATGCATAACATGAATTGAGAACAAGTATGAAAATTATTCTTTGGTTCTTCATGATCAAGATGACAACACATATCACATTACGGTTTCCAGTTATGGATAAAGAAATATTTAGAATTAAATACTGTAGTATTCTTTTACTATGTTTGAGTACTTTCAATATGTTCCAAAATGCCACTGGAAAAATCACCTGTGCCTGTCTTCTGCCAAAGCGGCTTTTGTGAGATACAGCTACATGAAACAAAGTGACTAGGGTGGTCGCAGAAATGAACAAGATAGGAATAAAAGATACTGTCTTGAGGTAAGAATCACTACAAATAATGAACTGTGACACTATACTGGGAGCCAGAGGAAAGGACTATTCATCTAAGTAAAGATATGGAACAAGCAAGAGCTTGAGGACAGCATCATGCTTCTAAAAAGGTTTTTTATTGTACTTGTCATGCAGAATTAATCTTGCACCTGAAACAAGCAAGAACATCTTCTGCAATTTCAGTTTTTAAAGCCTACACAGGAGGATTTTACTCCCTATTCTAATTTAAACTAACACAGCAAACACTGACAAGCAATTAAAGCTAATTACTAATTCAAGTAATGACTATACAGATAGAAAGCAGGAAATATTGTTATCATTAGTTTTGCTGAGGTTATTCTTTTATATGCTGAAAAACACACACAACTTTGCCATCCTTGCATTTGATATTTTCAAAGATAATTATAGAATCACTGAGTTGGAAGCGACCTTTTAGCCCATTGAGTTAAACCCCCTGATCAATGCAGGAATCCAAATCAAAACAGTTCTGACAGATTGTTGTTCAATTCTCTCTTGAATGCTTCTAGTGTTAGAGCGCTCATCACCTCTCAAGGTACAGTGGAACCTCGGTTAACAAACGGCTCAGTCAACACAAAAATCGCATTAAAAATCCATAGAAAACAGTGGCTCAATTTACAGATTTTTGGTCCGGAACGGATTAATTGGTTTTCAATGCATTCTTATGGGAAACTGCATTTTGGTTAATGTATTTTGGTTTTTAATGCATTCCTATTGGAAATTGCATTCAATGCATTCCTATGGGAAATTTGGTTAAAGTAATTTTTGCTGTAAGAAACCCCAGAGAACGCATTATGTTAACCGAAGTTCCACCGTATGCTTCACTATAACCCGTTTATGGTTTTCAAAAAAATATTTAAATAGATATGATGAATATATTCAATACCTCCACTAACATTAAGGTAGAGTATCATTTGTATAGCGTTTCCATTTATAAATTCTAAATGATACTAGCACACTTACAAAGGTATGAAAGTAACCCTTTTGGTTATTAAATAAGCAGAGGGTCAACCTACAGCAAATAGTATTCAGTTTATGTACTACCCCAGAGCACTTGCTGGGAAGTTCACAATTTTCCCTTCAACATGCTGGGTACTTATTTTACTGACCTCAGAAGAAAGGTCGAGTAAACCTTAAGCTGTGTCAGGATTGAACTGACAATGTCAGCAGTTTAACCACTGCACCACCAGGGCACTTAGCTGTAATGCAAAGACCACATCAGGTAATTTTTGAAGAGTGAAGTAAATTAGCTGCATGCCTTTGTCACTTCTACTGCTCTCCTACACATGCAGAGTAACTTTCTACACAAGAGCAATGTCACTAGATATACACTAGTTCCATAAGTCTAGTGCTTTGATGACAGAAGTCCTTGATGACAACTGAGAAAGCATGTTAACTACACCTATGAGTATAGGCCACTGATCAAAATTTTTACACAGTTAACCCCATGATGAAATACTTATTTGATGACAATAACAGCTGGGGAGTTAGATTAACAACACATCACAGATCGTGAAGTTAGGCTGCTTCATCTGCTATCATGGATACTAAAAAGAAAGCCAATTTGATAGAATTCAGTCCCTGCTAGAACGCACATAAGCAAATCTATTCATAGAATTAAGATAAGTGCTGAGGTACTTGATAATCATAGTATCAAGTAAGAAGTTGCTGTAAAGTTCTAGAATGGATGAAGTTTTAAAACCAACTTAATCAGGTAGATGTGCTATATGGACCAGAAGAGTAACCAGCCATGTATGTACAAGATTATGTCACTTACCAATGGAAGTATGCACCAAGAACAACCATGAAAATCATAGATGCTTTGGAAATTAAGTTAAAACAAAAATACTTGGAATTGGAAGGAACAATCCTATACAGCAAAGCAAAACTATTTTAACAAGGTAAAACAGCAGGAGATAGAATAAGAAGGAACAGTCTTGTTGCACACTATTCATTTACACAAGAAGAAAAAAGAAGGGACCAAAATTAAATAATTTCACACAGATAAGACTCAGCAACATTAATACTAAAAAGGAGGTATCAGAAGAAAACAGCAAAAAAACATCACTTGTTTCCTGTCCACCCCCCCCCCCCCGCCCAGAGAAACATTATGTGAGATTAGAGAATACCCTAAAGCCATGGTGGTGAACCTTGGCACTCCAGATGTTCTTGGACTTTAATTCCCAGAAGCCCTGATCAGCAGGTATACTGACTTGGGCTTCTGGTAATTGAAGTCCAAAAACACCTAGAGTGCCAAGGTTCATCACCACCGCCCTAAAGAATTAGATTTTAATAAGAAAAAATGTCCTACATCTATCTGTAGCAAATAATGCTGCAACAGAAGACACGTGAAGTCTTTCCCAATATTCTGAATTTAGTCTGCTTTAATTTTGGGTAGGGATAAATGAATTGTAGCAGGAAGTCCATGGTTTCAGACAGTGAAATCAAAGCCAAAAACTTCTAAATGTAGAAATTTTGTCATCGACTGCAACTCGTATCCAAGAATGCATTTTTTTCCTGAAGCAGGAAAAATGCCAGTGGCGTGAATTTGTTTAAGGTGGATCCCATCTTGCCATGAAGTGACCCACACACTATGATCTCGGAGCCATCACCCATGGCACACACACAGGATTTAACACCAGGACTGCAATGGACTGCCACAGCCTTGAGGATATTCTAAAGGTGTGCCTTCACAGCCAGTCCATCTGGCACGGCCTCTTCTGCCTCCATGACCATTGGGAATCAGTTCCTCCTCTGCTCATTTTGCCGTTGTGCCATAGAAATTTAACCCACAGCTACAAAATGTCTTGTAGTTCATCAATTTGTTAATCCAAGAACACTGAACACGGCACTGGTATAATGGATGGTATTTTTCTGAACAGCAAAATAATCATATTTCTTTTGTATTTTCACTTTATAGAGTTAATATTTTTATAAGCAATACAGTAATTAGTTCAATAATCACTTTTCACCTCATAAATGGTATCTGTCTTAAGGTACTTTACAAACCTAAAGGCATCTATTTATTTTGGGCTTGCAAATTCACTTTTTCCAGTAACAACAATATAGTTTTCTATGAAAATGTTATGGGCAAGAACAAGAAGAAAGCAAACACTTTTAAACACCTTTGCTGTAGGACCTCCAGCGTACTAACAGTTAATTATGTGTGGAGAACATGTGTCAATGGGTAACAAATACCCATGGTGAAAAATTTAGTAACATAAAACATAAAGTTGAATATATTCTTCAATATTACTGAATGACTGACACAGTAATCATTTTAGAAATCAGACGTCCCAGCTCTCAAAAACATTATTTTATTGAATACAAGACTGTCATCCTTTAATTTATAAATATGATTTTACATTTTTCATCAGTAATTATCTTTAATATCAAAGCAAAGCCATTAGCAAAACCCTTTAAATACTGTATATTTATTTAAAGGGTTGTATAAAGGATACTCTTCAAGATTTCCTTTGAGAAATACCTGGGAGAATACAAGAAAATGCTTTTCTTTTTAATTAATAAAGCTATCAAACACCATGAAGCAATTTATAGAACTCAGTACCAAATGTCTTATGCAATTAAACAATTATTGCAGCCTACTCACATAATCTGTTTTTGTTATTACTTTTAGAACATTAATTATTCTTACTCATGTAAAGGTATCATGAGAAATATCCATTCTGTTATGATTTCCAGGTGTAGTAGACATAGAGTGGTTTACATGAAACCAAAACTGACTAGACAGGTGACAGGTAATCAAATTTCCCAGTTTTTCATTTGTTTTAAAGTTAAAAGCAGCTACAGGTAATCCCCAAATTGAGCTGGGCTCATAGTACTGGGAGAATGAGAGTTAACAGGTTGTCCTAACTATCCCCTCCCATGGGAGGCTCATATGGCTCTACAAACCAGCCATTAAACACTTAAAATCCTCTACTATGTCCTAAAAGTGACCTGGAATTCATATTTCTTTGCATAATAGCTCATTTCAAATCTCCTATGCTATTTCCAATTTCAATTGGCAGGCTTTGCGGAATTTTTAAAATTGGCCCAGACAATTCTCTGTTTCGCACACATTTTTCCATCTTTGCAGTTCTTCAGCACTGCTGGTATTCCATACTTTAGCAAAGGTTCTCAACCGCTTTCTAAAAACAAAAACAAAACATATAATTGGAAATTAAAACGTATTAAATTATCTATGCATTCACATTTAAATATCTCAGTAACTATTTTAGATATAATAATTAGTCAGCAAAGCCATATGTGATCAGATAAAGCAAACCCATTTCCATTCATCAAACAGGTAATGTGGAAAGAAAAAAATCACAAAGTTCTATGTATGCCTCACTAAAATGGGATTTTATTTTGAAAAGGATCCAATATTACATTTAAAATGAGTCTTCCATATTTCACCCCAAAAATATTTATGTATGTACTAGCTGGTTACCCAGCCTTGTTTGGTTTTTTGTCACCCCTGTGTTTTTATATTTGTAAGATCCAAAGCACCCTCAAAGGGCATCAAAATTTGAAGCGCGGCCCATGACCTAACCAGCTGCCCTTCTCATGGTGGCTTCAATGGCTTCACCAAGATGACGGGCGTCTCCGGACCGTAAACTATCTGTTTTGTGAACTCGCTACCCACTGAGCAAAGGAAATTGCCTGCTTCCTCGCCTGAGGGCCCCTGGCAGCCTTTCTCCTTTCCTCCTCTGTCCACTGGACTCCTGTCCTGCCCTGGCCAAGGGGAGGGGCACCGTAATGTCACAAAGGCCCAGACCTGGTCAGCCCTTGGGTTTGGTTGAGGATCAAGGATCAATTTTGGGGGGCATAGACCCCCAATGTGTTTTGGGACCCCCACAATGCTGATCTCACAAGCCCAAGGTACATATGTGCCAAATTTCAGCGGGATTGGCCCAGCGGTGTGGGAGCCTTTGGAGCATATATAAACAGAGATCTCTATTTTATAGATATGGATTGCTGTATTTACATATTATCTATCTAACTATATAGTTGCTCTCGGAAGTAACAATACAAAAATAAATAAATAAGAAACAACAAAAACCCCAATATATAATAGTAAATCCATACAGATATAAACAACAAACCACCAGTAAGTCAGTTAAACATCATAAAAAGCAATGATTGGCAGAAGGATAAATGTTGTTTAGGCAGAGATAGGGAACATACTTAACAGGGGGTCAGTATGTTCTTAAATGCATTCTTACATAATTCTCCTTTAGACAGTTTGAGTAATGCGAGCAGAGATGGGTCAGGAAAGTTCGGTTTCACTTACCAGTGATAACTTTCGTTCTTCGAGTATATAGTTTGTGAATACACACTCATGGGTTATGCGCCTGCGCAGAACGGCCGATCGGAGGCTTGAAAAGCTATTGGTCAAAAGTTTTGGCGGTAAGACCGCCCACCGTACCGCCCACCCTGAGGCGCCCGCGCGCCATTTTACCTCAGTTCCATACTTAAGCCAAGCACAGGATAAACCAACTGATCTCATCCGTGCAGCTCAAGAGGGGAGGCAGGGTGGGTAGTGTGTATTCACAAACTATATACTCGAAGAACGAAAGTTATCACTGGTAAGTGAAACCGAACTTTCTCCTTCGTATAGTTTGTGAATCCACACTCATGGGAGATTAGCAAGCTCACACTTACTTGGTCGGTGGGCAGTCGGATGAGATGATCCCACGATGAGCTGAAGATCCTCTAGGTGGACCCGTCAGGGGCGTTGAGTCCGGAGCCCTCTGGTGAGGACGACACGGCCAAGCCTGGCGTCCGCAGTGGCTCTGGTGTCCACCCTGTAGTGCTGGACAAATGTGGAAGGTCTGGACCAGGTGGCAGCCTTACATATGTCCTCAAGCGGTGTGCCCTCCAGAAAGGCAGTGGATGTGGCAACCGCCCTGGTGGAATGCGCCCTGACATGCGGTGGAGGTGGCAGTGAGGCTGACTCGTAGGCCAGGTAGATGGTAGAGGTGATCCATTTGGAGAACCTTTGAGCAGAGATGGGTTCACCCTTGGACTTTCCCCCATAAGCCACAAAGAGGCGTTGTGACTTCCTGAACTCTCTAGTCCTGCTGGTGTAAAACAATAAAGCTCGTTTCACATCCAGTGTGTGCCAAGTCCTTTCTTGGGCGTTAGTGGGGTTCTGGAAGAAGGTTGGCAAGGAGATAGTTTGTGCCATGTGAAACTTGGAGACCACCTTGGGTAGGAAGGTGATGTCCGCTTGGAGGACAACACGGTCGTTGAAGAACTGGAGAAAAGGTGCGTCTGCTCGCAGGGCAACCAGTTCACCAGCTCGACGTGCAGACGTGATAGCCACCAGGAATGCCGTCTTCCATGTGAGGAGACGAACATCGGCGGTAGCCATGGGCTCGAAGGGGGTCCTGGTGAGCGCGTTGAGAACGGTGGACAGTGACCATTGAGCCGTCGGTGTCCGGGCCGGCGGAAAAGTGTTCCTTAGCCCCTTGAGGAAGCGCTTTACCGTTTGGTCACGGAAGGCCCCAGAAGCGGGCGAGCCAGCAGGAGAGTGCGCTACTACTGCTGCGAGATGCACTCGGATGGAGGTGATGCTAAGGCCAGACTCCGCCAGCTGGAGGAGGTAGGTTAAAATGTCCTGCAGTCCCACCTGCGGGGGGGGGGGGGGCGTTTGTCGGGAGGCCAGGAAAGCACAAAAACGCCTGTATTTGGAAGCGTAGGACTTCCTTGTGGAAGGGCGCCGTGCTAGTTCAAGGATCCTGGACAGTCTGGGGTTATCCTCCACGCGGTGAGGTGGAGGCTGGGCAGGTCCGAATGGTGCAGCTGGCCGTGCTCCATTTGGAGGAGCGTCGGTGACTCCGGCAGTGTGCGATACTGCGACGACATGCGCAACAGTAGCGGAAACCAGGGTTGGCGCGGCCATGCTGGCGCCACCAGAATTGCATTGGTTCTGTGTTGGTACATCCTGGTGAGTACTTTCTGGACCAGAGGAAACGGAGGAAAGGCATAGAGATAGTCTTGATCCCACCGTTTCATGAAGGCATCGCCTTCGGAGTTCAGTCCGATGCCTGCCCTGGAGCAGTACCTGCTGAGTTTCCTGTTGGACTCCGATGCAAAGAGGTCGATGCTCGGCGTCCCCCAGGCCTCGCAAAGCGACTGGAACACTCCGTCGTCCAGCTCCCATTCGTGGGTCGTCGAAGTGAGACGGCTCAGGTGGTCTGCCAGGACATTCAGTGTGCCCTGAATGTGCACTCCAATTGGGAAAATGTGCCTCTCCAGGCACCATTCCCACAACTGCACTGCCAGGTACAGGAGGGTGGTGGACTGTGTTCCTCCCTGCTTGTTGAGGTACGCCACCGCCGTGGTATTGTCCGAGGCCACTTGAACCGCCTTGCCGGTGAGCAGAGTCTCGAAGGAACGCAGGGCCTTCCAAATGGCCAGCAGCTCCAAGTAATTTATGTGGTGCACCGTTTCGTGCGGTGTCCAGGTGTCGTTGACCGTGAGAGTCCCGCAAGCAGCGCCCCAGCCGAGGTTGCTCGCGTCAGTCAGTATCTGCAACGAAGGTTGCGGGGGGTAGAAACTCTTCCCCGTGGCCACGTTGAGTGGTGTAGACCACCACAGCAGTTGGTCCCTCAGTTCTGGAGATGGGGTCAACCGTTTGGACTGGCTCTCCCGAAGTGCGTCGAACTCGTGAAGGAGCCACGATTGCAGGGACCTGAATTTCAACTTGGCATGGGGAATCACTGCCGTCGTTGAGGCCATCAGGCCTAGAAGTCTCTGAGCCTTCTTCGCCCGGATGCACGGTTTGGTGCGCAGTTCGCTCACCCCCTGCGCAATATCCTGTAAGCGTTTCTGGGGGGCGTAGGCTCTCGTAGCAAGCGAGTCGAGTACCGCTCCGATGTACTCGACGCGTTGGGAGGGGATCAACTTCGATTTGGTGAAGTTGATCCTGAGGCCGAGACTCTCCATGAGGTGGACCGTGTATTGTGTGTCCCGAACGGCCGACGATTTGGTGGGGGAGACGATCAACCAGTCGTCGATGTACGGGAAGACCCTGATGCTCCGTTGGCGGAGGAACGCGGCCACCGGAGCCATGCATTTGGTGAAGACCCGCGGTGCCGTGGCCAGACCGAACGGTAGGCATCGGTACTGGTACACGGCGTTGTCGATGCGGAAGCGGAGAAACCGTCTGTGTTCCTCGAGGATGGAGACGTGGAAGTAGGCATCCTTGAGGTCTATGACTGTGAACCAGTCCCCTTTGTTGATGAGGGGGAGGACGGTCTGTAGGGTCACCATCCGGAACTTCCTGGTGTGGATGCATTTGTTCAGGCGGCGCAGGTCCAGGATAGGGCGAAGGCCTCCGTCCTTCTTCTGGACCACGAAGTACCTCGAGTAGAAGCCGTTGTCCCAGTCGGACGGTGTTACCCGCTCGATGGCTCCCTTGGAGAGAAGGGTTGATATTTCTTCCTCCAAATGGGGGGACGAGGTGGTGAGACGATGTCTTCCTACCCGAGGCACCCGCACGAACTTGATGGCGTAGCCAGAGGACAAGATCTTTAAGACCCACTGGTCGTCCGTGATGCCCGACCATACCTGGAGGAAGTTCCGGAGGGGGAGGTACGGGATGTGGAGCGAGAGAGACTCGGCCGTCGCAGCTTCAAACGCGGGGCTTGGGCCTCGCGCCCGAACGTTTGTCCTGTCCGTAGGGCCGGTAGCGGGGCTTGTGCTGCCGCCGCTGTTTGTAGGAGCTGGATCTAGGCTGCTCCGTCGGTCCCTGCTGCTGTGGGTTGCCCTGGAACCGCCGTGTGAAGGGCTGGAACCTCGGCCTGGCGGGCGGAGCCGGCGTGGTGAGCCCCAGGAACTTTGCCGTGGAATTGGTCTGGCGCATCTCATTCAGGACCTTGTCGGTGTCCTGACCGAAGAGGCCCTGCCCGTCGAAGGGAAACTCCTCGATGAGCTTCTTCATAGCGTCATCGAGGGAAGTGTCCCTGAGCCAAGCATGGCGACGGAGGTAGATTGCGGAGGCCATGTCCTTCGCCGCATAGTCGTTGATATGCCGGGCAGTGCGCATCAGCTGCTCGGCGACGAAGTCCCCCTCGGTGGCCAGCGCGTCAATGCGCTTTTGGGCGTCGGAGGGCAGTTTCGCTATCTCAACCTTCACCTGCTCCCAGAGGTGAGATTGGTACAGGCCCATGGCGGCCGAGTAGTTGGCGGCACGGAAGAATAGGGAGCCGGTGGCGTAGAACTTACGCCCCACCGCGTCCAGTTTCTTTCCCTCCGGCGTCGACGGGACCGGGAACCCGCTGGTGGCCGTCCTGTGCTGGAAGGCCTTGACCACCAGGGAATTCGGCAGGGGGTGAGCCTGCAAGAACTCGACGTTCTCGTCCAGGACCCGGTACATGTTGTCGAGCCTGGACGAAACGGAGTGCGCCGCCAAGGGTTTCCTCCATGTCGCCCTCGCCGAAGTCATCATGGAGGGGAGCATGGTTATGTGGACCGGCCGCACAGCACGTCTGTCGAGCTTCGCGGTCATCTGATCCTCACCCTCCAACGGCGGTTGATCGACCTTCAGGTTGAGTGCGGTGCCCAGCCTTGTGAGCATGGCGGTCAGTGAGCATTGGTCCTCACCACGCGGTGGGTCCACTGAGGCGATAGCCTGCTCCGGCGTGCGCTCGGCGTCGACGTCTCCCTCGTCCTCCTCCGACGACGAGCTGGACTCATCGGAGGACGAGGGAGGCAGCCTTTCATCCACGTCGGGACCGCGCCAGTACGGCCTGGGCGGGCCCGCGGGATGGGAGTCCACCGCATCAACGTCCGGACCACACCATGACGGGTTGGGTGGGCCGGCGGAGCGGGCACTCGACCCACGGGAGGTCGGTGGGGCCACGGCAGGGCCGGGATGCCCGGGGCTTGCGGTGGTCGGGACCGGAGCCGCAGAGGCCGCAGGCATGGAGGCCTGGAACTTGGTCGCAAACGACGCCATGACCTGGAACATTTCTCGGACGAGGGCCATCTGAGATCCGTCCGAGTCCGCTGATGGTGGAGCCCCGGTAGCCGGCGGGATGGTGGCCCACGAAACGGTGGGCGTCGAAACGGTGGCCGGTGTCGGCGTCGGCGTAACGGTCGTCGGAACGTTGACGACCGCGTCGTCTGTCGGCGTCCTGGGCCTTGGGGAGACGGAGGCCTGCCTCGGCGAGGAGTTTCTTCCCCGAGGAGGAGAGGGGAGCACCTGAAGTGGGCGAGCTGGAGCCCCAGCCCTGCGTCCTTTATCAGGTGACCCGGAAGACGACCGTCCTCCCCAGATGGAGGATCCCGGAGAAGGACATCGGGCAGTCGAGAACGGTGGCGAGGGCCCGGGAGAGGCGGGTGTGCGCGGGGTGGGAGGAAGCGACCGTCTCTTCTCCGACCCACGCTTGCGCTTCTTCTCACCGTTCCTGTCCTTTTTCTTCTTCCTCATCGGAAGCACGGAGGAAGAGGCCGGCGGCGGCTGGGCGGCAGCGGCGGATGTGGAAGCGGACGCGGCGGGAGCCAGAGCGAGCTCCATCAGATGAGCCTTGAGGCGATTGCTTCGGTTCTGCACCGCGAGGCGCGTAAACTTTTTGCAATGCGGGCAAGACTGGCTCTGATGCGACTCTCCCAAGCAAAAAAGGCACAGGCTGTGTCCGTCGGAAGCCGGGAACTTCTTAAGGCAAGCCGTGCACTGTTTAAACGCTGCAGCCATCAACCGCGGAAAAAATTCTTCCAGTGGAAGTTTCTGGAGGCAAGTACCCCGAAGGGCGGACCAGCCGCCACCCCCTTGAGGGGGGAGACGGTGATCGATGCGAAAAAATTGGCTACTGAATCCACTCGAGAGAAGAGACAGAGCCGGGGTGGCGATCCTGCCCGGAGGACAAGATCACCGAGAAAAATTGTAGAAATTTGCCAAAAGACTTTCCCTCAGAAGGGCGAAAAAATTGAGGAAGCTCTCAACGATCGTCCTGCTGCTACGGCGGAAAGAAGAGAACTGAGGTAAAATGGCGCGCGGGCGCCTCAGGGTGGGCGGTACGGTGGGCGGTCTTACCGCCAAAACTTTTGACCAATAGCTTTTCAAGCCTCCGATTGGCCGTTCTGCGCAGGCGCATAACCCATGAGTGTGGATTCACAAACTATACGAAGGAGAAACACATTCCACAAAGCTGGAGCATCAGGAAAACGGACCGGCTCCTTGTGCCAGGCTTTTACCCTTCCCTTGAGGCAGGCACTCTGAGTCCCGCACCTGGGAAAGCTCTGTTGTCTGGGCATCGTTGATCAACATGTGCTTGAGACATGTAGTTCAATACTGGAAGGAGTGATTTTAGTACTATATATTACTGTGTACACAAAAAATATTGGACCTAATCTAAGCAAGGGGATTTGGTAATAATGAGTAAAGGTTGCACTTGCTCAAAAGCCGGTCATATCCAACTCTAGCGTTCAGTGCTCAATAGTGAAAGAGCCAGCACTGTCTGCATTTGCAGACGTTTCCGTGGTCATGTGGCAGGCATGACTAAACACCAGAGCACATAGAATGCAATTTACTTTCCCACTGAAGTGGTACCTTCCCACCAAAGTGGTGCCTATTTATCTACTGTACTTGCAATTCCTTACTTTCGAACTGCTAGGTTGGCAGGAGCTGAGACGGGAGCTCACTCCATTGTGCAGTACTCAGGTCTTGAACTGCTGACCTGCCAACCTTCCAGTTGTCAAGTTCAGCGTCTTCACCACTAAGCCACCACAAATCAGATATGACAATTAACTTTAGCTGTATCAGTCCATTTTATGAGAAACACACAACTAATAAAATAAAAACATAAAGCCTTTAAAAACCATTTGCTTCATTAATGTAATTTCCCTATTGTGATTATCTGCCTATACCATGGCTTATCATGAAAGTGAGTAACAGTGAGCTATTATGCATCTCTCAAAATACTTTAAATCTATTTTATATTGCTATTCAAAAATATTCTCTCAGCTCTTAAGCTTTATGACTAAGAAAGATAAACATCAGTCTACTGTCACACCTTTTAATATTTACAAATCTCTCCAGCTCTTTTGATTTGTGAGCTGCCTTTTTAAGAATTTCTTCAGGAACATCTGCTAGTTTTGCAACGTTTAGTCCGTAACTCCTTGCAGCGATGTCTTTCTTAATTTGGTAAAGGAAAGTGACAAATTCAGGATTTTCTTCATCTTTAGTTCCTAGAGAAAAGAAAATGCCCAGTTGTATTAAAACCTCATCACGTTTGCTAATATTTATATTTGGTTGTCACAAGTCTGGTAATTTCTTTCAACCAACCACCACACAAAATTAATTTTATAGCAAGTCTAACTGCATTCTTGAAAACATTGAAGTGGGGTTCAACCTTTGCAGGCTGGGGTGCTAAGATAGATGGTAACACATGGAAGGATTTTTTCATGGGAAGTGAACTGTGGTAGAAACCAGTGAATCCAAACTGTATTCAGGCACTATCATTAGGGCATGACTAGTCAGGTAACTGAGATCATACCTTTTTCTTGCTCACTATCATCTTCATTCACCAAAAATGTCATATGGAAGTTCCCAACTTGTTTTGGGTAGGCCTTTTCCAATTCACACAATGGAGGATAATGTGTGACAAACAGGGTTAGTGAACCCACCTAGAAAAATAGAAAGATTTTATGTAAAAATGTGCAAGCTGGAAACTTTTTCTTAATAAGGGTAATCAATTAAAATAACGATATAACATTACGAATAACGTTTTCATCATCTCTCCTGAGAGACCTGAGGATTTAATTTCAACATGTTATACTTTACCTAAGTAACTCATATACGTATTATCAGTAACTGATAACACATGTTTCTTAAAGTACTATATCTGTTTCTTCAAGTCTGGTCCTAACATATTAGAATCCATAGTATAGGGAACTTTTCAGTCTAGGATGGGGTGGCCAACCCACAGCCCGCGAACCTAATCTGGCCCATGCATATCATTAATCTGACCCACGGTGGGCACCTGGACACCCTTAGACCCACCCACCACCACCAGAAGTCACGATACATCACTTACCGTGGTGGTGGCGGAAATCACAACATTTTTCGGGTTCTTGGACAGGCTTCACCACTTCCCAGGATGGCTGGAGGCATTTCGGAGCATGTTCGCTTTGGTTTGGGATTTTTCCAACACTTCTCGGCTGCACTTCAGCAGCTAGAACACGACTGTGGGTGAATTCTGGTGCCGGGCAGTTTACGTCAGTGCATGGGATCTCAGTGTTGAACCAGGAAGTAGCCCACGGTCGCACTCTAGCTGCTGAAGTGCAGCCCTGGGAAGCGGTGGAGCCTGTCCAAGAACCCGCTAAAACAGTGCGATTCCTGTGATGATGACAAAAATATAAGTAGTGGGCACAGCCAAACCTCCAGCCTCCACAGTTGAGCGTGATGGCAGAAACTGGTCCCTGGCAGGAAAAAATTGGGAACCCCTGGTCTAGGAGCACATCCAAAAAACCTGCCCCTAAAGATCACATGTTTTTTGCACAGAAATCACAAGAGGCCGTAGTGGCTTAGTGGTTAAGACACTGAGCTTGACAACTGGAAGGTCAGCAGGTCAGCAATTTGAGACCCTGCACGACGGAGTGAGCTCCTGTCGTCTGTCCCAGCTCCTGCCATCCTAGCAGTTCGAAAGTAAGAAATTGCAAACAGATGAATAGGTACTGCTTTAGCAGAAAAGGTAAGTGTTCCATGCAATTTGGCATCTAGTCATGGCTGCCACATGACCATGGAAAATTCTACAGATATTGTCTGCAGACAGACTTGGCTCTTTGGTTGAAAATAGAGGTGAGCACTGCCCATAGTCAGATGTGACTAGCTTTCGAGCAAGGATCACAGATCATCTAGAACTAATTGAAATTACTGTGTGATATGCATGAAACAAACTCTCAAGAAATGTCGGGACAACAGAGACTAAAAATACAAACTAGTCTCACTAAAAGAACAAATATGACTATACATACATTTTCATACCCAGATCCAATGAAAATTATATATAAGGTACTTACATCGCTGATAAAATATTCTAAAGTAGCATAGGCAATTGCAATTCCATCATGTGTGCTAGTTCCTCTCCCCAGTTCATCCAAAATTACCAGTGAATGTGATGTTGCTTTTCTAATTATCTCAGCCGTATCTGTTAACTCTTCCATAAAGGTGCTGTGACCTTTAAATAAGTTATCTGTAGCACCCATTCTGCAACAGAAAAAAAGACTCACCAATTTTATGAGGCCAAAACAAATTCTAAAGATCACAGAATAGTATTCTGCTTTGAAAAACAACTGTATGCATTTAAATAACTGCAAAATAAAAAATCACAAGAGTATCCCTTAAAATAACTTTATTGTGTTTATTGTACATGGTAACTGGTGTCAGGGTGAATTCAAAGGAAGCCATTGATTTTCATTTCTTTCTGTATGAAGTAGAAAGTGTTTAGCCATATAATGCTTTATAGTGCTTTATGAGTTATTGCCAATTATGAAAATTGTTAAATGCCCTTGTACTAGTTAGTACACTTTTCTCACTCATTCTTATAGATAGCAGTCCCAAGGATATCTTGGCCTAGGAATCTAACTGCCCCATCTTTCTCACAAAGATGAGATCTCTGATAAGAGCCTCATGTAATGTGCAGGTGTCTAACCTTCAGCTGGATGTCCAGATGTCCAGCTAGATTGTCTTATGGCATATTTGGGGAATTTTCCCATGTTTCGAGAAGGGAGGTGTGAATGAGAAAAAGGTATAAAAACTGAGACTTTTTACATCTCAGCAGCAGACATCCTAATTTAGGAGGTGGCTCTGCTCGATTTCTTTTTTAATATGCCATAAATGTCAGACCCCAAATCTGATATTGATGGGGGCTATCAGAAGCCCATCCTTTATTTTATTCAGCTAGCCATTCTTATTGTTTTATGTTTTCTGTTTAATTTGCCTTTATTCATATACAGTAATACCTCATACAAAGTCCGCTTCATACAACATCAAATTCATACAACATCGCTTAATTTCTTGAAAAAAGTTACCTCATACAAAGCCGCTCAACTTTGTATGAGGCATTCAGTTTTTCCCAGGTTACATTGTGCCTGGGCAGTATAAAAGACAGGACACATGCGTGCATTGCTCTTGTGGGTTTTGCACAAGGCAAAGAGTGTTTAGGAGTGGTTTTGAGCGTGATTTTGGATTTTTTTTGAATTTTTCATCAGAATTTTTAGAAGTATTCCTGGGATTTTTGTAGCAATCTTCAGGTTCTTGGACAATCAGGGTTGTTTGACATGTTTTTGTAATGTATTTAGCCTTTAGACAATGATTTCTTAAAGTTCTGTCAGTTTCCTGTCTGTTTTCTTGACTTTGCCCTGAAGTCTGTGCTGTTACAGTACAATGTATCTCTATGGAAACAACGTTGTACGAGGCATCACAGCAAGGATTTGGACGTTGTATGAGGCATCGCAGCTAGGATTTTGCAGGCCTCATACAAAGTCCAAATCCGTATAAAGTCCAAACTTGTGGAACCAAGTTTGGACATTGTATGAGGTATCACTGTACTATTTTATCCTATTTTTGTATCAATAAAAAGCTACTATATTTGAAGAATTGTAGTAGCATATTTTTATTCTCCTCACACCTTAAAGAGGAGAAGGGTTAAAATCCAGCTTGCAGAAACCAGAAGGGAGACCCATAAATCAGGTCTTTATCAGGGAGAGTGAAGTCCAGAGAAAAAAATTGTCTTCAGTAAGCTTCCTGTTCTTTGAAAAGGAGCTCTACCAAGTTTCCAAAGTCTCTTCCTGATTGAGGTAAATTTTTATCTAACCCCTGGTTAGCTGGATTTAGAAAGTGTCATCGGAAGGGAGGAGGCATAAGGGTAGATATTTGGGAATACTTGAAATTCCAATAAATCCTGCATCGCCGTTTTAATTGCCAGATATTTTTAGAGGATTAGAGGTGAGCGCATTTCAAAACACTCCCTGCTAAAAGAAAAAGCAGATAAACCTCTAGGAAAGAATTTATGCCTTCCTCGGCACTATAGTAAAAGGTCCTGTGTTAAAAGAACAGTAAGGGCCAAGTAGAGAGCCTTCCGACAACTGGAATACACAGACAATCAAGAAAATTATTAAAGTTCAAAACAATAAAATGTAACAACAGTGGCAGTCATGACAGATTAACACTATTCTCAGTTTAATTCCCTAAAATATAGTATCATTAGCTACATAGTGCAGGCGATATAATAAAATCAAGATACCTGTATAGGATGGTAATAAGTAATATTTTGGACCCTCCTCAGTTCTCAAATCAGTCTTCACATTCTAATTGAGGAAATATAATATGTTCTTCCAAAATGCTCTGAGTACAAGTAGCTTGTGTGTTTTAGACATTTTCATAAGCAGCTACAGAAACATGTATTTTTTATCTCCATGATATATCACTTGTACATATCAGTGATAAGTTATCCATCTGATAAAATATAACTTACATGTTTTTGCATCTATTAAAATGAACCTTTAATAGACAGGAGCATAATATTCTTCAGAATAAAAAAAAACCTCAACAGTAAAAAACAAAGGGTCAGACTCAACTGTGCGACTGAACAAAAAATAAACATGAAACAATACCTACAACAATAAACCACCTAGCAGCTGCTTCATTCATATTTGCATTGTATCAAACAAACATTTGATATTTAACCAACAAATTAACAAGATTACAATTTTTAAAAGAAAGCATTAATTTTTGTACATAAAACTAAGATCAAAATGAATTTTTGAATAAAATTTGGTTTGCACCTCCCCCCGATGTTGCGACCTTGGATACCTTGGAGTCATTGTTCAGCAAGGAGTATGCATATTGGTAGACAACTCCATGACAAATCAAGTCTATTTGCATGAGTTTTTTTAGCCACTGGGCTAGGCTGACCATGACGTGTGCCCTCCGCTTTCACCTTATCCAAGGGATCTGATTGAGGGCAACAGCTTCAGTGATGCTAGCCTGGAGCTGATGAGGACCTTGCATGCCAAAAGGGCTCAGGGCCAGAAAGTGACTTGTGGAACTAGATCAGTAGTACAGGGGTCACGCTGCAATGCGGAAGGCAGATGAAAGCCCATGGCATTATATTCACAGGACAGTCTTCATGGATGATGGCCATGATGATTGCCTATACATTATGTAGATTCGGATATAGATGAAGACAAAGAAGATAAGATAAGATAGATAAATCTTTATTGTCATTGTCCCCTTGCGAGAACAACAAAAATTCTCGGTTGATATATATCAACTCGAATAAGGCATACCCCATAATTTAAAACAGCTACAGAAACACCAATTAAGACAGTACCATACAGTACAATATGAAAAATTTAAAATTTTTAAAAAAGATAAGATGACTTCAGAGTCCAGAGTTTCCATTTAAGGCCAAAATTGCTCTGGAGAAGAAACTGTTCTTGAGAAGGCTCGTTTTTACCTTCATTGTTCTATATCTCCATCTCGATGGCAGAAGCTCAAAGAAGCAGTGGCCAGGATGTGATGGGTCTCCCACTACATCTAATGCTTTTCTGTGGCACCTGATGGTGTAAATTTGTTTTAAAGTGGAGAGTGGACAGCCGATAATACTCTCTGCTGTTTTAATAATTTTGTGCAACATTATTCTATCCCGATGAGTACTACTCCCATACCACACACATAAGCCATAAGTGAGCACGCTCTCAATAGTGCAGCGATAGAAGGCAAGCAGCAGCTTTTGCGGAAGATGGTTTTTCCTTAGAGTTCTCAAAAAATACAGTCTGCTGTGCCTTCTTCGCAAGCCCCCTTGTGTTGGCACTCCAGGACAGATCCTCCTGTATCTCAATGCCCAGAAATCTGAACGTCGCTACCCTCTCCACAAGGTTCCGTCAATCAAAAATGGCTGGACATCGGTTCTCTGCCTCCTAAAATCCATCACAAGTTCCTTTGTTTTCTTTATGTTGAGGAGCAGATTATTGGTTCTACACCACTTTGTCAATCACTCCACCTCATCTCGATAGCCCAAAGAAGAAGAAAAAGAAGAAGAAGAAGGATGGATCTGATGGAGGACGCTTTGGTGAGTTTTAGTCATGGCCTAACATCATTGACAAGAGATGGGCAACACTGCCTAGTTAGACTGCTCAAGCCTCCACGCCTCGACAAAGTTCTCACCTAGCAGGAGCAATATTGCTAAGGACAGACTAATTTCCCTTCAACACAAGCACAGAGAATCACTCCACAACAAGGTTCAGACTGTCTTGAACGCTCGACCGGGCGCTGGCTTACAGGAGGCATGTACCGATCCTTTAGGCTGCAATAATTTCCTTTATCCACACACTCCCAGTGCAGCCTAAGGTCGCCTCACCGTACCGCGCAACAATCGGCTTCAAAGAACTCCACCTGTCGCTTACAGGGAGTATGCGGTGGTTTAGCATATTGGTAGTATGTGGGGGCATAGAGCAAAGTACTTGGATATAGCCTGATAAACTGAAATCCACTTAGTTGGTATTACTCAAAAAGAGTTTTATTTTCCATTAGCATCTGAAAAAGAACAGAGACAGACAAAGACAAAGTACATGGCAATATTTAGTTAGTAGGGTTCCCTTTGATTGGAGGGGCACATCTCGGGTATGTGTCATGTACCGATGGGAAGTTTGAGTCCGGCCTGGGGAGACAGACAAGTCTGCCTTCTACCCAAGGGGACCAAAGAACTGAGGGAAAGGGCTCTGCTTATATACACAAAAGGAGCAGATTTCCCTCCCACCTTTGCATTCTTGGGATGCCCCAATCTGCAGGTGTTAGTGCAGCTGGGTTTTGTGATTGACATGAGAAGAGACGTCTTCTCCCTCGTGGTGTTGTCAGCTGACCTAGCTGTCACTCAGTACCCTCGTGGTACTGAAGGTGCAGTAGCTGTCAATCACCTCCCTCGTGGGATTGCAGCTGTGAAGAACTCATCCCAAAAGAATGTGAGTGTGTGAAAGAGCTCTAGTAGCTTCAGATAAGGTTGCCATGGATACTCAAGATCATGACAGACACATACCTGTCAAGTATACCATTTTCCCTGGGAAAACCCCTTATTTCCCCCCCTTCCCACCCCCTCCTGTTTTATTAATTTCCCCATAATAGCCCTTTAAAAAAAATCTTGACCAGAGGCCTCACAGGCGAAGCTGCATTATGTTTTTCCTGCCACCAGAGGCCGCTGTGGCTTTTCGCTTGTGGAAGGGGAGAGAGAAGGTGGTGGGGGGCTTCTGTAGTTTCTCTTTCATTTCCCCTGCCACATGGTCATGGAGGCTTCGTTTTTGCTGCTGCTGGTCGGAGCCACCATGGGACGGGAGTCTACTCTAGGTGAGCGATATTTCATATATGCAGGGGCAAATCAGAGAGAGAAAGGGGTTTATTTTGCTTGCTGAGAGAGAGGGGGGGGTATTTTGCTTGCAGAGAGAGAGGGGCAGTGTTTATTTTGCTTGTAGAGAGAGGGGGGTTATTTTGCTTGCAGAGAGAGAGGAGGGTTATTTTGCTTGTAGAGAGAGGGGGGTTATTTTGCTTGCAGAGAGAGGGGGGTTAATTTTGCTTGCACAGAGAGAGAGAGGTTTATTTTGCTTGCAGAGAGAGAGGGGGTTTATTTTGCTTGAAGAGAGAGGGGGTTTATTTTGCTTGCAGAGAGAGGGGGGGTTATTTTGCTTGCAGAGAGATAGGGGTTTATTTTGTTTTCAGAGAGAGAGGTTTATTTTGCTTGCAGAGAGAGAGGGGGGTTATTTTGCTTGCAGAGAGAGAGGGAGAGAGGGAGAGGGAGAGGTTTATTTTGCTTCCAGTTGCCGGGCTGGGTTCCTTTTACAGTAGGAAAAACTACTGCCAAAGGTTTCCCCGCCCTGCCCAACTCTTCAGCTGCTGGGAGGCTTGGAAACTACAGAAGTTGCTTTTTACTTTACTAATTCCCTTCCTTAAACTGGATCCAACATTCTCAGGTGTTGCTGCTTCAATTGGTTGCACTGAGGAACAAATAGATTGGTTAATTTAGGGGAATTAATCCCTTGCTCCTCCACCCTAATGGGTGGGGGTGGGGGGGTGTCTAGCCATGTGCAGTGCTAGTTCATTAAAGCCAAGCTGCTGCTGCTTACAAACGGTAACCCGAGGGTTACTATTCTGCACTTTGCTTCCCAGGAAAAAATAATTAAAAATGAGTAAACAAGAAAGAAAACAAAACAAAAGTCCCCCAAGAAGATGGGAAAAGGGTTCTTTGGCCCACACAGCTTTGTGCCCATTGCATCTACAATACCATCTAGCCATCTTATTTTTGGCCACCCCCTTCTTTTGTCCTCCACCTTTCCCAGCATCAAGGCTTTCTCAAGTGAATCCTCTCTTCTCATTTGATGTCCAAAGTACTTTAGCGTCATCTTTACTATTTGACTTTTAATGGTTGATTTATTCTAGGATCGACCTATTTCTAACACCACATTTCAAAGGCATCTATTTTTCTGCGCTCAGCTTTCCTAATGGTCCAGCTCTCACACCCATACTTTACCACTAGGAATACCATTGCTTTGACTATGCAATTTTTTGTTTGCAAGGTGATGTTGCTACTTTTAACTATGTTCCCCAGGTTTCTCATAGCTTGGTTCCCAAGCATCAGTTGCCTTTTTATTTCATGGCTGCAATCACCATCTGCAGCGATCTTTGATCCTAAGAAAGTAAAATCTGCCAGTCGTATCCAACTCTAAGGTGCAGTGCTCATCTCCATTTACAGCCAAAGAGCCAGTGCTGTCTGTGTTTGCAGACATTTTCATGGCCATGTGGCAGGCATGACTAGAGCCCACTCAGCCCATCAAGTCACATGGCTATATTTGGCCATGCCCACAGATTTGGCCACACCCACAAAGGGGTATGGCCAAAATGTCCCTTATTTTCAAATCCAAAACTTGACAGGTATGCACAGACATCATATCTGTGGTTCAGAGAACATGGATCCCACAAGGAAGCAATGCCACCAGTCTTGGTAGTGGTACCATGTGATATTTATTCTTTTAATTATCTTAAAACAATTCTATTAAAGACCCAAAAAAAGTGTTCTTCCTTGGCAACTATTCATGTTTCCTAAACTATTATTTGGAAATCAACTGAAATCAATGGAAGCTTTTGCTTCCAATGTTAATCAAAGGAATACATTCTAACACATTTCAACAATCCACAGCTCTCATACTCTTTCCATTTAATAAAAAAAGTCACCATTTTAAAACATGAATGTATCTAACATTAAAATGTGTAGCATTGGCTGTGCTATGAAGTTATAATAGATCCACTAATTGATGCCACAATGCTTTAGAAGGCTACTTATAGATAATATGCAAAATGAGATATATATTTTTCATAAAGAGGCTGCAGCTGGTCCAGAATGCGGCAGCCCGGGTGGTGATGGGATGTGGGCGATATGCCCATGTCTCACCGCTACTTCAGGAGCTGCACTGGTTACCAGTTTGTCTCCGGGTGCAATTCAAGGTGCTGGTTTTGACCTTTAAAGCCCTATATGGCAGTGGGCCAGGATACCTTAGAGACCGCATCGTCCCAAGAGTGTCTGCCCGTCCAACCAGAGCGGACCGGAGGGGTTCTCTAATGGTGCCATCAGTTAGGGGTGCACATCTGTCCAGCACCCGAAGGAGGGCCTTCCCAGTGTCCGCACCAACTCTCTGGAACCTCCTGCCAACAGATCTAAGACTTCAAAGAGAATTGCTGCCCTTCAGGAAAGGATTGAAGACCTGGCTGGCAGGGCAGGTGTGGGGCCCAAATGGGAACACGGTCCCCGCCTGCTGGCTTATGTAAAGAATTAAGAACTCTCTCTTCTTCTTTTTATAGTGGGTGGGATGGGTGGGTGGGATATGGGTCTTTTAAAGTGGGTGGGATATGGGTCTTTTAAAGTGTTTTTATGTGTTTTTAAAACTTGTTGTAATGCCGCCCTGAGTTGGGTTCGGCCTGAGTGGGCGGCATATATAAATATGACTAATAAATAAATAAATAAATAAATAAATAAACAAATAAATAAATAAATTGACTTCTACATTTGTATTGTTGGGAATGCTTTTAACAATAAAAATGAATGGAAGGAGAGCTTCCATAAGCTGAAAGTTAGTTAGTCCCCTCCCGCTAACAAAAAAACAATGGGGGAGTAATTTCCCCCATTTGAGGCAAGACCCATGCTCCCTTTCTACTTCCCTTTTTTGGGGTGGGCAGGCTGCGGGTAGGCTTCCATTATTATTTCTTAGAGTCAGGTTGGATCTCCACCAGTCACATGGCTGAGAGATCGTCTCTTTTCTTTTTATAATACTACCAGGGGAACACAGGTGAGTATTACACAGTACTTCTCTTGTGAAGAGTGACAGATAAGAGTCAGGGGTTGTGTGAACATCATAGGCCATTGACCTGTTTTGACATTATAGCAGAGGTGCCCAAACTACGGCCCGCAGGCTGGATCCAGCCCCCGACACCAATTCATCTGACCCACGCTGCCCTTGCCACTCCCAGAAGCATAAGTAAAAAGCACCCGCACAGAACGCTGCCATAAATGCACCTGTGGCTGTCATAAATGCATTTACAACAGCCACGGGTACATTTACGGTGGAGTTTTGCGCATGTGCAGGCGTGTTTTACTTCCGTTATTGGTGGGAGGAACCACATGACCAACCCCCTGTACCACGTGGCCAGCCCGTGGCCGAAAAAGTTTGGACACCCCTGCATCGCATGATCCCTCAGGGTTCCACCTTGTCCTTGATGCTATTTAACACATGTACAAAATCCTTGGGAGACATTGTCTCAAACATTGAGGTTCAGTGCAATTAGTGTACTGATGACACCTCATTCTATCCCTTCTATTTAAATTCAAGGATGCTGTTCTCTTTCCAAGTTGGTGTCTGAGGTCATTAATAGAAGGAATGAAAGCTAAGAAACTGAAGGTTAATCCAAATAATACAGAAGCTAAATCGTAGGAAAGAGGTTCTTTATCAACCATCCCTCTCCAACTTGAAGACTTGGGTTTGCAGTTTGGGTTTACCACTGGATTCAGTCATGAAATTAGATCGGGGTGCCCAAACTACGGCCCACAGCATCAAATCATCTGGCACCCAACACTTCTGGAAGTGAAAGTAAAACACACATGTGTGAACACATTACGCTGCCGTAAATGACCCACAGCTGTTGTACACATATTACAACAGCAGTGGGTCACTTATGGCAGCATTATGCGCATGTGCAGGTACATTATGCTCCTTGCATGAGCATTTACTTCCACCTCTGGTGAAAGGAACCACATGACCAGCACGCTCAACCACGTGACCAGCTCGCAGCCTGAGAAGTTTGGGCTCCCCTGAATTAAATGCTCATGTTTTGGTCATGATCAGAAATGTGTTTGTACAATTAAAATTAGGCTACTAACTGTCCCATCTGGCCCTGACATATCCCTAATTACATTCTGTTGGGACTATAGTAAAGTATCTTGTTATATTTTCACTGACTCCTGGTTTGGTTCCAGACACTAGTTAACATGGTGGTTTTATTGGTTTGTTTGTATTTATCGTTAGGGATTTTATTTTGTCTCTCTCCATGGCCAATAGGTTTTTCTTTGAGGGTTTTTTGTTTCTGGCATATATATTTGTAATAATAATAATATATGTGTAATTATTTAAAATTATTTAATGTGAGAGTTTGTGCTGTTAGCTGCCCAGAGTAGGAAAATCTAGATGGGCAGGGTATAAGTATAATAAATAAATAAATAAATAAATAAAATTTATTATTTCTAACTGATCTTCTTAGAGAAGATTGCCTATATTAGAATTACCTTATATAAAAGCACAATTAAAATTTCAAAATACTATTTGCTATGACTTATAAAGTCCTCATGATTTTGGACCAGACAACTGGAAATCTATCTGAAGTTTGGATCTTCACCTTTTCCTAGTCCAGATATCCGTGGTGTTTGCTCTACAGTTTTATAATTCTCAGCCAACAGAAACTGTGCTGTCCTCCTACCAAAGACAGATAATTGGCAATTAAGATGAATTATAGAAGGGGGACCAATTTTCTATTCTTAATGTATTTTTAATTATGTTTTAATTCATTTTTATATTTTAAGTGAATTTTTATAATTTGAATTTTACTGAGAACTGCCTTGGATGCCTTTTTTTTGGCAGGAACGTACATTAATATAATTACTAAATAATATTATATGACAACTCCATGCACATGTTTATTCAGAAATAACTTACAATGTGATCAACAGGACTTGATGAAAGTGGGCACAGAATAGCCACCTGAAATGTTTCCTATGTAAACAAATATAAAATGATTTGTGCTTAGTTTATTATCTCTTTCTGAGATAAAACAGCATTCATCATTCCAATTTCAAGATGAAGCAGATGATCATAAGAACGTAAGTAGCTGCCTTATACTGATTCAGACTACTGGTCCACTTAACATTTGATATTGTCAACTCTGACTGTCAGTGGCACTCTATAGATTCAGACAATTATTTTGTAAGTATGGAGATCACTCATATTACTTGCAGGGGTATAAGAGACAACACTGGCTGACCTATGAAATTGGTAAGGAAAGACGGAGTTAGACAGGGTTGTGCTGGGCACCTTGGGAGGGCAGTGGACAGGAAATGATGGGAGTGCCTATTGGGGGCGTTATGGGATAAATCCCATATATTCCCATTACCTCTGCCTGCCTCGGGGGGGGGCACCAGTCGCTGGGGTGCACCAGGATGAGTTCCTGTATCCCAGCACACCACTGGAGTTAGACTGGCTGTCATCATGAATTGCCTTCTCATCCCTTCTTTCCACCTCCTGGCAGGAGAGCTGCCCACAGCCAAGTCCAAACCTCATCACTAGCCATTTCTTTTTGCCCACATAGATTACATAAGGCAGTCAACAAGATTCTGTGTCTAACTCTGCTGCAAAAATAATAAAGCAGTTCTACCCACCCAATTTCCCATAGCTTCAGGCAGATAACAAGTCTTACCTGCCTGGTGCCAAGAAGGAAAACACCAGGAGTCAACACAAAGTAATCCCACAAGGAACGAATGAACCAAAAAGTATTTCTTACTGGATTCTAGAATCTTTTTTAGATTCAAAATTGTTGTTCTTTGTCAGCTTTACAGACATTCAGCTGACAGCTTTCACAACAAGTGGGGGGGGGGGGATTAGTTGATTTAATAAACAAAGGCCGAAAGGGTCTTCAAAAGTTACACGAAAAAGGAAATGCAAAAGAAACACAATTTATGAATCCCTTTCTTAAAACACCAATCATTCATATCTAGGGGATTTTCTTTTAGCAACCAGGAAAAAAAACCTGAAATTGCACAAGAGAGCCTATTTCTTATTTTGTGTCATTTGTTTAGACACAAGAGGCCCATCCCTAGATGAGATCAGTGTATTCAGCACAGTCTGACAGTAACATTGTCTTATTACAACTATCTATTCTCAATATTACTTCCCCAACAGCTTAATCCTTTTTCTTAAAACACAGTGCCAGCTCTCTGGACAGAAAGAGAGAGAGAGAGAAAGCAATTCACAAGACCCTATCTATTCATTCCAGGGAGCGTTAGGTGGGAGTGTTGGCAAAATCGTGAATATTGCCATTAACATTATAGGTGAAGGTAAAAGTCACCCTTGCTCGAAAGCCAGTCGTATCCGACTCAAGGGTTCAGAAATCATCTCCATTTATAGCCAAACAGTCAGCACTGTCTACATCTACATATGTTTCCACAGACATGTGGCAGGCATGACTAGACACCAAAGGCATGACATGCCTTCCCACCAAAGTGGTACCTATTTATTTACATTGAACCCCCACTTCACGGAATTAATCCATTCCGCAGGTTTGTCCTTAAAGCGATTTGTCCTTAAAGCGAACCGCCCATAGGAATGCATTGTGCAGTTTCCCATAGGAATGCATTGGCAACAAAAATTCCATAAAGCAAACCACGGTTCCCCATAGGAATGTATTGAAAACCAAAGCAGACCATCATTTCCTATGGATTTCTTTCCTTGAAGCGAGTTTCCCAGTAGGTGGACCATCCATAAAGCGGAGGTCCAATGTACTTGCAATTTCTTGCTTTTGAACTGCTACATTGGCATGAGCAGGGAGAAACACTAAAGCACACTCCGTCATGCAGTACTTGTGTCTCGAACTGCTGACCTGCCAACCTTCCAGTCCTCAAGTTCAGCATCTTAACCACTAAGCCACCGCAGTACCTTATATTAACATTATACACAGTTGTTAACAGAAAAAACCTGTCACACAGTGTTTTGCCTTCATAACCATACAGTTCACCAACACATTTCATTTTCTATGTTTTAAAGTGAGATTACAAACTGACAGAGAATTTGTAACCTAGGGACTTGTAATGGAGTCATGAGGTGATGCAACAGAATAAACTTTAAGGCTGCTATCTATACATATTGTATTTGAAATTATATTAACTGGAATAACTCAATGTCTGACTAGATTAAATATGACAATTTATTATCTATATAATTTATGTAGTGTTATTCCTATATCTTCAACATCTCTCATTTAACTGGCAATTGTAATCCCATTTATAAGGACCGAAAGACGGGTCTGCAATATTAATGAATGTCGAACCTTTTAAAAGCAATTTGGACTAACCTCAATAGTCCCTAGTGACTCTAAAATTCTACGGTTTTTCTAGGGAAAAGTTCAAGCCAGTCTTATCACAATAAATATATTATCCTATTCATTTAGTCTCATATTTCATGGAAAGTGATGTTAATTTCAAATGAATAAATAAAATACTAGCGATACTAGTTCTACAAGTTCATTGCTCTCAATCTGTTACAGCTAATGGACTACTATTATTATTTCTTCCTCAAATTATGAAATACATTTACATTACTGTACTACGTGAACTGGATCAATCTTCCCTTGGTATTATGAAATACATTCAAAAGATTTAAAAACCCGCATCTCAGATAAAATTAAGTGGTAACATAAATCAGTCTACAGTTTGTAATAATGGTGAACAGAAGACTCCACAACACATTCAGACATACTGTATATAAAATTTACAGAATAATAGGTCATCTACACTTAACCTAATCATGACTGAACTAAATGAATTGTGTCTAAATAAATTGTTTCTGAAGCATAAGATACTTTAGGTTAGTTCAATCATGATATTTTAGAACTGCTTCTCTTTCTTTTTGTTTATTTCTCCCAAGAAATGGAAGGTTTTTCCCCACCGCAGGTTAAAAATGAAAAGGAGAGTGACTCAATAGACAGACGGATGTAGAACTTGAAAGTGAGTGTAAAACAGGATCAAGTGGCCATGGAAACCAAGAGCCATAAGAAATAAATTACATTTGTTTCACAGCTAGTGAATACTCCTCCATTCAATAGCAGAATCTGCTTGGAATCTGAGTTTTTAGCTAGTATTATTTTCATATTTGCAAACTATCCAGCAATCTTGAAGTCTGTATAGCAGGAGTTCTCAACCTTTTTAAGCCGGGGGCCGGGTCACACTCCTTCACACAGCTTCAGGGGCCGGGCGGCCATTTTGCCCTTCCTCCACCACATGGTACTTCCTGGTGTGGAGGAGGTGGTGGTGGGCCACATGAAATGGTGCCGTGGGCTGCATTCAGCCCACAGGCTGCAGGTTGAGGATCCCTGCTATGTAGTTTTTCTTCTTATAAGCATGAAATTCCATTCAGGCAAAGAACAGGCATTGGTACATATGTCGATGACACTTTTTTTAAAATTCAGGGAGGTAGCCACACCACTTTGTTTCAACATGTATAACAAAAAGGAGCAACAAAACAAAAACATTCTGGCTCCTTCAAGACTAAGTACCTGTCAGAAATGTTCCCCACCTCTAGTTGGTCCTTAATATTTCGAGCTTATAGGGATTCATGTTCAGACTGTACTATCTTAGGCTAGCACTTTACTAAACAAGCAAGAGAAAGTGTACTCCATCCCTTCCTTGTCTTGGAGAGGCATTTAGGCAAATATATATATATCTATACCTATAAATCTGTGCGTTAACCGTTGGAATGTGACAAAGGATCCTGCACCAAGCCCTACTAGCCCATACCGAGCATCCTTGCACTTGCCCGACCGGGGTTCGCAGGTAACTGTCGGGTTGAGAAATGCGACAGTGGGGCAGGAGACCCATGAACACACCCAAAGAAAAAGGACTTCAAGTCCCAATGTTCTTTGCGCCATGCAGCAGCCAATCAGGCTGAGAGGCGCAAGCCACAAGAGTAAAAACAAGTCAAAAACATAACAAAAGATCACAATTTCACACAAATCACAAATAAAACCTAACCAAAATAAAAACATTCCTAAAATCCTGTGTTGAGTTTTAACTCAAATAAAGACGCAAAACATCTAAACACAGTTTAAAAACATTCAATGTAAAAAATATGTACTTTCACATTTTTAAAATTATTACCTACATTAAAACTATTAAAATAAAATACACATAATAAAACATTATTTGCTCCATCGGGAGGGATAAAGGGCCGGGGGCCGCCAGGGCCAGGCCGAAGACTGCTGCCCGGAGCGCCGCGCAGCTGCGAGGGGTCCCGCCTTCCCTCCCTGCTCCACCGGAAGGGATAAAGGGCAGGGGCCCGCCTGGGCCAGGCCGAAGACCACCGCCCGGAGCACCACGCAGCTGCGAGGGGTCCCGCCTTCCCTCCCTGCTCCATCGGGAGGGATAAAGGGCCGGGGGCCGCTGGGGCCAGGCCGAAGACCGCCGCCCAGAGCGCCACGCAGCTGCAAGGGGTCCCGCCTTCCCTCCCTGCTCCACCAGGAGAGATAAAGGGCCGGGGGCCGCCAGGGTCATTCAGTGGAACTGTTGAGCTGATGGCTCCAGTACCTGTGGAATTTTGTCCTTTGGAATTTTGGTATTTTTGATATTGTATGCTTTGATTATTGATTATATTGTTGCTATTGCTGTTATACTGTATTTTATGGATCTTGTATTTCTAATTTTGTTTGTTTTCTCTTGCTGTAATTGAAGTGTATATTTTGCGGGTTGCATTTTTGTAACTGTACCTTTGGAGATGGGTTACTGTATTATTATTGTGTTATTGTATTATTATTATGTATTTATTGTCCACTATGTAAACCGCCCTGAGTCGGGTTGTACCTGAGTGGGCGGTATATAAGCGCGAAAATTAAATTAAAATTAAAATTAAATTAAAATTAAATTAGATTTAAATATATATATATATATATATATATATATATATATATATATAGCATCCTTTGTTCTTTTTAAAATCCACAAAAAACAAACAAACCAAAAAGCTGATCATAGTTTATAACAGCCCGTGTGTATAAATAAACATTTTAAAAACGACAATTACAGACGAACCTCTTTTTTACAAACATTAACAAAAAAAAAACCCACCTTCCAACACAATTTAAAACAGCCTGGCACCGCCAGGCAAACTATGCTAGTATATAATAAAATTCAATTGAAGGAAAGAAAGAGGGAGGAAAGTAAGCCGAAAAGAATGAGGTGATGCAGTTGGGTGTCACACAAAGGTCAACTAGAAGCTGTCAGTGGTTGCACTGACAGCAGTAGCTTCTTTCAGACAAGGCTCCCTAACTCTCATTACATATGAGTTGTAGGGCTGGAAAAATGCCAAGAATGAGTACATCAGCTGCTTGCTTTTCTCGGTTACTGATGGGGAACAAAGTTGACAGAAGAAAAGAAGGATCTAATTCTTTAGATCTTTCTAAAGACCCAGCCCCCACGAACGGCTTAGGGATAAGAGCCACCACGGCCCCGCCAATGATTTTGGCTGTGGTACCATGGCGGCGGTTTGTGCTGGGACTGTTGGGACTATTATTTTTGCTGCCTTGGAACTTTTAAATGAATGATTTTTCCCTTCTTTTTTGTAATATTTTATGATGTTTTGTGATGTTGTGATTTATATTGTGCTTTATTTGCTGTTATGCTTTGTTGTTTTTGTGAGCCACCCGGAGTCGCATTGTCAAGTGGGCAGCATATAAATGTGAATATAACAACAACAACAATAATAATAATAAAAATGCAAGAAAATGAATCACCTGCCACATCAGTAAATGATGTCCCATGACAATTAAACCATGTCTTCAGAATGGGATAAAAAAAGCTCCCCAAGTCATGGATTTTGCCACTGAACATATTGTAAGCACAGCAAAAAATGGCCAAACGGAGAAAAGGATACAAACACAATGTACCGTTTGTGTATGCCCAAAAATGATGAAGATAATAATAAACGAATCTTCTTATAAGGTCTTTGTATTCTTAATGTTATTTTTATTTTGCAAACTCTTGTATATTAACTTGTAATGTCATCAAACAGAAACCAAACTCAGATACTTCTCTGCACAAAAAGTCTTCAAGTTCCTTTTGTAATCTTGACAATAGTAACCAAATTCAAATATGTTTTCTTCAACTTCTTCACTATGTCCTTTATAACAATATGAAACAATGATTCATTCCTCTATTGCACTTTCTATCTCTCATCCAAAACAGCTCATAAACTCGTATTCAGTTGGGAAGTCAAACTCCCATATATATTGGCCCCAAACTCCCGACGTCTATCCGGTTAATTAGACATTTCATTCAATAAATTTCATCAGGGGAGTTTTTGCAATATCTGAAAGGTTACAAAATACATGTCTGTTACAATATTATATGTTCAAACCAGCTGCAAGCCCCCATGCTCATTATCCAGTCCAAGCTTACCCAAACTTACCACTCTTGTGTTTCGCGTCCTCTCTGTCTCTTCTGTAATTTCTCTATGGTTGCTAAGGACGTTGCATACCATTAGAGTCCTGTCTCTTAAATACAACTTGCTGCCTGCTCCTGACTGAATCTGCAAGCTCACATTACCACCTGTGTACTGGCTGTTTTACTTACAAGGAGCACCATGGTTCTAATTCCTGTGTACTTACAAAAACCATGTTAAATCAGTTTCATAGTTTAAACCCTTAGGATGCATGGTTCCTAGTCTATGAATATGAATATAGTATGCCTCCTTTCCTATCTCTTAAATACAACTTGCTGCCTGCTCCTGACTGAATCTGCAAGCTCACATTGCCACCTGTGTACTACTGTTTCACTTACAAGGAGCACCATGGTTCTGATTCCTAGTTTCATAGTTTAAACCCTAAGGATGCATGGTTCCTAGTCTATGAATATGAATATAGTTTGACTACTTTCCTATCTCTTAGATACAACTTGCTGCCTGCTCCTGACTGAATCTGCAAGCTCACATTGCCACCTGTATACTGGCTGTTTTACTTACAAGGAGCACCATGGTTCTGATTCCTAGTTTCATAGTTTAAACCCTTAGGATGCATGGTTCCTAGTCTATGAATATGGATATAGTTTGACTACTTTCCTATCTCTTAGATACAACTTGCTGCCTGCTCCCGACTGAATCTGCAAGCTCACATTGCCACCTGTGTACTGATTGTTTTACTTACAAGGAGCACCATGGTTCTGATTCCTGTGTACTTACAAAAAGCAGGTTAAATCAGTTTCATAGTTTAAACCCTTAGGATGCATGGTTCCTAGTCTATGAATATAATATGCCTCCTTTTGTAATAGCAATTGTTCAATGTTGATACCTCTACCTGTTGTAACTGTGAGTTTTTCTAACACTACAAATTTGAAATCTGTGTCAAGATGGTTTTTTTCCATGTAATGATTTACCAGTGGTGCATTTTCCACCTGTCCCCTTATCCTGGATCGATGTTCTGCTAGCCTGACTTTTAATTTGCGTGAGCATTTCCCCACATACTTGAGACCACAAGGGCAAATCCATAGATATACACAAAATTGGCTATTACAATTACTAAAAAAATTGAGTGTTTTTTTAAAGTTCAATTCTGGAAAATTGATGTGCTGAGTCTCCCAAGCGAACCTGCAAACAACGCATTGGCCGCACCTGTGATGGCCCTTGACCAGACTGCTCCGTGATTCTTGTCGCGGTGCAGCATCAGCTCTAGTAATCAAGTTGCCAACTGTTCTAGTCCTCCTTAAACCTATCATGGGTTTTTCTAGACACCCCGGAATGTCAGATAATATATGCCAATGTTTGCGTACAATATTTTGTATGTCTCTGGCTCTGGGAGAATAGTCTATGGACCAAAAAATCCCCTGTTTGGGTTGTCTCTCCTGTCTTTTCAATAGTGTGCTCCTTGCCACACTTCTAACCTTATTTAATGATTTTTCCAATACCTGCTCAGGATACCCTCTGTCCAGAAGATTCTCCTTAATCCCCCTGGCTGCTGTTTCAAAATCTTCTTGATGTGAAGAATTACGTTTAGCTCTAGCAAATATTCCGTATGGAATGCTATTGCGTAAATGGGGTGGATGGTATGACTCATATGGAAGATAGGCATTCCTATCTGTGCTCTTCTTAAATAGCCTGACCTGCAGTTTATTGTCCCTTCCTACGAAAACCAAGAGGTCCAGAAATGATATTTCAGTCCTGTTCATGCAATGGGTAAATTTTAGGTTCACATTCTGTATATTCAACCAGGAAACAAAGTCTGGAATTAGATTAAAGTCATCTAACACAAAAACAGATCATCTATAAATCTTTTAAATAATAAAATGTGGTGAAAAAATGGATTAATTTGTGCATTTAAAACAATATTTCTCTCAAAGGAAATCATATAGAGATTGGCCAAACTTGGTGCCATTGGGGACCCCATTGCCACTCTTTTTACTTGCAAAAAGATGTCTTGGTTGAACCTGAAATAGTTCTTTTCCAAGCAGATTTCTAAGAGATCGATTAGAAAATGAGTGGGCGGTTGTTGAACTACTCTGGTATTTAATGCATCCTGGACCACTAATCTCGCATCTTCAAATGGGACATTTGTGTACAAAGCTGCAACATCCATGGTTACCAAACCACCCGTTGCTGGAAGCTGGAAGCCCTCGATCTTATTTATAAAATCGGTAGAATCCCTGATAAAGGAAGTAGTGTCACAGGTGTAATGCCGAATGTGATGATCTATAAATTGGCTTAAAGGCTCCAAAATGGACCCCACCCCGGAGATAATAGGGCGTCCAGGTATCCTAATCTGGGCATCAATGATTTTATGTACTTTTGGCAAGATATAAAAAATTGGAACCCGTGGGTGTTCTTTCAACAAAAATTTGTATGTTCTTTCAGTAATATAATTAAGGGAAAGACCCTCCGTGACCACCACCTTAATAATGTTTTCAATTTCCTTGGTTGGATCCTTGATTAATTTTTTATAAAAGGTTGGGTCAGCTAATTGTTTATAGACTTCTTTTAAATAGTCCGTCTTGTCCAAAACCACGACTCCACCCCCTTTGTCTGCCGGTTTAATCACTATGGATTCATCCCGTCCCAAATCCTGCAAGGTGTTAACCTCCTGCGTTGTTAAATTCCGTCTTACCTTAAGTTTACTTTGTTCTAGTTTTTCAATATCATTTAAAACAATCCTTTTAAACACCTCTATAGACGGGTGATTGATGTTGGGATAGAATTTTGACTTGGGAGCAAATTGGTTCCTAAAATTATTCTCAAAGTCCCCAAAATAAAGTCTTAATTTTAATAACCTGATCAACCGAAATACATCCACCCGTGTACTAAAAGATTGATAATAGGGGGTTGGAACGAAATTGAAACCAAGTCCCAGTAATGCCAGTTCATGTTCAGTCAAGTGCCTAGAGGATAAGTTGAATACTAGGGCTTTGCTTTCCTCTGTTGTCTTCTTCTTCCTAAAAAAGATTGGGTATATTGTGGTCGTTGTCGGAATTCTGTATTCCTGAAATTGTAACTTCTGGTTGATCCCTCATCACCTGATGAGCTGATATCGCTGTTTGTAGTGTCCGAATAAGTAACCTTGTCGTTCCATGACACCCGCTTCATGGGTCTTGGATTGGGTTCCATTCTCCATTTGTATATTTTGTCATTGGAATAATCGTTCTGGTCTCTATCAAATTTTTTCATTTTAAAAGCTACTATGGATTCATGAAAGTCCTTGATCTTGTGATCTAAGTTGTTCATCGATTCTTCAAAACTGGCTCGACTATGCGCCCCTTGTAACATTGTTTTAAGTTCCTCTATTTGTTTGTCCACTTCTAAAACCTCCTGATTGCTCCTTTCAATAATCAATATCATTAAGTCGAATGCGCATTTGTCCAAAATGGCCGCCCATTTGTTGGTAAACTCCTTGTCTTGTGAAAATAATGTGGGTCCTTTTTGGATCCTTAATCCTCTGGGTATGCAACAGTCTCTGTGGTAATCAGCAATGAAAGCCGCATGTAGTTTGTACCTGACACTTCTCTTGTATAAGGTTTCTAATTTCAAAAAGTCTCCTGTATGTTTGTTCTGAGTGGTTCTAACCGAAGCTATGTTGCTTAGCACTTTTTCCACATCTTCATTTGTATATGAAAAACCTCTATTGGCAGTAGCCATATCAAATTCCAAGCACAGCAAAAAATGGCCAAACGGAGAAAAGGATACAAACACAATGTACCGTTTGTGTATGCCCAAAAATGATGAAGATAATAATAAACGAATCTTCTTATAAGGTCTTTGTATTCTTAATGTTATTTTTATTTTGCAAACTCTTGTATATTAACTTGTAATGTCATCAAACAGAAACCAAACTCAGATACTTCTCTGCACAAAAAGTCTTCAAGTTCCTTTTGTAATCTTGACAATAGTAACCAAATTCAAATATGTTTTCTTCAACTTCTTCACTATGTCCTTTATAACAATATGAAACAATGATTCATTCCTCTATTGCACTTTCTATCTCTCATCCAAAACAGCTCATAAACTCGTATTCAGAGAGGACGCGAAACACAAGAGTGGTAAGTTTGGGTAAGCTTGGACTGGATAATGAGCATGGGGGCTTGCAGCTGGTTTGAACATATAATATTGTAACAGACATGTATTTTGTAACCTTTCAGATATTGCAAAAACTCCCCTGATGAAATTTATTGAATGAAATGTCTAATTAACCGGATAGACGTCGGGAGTTTGGGGCCAATATATATGGGAGTTTGACTTCCCAACTGAATACGAGTTTATGAGCTGTTTTGGATGAGAGATAGAAAGTGCAATAGAGGAATGAATCATTGTTTCATATTGTTATAAAGGACATAGTGAAGAAGTTGAAGAAAACATATTTGAATTTGGTTACTATTGTCAAGATTACAAAAGGAACTTGAAGACTTTTTGTGCAGAGAAGTATCTGAGTTTGGTTTCTGTTTGATGACATTACAAGTTAATATACAAGAGTTTGCAAAATAAAAATAACATTAAGAATACAAAGACCTTATAAGAAGATTCGTTTATTATTATCTTCATCATTTTTGGGCATACACAAACGGTACATTGTGTTTGTATCCTTTTCTCCGTTTGGCCATTTTTTGCTGTGCTTGGAATTTGATATGGCTACTGCCAATAGAGGTTTTTCATATACAAATGAAGATGTGGAAAAAGTGCTAAGCAATATAGCTTCGGTTAGAACCACTCAGAACAAACATACAGGAGACTTTTTGAAATTAGAAACCTTATACAAGAGAAGTGTCAGGTACAAACTACATGCGGCTTTCATTGCTGATTACCACAGAGACTGTTGCATACCCAGAGGATTAAGGATCCAAAAAGGACCCACATTATTTTCACAAGACAAGGAGTTTACCAACAAATGGGCGGCCATTTTGGACAAATGCGCATTCGACTTAATGATATTGATTATTGAAAGGAGCAATCAGGAGGTTTTAGAAGTGGACAAACAAATAGAGGAACTTAAAACAATGTTACAAGGGGCGCATAGTCGAGCCAGTTTTGAAGAATCGATGAACAACTTAGATCACAAGATCAAGGACTTTCATGAATCCATAGTAGCTTTTAAAATGAAAAAATTTGATAGAGACCAGAACGATTATTCCAATGACAAAATATACAAATGGAGAATGGAACCCAATCCAAGACCCATGAAGCGGGTGTCATGGAACGACAAGGTTACTTATTCGGACACTACAAACAGCGATATCAGCTCATCAGGTGATGAGGGATCAACCAGAAGTTACAATTTCAGGAATACAGAATTCCGACAACGACCACAATATACCCAATCTTTTTTAGGAAGAAGAAGACAACAGAGGAAAGCAAAGCCCTAGTATTCAACTTATCCTCTAGGCACTTGACTGAACATGAACTGGCATTACTGGGACTTGGTTTCAATTTCGTTCCAACCCCCTATTATCAATCTTTTAGTACACGGGTGGATGTATTTCGGTTGATCAGGTTATTAAAATTAAGACTTTATTTTGGGGACTTTGAGAATAATTTTAGGAACCAATTTGCTCCCAAGTCAAAATTCTATCCCAACATCAATCACCCGTCTATAGAGGTGTTTAAAAGGATTGTTTTAAATGATATTGAAAAACTAGAACAAAGTAAACTTAAGGTAAGACGGAATTTAACAACGCAGGAGGTTAACACCTTGCAGGATTTGGGACGGGATGAATCCATAGTGATTAAACCGGCAGACAAAGGGGGTGGAGTCGTGGTTTTGGACAAGACGGACTATTTAAAAGAAGTCTATAAACAATTAGCTGACCCAACCTTTTATAAAAAATTAATCAAGGATCCAACCAAGGAAATTGAAAACATTATTAAGGTGGTGGTCACGGAGGGTCTTTCCCTTAATTATATTACTGAAAGAACATACAAATTTTTGTTGAAAGAACACCCACGGGTTCCAATTTTTTATATCTTGCCAAAAGTACATAAAATCATTGATGCCCAGATTAGGATACCTGGACGCCCTATTATCTCCGGGGTGGGGTCCATTTTGGAGCCTTTAAGCCAATTTATAGATCATCACATTCGGCATTACACCTGTGACACTACTTCCTTTATCAGGGATTCTACCGATTTTATAAATAAGATCGAGGGCTTCCAGCTTCCAGCAACGGGTGGTTTGGTAACCATGGATGTTGCAGCTTTGTACACAAATGTCCCATTTGAAGATGCGAGATTAGTGGTCCAGGATGCATTAAATACCAGAGTAGTTCAACAACCGCCCACTCATTTTCTAATCGATCTCTTAGAAATCTGCTTGGAAAAGAACTATTTCAGGTTCAACCAAGACATCTTTTTGCAAGTAAAAGGAGTGGCAATGGGGTCCCCAATGGCACCAAGTTTGGCCAATCTCTATATGATTTCCTTTGAGAGAAATATTGTTTTAAATGCACAAATTAATCCATTTTTTCACCACATTTTATTATTTAAAAGATTTATAGATGATCTGTTTTTGTGTTAGATGACTTTAATCTAATTCCAGACTTTGTTTCCTGGTTGAATATACAGAATGTGAACCTAAAATTTACCCATTGCATGAACAGGACTGAAATATCATTTCTGGACCTCTTGGTTTTCGTAGGAAGGGACAATAAACTGCAGGTCAGGCTATTTAAGAAGAGCACAGATAGGAATGCCTATCTTCCATATGAGTCATACCATCCACCCCATTTACGCAATAGCATTCCATACGGAATATTTGCTAGAGCTAAACGTAATTCTTCACATCAAGAAGATTTTGAAACAGCAGCCAGGGGGATTAAGGAGAATCTTCTGGACAGAGGGTATCCTGAGCAGGTATTGGAAAAATCATTAAATAAGGTTAGAAGTGTGGCAAGGAGCACACTATTGAAAAGACAGGAGAGACAACCCAAACAGGGGATTTTTTGGTCCATAGACTATTCTCCCAGAGCCAGAGACATACAAAATATTGTACGCAAACATTGGCATATATTATCTGACATTCCGGGGTGTCTAGAAAAACCCATGATAGGTTTAAGGAGGACTAGAACAGTTGGCAACTTGATTACTAGAGCTGATGCTGCACCGCGACAAGAATCACGGAGCAGTCTGGTCAAGGGCCATCACAGGTGCGGCCAATGCGTTGTTTGCAGGTTCGCTTGGGAGACTCAGCACATCAATTTTCCAGAATTGAACTTTAAAAAGACACTCAATTTTTTTAGTAATTGTAATAGCCAATTTTGTGTATATCTATGGATTTGCCCTTGTGGTCTCAAGTATGTGGGGAAATGCTCACGCAAATTAAAAGTCAGGCTAGCAGAACATCGATCCAGGATAAGGGGACAGGTGGAAAATGCACCACTGGTAAATCATTACATGGAAAAAAACCATCTTGACACAGATTTCAAATTTGTAGTGTTAGAAAAACTCACAGTTACAACAGGTAGAGGTATCAACATTGAACAATTGCTATTACAAAAGGAGGCATATTATATTCATAGACTAGGAACCATGCATCCTAAGGGTTTAAACTATGAAACTGATTTAACCTGCTTTTTGTAAGTACACAGGAATCAGAACCATGGTGCTCCTTGTAAGTAAAACAATCAGTACACAGGTGGCAATGTGAGCTTGCAGATTCAGTCGGGAGCAGGCAGCAAGTTGTATCTAAGAGATAGGAAAGTAGTCAAACTATATCCATATTCATAGACTAGGAACCATGCATCCTAAGGGTTTAAACTATGAAACCAGGAATCAGAACCATGGTGCTCCTTGTAAGTAAAACAGCCAGTATACAGGTGGCAATGTGAGCTTGCAGATTCAGTCAGGAGCAGGCAGCAAGTTGTATCTAAGAGATAGGAAAGTAGTCAAACTATATTCATATTCATAGACTAGGAACCATGCATCCTTAGGGTTTAAACTATGAAACTAGGAATCAGAACCATGGTGCTCCTTGTAAGTGAAACAGTAGTACACAGGTGGCAATGTGAGCTTGCAGATTCAGTCAGGAGCAGGCAGCAAGTTGTATTTAAGAGATAGGAAAGGAGGCATACTATATTCATATTCATAGACTAGGAACCATGCATCCTAAGGGTTTAAACTATGAAACTGATTTAACATGGTTTTTGTAAGTACACAGGAATTAGAACCATGGTGCTCCTTGTAAGTAAAACAGCCAGTACACAGGTGGTAATGTGAGCTTGCAGATTCAGTCAGGAGCAGGCAGCAAGTTGTATTTAAGAGACAGGACTCTAATGGTATGCAACGTCCTTAGCAACCATAGAGAAATTACAGAAGAGACAGAGAGGACGCGAAACACAAGAGTGGTAAGTTTGGGTAAGCTTGGACTGGATAATGAGCATGGGGGCTTGCAGCTGGTTTGAACATATAATATTGTAACAGACATGTATTTTGTAACCTTTCAGATATTGCAAAAACTCCCCTGATGAAATTTATTGAATGAAATGTCTAATTAACCGGATAGACGTCGGGAGTTTGGGGCCAATATATATGGGAGTTTGACTTCCCAACTGAATACGAGTTTATGAGCTGTTTTGGATGAGAGATAGAAAGTGCAATAGAGGAATGAATCATTGTTTCATATTGTTATAAAGGACATAGTGAAGAAGTTGAAGAAAACATATTTGAATTTGGTTACTATTGTCAAGATTACAAAAGGAACTTGAAGACTTTTTGTGCAGAGAAGTATCTGAGTTTGGTTTCTGTTTGATGACATTACAAGTTAATATACAAGAGTTTGCAAAATAAAAATAACATTAAGAATACAAAGACCTTATAAGAAGATTCGTTTATTATTATCTTCATCATTTTTGGGCATACTGAACATATTGTGACAAGTCGTACACCATGGGAACAACAGGAATAATGATGATACTATCAGCAACCAATGAGAGATAATATGAACAACAAACATTCTCTCTTGGAGAACCCTCCTTCATTACGAGCTAATAGTAATAATAATTTCATGTCAGAAATTATTCTGGGTTGAAAGGATTTTTGCGACAGAAACTCTGCTCAGGGAACACCCAAATGAGGCTCCTTTCATGTCAAGAGCTGGGACAGAGATGGGCGCTCAATCCATCATGCAGTACCTGGGTCTTGAACTGTCAACTTGTCAGCCTTCCAGCTAATAAGGTGAGTTTCTTAGCCACTGAGCCACCACAGCTTTAAGATGATACCTCACTACGTCTATCTGCTATAATATTTTGATTTTGTTTTTGTTATACACTTAATAACAAATGCCTGATAAAGTAACAATCATTTCCGCTTAAATTTAGCAAAGCTTTCTTAAGAGTTCTGATCTTTTACCTGGTGAATATACCATCCACGATACCAACTCTTGCTTCTTCAGCTGGCACATAGGAACCAATCTGTGCCATGATGGTAATTAATGCAACTTGTTTTATGTAAGAGCTTTTACCGCCCATATTAGGCCCAGTAATTATCATTACTCTTTGACCATCTTCCTGGAAAAAGGAAAATTACAATTAAAAGATTTAAAAGAAATGGATAGTTTAAAAGTATCAGCATCTTAGTAGTTTGTGTAGAAAGCTTTTGAACCAGAATGTACAAAGTTTTATAGGCTTTTATTTTAGAGTGCTTGATAATAATAATAATAATAATAATAATAATAATAATAATAATAATAATAATAATAATAATAATAATAATAATAATAATAATAATAATAATAATAATAATAATAATAATTATTATTATTATTATTATTATTATTATTATTATTATTATTATTATTATTATGTGTCAGAAATTATTCTGGGTTGAAAGGATTTTTGCTGGAGAAAATCTGCTCAGGGGACCCCGCCTGAATGAGGCTCCTTTTATGTCCCCAAGAGCTGGGACAGAGACGGGCGCTCAATCCGTCATGCAGTACTCAGGTCTCGAACTGCTGACTTGCCGGTCTTCCAGCTAACAAGGCGAGCTTCTTAACTACATGAGCCACCGGAACTCAAGAGTGCTTGCTAAGGTATCATTTATTCATTTTTACCTCAATTTCCTAAACACTGTGTGTTTAGTAGTTTACACCATTTGTCTCCATGTGCACACATGTTCTCCTCAGGAAAATATTATCAATGTTCCATGAAACTGTGTAAAATACAACTTTCTAATGGAAATCCTGCTATTATTGTAAAGTTGCAACAACTTCTTTCTTAGAGATACAAAACAAACTTATCCATCTTAGATATGTGAAATGAGGCCTTCATTTTCTTCCCCAATACCTCAACTGTTGCACTTAGAAATGCATTTCTTGCAAAACAGAGTACCAGATTGAAGGACTTGTTTCAGCAAACTGTCATTTTTTATCAATGGTACGTGCATACGATACATACATACGAACACAGGAATATAAATAGCCAAAAGCCATCAATTATGCAAATCATATTTCAACCTACATTTTTATCAGTATTCAGTACTTACAACTAATATAAGAAACTCAATTTTGCCCTCCAGTAAAATCTAACAATATAGCTTTTTAGCTGTCATCTTGTGAATTTTTCAATAGGTCAAACATTTTAGCAGAGTCTATAATAACTGCCATTAAGTTTATATATGTGGTATTTCTTCCCAGGCTAAAACAACATTATGGTATAATACTTTAGTTTTAATACCTCATGCCATCAGTGAGTTAAAATGGACAGGGATGGGTGAATTCAGCTCTGGAAACCATCATATCTACTACTGTGAGCAAGAAAACCTCAGAAAAAATGGAGTAGCCATAATTATCAACAAAAGAGTGAGGAAAGCAGTAATGGGATACAACATCAAAAATGATAGAATGATGTCAGTCAGAATCCAATGCAAACCTTTCAATATCACTGTAATCCAAGTCTATGCACCAACCACTAGTGCAGATGAAGCCACAGTTGACCAGTTCTATGAGGACCTACAACACCTCATAGAACAGTCACCAAGAAATGATGTCCACATTATCTTAGGAGATTGAATGCCAAAGTAGGAAATCAAAAAGTAAATGGAATAACAGGCAAGTTTGGTCTTGGAACACAGAATGAAGCAGGGCAAAGATTGATAGAGTTCTGCCAAGAGAATGCACTAGTCATAGCAAACACCATCTTCCAGCAACACAAGAGGCGGCTTTACACATGGACATCACCAGATGGCCAGCATCGAAATCAGATTGATTACATACTCTGCAGTCAAAGATGGAGAACCTCCATTCAGTCAGCAAAAACAAGACCTGGAGCAGACTGTGGCTCAGATCACAACCTACTGATCGCAAAATTCAGGCTTAGACTAAAGAAAATGGGGGAAACAATTAGACCAGACAGATATGACCTACACAACATCCCTAAAGAATTCACGGTGAAGGTCATGAACAGATTTAATGACCTGTACCTGATAGACAGAGTACCAGAAGAATTATGGACAGAGACACGGGACATCATGCAGGAGGCAGCAAGAGAAACCATACCAAAAGAAAAGAAGTGTAAGAAAGCAAAGTGGTTGTCTGATGAGGCCCTTAAAATAGCAGAAGGAAAGAAGGAATGCAAAGTCCAAGGAGAAAGGAAAAAATACAATCACCTGAATACAGAATTTCAAAGAAAAGCAAGGATAAGGAAAACTACTTGAACGAACAGTGCAAAGAAATTGAGGAAAACAACAAAAGAGGCAGGACTAGAGATCTTTTAAAAAAAATGGGGAAATCAAAGGAACATTTAAAGCAAAAATGACCATGATAAGGGACAAAGATGGAAAGGAGTTAGCTGAAGCAGAAGAGATCAAAAAAAGATGGCAAGAGTACACAGAGGCACTCTACAAAAAGGACCTCAACACTCCTGATAATAACAATAATGAGAAATTTGAACTTGAACCAGACATTCTGGAGAGTGAAGTCAGAAAGGCCCTAAAAAGCACTGCAAACAATAAAGCTAGTGGAAATGATGGTATCCCAGTTGAATTTTTCAAAGCCCTAAAAGATGATGGAATCAAACTACTGCATTCAATATGCCACCAAATTTGGAAAACAAAACAGTGGCCACAGGATTGGAAAAGATCAGTGTACGTTCCAATCCCAAAAAAAGGCAATGCCAAAGAATGCTCAAATTACCAAACAATTACGCTCATCCCACATGCCAGCAAGGTGATGCTCAAGATAATACAGGATAGACTTCAACAACATGTGGAGAGAGAACTACCAGAGGTGCAGGCCGGGTTCAGAAGAGGCAGGGGGACTAGAGACCACATTGCCAACATACGTTGGATCATAGAGAAAACAAAAGAATACCAGAAACAAGTCTACTTTTGTTTTATTGACTACACCAAGGCTTTTGACTGTGTGGACCACAACAAAATGTGGCAAGTAATTAAAGAGAAGGGAATACCAGAATACCTCATATGCCTCATGAGAAATCTGTACACGAACCAAGAAGCAACAGTTAGGACAGAACACGGAATAACAGAGTGGTTTGGAATAGGAAAAGGAGTAAGACAAGGCTGCATTTAGAGGAGTAAGTCAAGGCTCATTTTATCACCCTGCTTATTCAATCTATACACAGAGCACATAATGTGCAATGCAGGGATGGAGGAATCACAATATGGGATCAAAATTGCTGGGAGAAACATCAACAATCTGAGATATGCAGACGATATCACCCTAATGGCAGAAAGTGAGGAAGACCTACAGAACCTCTTGATTGGATTGAAGGAGGAGAGTGCAAAAGCTGGCTTGAGACTTAATATCAAGAAAACCAAGATAATGGCAACAGGTCCGATCAGTCCCTGGAAAATAGATGGGGAAGAAGTAGAAGCAGTGACAGATTTTACTTTTCTAGGATCTAAGATCACTGCAGATGGCGACTGTAGCCATGAAATAAAAAGACGACTGATTATGGGGAGACAAGCAATGAGCAACCTGGGGAATATAGTGAAAAGCAGAGACATCACCTTGAAAACAAAAATTCGCATAGTCAAAGCAATGGTATTCCCAGTGGTAATGTATGAGTGTGAGAGCCGGACCATTAGGAAGGCTGAGCGCAGAAGAATAGATGCCTTTGAGATGTGGTGTTGGAGGAGAGTCCTGAGAGTCCCTTGGACAGCAAAGAGAACAAATAGGTCAATTCTGGAAGAAATCAATCCTGACTGTTCATTGGAGGGACAAATGGTAAAGATGAAGCTAAAGTACTTTGGACATCAAATGAGAAGGGAGGACTCACTTGAGAAGGCCTTGATGCCTGGAAAGGTGGAGGGCAAGAGAAGAAGGGGGCGTCCAAAGATGAGATGGATAGATGGTATTGTCGACACAATGGGCACAGAGCTTGGTGGGCTGAGGAGAATGGTGGAGGACAGAGGTGCCTGGAGGAAAATGGTCCACGGGGTCGCAAAGGGTCGGAATCGACTGTGCGACTGAACAACAACAAAAACCATACTTACTACTAAGTACGCGTCATTTGGAACATATTGCTCATGTTCTCCCAGTAGTGCATCTATCACAGGATGCTTCCCATTTTTTATCATTATTTCTGACTTCCCATCTTTTATAACAGGTCTAGAATAAAAAAAAAAGTTGTAACAGTATGTCAAATAAAGTATGGGTGAGGACTTCTACTCTCAAACTCTAGAAGAAAAGCTATTCTATCAATACTCACCAGGAACAATATAATTTTATGGAAAAATTCTTTGTTTCTTCATATATAGTAAATTAATGCTTGAAAATACAAAGCTTTGTATTATATTAAACTAGCATTTTTTGCCCAGACTTGCCAGGCAGGTACATACCTGTCAAGTATCCCTTAATGGCCAGGAAAACCCCTTATTTTACCCTCTTTCCCGCCATCATCCCTTATTAATTAGACTGCAATGCCCCATTGGAGGGCAGCACAGGATAAGCATAGCTGTCCAGTATCCCTTATTTGCTATGAAATTTCCCTTATTTCCAAATCCAAATCTTGACAGGTATGGGCAGGTATTGATTTTATTTTGTTGGTGGGGTGGTTTGGAGGGGGTGGCTTATTTGGGAAGAGAGGATTTAAGTGAGTTAGCTTTGTTTTATAATAAAGAGAGTATACTGCAAATAATTAACCATTTATTTAACATTTTTTATATTTTAATTTATATTCATAAACTTTTTTGTAAAAACAATTTTAAATAACAATAAAGAAAAAAATTAAGTATATATTTTGAAATTTTGCATATAAGTTTGTAAAAAGAATTTTAAAACTTTTGTAAGCTTGTGTGATAAGTGATTTCCTTTGTTCCTTTCTTCTGTAGTTTTTGTTCCTGAAAGACATAAATTTTTAAAAAATAAATTAATATGTTAAGTAAGATGCTATTTTAATGAAATTTTTGGGTTTTTTTTATATTTTGGATTACTATTTTATTTACCTTATTTTGGCGACTGGGTGGATGCCCCACGTTCATGTGCTTGTATTGTTAGAAAATGTAATAGTAACTGTATGGCTAGTATTAGGTTTGTAGGGAACGGTGGCCACAGCATATTTCTGATTTGATTATAATAATTGTTTCTATTGGTATAATGGTTTTGTTGCTGTTCTGTTCTGTTTGATGGGTTGGTATTTGTCCTCTGTTGTTTTTGCGTCCATGGTTCTGCTCCGGGGTTTTTGCTGTAGTGGCCATAACTGTGCGTCGTGTGGATGATTTTCTGCCAGATCCTCGTAGTTTATGTTGTATTTTGTCGAATATTTCTTGTTGTGTCATGGTTGAGACTTTATAGGGCCTGGTTCCGATGGTAGATGCTTCTTGTATTTCTCCTGGTGTTCTTGTTAAGTTTTCGTTTGCCTTTCTGTATCCTCGTCCAATAATGCTTATTTGTTTTTTCCCATTTTTTGGGAGGATGTAAAATAGGCGCTAGTGTAAAATAAGGTGCATGCTGTCTCATCGTTTGTTTGTTTTTTGTTGCAGTTTGATGTTAGGGTTGGATCGCCCCCTAGGTGTTGAATGTGGTTATGATGTTGTTATTGTCGCAAGATTTAGTATGTTTACGTTTTCTGCACTGTGTGCATTTATTTTCCCATCATTCTGTTCTTTGTCTATTCTCTGTCTCCATGATTTTGTGTCTTAATTTTATTTTTACAGATGTTCCTAAACCAGACAGCTTTTCATGTTGGTGGAGGCATACAGGGATGTTGAACGTAAGCAGTTCGAATTCTATGTTGTTTTCCTCATTTTTTGGTACTTTTCCATCTCCAATTTTTAAGAGAAAGTTTGTGAATTGTTTTGTGTTTGCATTTTGTCTTACTCTCATATTTTCTGTTAAGGTGATAGTTTCCACATGTTTCTGTAGGTGTGATTGGTTTATACATGCATTAATCTCATCAGCTGGTGTTGATTTTGGAATTAATGGTAGTGTTTGTCAAAAATATCCAGAGTAGTAGGAGTCCTCCCATGATGCTGTTGTTTTCTCTAATATCTTTTAGTGTGATGTTTAGGGCCGCAATTGATTTTTTGTGTGCCATAGTGCATTCATCCCAGACTATGACATTGCATTCTTTGAGTATCTGTGCACGTCCACTTCCTTTTGTAATGTTGCAGGTGGGTGTGTCTTGTTTTGCTATGTTAAGTGGTAGTTGCAGGGCCGAATGTGCTGTTCCTTCCTCCCTCCATTAATGTTGCTGCAATGCCAGATGATGCTATTGCTAGTACCACCTTTCCTTCTGAGTGGATTTCTGCTAGTATCAAGTTTGTTAGAAATGTTTTTCCTGTTTCCCCTGAGGCTTTTAGAAAAATTATTCCTCCATCTTGTGTTGTTATGTGTTTCATTATTTTGTTGTAGGCAGATTTTTGTTCCTCATTTAGTAGGGGTTTTGTTTGTGCTATGTATTCTTTCAGTTGTTCTATGTCATAGTTCATTTCCCATATGTAATCTGTATTTAAGATGTCTCCTTGATGGCTATTGGAGCTGGTAGGCCTAGTTTGTCTATTGTTTTGTTGCTCATGGTTATGCATTTGTCTTTGATTTTAATTAAGGTCATGTTGTAAATTTGAGGTCCAAATTGTATATCCAATGTTGGATTATCTTTTCTGACTTTCATAAGTATGTCTTCACTGAGTGGGTTTTTATAATTTTTCCATAAAGTGAGTGGGTTTGATGGACTGCAAGAAGTTAGGATTATTGCCAATAGGGTTCTTATTTGTTCTGGCATTGAAATTAATGTAGCTTCCTGTAGTGTGGTGTCCCAGTGCTGATCAGCCTCTAGTAATCCCATTTGCTGGCAGGCTTCTCTGTATGTTTGCAATATTTGTCCATTGATGGTTTTAAGTTGCTGAAAAGATGTAGGTCTAGGTACTGTGTGAAGCATACGTAAATAAAAACATTCAGAGTTGTTAGGCTGTACTGTGTATACTCTACTTATTGGTCACTGGCATAGATATCATGTCCTGGTATGGGTATTCCAAATTTTCTTCAATAGAATTCTTTTTTTGTTTTTGTTTTATTCCATGTGTAGTATTTTGGTACATCTTGAGTGCGTGCAAAATCATCTTTTTGGCAGAGTTTGAAGAAGGCTGTTAATGTTGTTTGTTGTGGATTGTCTGCAACTGTTGTGGCAGTCTGTGGTGTAAAGTATACTCTTTGGCCATTTTCAAGGTGAACACTGAGGTGTAGTACAGCTGGATGTCTCTCGTGTGTGTGGAAGCCTAGTATGCACCAAAATGCCTCATTGCTACTAATGTATCTTCCGCTCACATTGATATTGTATAATTTCATCATTTTTGTGGGTGTTGCTAACATCAAAAACTACCATATCACTGCCTTTGTTAACGTATTTGCACACGTACTTGATGTATTTCACACTGTTACAATACTCGACGTTGATGTGTCCTTTGAAGATTTTTGTAAGTAGTGAAGAGTATAGTACTACCCAGCGGTTGTCTATGGTTATTTCAGGTTGTTTTTCATCTTTAATTTAGTTGTAAATTCTCCTTCTTCTGGTGCACGTCGTCTGTATTGAGGATATCCGTCCTGTTCTGTTCGTGTTTCTTTCAGTAATGCTCGTGGGTATCTTTTTGCGCAGATCTTATCTTTCATACAGGGGGGCTTGTGGATTTAGGGGGCCACATGGTCCATGGATCATGTTTTTCTTTATTAGTGTATGTAGTTCAGGGTCTTTAGTTGGGCCTGGAATTTCTGCAGAGATGATGTTATCAATTTCTGTTGGATGTATTTTGTTTTTTAACCATATCAGGTTGTGGGAGTGTAGCAGACCTCTTTTCTGCCATTCAGTTGTGTACATCCAGCAGGTGGATTCGCCAAATATGTGATGGTTCGTAATTAGATTAATTAGTTGTGTTTGTTTCTGTCTGAAGACTCTTGCAAGTAAGTCATGTCTGTCGTTTGGTGTTTCGTCATTTCTAAGGTTGTTTTTGATGTCTGGCCATGTTGGGTTACAGGTAAAAGTTATGAATAAGTCTGGTCTTCCATGGTTTCTTACATAGGTCATTGCATCTTGGTTGTACTCATGCATATGTCTGGGTCTTCCTGTGTATGATGCTGGCAGGATGAGCAGTGAGCCAACATTGGTAAGGTTTCCATCTTGTGCTACAGCATCCTTAAGATGTATGTACTGTTCTGCTCTGAGTGTTTTTTGATTTGTTCGGATGTACAGTAATCTTTCACTTTCAATTTTTGCGTACATATCCACAACAAATTGATTTACTAATTTTCTGCAGTGTATTATCTGGTTTTGTTCTTCATTTCTAATCATCAGAATGTATGAATAGTATTCCATGGCTGTGATTTTTTTTCATCTATCTAATTTCCTGTTTTAGGATCTATGGGTTTCATGTTGAAATTATACCCATCCTCACCATATGGGAAAAGTATTGGATATTGAAGCGCATCGTAGGAACGATGTGTTTCTGATATGCATTGTAGTTTCTTATCTTGTCATTTTAGAATTATGTCTCTAGGGTGAAATGTGTCTCCGGAGATGATTGCTGCTACCTCATTGGTTTGTGGTGCATTGTATCGTCTGATGTGTTCTCCTGTTTGTGTTTTGTCTGCAGCAATTACAACTTTATATTCATCTGATTGCATGTTTCCTAATGCAGTTTAAAGTGCAGATGAGTTTGTTTTGCTGATGGAACATTCTTTGTAATGTCTGAACAATATGATTTTTAGTGCCTTTGATGTATTTACATCGTTGGGCAGTCTCTTGTTCCTCATCTCCCTTGAAATATATTTGCAGGAATTTTGGTTGTCCGTCTGGTAGTGGCATTAATGATCCTATGTTATGGTATATTTGTCCTTGTATTGTAGATGTTGGATTGAACCCTGTGTGTTGAATTATTGTCGTAGCTCCAAAAGAAGTCATTTGAAAGCAGGAGTTGTATTTTCTTATGTTGTTTAGAGTCTGGTGTTATTGCACTTGTTTGTTGTATTAGTTCTTCTGGTGGTCTTAGCTGTTGAATTATTATTTTACCTTGTTTGCAACATAGTGCCTGTGTTTCTTTTTTGAATTTTCTGGCTTGACAGAATCTGCAAATATTGTCTAGGTTTCCAATGTCTAAGCTGGTATTTTGGGAATAATTTGTTTCTGGATTGTAGGAGAATCCTACCATTTTTAATATTATTTTTTGTTTTGTTTTTTCCTTACGTTCTGCTGTGGTTTTTCTTTTCTGTTGTAGTCTTTTGTCATGTTTGTGTTTTGTTCATTTTCTCTTGCTGTATTATCTTTTTCTCTACGATTTCTTAGTCTTGTCTCATGTTCTTCTGTTGTAAGTTGGGCTCGGAATTCTGCATCAGTTTTTCTGCATTTAGTAAGTCTTTCTTCTCTCTCTTGAGGTGTTTCTTTGTTTCATTGTGTTTTTCTCTTTCTTGCTGTTCGTTCTATTTGGCCTATGTTTTTTCGTTTTTTGGAGGTATTCTGTTTAAATGAAGGTGTGAATATGTGCACTGTTGTGGCTTTGGTTTTGGTGGCTTTTTATAAAGTAGCTTGCATTAGCACACACGGTCCCTCCGTTTTTTTTACTTGTGGTTATTATTTTGAGGTGTATTATTGTTATTTGTTGTGTGATTGTTTGTTTCTTTATCTGTATTTATGGAGCATTGCTGAAGCGTCTCATTTTTTTCTTTCATACCTTCACCTCAGTTTGATTCCTCGGCTGTGAGCCCAAGGCGCTAGTATTTTTGGCGGTGGTTTTTTCCTTTTTGTATTTTATTTATTTGTCGTGTGATTTAGTTGTTTGTTGTGTTTTTATTTTGTATATTTATTTTCTTTATTTGTTTTTGGTTAGCTGTGTTTTGCTCTGTTTTTTGCGTCAGCTGTCAGTTCTGTGGTGTTCTGTTGGGAGCAGCAGTTTGTATTTACCGTTAGGTTTTGCTTTGGAGATAGCTGTGTGCGCAAAATGATATGCGGGCACAGCGTTTCCCCCGCTGAGTCTGGCTGGCTGCGCGCACAGAATGTTAAGCTCGCACAGCTTTGGATAGTTTTTTTTTGCTGTAGCACGGATCAATGAATCAGAGCGCGCTGTCATGGATGAGCACGTAGATCTGCTTGCGACACAATTCTCTTTGCGTTTGCGCAATTACGTTGTTTGCATTTGTTGGGCGGAGGATGAGGTAAGGTGCGCGAGGTGAGTTGGCTTTTTTCCAGCGGCATTTTTATTTTGCACGCGCCGACTATCCTGCCTCCTCTACGCTTGCGTACTTCAGCCTGATTGGCTGAGGGGGGTGCAGCACAGAGGACAGTCGAGTCAGCGGCTTTTTTCTTTTGCGTGCGCCAGCTGTCCCACCTCCTCCATGCTCGCGTCCTTCAGCCTGATTGGCTGAAGGGTGGCACGGCGTGGAGAACGCTGGGAAGCGTAGGTTTTTTGTTGTTGTTGTTCAGGTTCATGAGGTGTTGGCCCCACTCTTGGCTTCTGGACCCTTGCGCCGATGCTTACAAGGTCAAAAAGTAAGTGTGGACAGCTCATTACGGGATAGTAGGGATGGGTGTGGCCATGCATGCCAGTCACGCACGGCCCAACCTTTCTTATAGGCATAGATCCACAAAGGTAACTGTCATATTCTACAGTTGTTTAGAAAATTTATTACCTGCAATAGCCTCCTTGTTTAGCAACCTCAGCCAAGGAAAAGACACAGTCCACAGTTGCTAGGTGAACCACAGCTTTAGAGATTGAGTGATAATGGTCTCTAAAATTACTATTGAATATGTAAATGTGGAGAAGAAAAGAGGATGGGGAAGAAAGAAATATATGAATTAAATCAATATACACTGTAACTATCTAGCGTAGGGATGCCCAAACTTTTTGGACAGTGGGCTGGCCATATGGGTCAGGGGGCTGGTCACTATGATCCAGAGGCCGGATACGGGCCCCGATGCCAATTCATCTGGCCCACAAAGCCCTCATCACTCCCAGAAGCGGACGTAAAACGCGCCCATACAGGAGCGACAAGGGCTTCATGGGCCGGATGAATTGGCATCGGAGGGCGGATCTGGGCCCTGGGCCATAGTTTGGGCACCCTTAATCTAGTGATGCCACTATCTGTTTAATAAGATTTGAATATAAGGTAAACAGTTGCAGATTACAATTTAGAGAAGAAACAATACTGTACTGTACAGTATTTAAGTTTTAGTCCTATATGCATGTTGTAAACAGGAAAATATAACTTATATTGCTGCCCGGAGTCGCTTGTCAATTGGGCGGCAATATAAGTTGAACTAAATAACTAAATAACTAAATAACTAAATGAAGTATAACATTCTTATGCAAAACTACAATAAAAATAAAAAGCAAAAAACCTCCTTACTGAAAGTCCCTCTCTCTGCTTTCTATTTCTACTCTTTATACACTACTATTCCTTTCAAATGGAACTCATATAGTCAACACAGTCTACTTTAAAATTGTACAATTAAGATACTAGCTACAGAATGCAATTAACGGCACAGCACTACACGTACACACTCATTCAGTGACTCATAAAAGCAATCTCCCAAGGCCAGGGTACACAGAAATTTTGGGAGCAAATAAATATTCATTGTTGCCAATAGTGTGGACATAAATGTGGACATAAATACTATTTGTTAAATACTTTTTGTTTCTTATACATACTAAAAAGAAAGAGAGAGAAATCCATTTTGGAAATTCATCACTTAATTTCCAAGAGATAGACATTTAAATATGTACATCTGCAAAGATATTTAAGTGGCAACTTTCTCCTAACTGGTAGATTGAGAACCTCACAATTCCTTCAGTTTTCAAGTGATTAGCATATAAACAGCAGCAGCATAGATATATGTGGCCTATGGATCTGGGAATCAGGTCATCTTTTACTGAGCTTTATGCTTAAGCATTTTAATACCTGAAGTGTTTTGTTCATTTGTTGTTTTGTTATGGAAAGTTTCATTGCTTAAATTCTGTTGTTTCATGACTTAAGCCAAATAAGAAATGTTAAAAGATTATGATGATATCTGGTAGTTACAATTTTTAACATTTGTTATCAAAGTCAGCTAGGAATAAAAATGCGATTGATTGAGGAGATGGACAGTCTCTCATTCTAGAATATCACATAATAATAATATCTACTGTTATATTATTGTTATAACTTTTAATATAAAGCATACAGTATTTCATTTTTTATTTTATTTTGCTCGCCCTGGTGGTGCAGTGGTTAAACTCACAAAAGATTGTGAGTTCAATCCTGACCAGGCTGAAGCCTTCCATCCTTCCAAGGTCGGTAAATTGAGTACAGTAAAAACCCAGATAACGCTAAAACCTGGTTCCACAAGTCTTAATGTTATCTGATTTTTAACGTTATCCAATGCATGCATCAGATGTTAAAATCCTACGGGATGAATCGTATGTTAAAACTCCAGAGATACATTGTAACTGGCATAGGTTTTAGCGAACGTTATCTGATGCATCCCATAGGATTTTAACGTTACGCGATGCACTTTTTCCCCAGAGTGCTTAACGTTATGCAGTTTTAGCGTTGTCTAATGTAAACGTTATCCGAGGGATTACTGTACCCAGCATTCTGAGGGCAAATGCTAATTAACTTGTGAACTGCCCAGAGAGTGCATTAAGTGCTATGGGGTGGTATAAAGGTATAAGTGTGATTGCTTTGCTTTAATGATGCGTGTAAGATAATAACTAAATACAACAGGACAACGAGAGGTGTACAGCCATCTATTCCAGGTAGACCATGGATTAGGCTGATTTTTGCTATATTACAACAATTAAAAATATGATGCAAACAGTCCAAAAGATCATGAATATTTTACAATATTGGTTGTATGTATTTTAAATGTGTGTGCAGTGTAGATATAACAAGTACCATACGATACAATGGTAATCATCTGCTTATAGTTTGAAACCTACAACATAGTCTTATTTCTATGGCTGAAACTAGATTTTGAAACTCACTCTAAAAAGCGTAGCCACTCTGCATTGCAGTCAAGGAATAGCTGCTCACGTAGCTGATTCAGATGTCTGTAATTTTCTATAATAAAAGGAGTATGGAAACGGCTCACAGCTTTTGTGCTAGAAATGGGGGGAAATCAAGGTTACTAAGCAATAGCTATGTACAAACTGAAAGCAGTTCCTTCTTAGGATTGCTTCACATATTATGTCTCCAAGACAGAAGTACTCATCACAGACAAAAAGGAATATGATCCATACTACTTAAAACAGGATTGTTCTTGATGAAGCAGTTACCGCTCATATCTACTCAATTTACTTCTATCAAGCACACAATGGGCAACACATGTAAAACAATGTGGAACATACTTTTATGATACTTTTTTTAGTTTATCTCCTAATAGGAAAAAGTAACATACAGTACATCCAAAATTATCTGTACGACTTAAAAATAGATTTCAAAAGTAAAGGCTCTCCCAGTTATTGTGGAATTATATTAGTTCCCTTAATTTTTATTGCAAAGTAAATGATTTCCAAGCATTTAAGTAAGAAAAAGTTTAAAATACTTTTCATATAAAACGTGTGTGACCAAAGGCTTGCCTTTAAACTTTCTGCTTAAGAGCAAAGTGATTTAATTGTTTTATGTTGGCTGTGTCTTACCTAAGCTATGTATGTTTCCTGCATCAGAGTATGTATACAGTATGCGTTTTATATATAAAGTATGTTTAGTGGAGTTCTATCCACAATATTTTGCATGTGTTGCTCTTAGCATTATCAGTTTACATTAGGTGAAATGGGTACATTTGCTGTGCATAGGTTTGGCATTTGGAGTTGATACTCAGCTTCTGCCTTAAACTCAACTGCTTGCCAAACTCTCAGTCTCTGATCATTATCACTTTGCCTTTTACGAGATCGGAATTGGAGCAGCAAACTCCAAAATAACAGTACAGTGGTACCTCATACAATGATTTTAATCCATTCAATGGGGCTCAGTGTTGTACAAAACAATCGCTATATGATGCATGCATCGTATAGCGATTTTCCCTATGGGATGCATCGTACAATGATTTATTTATTTTTTACTAAGTGGTTTTTCCCATTGAAAAAATGTTGTAAGATTTTTTTCCACAGGGAAAATTGTTATGCGGGACTCCATTTCCCCCCAAAACCTAATTGTTATGTGATTTCATTGCTATACGGGGCGATTGTTGTATGAGGTTCCACTGTATTGTGCTTTAGAATTCACATGCCATGTAAGGCTCTTGGATATGTTAAACCCATATGTGTAAAACCCAGAAGAAGAAATTGGTATTCTGTGACTGGCCATGTTTATCAGGGCAGCCATCTTGTGACAGTACTCCCCGTATTCCCTCAAAATGACAAATATGTCCTCTGATTCAAAAAGGTTACACAAAGATGTTACACACACAGCTATTGTCAAGCAGTATTTCTGGAAATCTACTAAGAGGTTTTTCAGTTGGATATGAACTAGGAGAGAAATTGGTGAACGTTTACAGAAATACCACAAAGGGGCAGAAATAATACTGTATAATAATTTTGTGTCAGAAATCACTCTGGGTTGAAAGAATTTTTGTGGAAGAAACTCCACTCAGGGAATGCCCAAATGAGGCTCCTTTCATGACCCCAAGAGCTGGGACAGAGACGGCCGCTCAATCCGTCATGCAGTACCCGGGTCTCGAACTGCCAACTTACCAGCCTTCCAGCTTCCCCTGAGTGGAGTTCCTCCTGGAAGGTCAGCAAGTCAGCAGTTCAAGACCTGAGTACTGCATGATGGAGTGAGCGCCAGTCTCTGACCCAGCTCCTGCCAACCTAGCAGTTCAAAAGCAAGAAATTGAAAATAGATAAATAGGGACCACTTCAGTAGGAAAAGATCTTGGGGACATGAAAGGAGCCTCATTCCCTTGAGTGGAATTCCTCCAGCAAAAATCCTTTCAACCCAGAAAACACCTTTGTGTGCTTCTGACATGATAAAAAAATAGAATACACACACATTCACTGATCCCAAAGTGTGCTTCCTTCCCACTTTTACCCTGGAAATCTGAATGAATATGAGCAAAAGCCTACCATGTGATCAGAAATATTGCCTCATCAGACCTTTTACTTGTATGAAAGACTGAAAACTGAAATATTTATTCTATCACTCAAATTTCACATTTTACATTTTCCCCTCTCACTAATTAGACTTCTGAGATGTCTCATAAGATATTTTTCACTGAGTTATATAAAATTAGTGCTAGTCTTTTACGTACCTACTGACTTTTATCCAATCAGGTGGTACAGAGGACAGGAGTGAGTTCTTAACTTCAACCTGAAACTAAAATACTACATCATTAAGTATCAGACAGGTTGCTGTGGCAGTTTATTTCAGGGGGGTGGGGGATTAAAATGTTATATTCCTCTAATAAGTATCAAATTAATCCCAGCAATTTACTTTATACAATACTAGCCGATTACCCGGCCTTGCTCGGGTTTTCTCATACATGTGTCCAGCCACCTGTGTCAGGCCCTGCCCAGTTCATGGTGATGTCACAATCAGGTGACCTACCTGGGGCTATGACATTAGCATCACTATGTGCCCGGCCACCTGTATCAGGCCCCTGCCCAGCTCAATTACAAATTACATCACAATGATGTCACAATCGGGTGAGCTACCTGGGGCTATCACTATGGATACTACCACTGGGACACACACACACACTCTCCTGTCGAGTATACTTTCATTTGCAGATCAATTTAGGGGCATACACACACACACACGGGGCTCATGACCCCCACAGTGACCATCCAGTACACCCAAGGTATGCGTGTGCCACGTTACAGCGCGATTGGTGCAGGGGTGTAGATTTGTGTTCTTGACATACAAGAGAACAACTCTGCTTTATATATAGACTACATATTCAGAAAAACTTCATGCCACTGATAATTTAGTTAGATTAGAATGTAAAAAAAAAGGCTCAATGATTAACTGTGTTCCATAACTGGACTTTCTCCCTCCTCCTTCTCCACTACAGGCCAATAACAGACCTAAAAATCTAGTCTGAAGGGGCCCTGAATCCCCCAAGAGAGATACTAAGGCTGCACAGGGGATTCAGTGATAGGGGACTCCACTGCACACCTTTCTGCTGATGGAAGCAATTAATTGGATCTCACTCTCTATCATTGTATATTCAGTATATCAAAGTGTCAATAGAGTGATGGACTAGGACACAGCAGATCCGGTTTGTATGCCTGCTTGGCCATGGAAACTCAGCAGGAGTGGCACCGGGAAAAGCATTTCTTAAATATATCATTTAATTTGAAAGCCCTATTTGGGTTGTTGTAAGTCGTTTCTAAGGGACTGCGGTGGCTTAGTGGCTAAGACGCTGAACTTGATGACTGGAAGTTCGGAAGGTCAGTAGTTCAAGACCCGGGTGCTGCACGACGGGGTGAGTTCCCGTCTCTGTCCCAGCTCCTGCCAACCTAGTAGTTCAAAAGTAAGAAATTGCAAGTAGATAAATAGGCCCAACTTTGGTGGGAAGGTAAACAGCTTTCCATGCACTCCAGTCTCTAGTCTTGCCTGCCACATGTCCACAGAAATGTCTGCAGATGCGGACAGCGCTAGCTCTTTGGCTTATAAGCAGAGATGAGCTCTGAACCCTAGTCGGATATGACTGGCTTTTGAACAAGGGTGACTTTTACCTTTACTAAATTGTTTCTGGCTTGTCAGTACACATAACACAACATACAAAGTGGTAACCTGAATGAGCAATAATCAAGAAACTGTAGCTGCAAAGTTTTCACCAATTAACTCCTATCATTACTAATGGATTTGTGGCTAAAGAATAAAGAAGAACTATGAACATCTCATTATGGGGGGAAATGTTATGTGTGTAAACACATGGATTAAAGGAAATATATATAATTTCTTAAAATACGTCAGCTATTTGCATGGAAGGGTTACTAGTTCCCCTCATAACAACCTACTTTGAGGGTCCCTTCAGCCTCTCATAAAACCACACAACACGTTGCACCCATTGAGGACACTTTACTGGACAAGCACCTCTGCCACTTGTCTAACAAACTCAGTGCTTCCTCCAGATCCCCCTCAACTCCTTGAATCAATTATTTCTCCATTCCCTTTTGTCCCAATAGGACAGCTTCATGGCAATCTTCTCCCTGTCCTGCCCTTCTACCTCCACCAGGGGTACCTTATGGAACAGGGGGTTGTCTTTAAAGTTATGCGTCCACCCAGAGGGAAGACCCTGTTTTTCCTCCCATGGCTCTGAACATAAAATATCCATACACAATGCAAAAACATGAATCTTTGAAGGTTCAGTATTAAAAACAAATTGTTATGAGCAACTGAACAATTCAGACAATGAGAAAAGATGCCAAACTAATGGCTGCAAAAATGTAAATAGAACTGCACAAACTGATAAAATTTATAAAGTGCTGGGACATACAAAATGTATAGAATAGGAAGATATTTGTGTTTACCTCTTGTCCAGATACTGTTACATAATTAGCACGGGGGCAATTTAGCATTCTTCTTATATCTTGAAGGTGTGTTTCAATCTGACCACATACTGCATTTATCTCATCCTTTCTCATCTTTATTAAAGGAAAACTGTCAAGATCCTTAAATAGTTGGGTTTTGTCTCCAGTTCTAAGTGCAAAAAATCGATTTTAAAAGAAATAAAGTTTCATTCACTAATATTTGTAAATATATACACTGGCCAAAATCCTGTTGCTTAATGTTGTGAATCACACTAGAATATGCCCATTGAATCAATGATGATTTGGTAAGTCAGTTCTGATTCTTGGGAGACAAGCTATGAGAAACCTGGGGAACATATTGAAAAGAAGAGACATCACATTGCAAACAAAACTTTGCATAGTCAAAGCAATGGCATTCCCGGTGATAATGTATTGGTGTGAGAGCTGGACCATTAGGAAAGCTGAGTGCAGAGAAGAATAGATGCCTTTGAAATGTGGTGTTGGAGGAGAGTTTTGAGAGTCCCCTGAACAGCGAGGAGAACAAATAGGTCATTCTTAGAAGAAATCAACTCTGACTGCTCATTAGAAGGTGAAATAGTAAAGATGAAGATGAAGTACTTTGGACATCAAATGAGAAGAGAGGATTCACTTGAGAAGAGGAAGGAGGAGGAGCATCAGCAGTTGCCGGCAACACAAGGTTACCGTTACCACAGAATACCACAGTCTTTGAGAAGGCTCTTTCTGGGTACTACCCAGAGAGGTAGTGAGGAGAAAGGATTATAGAACAACTTTTGGCTTTCTTAAGAAAAGGATATTCACATACTGTATATGTTTTTTACTTACTTTGCTGCTTCTTCATTAAGTATGCTTAAGTATTTCTTTGTTATACAAAGTAATTCAGGAATTTCCAAGAGACAGTTTTGTAACAACACTGCTTGCACCTGAGTCTGTATAGCTGGAACCAGTGCTGTGATTGCAGTTTCCAACTGAGAAAGTGTGCTGACTACTAGATAGAACTCTTGAGAGGAACACTGAAAATAAAAACAAGGGAATTTCAAGGTTAATATTTTAAAATAACCTTTCTTAATTACCAATTCATCTTTTTTTATGGGAAAAGAAGAGTAAGGACTAAGGACTGCAAAACCAGGCAAAAGTTCCATATCTAGTCCAGAGCCAAACTTCACCCTTGGCCTACTTTCTTATTGGATTAGGAGGCATCTTACTAGCAGAAAAGACAACTGTTTGTCTTAGTCACATCAATGAACCTTTTTTCAAGAGCTACACTGCTACAACCAATGATCCTTTCTATGCCTGCTCACATTTCAGCAAGTAAACCTCCATCTTACACTGAGTCACTAGAAAGTACTGCTGCTGTAAAATCCATCCTTTGAATAAATATTATAGGTGTAGTAATTAGTATCCCACTTACTTTTTTATGATAAATACTACAAAGTCCTCTCTCAACATCTGGCATCTTGCATAGGAGAGACTTGATTTGACCAAGAACACTCGAATCTGACAGAAGAACCTCAGACACTGCATCAAGTCTAGAATTGATCTCACTGTAAAAAATAATAATCAAATTAAATTAATTAAGATGAAAATCCCACTGTTCTTGGAGAAGAAGACAAAACAATAGGTTGCTTTTCTATAAGTATAGTTCGTTAAGTGGTCATCTGAGAACCCACAGGTTAAGATCCTAAACCAGCCCATACATACAGTCAGAATCTTAAAAGCCAAAATTATTTTTATTATGCTCAATGCGGCTCCTTTTCACAATGCTGAGGAGATTATATGAAGACCTCATTCTTCCTTTTAAGTTTTAGTGTGGTTCAGATATTTTTTTAAAAAAAATCAGGCAAGATCCTTGTTTGATAGTACTGCACTTATTTCTCTTGTACCTGCATACAATGTCTTAAGAGCACTTCTTTGCCTCTCTATCTTATTTTTCAGACTTACTAAATCGAAGGACATGTTTGAGTTAAAGACAATACTCTATTGCAGGGATTCTCAACCTGTGGTCCATGGGCCGGATGTGGCCCGTGGCACCATTTCATGTGGGCCCCCACCACACCAGGAGGTGCCATGTGGTGGAGGAAGGGGAAAATGGCCGTTCGGCCCCCAAAGCTGTTTGAGGGAGTGTGACCTGGCCCCTGGCTTAAAAAGGTTGAGAACTCATGATCTATTGGTTCATATATTCTAGCTATAGTGAAAGAAAGTCACAAAAATGCACAAGAGTCACTCTGACCATCACAAGAATGTTGCTCAAACAGATTCAATGTCATCTTTATAAATTAAATTTATATTTATATGAAAAGAAAATAATCAGTTTTGATTCAAAGGGGAACCCATTCAACTTTTCCTGTGGAATGCATGTATAAAGGAAACCCTTTAGACAAAACACTGTGCTTTCCAGTATGTAAATAACTACGTAAACATCATCCCACTAGATTTCTACAGATATTTAAAGCATGCATTTCCCCCAACTAGTCACAAAGCCCTAACTAAAGTTTCGTGATCTGCCCACTGAAAAGGAATGCATTTGTTATCATATTTATAATATAAAGGAACATGTGTTGTTCCCATATTGCATTGCAAAAAGAGATTTAAAGCTAGGATACCAGACTTACCAATCGATGTTGTGATTTGTTTATATTCTGCTAACCATGTTGATCATACTAAATCTATTTGAACCAGCAACAGACAACACAGAAAATAATAATGCCACTGTAGCTTGCAAAAAGTAGGGGGGGATGATAAAACATAGCTGATGTACATATATTCCTACCTGGAATATATAGGATATTCTCCTGCCCAAATTAGCCTTCTCAGAAACTAGGACACAAAGAGAAGGCCATTCTTATAGTCAACAGAGTTTAACCATAATTTTCCTTATTAAGGGTAGACTTTACAAGGATGGAGTCACTGGCTGAAATCCTGTTGGCATAAAGTTATGCCATGTAAATTAATTAAAAGTTTCCTACTATCCCATTTCAGATTCTGAGGCTCCCTAAGAGTCTCTTTTTCCTTAGGAAGCCTTAGCAAGTATCAGGTTGGGGGGAGATTTTAATAGCCAAAACTCATCATCAGATCACCGCTAGTAACATAACATAACATAACATAACATAACATAACATAACATAACATAACATAATAGCCTTGCTGGAACAGGCCACAGCCCATCCAGTCCAGCATTCTGTCTCACATAGTGGCTCACCATTTGCTTCAGGGTATTATTTCCAAGCAGATGCCTTCACCTGCTTAGGATTCCCTGGAAATGGCATTGAGAGATATCCTGCCTATCTCTCCAACCCAGAGGCTGTCCTTAGGTATCCATAATTATAGCCATTGATACCCTTGTCCTCCATGAACTTGTCTAATCCTTTCTTAAAGCTGTCAAGACTGACAGCTGTCAAAACTTCTTCTGGCAGGGAGTTCCATAGGCTAGTGATCCTCTGGGTGAAAAAGTGCTTTCTCTTATTTGTTTGAGAACTAGTACCCAAACGTTTCATGGAGTGTCCCCTAGTTCTAGTGTTGTGCGATAGGGAAAACAGTTGTTCCTTATCTACTTTTTCTTATTTGTTTGAGAACTAGCACCCAAAAGTTTCATGGAGTGCCCCCTAGTTCTAGTGTTATGCGATAGGGAAAACAGTTGTTCCTTATCTACTTTCTCTTATTTGTTTGAGAACTAGTACCCAAAGGTTTCATGGAGTGCCCCCTAGTTCTAGTGTTATGCGATAGGGAAAACAGTTGTTCCTTATCTACTTTCTCTTATTTGTTTGAGAACTAGTACCCAAAAGTTTCATGGAGTGCCCCCTAGTTCTAGTGTTATGCGATAGGGAAAACAGTTGTTCCTTATCTACTTTTTCTTATTTGTTTGAGAACTAGCACCCAAAAGTTTCATGGAGTGCCCCCTAGTTCTAGTGTTATGCGATAGGGAAAACAGTTGTTCCTTATCTACTTTTTCTTATTTGTTTGAGAACTAGCACCCAAAAGTTTCATGGAGTGCCCCCTAGTTCTAGTGTTATGCGATAGGGAAAACAGTTGTTCCTTATCTACTTTCTCTTATTTGTTTGAGAACTAGTACCCAAAGGTTTCATGGAGTGCCCCCTAGTTCTAGTGTTATGCGATAGGGAAAACAGTTGTTCCTTATCTACTTTCTCTTATTTGTTTGAGAACTAGTACCCAAAAGTTTCATGGAGTGCCCCCTAGTTCTAGTGTTATGCGATAGGGAAAACAGTTGTTCCTTATCTACTTTTTCTTATTTGTTTGAGAACTAGCACCCAAAAGTTTCATGGAGTGCCCCCTAGTTCTAGTGTTATGCGATAGGGAAAACAGTTGTTCCTTATCTACTTTCTCTTGTTTGAGAACTAGTACCCAAAAGTTTCATGGAGTGCCCCCTAGTTCTAGTGTTATGCAATAGGGAAAACAGTTGTTCCTTATCTACTTTTTCTTATTTGTTTGATAACTAGCACCCAAACGTTTCATGGAGTGCCCCTTAGTTCTAGTGTTATGCGATAGGGAAAACAGTTTTTCCTTATCTACTTTGTCCACACCGTGCATGATTTTATAAACTTCAATCAGGTCACCTCTTAGACGCCGTCGTTCAAGAGTGAAGAGGCCCAACCGTTGCAGCCTCAGATGGTAAGGTAGGTGTTCCAGTCCCCTAATCATTCTGGTTGCCCTCCTCTGCACTTTTTCCAACTCCATAATATCCTTCTGGAGGTATGGCGACCAGAACTGTACACAGTATTCCAGATGGGGCCTCACCATAGATTTATAAAGAGGCAAAATGACACTTGCTGACTTATTTTCTATACCCTTCCTAAATGATCCCTAGCATTGAGTTTGCTTTTTTCATTGCTGAGGCACACTGGGTTGACACCTTCATTGAGCTGTCCACCAGGACACCAAGGTCCCTTTCCTGGTTTGTCGCAGAGCTCAGATCCCATCAGTTTATAAATGTAATTGGGTTTTTTTTTTGCCCCAACATGCATCATTCTGCACTTATTAGTGTTGAAGCTCATTTGCCACTGTTTTGCCCACTCCCCCAGTGTCAAGAGATCCCTCTCGAGCTCCTCACAATCTCTCACAGTTTTCACTACACTGTATAATTTAGTGTCATCAGCAAATTTGGTTACCTTGCTATTTACTCCTACTTCTAGATCATTTATGAAGAGGTTGAAAAGCAGGGGTCCCAGTACTGAACCTTGGGGGACCCCGCTCTTTACTTCCCTCCACTTGGAGAAGTGTCCATTGAGTGCTACCCTCTGTTTTCTGTCTCTTAGCCAGTTGCTCATCCAGGACAAGACCTGTCCCTTTATTCCATGACTGGTAAGTTTATTCAAGAGCCTTTAGTGCGGGACATTGTCCCAGTCTCAGTCCAACCAAAAGCAATGTGATGGCAAAATTTGGCTATTGGGACCACCCAATCCTGAGGCTCTCAAAGTCATCCTCTGTGCAAGGGAGAGCTGAAAGGAGCCTCAGAAGCTGAAAGGGGGGAGGGGGAGGTAGGAAACTTTCAACTGGTTTAAATTAAGTGTTCTATTTGCATATGATGACATCATCTGGATTACATGGTAACTTTTACACCAACTAGATTTCAGCAAGTGACTTTGAAAAATATGTTTGTATGTAATTATATCACCACAGTGGCACAAGATCCATTCTACAAGCATATAATAGTACAACTTAGTATTCAGTGTAGTTTTTTGTTGCACAGCTAGTTGCACAAGTGTGTAATCTGTCACAACTGCACAAGAAGCTATGTTCACACTGCTAGTATTATGCTGGATTTAGTACACAACATACAAGGGTGGAAAATATGTTACAATCTATGTGTTGTATTATGCATTCATAATATATGTTAACCTGAACCAGCAAGTGTAAACACAGTGACACTGAGAACAGACGCAATACTCCACTCTTTAAAAGTTAATCTGCACTTTAATCATTTTCACATATGGCTATGCTACAGTAGTTCCAGTAATCTAACAGAAAAGAAGCATCCATACACTTTGCCTGCTGTAATCCTCAATATTAAAAAACAAAGGGGGGAGTCAGAAGAACAACATCCAATATCAAGTGACCTATTTTTTTACTTCCCTAACACAAATATATTCTCAAAATGCTATTCTAAAAATAATAAAATACAATGATAGCAGCTGATTTTACAAATGAATACAAATGTGAAACAAAAGTGATTGCAAAAATAATTAATGGAAACTGGATAGATGTCCTAAAATGGATAAATTGTCACATGCTATTCTGTAACGTCAGTTTAAAATCATGACCTGTAGAGATGTACAGATCTGCTGAGATGTACTGGTATTTAAGAATAAAGAATTTCTTTACATTTTATAGCAAGGACTACTTTCTAAATACAGACTGTAGGGGTGTGACAGATAAGTTGAAAACTATAGAGGTAAGGATTAAGAGTATTAATAAAAAGTATGGTTGATGCAGATGTATATGGAAATTTACATCTGAAATTTGCACTGCTCTTATATCTAAAGTAGACTAATGGTGGCAAATAGACTAATAAAATAGATTTGTAGAGAAAAGGAGCATGTACTGGCAAGAAAAATCAATATCCCATGCCCTACAGCAGGGATGGCAAACCTTGGCACTCCAGATGTTCTTCAACTTCAATTCCCAGAAGCCCTGATCAACAAGAGTGATAACTTGGGCTTCTGGTAATTTAAATCCAAGAACACCTCAAATGCCAAAGTTCATCATCACTGCCCTACAGAGATAAACAGGAAAAAACCCACTTTCTATGTGACTGGTTAGATCACGTGTTTCAGCAAATCAGAGAGCTTGTTGAATTTGTAAGTTTATTAATAAACTAGCATAGTTTGCCCGGTGATGCCGGGATGTTTTAAATTGTGTTTCGCTTTTTTTTGGGGGGGGGGTTGTTTTTGAGTTAAAAATCAACACAGGATGTTATAAATCTTTTTATTTTATTTATTTAACATATGTTTGTGATTTGTGTAAACTTTTGATTTATTGTTATGTTTTTGACTTGTTTTTACTCTTGTGGCCTCTAGGTGGGACTGTTGTGTGTTTTTGAGTTGTTTTTACTATTCTGCCCTGCAGGTGGGGATGCTAGTGTTTTTGGTTTCGCTTCGCGTGTTTTTTCTCTCCTGGCCTCTGGGTGGGGCTTCTTCCAGTAAGTAGTCTTTGTTTCTTCATTTCTGTTCCGGTCGTCATGGAGGGAGGACGTGCTGGTGAGTTCTCTGGCTTTCTTTCTTCTGGGGTTTTTCTTTGTTTTGTTTTTGTGGTGGTGGGCTGGGAGGTTTTCTGTTTGTTCTTTTTTGTTTTGGTTGGGCTTTAGGTTTGTTTAATTGGTTTGGTTATTTCTGGTTTTGTTTAATTTTTCTTATTTTTGTTGTTTATTTGTGTAATTAGTTGTTGTTTATTTGTGTAATTTGTGGGTTTTTTCATGTTGCAGTTAGGTTTTTGTATGTGGTTTTGTGGTATTGTGGATGTTTTTGTTTGTGTATTTTGTGGTTTACTTTTTTGTTTATTAATGGGTTTTTTTAGTTATTGATTTATTTTTGTTTAATTATTATTTATTAATTTTGGTGTTTGTTTTTGGTGTTTACTTTAGCGTGAAGAACAGGCTGCCTGTCGGTTCCTCTTTTCCCCATTGCTGCTTTGAATTTTGGTTTCGATGCAGCAATGGGGGAAAGGAGGAGCAGGCAGTCAGCCCGTTCTTCTCCCGGAAAGGTTGGTTAGGTAGGTGAGGGGAGAAGGAGGAGGCAGAGAAGAGCTATCTTTGCCTAACAATGGTTCTCTCCTCTCAGTCTCCTTTTTCTCCTGGCTTACCTAACCGGAGATCGGCAGGCAGCGATCCGTAACGGATGGTGCTCTTCCTTGCAGATTGCTGGCTGCTGCTTTTGTATTACCTCCGTCGGAAGTACAAAGGCATCAGCCAGTCATTCGCCAGGGAGGGTGCTTCCCCTGATGAACTACTGCCTGTTTTGGGGGGTTTTTCCACCCCGGCTCAACTTTCCTTGAGGCCGGCGGTGGTCTCACCGTGTCTTTGGCGGGGTAGCATGGAGAGAGAGTCCCTCTTCTCTCCGTTGCTCCAGGAAAGAAGGCCAGCGGGTGTCTCGCGGTGGAGTTTTGTGGCTTTTTGTTTTGCGAGGCTACGAGGCACTGCGTCCGCCTGCGGCTTTCTCAGCATTCTGCACACTCACGGCTCGCAGGATGCTGGGACTTGTAGTTTTTCGTTTGTGGTTTGCGTTCGTGCGGTGTTTTTTTTCCTGTGGCTCGATTTTTATTGGAAACGCCGCGTTTCCCAACGTACTTTTTGCTCGCGCCTCTCAGCCTGATTGGCTGTGGCGCAGCATGGCACAGAGAACGTTGGGAATTGAAGTTGTTTCCCTTTGTTCATGTTCGTGGGGCTCTTGCCCCACTGGCGCGTTTCTCAACCCTGTGGTAACCTCCGTACCAGGTTCAGGCGAGTGTAGGAGGCTCAGTATGGGATAGGATGGACAGGTGCAGAAACGTATAGCAAGTTCCAACGGTTAACCCTTGGATTTATAGGTATAGATTTGAAGTCATTGCAGCACAATAGACAGAATGCTACATATTGCTTTGAAAGGACTTCCATGCAGCTTAGAAGAGTTGTCACAAAAGTCTGACTTTCAGGTTCAAGTCCAGTTATTTGCACTCTAAGACCCTGAATATTTGTACAGATGATGAAATGAATAAACCTATTATTTATCTTTTAGAAATAATCAAATAAGCAAAGAAAACTTCTGACGGAGAATAGGGGAAATATATATCAGGAGACTACTACATGAATTCTTGAATTTGAGTAACAATGGAAATAAAGTTAAGCAAACAAAACAGTCCAAGAACATCCATTCGATTTTAAGCAAGACAAACATTAGGGCCGTGATGGTGAACCTTGGCACTCCAAATAATCTTGGACTTTAATTCCCAGAAGCCCAAGCACCCTGTGAATCCACACAAATGGGTTTACTGCGATTCATCCAGCCCATGCGGCCCTCGTCGCTCCCGGAAGTGGAAGTAAAATGCGCCCATACGGTTAAGACTCTTCTGGGTTAACCTTCCGCCATATGGGCGTGTTTTACTTCTGCTTCCGGAGTAACGAGGGCGACACGGGCTGGATGAATTGCAGTAAACCCATTTGTGTGGATACACAGGGTGTTTGGGCTTCTGGGAATTGAAGTCCAAGAACATCTGGAGTGCCAAGGTTCACCATCACAACATTATGGAAACATAAGGGGAGGCAGGGTAACCATATTTTCTTCAGCTGTTCAAGAAACACATCTGAGAATTGTGGAGTTCCCACAGGAGATCCTCGTGTTGCTACCCTTCTGCAGGCAGGATTTTCTCAGTGACTGGCTGCCTAAGAGTTGACTGCCGTTCCCTCCCTGCTCCAGTTTTCATACTGTTTGCTTTTAATACTATAAGCTGCCTTAGGTCCTCTGAGGAGAAAGGTGGAGAATTAATCAATCTTGTGAGGCTTGAAGCAGTGTGGTCCATCATTACCCAATAAGCCCATTTCCAGTGCTTTTGCGACACCCATTTTAGTTTTGCAGTACAGTAGTACAAATATACTGAATAAGAACATTAGAAATATTCACCAATGTGTCTAGAATGGTTACAAATGGTACGCAGATTTTTATCCACATCTGTTAAATGGCAATCAAGGTCTTTTGTTAAGTACAATTGCAATTTCAGCACAAAAAAAAGGGGGGGAGGGGGGAAATGCAGTTTAAAAAAGCTGTTCCTGAAGCAACTGTAACAGATTAATGAATAAATACTTGAATAAATACTTGCTATGTCTCCATTTATCTAGAAATAAATAGTTGAATAAATACTTGCTATGTCTCCATTTATCTAGAAATAGCTTTTATAAACTAACCAGCTAACAATTTGGTTCAGAGACATCTTTGAAAGCTATACAACAAAAATTTTTACTATCACCTCTGTGAGCGGGGCCAAATCTGTGGGCATGGCCAATGCAATGGTTATGGAGGTGGGCGTGGCCAGCCAGGTGGGCATGGCCAGCCAGGTGGGTGTGGCCTGGGGAAATTTCCGCTACCGGTTCTCCAGAACAGGGCAGAACTCCCTACAGTGCATCACTGTATACAAGTCTATACAAGTCTGCACATTACACAGACATAGATCTGTGGTCATTTTCTGCCACTTTAAAAGCAGAAGGAAAAATTCCATCCTTGCCTTCCTCCCTCCCTCCTCTCACTTCCAGGAAGACAATTTCTTAATTGTCTAAAAAAAAATTTGCTTCCTCTTCTTGGTCTATGTAGGAGCATAGCAAAGAAGTGTTTGATATCTCTATTTAAATTCCTAATTTCACCATAGTACTTAAGGTGCCTGCTTAATCCTCGAATGATATGGGGATATTGGAACCAGCTGGGAAATAAAACAGGACGCTCACTTTGGTTCAGTCATAGCGATCATTCACCCTGCAAATAAATCAAAATGGAGCAATCCTATCCACACGAAAAAGATAGGGCAGGGAGCCAGAAAGGTATAAGGAGCACTCTGTGGGATGGGCTGGTTGGACCACACTGTCTGGTTGCAGGCAGAAAGAGTAAACTAGCCTGTCTCTGAGGCAGACCAAGCAATTGAACTACTGTCCATCTATTCATACCACTGGTTGAAAGCTGGATTCTCTCCCCCCCCCCATGCTACCTACTAAAGCACATTTTACTTCCGCCTCCAGGAGTGACGAGGGTGGCATGGGCTGGATGAATTGGCATCTGGGGCCAGATCTGGCCCGTGGATGGTAGTTTGGGCACCCCTGGTTTAAGCAGAAAAAATGGCAGCCTAAAAGCTATCTCATCCTGTTACAAAACACATCTGTTGCAAAATTGCAAGAAGCATTTTGCTTCCGGTTCCGGTGGGAGGAACCATGTGACAAGTCTGCTAAACCATGTGACAGGCCTGCGGCCTAAAAAGTTTGGGCACCTCTGTACTGAACTGAGTACTAGAGAAGAGTGAAACATAAGCAAACTTTGCAGAAGCCTCTGGAATCCCATAAAAGTGATTACAATAACAGAATTAGAATTCATAACCCATATTCCATAATGAAATATTTGAGTCATAACACATTTTAAAGTAAGCTATTACCACAAAAAGCTTTTAAACTGTTTTTTTTTTAAAGAATATATATCATTTTAAATGTTTTAAATTGTTTTTATTTAATCTGAGGCCACCCTGTAGATTTCAACAGACAGAAATATGAAGCAGAAATATTTTAAATAGCAGTACCAATATGCTTCAACATTTATGCTAAATTTTCTATCCTAGTGCTTATATTTATAGTTTTGAGTTCTATACTGTTTTGTTCCCTATTTAGGATTACTATTAGTATCTTAGATGTCTTCACAGTTGGGGACACAGCAATAATTATTTTTGTTGTCTGATGTTTACAGTTTTGTGAAACATGTTTAAATGCCTATGTTAGAAATGGGATCACGACTCACACTAAGTTCCATTCCTAATTGTACTGTAGTAGAACTGTGGTGGCTTAGTGGTTAAGATGCTGAAATTGACAACTAGAAGGTTGGCAGGTCAGAAGTTCGAGACCAGAGTACTGCATGATAGAGTGAGCTTCCGTCTCTCTCCCAGCTCATGCCAACCTAGCAGTTGAAAAGCAAGAAATTGCAAGTAGATAAATAGGTACTACTTCACTGGGAAGGTAAACAGTGTTCCATGTTTAGTCATTCCTGCCACATGTCCATGGAAACATCCGCAAACACAGACAACACTGGCTCTTTGGCTAAAAACAGAGATGAGCACTGAACCGTAGAGTCGGATACGACTGACTGGCTTTCGAGCAAGGGCGACCTTACCTTATCTTAGAAGAGTAGTTTTTACAGCAGACAACCAAGTTCTACTTGGGTGATGCATGTTGGGGCAAAAAAAACCAATTACATTTATAAACTGATGGGGTCTGAACTCTCTGCAACAAACCAGGAAAGGGACCTTGGTGTCCTGGTGGACAACTCAATGAAGGTGTCAACCCAGTGTGCCTCAGCAGTGAAAAAAACAAACTCAATGCTAGGGATCATTAGGAAGGGTATAGAAAATAAGTCAGCAAGTGTCATTTTGCCTCTCTATAAATCTATGGTGAGGCCCCATCTGGAATACTGTGTACAGTTCTGGTTGCCATACCTCCAGAAGGATATTATGGAGTTTGAGAAAGTACAGAGGAGGGCAACCAGAATGATTAGGGGACTGGAACACCTTCCTTACCATCTGAGGCTGCAACGGTTGGGCCTTTTCACTCTTGAACGACGGTGTCTAAGAGGTGACCTGATTGAAGTTTATAAAATCATGCACGGTGTGGACAAAGTAGATAAGGAAAAACTGTTTTCCCTATCGCACAACACTAGAACTAGGGGACACTCGATGAAACTTTTGGGTACTAGCTCTCAAACAAATAAGAGAAAGTACTTTTTCACCCAGAGGATTACTGGTCTATGGAACTCCCTGCCAGAAGAAGTGGTGACAGCTGTCAGTCTTGACAGCTTTAAGAAAGGATTAGACAAGTTCATGGAGGACAAGGGGCTCAATGGCTATAATTATGGATACTTAAGGACAACCTCGGGGTTGGAGAGATAGGCAGGATATCTCTCAATGCCATTTCCAGGGAATCCTAAGTAGGTGAAGGCATCTCCTTGGGAATACCCTGAAGGAAATGGTGAGCCACTGTGTGAGACGGAATGCTGGACTGGATGGGCTGTGGCCTGTTCCAGCAAGGCTGTTCTTATGTTCTTATGTTCTTACTTCTACACAAAATATTTATTTGCATCATGATTCCTACTACAGCCCAGCTAATTGGAAATCATTAAAAGTGGCCAATCAGATATCAGTCTGGGCAAGATCTAATTGACATAGGATCAGGAAATGGATCAACTCATACAGATCTCTTATGTCAGGCAAAATGGTCTCATTTGGGGGGAAAGGTATTTTGCCGCCACATTTTCCTCAGACATCTTAGTTTTAAACTATTTGTGTTGACTCAAGCCTCAGCAAAATTACTATTATGTCTAAAACAAGCTTTAGCTATGAGAAAAAATGAGCCATCTAGTTGAATGGCTCTATAATGAAAAGCTGCTATCATTATACATGATTTTGAGTTACAGCATATTTAGCACCCTCCATAGTCATTAAGACAGAAGAGGAAGCTGTTGAATGTACACTGATTAGGAGAAAAATCAGATAAAGGAAATTGCATTCAACGAGATATACCAACCAGCATCAGTTTTTATTCACATATTATTAAAAACTGCTGACTAGCTAGCAATTTACATTAAAATTCCAGAATGACGAGGCACCAATCAACTACTATTTCAGCTGGCAAAATTCTGTTCTCTTAACTCCTCACTAATTCTGTAACAAAAGATACTTCCCATCTATATCAAATTCCAATATAAAGTGCAGAAATGTGGACCTGACCTTCTTCTTTTAATTACCCTGCCTCTGAAAATTGAAGGTAAATAAACACTCATTCTAGTAACTAAATCCCATTCACAATCTCCAAAGGACATTACAGAACTTGTTATGGAATAACCACACATTGAATTGCACTGTTAACATAACCTATGCAATTTCTGCAGGATAGACAAATAAAAAGCCCTAGCTTTTTGGGAGAAAGTGGAAAATTAAGCAGACTGCCCAATAGGCAATAGAAACCTTTTACTAGAGAAACCAAAATCAAGGTCAGATACAGGATTATAATAATGTTTGGTAATAAATACCTGGGTTTCAAGAGGGGTTGTACCACCCATTTCTTTAGTCTTCGTCTCCCAAATGAGGTTTTTGTATGATCCAAGACCCAGAACAGGCTGCCTTTTGTTTTCATATCAGTCTGCAGTAATGACAGTACATGTTTTATGTAATGAAACTCAAAATGGAATATGAATCATCTAACTATTTTTTCTAATTCCTCCTGTCTTTCTCTTACTTCCTCCTGGTAGCTCACATTTCTTTGCATTTGACTATATTATTTTCTCTATATAACTTGCTAAGAGCCTGTAAGATTAAAAGAGTTGGAATTGTGCTTAAGTGAAAGCAAAGTAAGTAAGATTTATATAATAGGCAAGAACTATAGATAAAAAACTGCATTATTTGGGAATGTGATAGTTTTAAATGTGCTCCTCTAGCAGGCAAATACATAAAATGAAGTATATTTTCTTACTTGATTCTGTAAAATTTCAAGATTCTTCAGTGTTGTTCCATTAAGTGTCATATATTCAGCATCATTTGACAACTTCTTAAAATTACTGAAACAAAAATTCACCCACAGTAAGAAAACTAATGATCATAGCATTTTATGCTGCTTGGAAAATCACATTAAAATTACATGGGAATAATAATCTTCATAAAACATGTGAAACATTTTAATAATATAAAAAGTAACTAGTAATGTTAATTCTTCTTAAAGCACAAGGTTAATTTTGAAACAGTTCTACTGACAGCTACTTCTTCCACTATGTCTGGTTTTTTTCAAAGGCAAATTTCATGCTTACACACTTCTCCATATTTATTTTTTGAAATTAATTCTCGTAATAATTTTAGGTAGTTTATCAGAGAAACTATAGTACTGATTTAGTATACAGAACTGTTGATAAGTGTCACGCTGAACCAATATAAAGTGAGCTGGGAGCAAGCAACCAGGAGCTCTGGTATAAAGGTAACAGATAGGATCAAACAGCAAAGCCTGGATCAATACTGAATCAGATGGCAGGGATAAGAAAAAAAGTCAGAAATCAGGACTGAAAGATAAAAATGAGGGTACAAAAGCAGACCACCTAGAAAAATGTAAAGGGTACGGGGTAAAGTTCCACTTTGCCATTAAAATCAGTTAGAATGATATTGTATTTAAGTCAGAGTGAAATCTGGCATTTGAAAAAAAGTTAAATGAAACTCAAATTGATAACCTACTACTCCATCAATGGTAGAAAATATGACACACAGATAATTTTGTCTAGCCCAACAGAACAAAAAGGGTGATTTACAACAAGAATGACTTTGTCATGTCACAACAGTCATGCAGTTACTTGTTTCAATTATATCTGATGATTGCATAATAGTCTGATTAAATTAATTATAACAGTAGCAAGAAGCTTACCATGTAACATTCTGAGTGTTTCCCACTGTTTTAGCTTAATTGAAACAAGTTATCAAACACAGGGTTTACAACAAGTGGGGCAGAGCAATGACAGATAATGTATTTTGTGAAAGGTAATTTACAAAAGTATGCAACACAGTATCTGATATATTTTTTTACTGAATTAAAGATACTTACCTAGGATTATACAGTATTTTTTCTAAATTAAATTCTTTGAGATACACAATCACAGCAGCCAAAGAACATAATACAGGCTTATCCAAGTTTAAAATCAATGACAAAGCTTGGGGACCTGAAAATACAATTAATTGGTTTAGTTATATTCCAGCAGCTTTTATAGTTATGCTCTGTGAACAAATGTATCTACTGTATCTGTTCATTCTGACATTCTAACTGCCGCTTCTGTACACAGAAGCTCACGCAATTTAAATAATGCAGCAATTTGTCTTAAGTGACACACAAGTTGTCAATCATATCCGAAGATCTCATTTCTGTGGTTTTAAATAAATTTTAAATAAAAAAATCTCTGAAATACAGATGAATTTCTATGGCACATTACCAGAGCTGGCCACTAGAGGCCATTGTCTACAATGTAATGTTTAGAAGGAATGGATTGTATTTTGCAACAGTCATTTGTTAACATTTGTGTAGAACAGCAGAGGCATTTACACCACCACTTCCATGACACAGGTATGTGTGCTTAAATATGGGCTTTGCTGTTTTACAGAGTTTCAAAGTATATGTGGAAGATCTTGAAATGTATCCCCAGTGGATTTAGAGAGAGATCTGAACTAGTACAGTGGTACCTTGGATAAAATCCTATTCGGATAAAGTCCTATTCGGATAAAGTCACGGTTTTCATGCACACGTGATGCATCGCATAAAGTCCAAAACCACTAAAATGGACGTTATCCGAGGTATTTGGTATAGGAACCTTGGATAAAGTCCATTTTTGGACGTTATCTGATGCATTGCCCATTTGATTTGAGTCCAAAATCAGATGAAGTCCAAACTTGTGGAACGGAGTTTGGACTTTATCCGAGGTTCTACTGTAATTCAAAAAAGAAGTGACAGCTAGTAACTGTTACATGTTTACAATCTATACTACTGTAACTTCAATTATTCCTCACAAAGGTATATGCTGACAAAGGCTGGTGAGCACTACAGCTCCAACAACATTTGTTTTGCATACATTCAGATTTAACAGTGTGATATTTTGCTCAAATTTAATGGATTTGTAAGTGTTTGATTCTTTTTCTTTGGGTGTTTTTAAATAGAGGCTAGAACTTCATCTGTCAAGGATGCTTTAGCTGTATTATATATTTACTGAATCAATATGCTTCAATTTTATAATTCTGACTAAATTATGTTTTAATGTTTATAACTTGCTGGGGATTCTAAACTATTGTGTTAAATGCCTTAGACCACAGTCCTAGAAGAAAGATGGCATTAAAATAAAATAGATAAGAAAAGATAGAAAATAAAGTAAAAATGAATAAGTACCTATGTCATTAAGTAGTTGACCACCATAGAAATCTGTAATCAGCTGAAAAGCATTGCTGTGGTCAAAATACTTGTTTTCCATCCTTTCTATTCGAATTCTGTCATCTCGCAAACTGGAAAAAAGAAGTGTTTTCAACTTTGCATTAATCCAATAAAAATAAATAAAATAAAACTCGCAATATCATAAATTCTAGTTATTTTTCATTACATGGAAACAATCAAGGCTACTTTGTTCAAAGTAAACACTAAACAATTTTTTCTAAAAGCCTTTCTATATTCCCCAATGAAGAATATTGCCCTGTCTTAAGGAAATTATATACTGCCTATTACAACTATATGCTGCCTTGCTATGGTCTCCTGAGCAGATGATACAAACAAGAAGAGTAGATTAAGGATCATACTCTTTCTATGTTTGGATGGCAGAAGCTACAAATATTTATGCACCTCTAATAGCAAATGACAGTGAATAAAAATAAATAAATACAGTATGTGCTTTCCAATTATGAGGTCAACTGACAGCATATAATATAAATCAAACTGGTTGAGGATGATCAGGCACAGAAGGTTTTAATTGTTTTTTTAAAACTCACTGGTTCTACACTTTTCTTTAAGAGAAGGAATTGGACAGCAAGCAGTGGACAGCTGGCTACATAATTACTCTTCTAATTAGTGCTTCTTTTGATAAGCTGCTGTGGTTTTAAGAAGCCACTGAAGATGAGAATCATGCCCTTGTCAATGTATCACTTTAAGCTTTTGTGTTAGATTGATGGAAATGTTTAGAAAAATAAATTTTACAACTCCTTCAATAGAAATCCTAGTACTGTAATTATATTTCTCAATGTTTCTACATATTTAAATATATGTTGGCAAAATCCAATGTTAGAGCCAAATAGCATACTATTTGAAATGTAAGAGACATTATTTCCTGTCACGTCTCACAGGTTTCAACTGGACTGCTTAAGTCATGACTAACACTAAATTTAACAGGATAAATGTCAGTGTACATATCTGTAATAAAATTATATTTTACACAATTAGGTGGTTTTGTTTATATTTTCTACTCCATCAGACTTCTCAACAAGAAGTGATATTTAAACAAGGAATCTCTGTTGTCTGTTCCTATTTCAGGAAACAAGAGGAAAACAGAGGCGGATAAGTGGAAAAGATGATAAAACTCCAGAAACTGAGAAAAGGAAGCAACACTATCTAGATCCAGCATCATGTAGTGTTTAGAGATTAATCTCGGATGTGAAGATCTAGATTTAAATTCCTGCTCACCTAGAAGTTTTAAAGGAGAACTTTGGAACTTGACCAAATCTACTTGGCAAGGGTTTTGTGAGAATACAAAGAATGCACTATAATGTACTCCCCAAACTCTTCAAAGAAAGAACAGGATACAAACTACATAGATAAGGTAAGCTAAATTGACACTTCTCCACAATTTCCTGGAACCCTACATAAGCAGAAAATGTGACAGTCGTATCTAATCAAAATAAATGCCACTCTGATTATAAAACAAATCAAATACATACTTCTCATACCAGATAGGGAATGGAAGGGAAGACTGTAATTCCCTATTCAGTTATTTCAAATCTTTACTAACAACACTATGGTCTTCCTAAACCAAAGCACCATTTTATGCTTGGTGCTTTCTCCTCTCCTATAGTAGTGGGCCATTTGCCGTATTTTTTGAACCATAAGACGCACCTGACCATAAGACGCAGGAAAACAAAACAAAAAATTATTTAATACTGTATTTTGCACCAGCAACCAGTGGTGGCGCTGCAGGGGAAATGGGCAGGCCAGGCCAATTGCACTGAGGAAGGAAGTGATACTCTAGCCTAGCCTCTTGCTCTCCTTTCAACCAGGAAGCATGTTTTCCCCCTCCATTTTGTCCACGTCGAGTAGAGACAAAGACATCAAGGTAAGTGAAGCCCTTTCTTTTTAAGCACAGGTTTGGTTTTCCACTTAAATGCATTGGGAACATACAAACAGAAAACTTTTGAATACAAGAAATTTATTTCCAATGCATTTAAATGGGAAATTGCGATTCTTCGCCCTCTAGTAGCCATTTGTTTTTCATATGTTTTTCACCCTGCCCCGAACAGCTGAACAGCTGAGAGACGGCAGTAGTAGTCTTCGGTCAGTTGCAGCTCTTGTAAAATATCCTTTTACAACAGATACAGCTGGCCGAAGACCAGCATTTGGACTATAAGACGCACCCTCATTTTCTCCCCACTTTGGGGGGAGAAAAAGTATGTCTTATGGTCCGAAAAATACGGTACATGAAGCCGCTGGGTGAGATCATTCGTTCCCATGGGGTGAGTACCATCAGTACGCGGATGACACTCAGTTGTACATCTCGGCCTGTGGGGAGCCAAGTGTTGCTGTCAACATCCTGTCCGGGTGTCTCGAGGCTGTGGGGGTCTGGATGGGGGCCAATGGGTTACAGCTGAATCCAAGCAAGTCTGAGTGGTTGAGGGTTCGGGGTCCTGCATTATCCCGGGAGCTGCCATCCTTGGTCTTGGATGGGGCTACCTTGCCCCAGACAGACCCAGTGTGTAACTTGGGGGGTCCTCCTGGACGAGCGTCTGCTGCTAGAAGAACAGGTGGCGGCCGTGGCCAGGAGGGCCTTTGCACAACTGCATGTAATTCACCAGTTGCGCCCGCTCCTGGATAGGGATTCCTTGCTCATGGTCACGCATGCGCTGGTTACCTCCAGACTTGATTATTGTAATGCACTCTACATGGAGCTGCCCTTGACAACCATTCAGAGGCTGCAGCTGATCCAGAATGCGGTGGCCCAAGTAGTGATGGGGTGCGGGCGCTATGTCCGTGCCTCGCCTCTGCTTCGGGAGCTGCACTGGTTACCAGTTTGTCTCTGGGTGCAATTCAAGGTGCTGGTAATGACCTTTAAAGCCCTTCATAGTAGTGGGCCAGGTTACCTAAGAGACCGCATCGCCCCAAGGGAGTCTGCCCGCCCCACGAGGGTGGACCGGAGGGGCTCCCTCAGTGTTCCATCGGCTAGAGGGGCCCGTCTCTCTAGCACAAGGAGAAGGGCCTTCTCTGTGTCCGCCCCAACCCTGTGGAACCTCCTGCCGGCAGACCTACGGCTGCAGACGGAATTGCTGCCCTTTAGGAAAGGGCTGAAAACCTGGCTGGCAGGCCAAGTATGGGGAGCCGACGGGGTGCTGACTCTCGCTCGTTGGCTCTGCTAGAAGCAAATGTCCCTTTTTACTGTTGGGTGGGAAGGGAGGGTCTTTTAATTGTGAGATGGTTTAAAATTGTATTTATGGAAGTTTTTAAAGGGGTTTTTATAGTTTTTATGTGTAAGTGCGCTGCCCTGAGTTGCCCTAGGGCAAGAGGGCGGGATATAAATCCAAATAAATAAATAAATAAATAAATAAACAAAATCCTATAAACATTATAGCTCATAGCAGATCTTTCCTTGCTTAGGCAACAAGATAAATCTGGTCACAGCTGTGAAGCTCTCTAGTTCTGGTACAGGTATCTCTGTAAGTTGTCTATTCCTTCTGTTTCCCTGCTCCTCTGACATACTGAGAGAGTATGGGGGTCAGACCTGGGTCTGCAATTAATTCAGTCTCCTCATGACTGATTTCTTTTGGGTATGACCCCAATACTCCATCTAAATTTGGTCCTAATCCTGCTGGGATTCATTTCAGCTTCACATACCGTATTTTTCGCCCTATAAGACGCTCCGGCATATAAGACGCACCCAATTTTAAAGGAAGAAAATCTAGAAAAAAAGATTCTGAACCAAATACTGTACTAAAAGGGAAGAAAAAAAACACATCTTTTCAGAAACCCCACATGTCCAGGTACAATAAAGCCACCACAAAAATACTCAAAGTCAAAAACTACCTGCCCTAGTCAACCTCCAAGAGGAACAAAGGGCCGGGAGGGCACGATGCTTCGCAGCAGCGGCGTCTTCGGAGCCACGGAAGGCTCCCTTTATCTCCCCGCCGATGGTGGGGGCGGGGAGAGCGCGGCGGCGTCGGCGTCTTCGGAGCCTCCCGGGCCACGGAAGGCTCCCTTTATCTCCCCGCCGATGGTGGGGGCGGGGAGAGCGCGGCGGCGGCGGCGGCGTCTTCGGAGCCTCCCGGGCCACGGAAGGCTCCCTTTATCTCCCCGCCGATGGTGGGGGCGGGGAGAGCGCGGCCGCGGCGTCGTCTTCGGAGCCTCCCGGGCCACGGAAGGCTCCGTTTATCTCCCCGCCGATGGTGGGGGCGGGGAGAGCGCGGCGGCGGCGGCGTCTTCGGAGCCTCCCGGGCCACGGAAGGCTCCCTTTATCTCCCCGCCGATGGTGGGGGCGGGGAGAGCGCGGCGGCGGCGGCGTCTTCGGAGCCTCCCGGGCCACGGAAGGCTCCCTTTATCTCCCCGCCGATGGTGGGGGCGGGGAGAGCGCGGCGGCGGCGGCGTCTTCGGCTCCCTCGGCCAGGGAGCCCTTTTAACCTCCCCGCCCGGTGGCAGGGAGGGACGGCTTCGCGCGGCTCGGCGCGGCGCGGCGCGGCTCCCTTTATCTCCCCGCCGATAAAGGGAGCCGCGCCGCGCCGCGCGAAGCCGTCCCTCCCCGCCCCCTGCCACCGGGCGGGGAGGTTAAAAGGGCTCCCTCGGCCAGGGAGCCCTTTTAACCTCACCGCCCGGTGGCAGGGAGGGACGGCTTCGCTCGGCGCGGCTCGGCGCGGCTCGGCGCGGCTCGGCTCCCTTTATTTCCCCGCCGATAAAGGGAGCCGCACCGCGCCACGCCGCGCGAAGCCGTCCCTCCCCGCCCCCTGCCACCGGGCGGGGAGGTTAAAAGGGATCCCTCGGCCAGGGAGCCCTTTTAACCTCACCGCCCAGTGGCAGGGAGGGACGGCTTCGCGTGGCTCGGCTCGGCGCGGCTCCCTTTATCTCCCCGCCGATAAAGGGAGCCGCGCCGCGCCGCACCGCGCCGCGCGAAGCCGTCCCTCCCCGCCCCCGGCCACCGGGCGGGGAGGTTAAAAGGGCTCCCTCGGCCAGGGAGCCCTTTTAACCTCCCCGCCCGGTTGCAGGGGGCGGGGAGGGACGGCTTGGCGCGGTGCGGCTCCCTTTATCTCCCCGCCGATGGTGGGGGCGGGGAGAGCGCGGCTGCCGTATATTTGCCGTATAAGACGCAGCAACTTTCCCCCCCAGTTTTGGGGAAGAAAAAGTGCGTCTTATATGGCGAAAAATATGGTATATTTGGCTGTCACCTGACCAGTGCTGGCACTTAGCAGTAGAATATTTTTAAGTGAAATAACACAGAAGATTTACTACTCTTTTATTCATCCTATATCACATCAAATCCAAGATTTTACTGGATCTTGAACTTGTTCTGTCAGAATGTATTTATTATACACACGAGCTAGCTTTGAATAGCTTTCTTCAGAACATTTTTAATTCCAATCCCGTATTCAAAGGCCAAAAACAAAATACTGTAGTGTACTTCAATGCTATTGGAATCAAGACTTGGTAATAAACACTTGCTCCAGAAAGTTGGAAGTACAACACTGAATTCTGGCCATCATTCTAAGCAGCATGTTAAAGGAATAAGGATTTTTTAGATCAAACTTTTTATAAAGACTCCAAAAGTTAGCCACAAACCTGCCAAAACTTGCTAACAGATTTGGGTAAAAGAATTGTTTAAGAATTTTCCCTAGTTACATTTTTTTCTAAGTTTTTTCTTAATAAAATTTAAAAGAACTTTATTTTTAAATTGGAGCAAAAATAAAACAAGAAGTTTCAGTGAGATGAAAGCCATCTTTCAACAAAGATCCCTAAACATTTGTTTTTACTTAACACATTTCCTCAGTTCACATCAATTCCAGGCAAAATATCACATTTTCCATTATTTTATAGTCATATACAGTATGCATAAGTATTCACTATGAACCTGGAAACAAATTAAGCATAATATACCATACAGTAAAACTTTGAGGTACGAAATTAATTCGTTCCTCGAGGTTTTTCATATCTTGAAAATTTTGTACAGTATCTCAAAATGTGATTTCCCATAGGAATGCATTGAAAAGCAAAAAAATTGTTCCGGAGCTCAGAAAAAACCAAAAAAAACCCCACCCTTTTTTCTGTTCAAAACTCTTCATAAAGTGCACTTTGTAATTTTTCACTGCATTTCGGCCACTTTATAAAAAGAACAGATAAAAGGCATTTATTTAGCTTTTTTCTGTGCTCCAGAACTTATTATTTTGGTTTTCAATGCATATTCGGCACATTTCTGACAGCACCCTCTAGTGGCCAGCTCTGGTAACTGCCAGCTCAGTACTATCAGCTGTTGAGGGGATGGGGGAATTTTTGGCACTTCCTGGTTGCGGGGAAAGCTTCTGGCGGTGCCAAAGCATGATGAAAAATTCCAAAAATTGAGTGGAAATGCTCCAAACAGCCCCCCCCCCACCAGCATGGGAAGTGCCGGAATCGCAAAAAAATTGTATCTCAAAAAAAGATACTCATCTGTTAATGCTACCATAATTAACTGAAATAATAAAATTATTGTTGAAAAGTTAAACAAACTTTTGCCAGGAGCACAATATCATCTAACAGAAAAAACCACCATCATCTTCTGCCTAAACTGTCCCCTAAATTTCTAGGTACAAAACTGATTATTTAGTATTAATTAATCCAGCCATAATATTAATCATAGCCAGATCAGAAGTTGAAGGGGCAAGATAAATATCCACACAAGAGAAAAAGTCAAGTGGCATTATATTTTTGCTATCCTTTAAATAGCATTATAGCTTTACTGAAATGATATTACCTGTCAATCTGAAATTAATGAACTAAAATATTGTCAAAAAAATCAAGCAATGCAATTTGTTATTAATAGAATTATTGTAGTGTACTGCAAACAGCCATTTTACATTTACATTCAACAAATGTAATACTGTATCTTGTGATCCAATATAATCACAAATAAAATAATCATTTTTTTAAAAACCTAGCCATATTGTGACTTCTTTTTTTAAAAAAATTAATAGTGTGTTCCCAACAATAATGGAGTATAACTGATAATAATACAGTACAGTGATATCATCTTAGGACTGGAAGGCATTCATTAATGATAATGACACAGAGCTGGAAGTAGTTGTGACAGAATGGAGTATACCCTGTGTTTTTTCATGCCTTCTTCATTGGCCTCCTTTAAAATGGTGATTTAACCATGTGGCCACATCTTGGCCTCATGGGCTGCCTCGTGGTGGAGAGGAAATGGAATCTATTGTGTGATTGACATATCTTGCTGTAACATCATTGGTTGGAATCCCTAAGGAGGGTCAAAGGGGAGGAGCTCTAACTCACACAAAAGCAGACACACACAGTCACACACAGACATTCCTCTCTTAGAGACTGTGCTTTCAAGCAGCAAAATGTAACCTCTTGGGGAAGAAAGGGGCGCAGAATGCCCATCCCTTAAAGAAGCAATTTGCTGTATTTCTTTTCTTCGCTTTGCTTTTGCTGAACTGTATCCTGATATGCTATGCTTACAATATATTTCTAAAATGCCTGAGAGACTATGGAGTGATTACTTGGCACACGTTACCTGAATCTTCTCTAGTTGCATGTGCACCCTTTGTTCACTACCTAGATTTAGGTCAGGAGTGACTGGGCACAAAAGCTCTGAACTGCTGGGTCCAATCTGGACCAGGGAAGCAGGGTCAGGTGCAATCCCTTCGCCAGGAGGCCAGAAGGTACTACCTGGGAGTAAGCGGATTGTTATAGTAGTCATGTAACTAAATTTACCTAGCTTACACTACTGTAGCAATTCCAACCATTATAAAGCTCAAACAGAAAATAAATTGAAAACTTTTCTCTACTTGTCTATAAGAATGATCACACGCCAAACAGAATGCACTAATAGGTGACTTAGAACACAAAAGAGGGAAATGAAGCAAAACCCAACACCATTGGAATATCTAACCTAGGAGTTATACATAAAGCAGGAGAGCTATTTTCAGAGTCCAAATTTACAAATTTATGGCAAAGAAATGCTTCAAGCAGCCCAACAGACAATTGTATACATAGACATCTCCATAATGTCTGACCGGGTTATCCTGCTATGGTAATAGAGTTACAAATAGAGTGACTTGGAACACAAAAGAGGGAAATGAAGCAAAACCCAACACCACTGGAATATCTAACCTAGGAGTTATACATTAAGCAGGAGAGCTATTTTCAGAGTCCAAATTTATGGCAAAGAAATGCTTCAAGCAACCCAACAGACAATTGTAAACACAGACATCTCCATAATGTCTGCCCAGGTTATCCTGCTATGGTAATAGAGTAGACCATACTGGCAGCGACTCAACACCGAGTGTCAGGCGGTGGTTAACTAACCTGATAACCCTGAAGACTAATGGCTTGGGTGTTGAAGTCCACAGGGAAGGGTGATGGTCCCCAAGTGGATTAAATCTCAATTGAATCCATCTTGATGAAGGGCAGCAGCTTCATCAATACTGGCCTGGGGCTGAGGAGGACTTTGCGTGCCAAAAGGGCTCAAGACCAGAAAGTGACTCACGGAACTGGATCAATGGTACAGGGGTCATGCTGCGATATGGAAGGCAGATGAAAGGCCCCTGCATTATATTCTCAGGACAGTCTTCATTGTTGATCGCCAATATTTGGATTCAGATAAGGCAGAACAAGAAGAAGAAGAAATCTCCAAGCGACCAGTGCAGAAATCAGAAATAACTTCAGAAGAAAATCAATTTGTAACAGTTACAGATCATTCTAAAGAACAGGATGTTCCACAATATTTGACAGCATGGACATTTATTCTGTACAAGAGGTTAGTGTTAAGATAGCACATAGAGAAACAGACTGGTTTCCCATTAGCCATGGTATCAGAAAAGGATACATTTTACCTCCCTATCTATTCCATCTTCATCCAGAACGTATATAGAAAACTAGATTAAATTCAGATGAAAGAGTGACTGAAATTGAAAGAATCATCAATGATTTCAGATATGCAGAAAATCCCATAATACTGGCAGAAAACAGAAATGATTTGGAATGACAGCTGCCAAAGATGAAAAGAAAAAATGCAAAAGTAGTAGTTGAGCTAGTCATGACCATAGATGTATTACATAATTTCTATGCTAACAATGAAGAAATTGAGACTGCAGCCAATAAATCAGAAGACTAAGACTAGGAACTAGATTTTTTTAGCATATGTTGTTGGAGACCAAAAATCAACCAATGATATTATCAACTGCTACGTACAGATGTGAAAGCTGGACAATGAAGAAAGCTGATAATGAAAAATATTCATTTAGAATAAAATATTGAAGGAAAGCTTTACAAATACCAGGAACCACAAGACTACAGGGGTTAGTCTTTAAGGTGCCACAACATTTTTTTTGTCCTTTTGTTGTTTTGTTTACTCTCTGATATGCTTGCACAGACTAACACGGCTACCCAGTGATGTACTGAGGCTGGTTCTGAACGGTTCTTGCGAACTGGTAGCGGAAATTTCAGTCCAAGCCTACTTGGCTGGCCACGCCCACCTCTCGGCCTCCCCCTCCCAGCAATGCCAGAAATGCATCCCATTCACCTCGCCCAGGGCCGAAGGTGCGCTCACCTCCGCACTTCCTGTTCACCTTTGGCCCTGGGCGAGGCAAATGGGACATGTTTCTGGTGGTGCTGGGAGGGGGAGGCCAGCATCAGAACACCAACCCGCCCTGCTCACTTCCCACAGCGCCGCTGGTGAAAGCATGCCTGGACGGTGAAGGGCTGACACTGATTCACCAGCCGCACCTGGCTGCTCTGGGACTCCTCCTCCTCATCTTCGCGAAGCAAGGGAGCAAGGTAGGTTTCTTTTTTTTCGGGGTGAGGGGGTGAGGCCACGCCCACAGATAGCCATGCCCACCAAGTGGGTAGTAATTTTTTTTTACAGTGCATCACTGCGGCTACCACTTCAAAAATTTCATATAAATCCGTGAGCCCGAGAACAGTCTTGAGTAATATTATATAAATCACTGCCATCAAAATCATCATGGATATATTGCACTGATTCAGACCCTGAAAACCCAACAAATAGCTAAACTAGGGAGAGCAGCAACTACTGCCAATATTGTTTAACAAAAGGGGAAATGCCAGTGCTATGAAACAGCATTTGAAGAATGAAATTTGAAAACATAATCTGAAAATGTGATGAATCTTGGATGGAAGAAAAATAGCCATTGTGCTAGCTTAAATTATGTTGTCTTGTGTATAGACATGCCCTAAAAGGAAGAGTAGCCTAACATTTATTGTCATCTAAACATGGGTTGGTAACTTACCATATAGCAAGAAAGAATTCTTAAAGTAGCTGTCTAGAGAAACTATGCAGGAGGTGAATTTTGCTGGCAGCTAGTGCTAGTACCTTTCACTGCATCTAGAAGGCTTGTACAGAGTAAACATCATATGGTACTATTTTAATCACAGTAACCAAGATTTCAGCTCATGTGGAGGATTAAGGAACTTGTTTTATCCCACACATTCTGTTATTAGGAAAGGGCCCAAAATTAGAAAATAATCCTTCTGGGCATGGTTTAACCAGCAGTATCAGCCAAAACAGCACCAAAATTGGTGCAAAAATCCATAATTTATGATATGCATCTCAACATTTCAGTTCAATTACAAAATCAAATGTGAATTGTGGCAAAGAAATCAGCAAATTACTGATGGAAAGCAGCTATGATGTAAAGAAAAATAAGAGATCAGATGATCAATTCTTGAAAAAAAGTTGCCTCATACAACATCACCGGACGTTGTATGACGTATTAGGGTTTTTACCGCGGGAGTTTGGACTTGCAGCTTGGAGGCCCAAGTTAATCAGGCTAACCGAGGTTTTTCCTAAAGCTTTCTGCTTTGTACGCTACCATGTAAAACATTGCATGCTCTCAGAAGTTGAAGGATTGGAATCCGCTCAGCAGGCTAAGGTTCTGGATTGGTGAGGTGGCAGGAGAGACTGCACTCAGGAGCGTGCATGCCTATAGGAGGTTGGAGCAGTCTGCTGATCGCTACACGCCTCCCTCTCCTATGTCCTAGCCTAGCTGCGAGCACGATACATGCCAACCACATGTCCACAGAGACGTCTGCAGATGCAGACAGCGCTGGCTCTTTGACTGTAAATTGAGAGGAGCACCAAACCCTAGAGTCGGATACAACTGGCTTTCGAGAAAGGGCGACCTTTACCTTTATCAAACCCAACTTGAACGCCCACTAGAAGCCGCTAGAATGATTAAATTGAGCCTATTGCAGTTTAAAAAATAATGAGAAGATAAAACTCACTGGAAAAATACCAGTTATGCTTCCAAGGTTTCAGTTATCTGTGAAAGTTATCTGTCTGAAATTTTAAAAAATTACTTGAAGTACATATTTCTGTGGTGCATTGTTAGAGCAGAACACTAGAGGCCACTATCTACAATACAATGTTTAGAAAGAATTGTGTTTGTTACAGAGGACAGCTTCTTAGCACTAGGGGAGAAAAGAATAACAGACTAATCTAAAACCTTTGATTGTGTGGATCAAAACAAACTGTGGCAAGTCCTTAAAGAGATGGGAGAATCAGACTATCTCATCTGTCTTCTGATAAACCTGTATGCAGGTCAAGAAATGAAATATAGGACCGGATATGAAACAAAAGTCACTGAATTACGTTAGATGTTTAACGAGCACACCATCCCTTCATCTGCAAGAACAAAATAAGTTCTAACAAAACTAGATGTTTCTCCAAAAACATCATCTGTAAGTAGAATACTTAACTTTGCTACAGGTTAGAAAACTAACTAACTATAATTTGAAAGTTACTCATTTTCATAGCTTTATATAAATGTTTTAGAATGTTTCAGGAACACATGTGCAATTAAATCTTTTCCAACAACTATTTTACCCCATTTAAGTACAAAGATTAAGCTGATCAAAGAAGAACTACAATCCTAATAATAGTTTTCTCCCAGGACACATATTGCATGAGCAATAGTTATTGTATCAGCAGCAGCAGCGAATCACTACTGACTAAATGCTTCCCTGGGTGATTTCATTACACTGTGTATAAGTGCACCTGAAACGAACATATATCGGTGGTGTTTTGCCACTGATGATGACATCACCCCATTGTGAACATGGAGGTACCCAAGAGGGTTTCAGTTTTTTCAAATTTTAGACAGACAAGAGGAAAAGAACAATGTTAACTACTAACATTCCCATTTCAAAAGGATCACAGAACCACCACCATCAAGATAAACACATATTTTCCCATAGTTCATGTAAACAAATAAATAAATTTGAAACCACTTATCAGGATAGAACACTGATCTTACAAAGAAAGGTTTATATAATTTAGTTGTTGAAGATCTCACTATAGAAATAATAAAGATAAAACATAACACAACATATCATTGATGAAGTATTTTTAAAAGGTTATAATTATACAAGACGTATAAGATTACTAGACTCCAAGAAACTTTAAGTGCCTTTTCTATAGCTTTTCATTTCTTTTCAACTCAGCAATGTTTATCTAATCTAGGTTTCCAATTTCATTTTAATACTGACTTACTGCTGTACTTCAAAATCCAATATGAACAGCTGACTCAAAATATCATCCTTCTACATAAAACCTACCTTAATGATGTCGCTGCATTGATAAGCTTTTCGGTTTGGTCTGACACAGTTTGCGGAAGAATAATTTCAACTGGCTGCACACGTGAAATTAGACTGTCCAACTCTAACCGATTTGCAGAATCCTGAAAACTGTCAAAGATAACTTCCCCTGTAGTAGGCTGTACAGCCTGTGGTGGGGGTGGGGGAGATAAGCAAACATTTATTTAATTTCTATTGTAGCATGTCTTTGCAACAGAGTAGTGTTTGTTTCTCCTGAAACATAGCTTTCAAATGAAGAAGTGGAATCATTTATGTTTGTTGTTGCTCAGTCGCACAGTCGATTCCGACCCTTTGCGACCCTATGGACCATTGTACCTCCAGGCACCTCTGTCCTCCACCATCCTCCTCAGCCCACCCAACTCTGTGCCCATTGTATCTACAATACCATCTAGCCACCTCATTTTCTACCGCCCCCTTCTTCTTTTGACCTCCACCTTTCCCAGCATCAAGACCTTCTCAAGTGAATCCTCCCTTCTCATTTGATGTCCAAAGTACTTCAGCTTCATCTTTACTATTTGACCTTCCAATGAGCAGTCAGGGTTGATTTCTTCTAAGATCGACCTATTTGTTCTCCTCGCTGTCCAGGACTCTCAAAACTATCCTCCAACACCACATCTCAAAGGCATCATGAGATTGAACCTGCTGGATCAGGAAACCATTACTGACCATGGGTAGTGTCTCACAGCAAGGTTCATTCTGCTTTCACAAGCAGCAAGCCAAAGGCTTCCACCAGTGGGAGCTCTGGTTACAGAACACACTTATGTCTTTTTGTAAAGTTGCCTTATTTCCTCTTATACAATATAGTCCACTCAATTAGGGATGGAATCCTACTCACTGAAAACAGGGGTGTGAGAAAGTTGCTTTCCATCCATCACCAACTAATCTCATGGCAATTTTCCACATCTAAACCATTAATATTATTGCACATCAAAATTCAGTTAGACTTTTAACCTTACTATCAACTTTGTGTAAAGTACCAAAACTATAGCGCATTTTTTTAAAAAATGCTCAAAACCATAGAAATTTCTTGGAGGTACTTACCACCACACCTATGACAATGTCCTTAGACTTATCCTCCAATTTTTCTTTGCTTTCATAGATGCAGAGGAGATAATTATCACAGGTATCAGATTGTATTTCTTCAACATCCACAAGATCATCAAGCTTTAGCAGAGGACTCACATTTAATAAAATTAAGGAATACTAGCTCTCTACAATTTTGTGGTAAACACATATAGAATCATATACTGTAGTAAGATTACTGCATCACAATTTTGTCATTGCGTGAAGATGTACACTCTCAACCTAGTCAGTTATTCTTTCACAATTTTAGTATTATCTGAAAAGAGATAAATCGGTTTCCCTGTAGTTTGTTTATAACGCCCTCTGCAGTCCCCTTTAACTGAAAAATTCAAATGTTTTTCTTCCTCTTTTCCCAGTGAAAATGCCTTAATTCACTTGATCATTTAGTTGTACGTATTTCGAGTTGCACGATGGCCTTTTGAAAAAGACTAAGCACACATTGTAGTACGTATTACAAATGTGACCACATCACAGCAATATCTGAAAAAACTAAAGAACATAATAGTTATAAAATAGATATTATTTCTAGTTCATGAAGCATGGAATACAAAATAGATTTTAAAAGTTGTATATGTTAATATAGAAATATAGTACCCCCAAGAGACTAGCATCAACAAATATACAATCCTACAGTTGCCTGCTCATATAAGCAAGACTACTCCTGTAAATGTCTCTCCACAACTAAATTCAAAAGAGCTAACCCACATGTAACCCTTTTATAATAACAGGATTTTACAGAAGCCACAAGGTAGATTAGAAATACAAATATAATCATACAAATGTAACCCAGTATATTTTATTCTGACTCTAGGGTTCAGTGCTCATCGTAGTTTACAGCCAAAGAGCCAGCGCTGTCTGCATCTGCCAACGTTTTGGTGGACATATGACAGGCCTGCCCTGTCTCCAGCCCCGTCATCACCGGAGGGGAGGAGGAGGACCTGGGCTAGCCGCAGCTGTTCGGGCGGTTGCAGGATGCTCTCACCAGCCTTCCCCGGGCCCCACTTGTCAGAAGGATAAAAGGCTGCCAGCCCAAGAGACACTCTCACCCGCCCTGCCTCCGGCCTCGTCATCGCCGGAGGGGAGGAGGAGGACCTGGGCCAGCTGCAGCTGTTCGGGCGGTTGGAGGACGCTCCCGCCCATCTAATTCTGGGCTTTACCTGCCCTGGAGAAGGACCTAGCCGTTTCGGGGATGGGAAGCAGCTGTGGCCGCTGTCCACATCTACCCTCCTGGCCTTGTCTGGCCGGAGGATTGAAGGGATGTCGGGGCTACCGGGGTGCTATGTTGATCTGTTAGATTGAATCTTGGATATTGTATCATCATGTTTTTACTGTGTGTGTTGCATATATTGTATATTGTTTATTTATTTTGTAAGCCGCCCTGAGTCGGGTTCGCCTGAGTGGGCGGCATATAAGTGCAAAAATTAAATTAAATTAAATGACTAAACACTAGAGTACACGGAACGCTGTTTCCTTTCCAGCCGAAGTGGTACCTATTCATCTACTTGCAATTTCTTGCTTTCAAACTGTTATGTTGGCAGGAGTTGGGACAAAGAGAAGAGCTCACTCCTTTGTGCAGCACTAAAGTCTCAAACTGCTGACCAGCTGACCTTCCAGTCAACAAGTTCAGCATCTTAACCACTAAGCCACCGCAGTTTCTTAAAGAAAAGTCATATCAATTAAAATGTAAGGATATCTTCTCCAAGAATTGTAGACTTAGTATACAATGCAGTCAGTTTTCGGGCAAAGAGTGAACTTCTGTTCTCTCCAGCGGCCTTCAAAGCTGCTGTTTCCATTTGTTTTACAACTCCTACCTGTGAGAAATGTAAATAATGAATATACATAGAACTAAATATCCTAAAATCAAGTATAGCACTATGGTAGATAAACAAGACCTACTAATTTCAACTGCCCACCATATATACTTGTCATATTCCATATTTAAACAAAGGAGAAATTTTGTTTTTCATTCCAATATTATAGCTCACCAGTCAACCAAGAAAACACAAAAGAGGAGTAAATACGAAAATGTTGAACACTTTTAAAACCAATTCTACGACTGTATTGAATAGTCTCAGTCCAAAATTAGTGCATTCAATGCAGATTAATAATGGGAAAGCATTCACTTTCCTCCATATATGTATATTGTTTCAGTGTTCTTCTACAATGTACAGTACATTAATCACATCATTTTCTGCACTATTTCTTTTCCTTTGGCTTAGGTATCTTTCAATTTGATAAACTGTTGGGACTCACATAACTTTGTTGTAACATCAGAATAGAACTGAACACACATTCCTGCCTTGCTCAATTATGTCTGCTCAAACAAACACTAATGAGTGGGAAGAACCCAAATTTCCCTTCCAATACAAAATCTGCAGAAGATGAGTGATAATTTTTTCACACTCCATATTTGCTAAGCACAAACAAATATTCAACACAAAACTACTACTGTATTTCTTTTCTCCATATCTGTGATAAATCAATTTAGTCTTTGTGCCCACCAAATAGTTGCTCTAATAGGTGCAGAAGCCAAGGAAGTTGGCAAGCTTTGAATGCATAAAACATGGAAAGACTTCATCTGCCAATCGGAGCAGTTAAGATTGAGGTACAGCAGAACCCCATATAGCAAGAAAAAGTCCATTTTTCGTTATACGAAGCATGCCGCATATAACAAAAATCCCTATGAGATGCATCATACAACGAAAATCTCTATTGAAAAATTGTACAAATTTTTTTGTTGTTGTTGTATGATGCATCCCATAGAGATTTTTGTTGTACAGTTTTTCCCATAGAGATGCATTGCTTCGTATAACGGGAAAATGTTGTCAGGGTATATTGGTTTTTGCAAATCCTCTTCGTTGTACGAAGTTTTCGTTGTATGAGGCATTTGTTATATGGAGTCCCACTGTAGATCAGAGGTGCTCAAACTATGGCCCATAGGCCAGATCTGGCTCCCAACACCTATTCATCCAGCCCATGCCACCCTTGGTGCTCCTGGAAGCAGAAGTAAAACGTGCCATATGGGTGTGTTTTACTTCCCCCTCCAGTAGTGGCAAGGGCGGCGTGGGCTGGATGAATTGGTGTCGGGGGCAAGATCCAGCCCACAGGCCATAGTTTGAGCACCTCTGGAATAAGCAGAGAAAATGGCAGCCTAAAAATCTATCTCATCCTGTTGCAAAACAGATTGCAAGGCACGTTTTACTTCTGCTTCTGGTGAAAGGAAACACATGACTGGCCCACGGAACCACTCGACAGGCCCGCTGAACCATGTGACCAGCCCACAGCCTGAAAAGTTTGGGCACTCCTGCTGTAGATGGTTCAGTCATCTGATTTGATATTCGGAAACTCCCTTGTATAAGGATGGAAACTATAACTACAAACCATACAGAAAAAGAGAAGCAGATGGTGGGGATTAAAGATCACATAGGATTGAAATGTATACAGTCACAGATTCAGTGAGAATGAGAACAACTTTTGATGATTTCAAAAACAAGACACAAAATTCGCCAAACGTTGGTTCAAATAAACTGTAACTCAACTTAACTGTAATAATAGGAAAAATAATATGTACTGAAAAGGATATTTTAATATATTTTCAACTAAATAGGGAAAAAATGTTGTAGTGAAAGCGTATCTCAAATAAAAATAGTAAGAAATCTAGTTTTAAAACAAACCTTATATCCCTTTGCTACAAGACGACGAATATGAACAAACAACCTGTAAGTTGGTATGCTGGCAGTCATAAAGTTGTGATTTTTATGACAGGTGATGTTCAGCTCCTTTGCAGCTATCTATAAAACATGACAATAATTAGCTATTCATTCTGAGAGCACTGACAATGTCACAGATCTCCAGTATACATAAAGCAGGTACTTAATGAGGAAGTCTCATGAAAGGGACTGAGGTGGCACAAGTGGCCGAGACACTGACTGGAAGGTCAGCAGGTCAGCAGTTCAAGACCAGAGTGCTGCATGACGGCGTGACCTCCAGTCTCTGTCCTAGCTCCTGCCAACCTAGCAGTTCGAAAGCAAGAAATTGCAAGTAGATAAATAGGGACCACTTTGGTGGGAAGGTAAACAGCGTTCCATGCGCTCCGGTGTCAGGTCAGGCCTGCCACATGACCATGGAAACGTCTACACAAGCACACAGCGCTGGCTCTTTGGCTTTGAAACAGAGATGAGCACTGAACCCTAGTGTTGGATACGACTGGCTTTCGAGCAAGGGTGACCTTTACCTTACCATGAAATAAATGTTTTTCAAAATCTCCTATAACATAAAGAAGAGGCACGATGTAATACTACTAACAATGCATCTTCTATAACTCTACACTAGTTGAAATCCTTTTCAATGTAGTAAGTTACAACTAGAGGAGGTCCACTGAATCAGCAGGGACAAGTCTGCTCAAGTGACATTCAACCGCTTATGGGATATTTTGCCTTTCTGAGTCAACAAACCAACAACCTTGGTTTGTTGCCTCAGAAAGGCAAAATCATTTTTTAAAATCAAGCTTTCTGCTATATTAAATATTTCTGTCCTTGATCTCATCCTCCAAAAAACTTTCTTCACAAAGTTGTACTATCATATTTTTCAACTTCATTTTAATTGCAAACAATTCTACATATATAAAAGTCCAATCTGGAAACCAAAGGAAATAACAAACAAAAAAATTTAAATGGTGAAAGTCCTATCTTTATCTAAGTTTGTAAACAGTACACAGAGCTCAGTCTGAAATAAGCATGGATTGGACTGTGCTGGCTAAACTGAAGATTTAGGTTCCAGCACTTCCACTGAGTTTCAAAGATATCTTTTAAAGCTTCAAAATTCTAATTCTCCCCCTTGCCCAGAGATTCTGCTTGGTGGCTAACAGCAGCCCTCATTATTTGATGGGAAATTTCCTGGGTAATTTGACAGATCAGGGAAAAAGGAAATGAAAAGTTAAACAACACAAATCTCTAGTAACTAAGCACGTTTCTATTAGCAGTAGCACATACATGTAATATACTGTTATTAATAAAACAAATACTTTACCTCTGCATCTTCCCCAAAAAATCTGTACTTATAACCACATTCAACACACAAAATAGTATCCTTATATTGTTCTTTCATTTCAATGAACTGGAGCTCAAGCGGTGTATATACAGCCTTTGCTGTGTTTTTAATAGTCATATTAGAAGTATTTAGATTTTTTTCAAATGAATTTGAGTCAAATGATTGGCGTACACTAGGATATATTTCTTCCTGTGGGTAGGAGAAATCACAAAAGCATGAAGAAATATATATTTAAACACTTACCGGTAAATATAATCTACTCCGAATCAGAGATTACATTTTCCAGTAAGAACTATGACATTAATCTAGAGGGGCCATTCAACAATTACATGATCCTCGAGGGGGGGAGGGGGTCTGCCATCTGAATTACGGAAAATTATGTGGGGGCGGGCGGGGGTCAGGTCAAAGATTACACATTCCATTTGGAGCTGTTGTGGTTTTGAAACATGGCACTTTTTTAGGTTTAAAAATGATCGCTGGGAATTTTGATCCGATTTGAGATTATTGAATCCTCACCGATAAATTCTGCATTAGGCACCAATAAAGAAAAGCTCTAAAAATTAGAGTTTCGATTCAAAAGCTCTGGATTACATAATTTTAAAGGGAAGGGGGGTCGAAGCGAAAATTACGGTCAGATTACATGGGGGAAGGGGAAGTCAATTTTTCCCAAAAAATGGATCACGTAATTGTTGAATGGCCCCAGATCTGAATTCCAGCCAAAAATTTTACACCAAGGCATCCTACCTTCATTAAAGGTAGAGAGACATCAGACATATAGTAAAAAACCTAGTCCCTAGAAGCAAACAGAACTGAAAACCACACTAAAGCAATAAAATGAAGCATAGCACGGCTTGCAGTCTCAAAACAATTCCTTAAATTCTGTATAGAAAGGCTACTAAAATAATGCAAGAGCATATGTACACTGACGGCATGCATGGTATGGAACACAAGCTGGTTGTGAAACACTTAGCATACAGAAAAAAGGCAACAAACATAAAGTCATAGTCATTTACAAATACTTTTAAAAGAGAGAGATCAGGAATCACTCTTATAACTGTGAATCAGGACAGTGTTAAATGTCCAATTCAAAACTTTCTTTTCTTGTTATGAAAACCTCTCTGATTCCCTAACTAGCACATTACATGTATTGTACAAAGATGACAAAAGATTTTTGACGTGTAGCAAAAATATTGTAGCATAATATTTTTATGTTCTATTAAGTATTCCATAAGTAAAAAATGTATAAACATTATTAAAACATATAGTTGTCAGTCTGCAAGTTTCTACCAAGTAAACCCCACTGAACTTAGTGGGACTTATGACTGAGCAAACGTGCATACTGTACTTATAACAAGTCTACTTCAGTGAAACCCTTACCACTGTCAAGGCGAAGGACTCATAGGGATGTAAGAATAAAACAAGGATTCCTAACAATTTGCTATATGTTCAATTAAGTTTGAAGAAAGGTTAACATTCCCATACATCCACACGCAGATTTTCCACCAGCATTTTGGTCTCAACAACCTACCAAATACTACTTTAAAGCAAGGCAAGACATAAAATCAGATTTCACAACACAGCAATTTATCCCTGTCCTGGGAGTCTGTTTCAAAGCAAAGAAGAATGAGGGGGGTGGGGGTGTAAAAAAGTTTGGCTTTAGCCTTAACATTAGTTTGATTAAACCCTATTAGCCGTCACTATGTCACCCAACAACTTTCCCCCTTCCAGCAAACACCCCAGGCCCACTTCAAGCATGGAACAGTCTATGCCAAGATTAATTAATACAATCCCCATCTGAGATAGCATGTGACTTAATCTAACTATACGTATTTTAACAGTTAAATTAAGAGTTATCAAAAAAATGCTGACCTTTGCAATATGTTGGGTATGTGGAGGCTCACTTATTTCATTGTTTCCAATCGCATTTTGCTGGCTTTCTTTCAAATCTATACATGGATTTCTATGAAAAACCTCTGAATTGGTTCTGTTATGTGGTTGTTCAAAATTGCTAGAGAATTTTCTCAACTTTTCCAAAGTTTCTGAACATATTTGAGGACTGTGACACTTCTTGGGTTCTACTGTACAAGCAAACAACAACAAAAAATGTGTTTCATGTTAAACTCACCAAGTCCAAGAGCAAATCTCCAAGATTTCCTCTCAAATCCTCTCATTTCCTGCATACATTTGCTTATCTATTGACTGTTTTTTAATATAAGGTTTGTGTGAGTTCTTTCTTTAGTACACCAAAAGCATATCAGGCATGAACCATGACTCACCAATATTGCCACTACTATCCCAGTGGTATTGCACATATATCCATAACTACAATTACCATATTTGCCAGCGTATAAGATGCATCAGAGTATAAGACGCATCCCGTCATTACCAAAATAGCCCACTATAGGTCACTATATACAGGACAAGACACACTCCGTTTTTCCAGTGGGGGAAAGTGGGTCTTATATGCCAGAAAATACAGTAACTATGCAACATACAGATTCACACTTACAGACATCTAACAACAGGACAAGCATATAAGAGAAAAGGATGGAGCAAGGCAGATGACATCAGCATAACAGTTTTCTTAATATCCCATTTCTCTAGATTAACAACTTCACACTTCGATAATTTTCTCCCATTTTTATCCAACTAACATCTGTCCAGCATTCCCAACCATCTGTTGAAAGGCAAATAGATTTGACAAATTTGAATCTTCACTCTTCTCTTTGTTCCTCACCTTTAGTCCACACCTAATATTGTAAAGATAGACTTATCTTTGTTCGTTTGGAAAGAACTATGGTCCACACTCTAGTTATTTCTTGCCTAGATTACCACTATGTTAGTTAGGCAACTCTGAACACCACAGTCCAATATATCTAGAGCTGTGGTTCCTAACATAGGACACACGCCCCACAGGGGGTAATCTGGTTTTTAAGGGGGGCAATTCAAGCTTGTTTATACCAAATTAAGCTTGTTTATACCAAGTTAATGGCCTTTTAGGCTTCCTCCACATGAATAGTTCACTTTTTAAATAATAAGAATTATATGTCATAAGGCGGGGGGGGGCTGTCAGGATTTTAGAGATGCTTAGGTGGGGCATGACCAAATAAAGGTTGGGAACCACTGATTTAGAGGGTAATAGGCTAGAAGATAGCCTATAACCAAGTCCAAACATGTGCAACTAAACAACTGCATTTCTATTTAACCTGTCTCCACTTTGCCTCCTCTTTTGCTCTTCTGTGTAAGATATCACACTGTTCAGGACCGTGACTGTTTACTCTCAGAAAGCTATGTATAGGGTTGCAGCCAAGTACAGTATTGGGCAGCTCAGGAGTTCAATACCGGTTAGCGTGCGTGCAGAAAATTCCACAAAGTTTCTGGAACAATTGTCAAGTTGAGGTAAAGCCTAACATAGGAAAATGAAACACATTAGCCCTGAGACAGAGCTAGAAAAAGTTCAATCTTGGGAGCTTACCAACTGCATTGGCGGTGCAGGGAATACATCTTAACCTATAAAACCAAGGGTTAATCGTTGGAACTTCGCATAGGTGCCTAAGCCTGATCCTACTAACCCGCACCCACCATTCGTACACACGGGCGAACTGGGTCCGCAGGTCAACGAATGATTTAGAAAACCGGCAGTGGGGCAACAGCCCCACAAACATGAAAAAGGGAAACAACTTAATTTCCCAATGTTCCTTGCGCTGCGCCGCGGCAGAGCCAATCAGGCTGAGAGGCTCTGGCGTGGTGCGGCGCAAGGAACGTTCGGAAAGGCGCCGCGGCCAATCAAAAGAAAACCGTTAAAAAAACGCAGCACAAACTCAAACCACAAACCCATAACCACAAGCCCCAGTGTCCTGTGCGCCATGAGCGCACAGAACGCTGAGGAAGCCGGCGCGCAAAAAATAAAAATTAAAACCAAAACGTGAACGCAAGTCCACGCAAACACCCACCGGCGTTCATGCATGGAGCAACGGGGAGGAGAAAGATTCCCTCTCCTCCACGCTACGCTGCCGAAGACACGCCGAGACCACCACCGGCCTCAACAAAAGTGGAGGCGGGGTGGGAAAAAACCACAAAAACAGAGGGAGTTCAAGGGGGAAGGTATTGATGCCTTCGCCCACCCCCCCTTGAAAGCAAAACAATTCCTCCCCAAAGCAAAGGCACTGGACAGCACTCCACCCGGTGTCTTTACTTTAACAGTAAGTGTTTCGCTTACAAGGCAGGGCGAAGGCATCATTGCTTTGGCCCACCCTTGAAAGTGAACCCATTCCCAGGTAAGCAAAGCCAGTGGACGCTTTACTTACCCCAAAAGAGTTTTGCTCTCAAGCAGGGGCCAAGGCAATGGTGCCTTGCCCCCCCCCTGAAAGTAAACCCATTCCCAGGTAAGCAAAGCCAGCAGACGGCGCTGCGCCCGCTGACTTTACTTACCCCAAAAATAAACCATTAATTAAAAAACAACACCGAAAACATCCAAAAACAAGCAAAATCAACAAGAAAGAACACACACAAACACCCCCCAAAAAAATTTGCAAAAAAAAAAACCCAAAAGAAATTAAACCAGAGAACTCACCCAAACAACCTTCCTCCACGACGACTGGAACTGAAATGAGGAAAGAAAGAGACTACTTACCGGAAGAAGCGACACCCAGAGGCCAGTAGAGAAAAACAGTCAAAATCAATGAAAACCTCAACAGCCCCACCCAGAGGCCACAGGAGAAAAAACAGTCAAAAATATTCACAGAAATAAATCACAAAATAATACAATACAAACATTTCTAAAATCCTGTATACAGTTTTCACTCAAAAACAAGTCAAAACATCTAAACACAGTTTAAAAATATTAAATTTAAACAAACATATACTTACACATTTTTAAAATTATTATCCAAGGTACAACTATTAAAAAAAATCACATAGTAAAACATTATTTGGTTAAATAAAATAATTATAAAAAATTATATCATCCTTTCCTCTTTTTTAATCCAAAAAAAAACCAAAAAAAGCTAATCACAGTTTATAACAGCCCGTGCATATAAATAAACATTTTAAAAATCACAATTACAGACTAACCTTATTTGTATAAACATAAAACAAAAACCTTTCAACACCATTTAAAACAGCCCGGCAACACCGGGCAACCTCTGCTAGTGTAAAATAGAAAGTGTTTTATTATAATTATTAGAGGGTACTGTTTCTCATCCCACACTCACCCATCTCAAGCCTACTCGTAGTACGATCCTCTTCCTTTCTTCTGCTCTCCAGAAACTTTGAAAATCTGTCAGTATGTTCTTCATTTTTTCCAACTTTTCTCTTTTTTCCATCAGGTTCTTGAGGCTAAAGTACAATAATTCAAGCAAATTTAATTCATGTTGTAAAATGTCAGAAAATGTAAAGAAGACGTATATACACTCAAAATATTCAAACAGTGACCGAATCGAGAGCTTTTTCCACCATAGCCCCCAATCTCTCAAATCAACTGCCAGAGAAGATAAGAGCAGCTTATGCATTGCTAGCTTTTTATAAGTCTCTGAACACTTACTTATTCCAGCAGACTTTCTCTGGCTATTAATACTACAGTATTTGGATTGCAATGTGACTTGCCCTGAAGGTATGCTATTTGCTACTATTGCTACTTATTGATGTTTTTATTGTAGCAGAATAGATAGGGATCATATTCAAAATGATTTTTATATAATTCTATAGGTTTGTATGTTGATATAAAGGTTTCATGTTTTCCTTTTATTTTTCATGCATTTTAGTATAGTATTCTTATTCTTATATTATTAAGATGGCTTCTCTCTGACACATACCTGTCAAGTATCCCGTTTTGGCCGGGATTTCCCATAATTCACCGCTCCGTCACATTCCTTCCTGCCGTCATCCCGTATTTGAACGGCCAGGAAAGGGGTTACTGCGCATGTGCGCCGCTGCCTCTGACGGGCACGCATGCGCAGTAACCCCTTTCCTGGCCGAAGGGGTTTCTGTGCATGCACACAGGGGTTACTGTGCATGTCAGAGGCAGCAGCGCGCATGCGCCAACACCAGTGCCTGGAAACCTTCCCGTATTTGGACACCGGCAACTTGACAGGTATGCTCTGACATGATGAAGACAGGAAAGTAGCTAGCCACTCTGGAAGCTCAAAGGTTTATGTGCCTTGTATCAAACATAATAGGCAGAAAATACAATGCCAAATCTCAAATGCCTTGCCATTCCCATAGAACCAAGATGGTGAACCTTGGCACTCCAGATGTTCTTGGACTTCAATTCCCAGAAGCCCAAGCCCCCAGTGAATGCACACGAATGGGTTTACTGCGATTCATCTGGCCCGCGCTGCCCTCGTCGCTCCCGGAAGCGGAAGTAAAATGTGCCCCCGTACGGTTAAGGCTCTTCCGGGTTAACCCTTCCTTCATACAGGTGTGTTTTACTTCTGCTTCCAGGAGTGAGGAGGGCAGCGCGGGCTGGATGAATCGCAGTAAACCCATTCGTGTGCATTCACAGGGTGCTTGGGCTTCTGGGAATTGAAGTCCAAGAACATCTGGAGTGCCAAGGTTCACCATCATGCCCATAGAGCATGACCCCAAGCACCCACTTCCTCTGTCTCCATCATGTCCAAAAGAAGCTATTATTTTTCATCTGAAAATGAGTACAGACCCTAAAAACCCCTGATGTCTGACTAGGGAAATTACTGCAGACTTTTGGAGGCTGTAAAAGCAGACAGCACTGGCTCCTCGGCTATGAAACAGAGATGGAGCACTGAACCCTAGAGTCGGATATGACTGGCTTTCGAGCAAGGATGACCTTTACCTTTACTGGTTCATGAATTCTGAAAATCCCATGCATAGTTAAAACATTTTTCAGCTATCATAAAAATTTTAGCAAATTTCTACCATTGCTAAAATACAAAGAGAACGTAGAACATATCGGAAACAAATGTGAGCAAAAGGATTTTGACACTTGATGTTCACCTGGTTTCTATTTTTCACTATATAAAGTAATACATGAACCAGAAAATTCCAGCTTCATTTTAATGTACAATCTTGCTCTCAGAATGCACTTGAAAGGAATTAACCAGAGCATGATCCTACATCTATTTTCTGCTATATTATAAGTAATAATAATTCCGTGTCAGAAATTATTCTGGGTTGAAAGGATTTTTGCTGGAGAAACTCCACTCAGGGGACACCCGAATAAGGCTCCTTTCATGTCCCCAAGAGCTGGTACAGAGACAGGCGCTCAATCCATCATGCAGTACCCGGGTCTCAAACTGCCGCCTTGTCGGCCTTCCAGCTAACAAGGTGAGCTTCTTAACTACTGAGCCATGGCAGCCCCATTATAATAAAGACATCAGTGCGATTTGATACCAAAGTATTAATTCTCACAATGGCAGATAGGTGCTGACAGAAAATTCTCAAGAAAAATGAATACAATAGTACTTCCCTTCTCATGTTCTCTAGCAACTGATATTCAGAGACATAATACTTGAGATACTAAAGATAACATAATTTCATAAATAGCAGCTATACTTGAATCTTCCACAGATTTATCTAACTTCCATCTAAAGCCATTTTGCTAGTCATCACTGTATTTCGTAGGAGAAATTCCTCATCTTAACTCTTCACCATGTGAAGAAGTATTCTCTTATTGAATTCCTTTGCTACATTACTTCACTGGGTGATCTTTCTCAAATATGAAAGAAAAACTGAAAAAACTATTCTTTATCCACTTTTTCAAGAACACACATCAATCTATACAGTAATCTCTTATTTACTTTGGCTCTACCACCAATATAATAATAATAATAATAATAATAAGTTTTAATTTCTACCCCGCTTTCATAGCACAAGTGCCACTCAAAGCGGCTTACAACACATATAAATACAGTATCACAGATATAATTACACAATTACAAAAACAGATTGAAAATTAACACATTGCAAGAAAAAAAATCCCATACAATTAATTTCAAAAACACAAGCCCCATACTACCCCCCCTCCAGTGGGAGCACCCAAAAGCTCCCACTTCCCCGCGGCCAATGCCGGACCGGGGAAAGGCTCGGGTGATGGCAGCTACCCTCCCCCCATAATTGCGAGCGTCCCTCTTCTGACCCCTGGCCAGACAGGACCAGGGGTGAGGGGACAGTGTCCACAGGTGCCACCCATTCCTTCCCCACGCCGACCCAGCAAGGTCCGAAAACAGCTGCAGCGGCTCCCACCTGTCTCCACTCCCGGGGCTGATGGCGTGGGCTCCCGGGCGAGACAGGGAGCTCCTCGAGGGGCCGGCATCGGCGGCGTCCTTTTCTGCTCTCCGGGTGGGCGGGCCCGGAGAGCGAAGGCAGCTGCAGCGGCTCCCACCTGTCTCCACTCCTGGGGCCGATGGCGTGGGCTCCCGGGCGAGACAGGGAGCTCCTCGAGGGGCCGGCGTCGGCGGCATCCTTTTCTGCTCTCCGGGCGGGCGGGCCCGGAGAGCGAAGGAAGCTGCAGCGGCTCCCACCTGTCTCCACTCCCGGGGCTGATGGCGTGGGCTCCCGGGCGAGACAGGGAGCTCCTCGAGGGGCCGGCGTCGGCGGCATCCTTTTCTGCTCTCCGGGTGGGCGGGCCCGGAGAGCGAAGGCAGCTGCAGCGGCTCCCACCTGTCTCCACTCCTGGGGCCGATGGCGTGGGTTCCCGGGCGAGACAGGGAGCTCCTCGAGGGGCCGGCGTCGGCGGCGTCCTTTTCTGCTCTCCGGGCGGGCGGGCCCGGAGAGCGAAGGCAGCTGCAGCGGCTCCCACCTGTCTCCACTCCCGGGAGTGGAGAACATGTTTGTTCCTTTATAAGCAAGTAACTGCAGCCTTTTGCATCAATCCAAACCTACTCTTCAACTGTACATTATCATAAATTCCATATATTTCTATACTACCTTTACAAAACTCTACTTTGCACCTCATTGTGCCATGGAGATGATACCAGCAGAGTGCAAGCCCTAACTAAATTTACCAAACTGGTATGGCTTCAAGTACAATTAAAACAGTTGCCTCATAATATGTCTGCAAACCAGTCTGGCTAAGTATAGAGAGCATACCTGTCAAGTTTTGGATTTGGAAATAAGGGAAATTTCCCAGCAAATACGGGATACTTGACAGGTATGCTTATCCTTTGCTGCCCTCCAATGGCGGCAATAGGGCATTGCAGTCTAATTAATACGGGATGACGGCAAGGAAGAGGGTAAAATAAGGGGTTTTCCCGGCCAATACGGGATAGTTGACAGCTATGATAGAGAGGCTTATCCCAAGAAGATCCACCAAAACGTTGATAAACTGGCCACAGGAATTATAGATGCAAAATGACAGTTCAAAACACACGTGTTCTACAGCACTGGAGGCATCTCTCGCACAAATGAAATCATAAGTCAATTGTAATTTTGTGCGCGCAAAATGTACTAGCGTGTCCTTTTGATTTTAAATGCAATAATCTACTGCCAGATTAGTGTCACCAGATGTCTAGAGTTTGACGCCTTAAGACATACAGTAATCTACAGTTCAGTTAATTTCATAGGATGTCCTGAAAAAACTCTCACGAGAAGATCACATAGGCAGGATAAACATGTGTCAACTCAAAGCTTTTCAACTAGAGGTTTTTTTTCCCAAACAGACCTGAAATGCCACTGGAGACTTCCTGCCATGCTTTGAGAAGCCAGAGGAGCTGATCTACTAACCACACTGCTGTGCTTAAAAGTATTCAAGGGCTAGAATCGGTGGAAACTAGCCTTCCTGAAATGATAAAACATAAGCAAAAAGCCAATTGTATCCAACTTTAGGGTTCGGTGCTTATCTCCATTTGTAGCCAAAGAGCCTGTGTCTGCAGACAGTCCCGTGATCACATGGCAGGCATGACTAGACACCAGAGCGCACGGGATGCTGTTACCATTCCCGACTAGCAGTATCTATTTATCTACTTGCAATTTTCTTGCTTTCGAACTGCTAGGTTGGCAAGAACTGGGGCAGATGATGGAAGCTCGAACTGCTGACCTGTCATCAAGTTCAGTGCCTTAACCACTAGGCCATTGCAATCCCTCCTGAGTGATTCCTAGGAAGCCCTTATTAAAATAGCTTGCTTTGGAGACCTTGCAAAGGACACATTGAATTTTTCAGCTTCTCCAAGACAGACCAAGGGGGTGAAGAGGACCAGGACCCTGATAAGTGACTGTAAAAAAGATATCAGAGAGTAAACAAATCAAAAAGACAAAAAATGATGTGGCACTTTAAAGACTAACTGCTGTATTTTAACGGTTCAAGTCCACCTCGTCAGACATAAGAGATTCATGGCATCAATTTATACACATCAGGTACAGAGACGCACAATGGTTGGCCAGCACAACAGATGAGTTTACAACTGGCTTTTTACAACCAGTAATAACAGAAGTTCCGTGCGCTTCGGTGTCTAGACATGCCTGCCACATAGACCACGGAAACATCTGCAACAGCTGACAGCGCTGGCTCTTCGGCTTTGAAACAGATGAGCACCGCACCCTAAAGTCGGATACGACTGGCTTTCAAGCAAGGGAAACCTTTACCTTTACTAATAACAGAAGATCCCTGATTGGGGTTCAGATGTATTACTGACGAAGTGGACCATGAAAGCCATCATTAAAATACAACAGTTCTGTCTTTAAGGTGTCACAACCCTTTTTGGCACATCGGAGAATAAACAAAAACAAAAACTCCGTAGCAATTTAAAGACTAACTGTTATTTAATTTAATTTAATAGTCATATTTATGTTTTAATGTGAGCTTTTATGGATCAAGTCCACTTCGCCAGACATGAGAGTGAGACTTTATGGCAGCCATTTATACACACCAGATACAGAGGCACAGAGTGATTGGTCAGCATGACAGAGAAGACAACTTTTTTTATTTTGTTTACTCTCTGACATCCCTGAAACACAAACTAACCCGGCTACCTTTCCAACTAGGAAGTGTACAAAAAGAGTCAAGATCTCACACAGACAGACCCCTCACCCCACCGCAACCTCAGCCCGACTCCCAGGACCACCAGGCGCCCACCGCATGCCGTCCAAGCGCGGGAACCGCCGAGGAAGAAGAAGCCGTGGATTGCACGCATCCCACGGGCTGGAAAAATTTACTCAACACCGGCTGCCCTCGACAAGCGCTGCCCGGCGGAGGCCGTTTCCGGCCCCCGGGCATGATGTTAGCACACGTGGAGAAGCGAGGGAGACACGAGTCGGCGAGTCTTGTGTACAAATGGACGCGCACCACCCCCACCACCACCACCCGCGCGCCTTCTTCTGCTCCACCTCTTTACGACGGGGCGGAAGAACATGTCGTAAAGAAAAAGAGGAGGGTTCATGACGACAGTTCGGGTTAACTTTCGCGGGTCCCGTTTCAATGGGTGGGTGGAGAGGGACGGGCGTGTCCCTTTTTGCGCATGCGCGAGCGGCGGTCTCCCCTGTCTCCCCTCCTACTGATATTCCAAAGTCTTAGGCGCGCTTGGCGACGGCGGATGATGCGGCGCTCTTTATACTCCATCGTGGCCGTAGAGAAGAGCCTGGGCATTGGGAAGGGCGGGGCGCTCCCGTGGCCCCCGCTCAGGTAAAAGCTCCCTCCCTCCCTCCCTCCCTTACTGGTCTCGTCTCTGGCGGGTAACTTGGGGCGAAGAAGGAGAGGGAAGCGGCCACGACCGCCTCTTGCTACCCGCAGGCGTAGCTGCTTTTTTCATAACACTTATATATCAGCTGCTTTTCATAACACGTACATGGCAGTGGTTCAAGTGGCTGCTGACTGGGAGGCGGAAGGTCAGCAGTTCGATTTCCGAGTACTGCGGGACGGAATGAGCTCCCGTCTGTGTCCCAGCTCCTGCCAACCTGTTGTTCAGTCGCACAGTCGATTCCGACTCTTTGCGACCCCATGGACCATTTCTCTCCAGGCACCCTTGTCCTCCACCATCTTCCCCAGTCCGTGCCCATTGTGTCTACAATACCATCTAGACGTCTCATCTTTGGCCGTCCCCCTTCTTCTTTTGCCCTCCACCTTCCCCAGCATCAAGGCCTTCTCAAGTGAATCCTCTCTTCTCATTAGCAGTTCAAAAGCAAGAAATTGCAACTAGATAAATAGGGACCACTTCGGTGGGAAGGTAAATAGTGTTCCGTGCGTCCCAGTGTCTAGTCATGCCTGCCACACGACCACAGAAATGTCTGCAGAAGCAGACAGCGCTGGCTCTTTGGCTTTGAAACAGAGATGAGCACTGAACCCTAATGTTGGATACGACTGGCTTTCGAGCAAGGGAAACCTTTGCCTTACATGGCTGGAGGGCATCGTGGACCATACCTGTCAAGTTTTGGGAAATTTCTGTCAAATAAGGGAAATTTCTTGGCCAAAACAGGAAACTGGACACCTATGCTTATGTTGGCCTCCAGTCTAATTGCAGTCTAACTAATACGGGATGACAGCGGGAAAGAGTGTAAAATACGGGAGTTTGACAGAAATTTCCCGAAACTTGACAGGTATGTCGTGGACGCGATGGCGTGGACCTGTGTGGGCTGCCGAGAATGGCAGAGGACAGGGGAGGGGAGCCTGGCATTAGGTGGTGGTCCATAGGGTCGCAAAGGGTCGGATTCGACTGGGCGACTGGACAACAACAAAAAACATCAGAGAGTGCTGCACGACGGAGTGAGCTCCTGTCATCTGTGCCAGCTCCTGCAACCTAGCAGTTGAAAGCAAGAAATTGCAAGTAGATAAATAGGGACCACATTGGCAGGAAAGGTAACAGCATGTCTAGTCATGCCTGCCACATGACCATGGAAATGTCTGCAAACGCAAACAGCTGAGCTGTAAATGGAGATAAGCACTGTCCTCTAGAGTCAGATACGACTGGCTTTTGAGCAAGGGCCACCTTTCCTGGCTTATAGAGTGAAAAAAGGACAAAAAAACCAGTTGAACCTTAAAGACTAACTCCTGTATTTTAATATCGGAGGGGCTACGGTGCCTCAGTGCTTAAGAAGCTCTCCTTGTTAGCTGGAAGGCTGCCAAGTCAGCAGTTCAAAACCCGGATAATGCATAACGGATTCAGCGCCCGTCTCTGTCCCAGCTCTTGGGGACATGAAAGAGGAGCCTCATTTGGGCGTTCCCTGAGCGGAGTTTTTCCTGCAAAAATCCTTTTGACCCAGAATAGTTTCTGACATGAAATTGTTATATTATTAATATCAGAGAGTGAACGTCTGAATGAAGGCTCCTTTCATGTCCCCTCGATCTTTCCCTACTGAAGTGGTTCCTATTTATCTACTTGCACTTTCTTGCTTTCGAACTGCTAGGTTGGCAGGAGCTGGGACAGAGATGGGTGCTCATTCTGTCCTGCAGTACTCAGGTTTTGAACTGTCGACTTGCTGACCTTCCAGCTAACAAGACAAGCTTCTGAACCGCTGAGCTACCGCGATTCCTTAAGATGTAAATAATTTTGTAATGAATATTTTGTACATAAAGGTACACTTAGCTACAGTTACTCACTTTTGGGACCCCTGTAGAGTACTCCCTTTAACCTGTAATTCTCTATAAACATTGGCCTTACTGATTAAGTTGCTTTTTTCCCCTCCCTGTTTCCTAGCAATGCCTACTGAGAGTAGTAGTGCCCCTTAATTTCTGAACATTGGCCTTCTGGCCCTTTGAACTTCGATAATGGTCAATGACCGGCAGGTCCTGAGATGATGTGAAGAGCATAGGCAAATGGCCCAATTAATGCTATTGCCAACATTCAGTATTTGATCACATTTTGTAGTTATGAAGAAGTGCATAATACAGTAACTAAGTATCTGGGAGTTCCCTTGGATCAGATGCTTTCTTGTAAGACACATCTATAATTGTTGCAGAAAATTAAAACAACTAACCTTATACAGAAATTGGCAGGTACATCTTGGGGTGTGGATGCACAGACATTACGAACAGCAACCTTGAAAGGGGCTTCATTTTGGCAGTCCAGGGTTTGATCGGGACGAAAGAAGGAGAGGAGTACATTCCGCTGCCAAATATTCTGCACCAGTTTGGCTTAATAGCACACATATCAACAAGGTTGATATACAGCTAAGCAAAGCCATCCCATCATTACCGGAATTCCTCATCCTGCAATCATTTAGCTAGCTTCTGGTAGTTGCTAATATTCCCACTGCACCACTTAAGAAGGCAGGAGGCACTTTAAAAATAATGGTCTAAACACCTAGCCAACAACTTTCTTCCCACTAATGCAGATGTAAACAACTTTGGGTTGTGATCCTGAAAACCACTGAGTTGGTGCATAGCCTTAAACAGGAAAACCTTGTTATCAACACCAAATGGCACTCAGAATGGCAATCGAACCCTCCTAGAAATGTACACCTTATTGATGGTTATGGGAAAGGGACTGCAGAATGAATTCACCAAAAGTTGCCTTCATTTTGGCAGTTTCACATCTGGTCTAGACACGGAAGAAGAAGAATTGATGAGCCATCTGAGATGCTTCCAGGTTTTCATCTTCCAAGATGGGAGTGGTCCTTCATAAACTGTATTTGAACTGATCAAAGTAGATGTGCCTACTCCATGCATAAATGGGGCTTCAATGAGCCACCTAGTTGTCAATGTGGAGCTGGAGAACAAACTACAATTCACATCCTGTCAGATTGTGAGAGATTTAGACAGCCAGGTGACCTTACAGAGCTGCACTCCTTACCATCTGCAGAGGAATGGTTACCACATTTGAGAATTGATATGTGATACTGTACCAGGAATACGTATTCCTTATTTATTTTATTTTATTTATCTATTTTTATTTTATTTGTTTGCTTGATTTTTCTAGTTCTTTTTGATGTGTGTGTATATATTTATAAGTGAGGTTTTTTTCCTCCCCAATCTCATCCTGTGCAGGACACTCACTTTCACTTTCTGTGTGTGTGTGTGTGTGTGTGTGTGTGTGTGTGTGTGTGAGTGTGTGTGTATAGGTCAGTGATGGCTAAACTCCAGGTGTTCTTGAACTTCAATTCCCAGAAGCCCTGATCAGCAGGAGTGCTGACTTGGGCTTCTGGTAATTGAAGTCCAAGAACACCTGGAGTGCCAAGGTTAGCCATCACTGCAATAGGTCATTGTTGATTCTCTTTGGAATGTATTTGTTTCTTATTCCTTTTTTATTAATTAGTTGTCCATTCAAGTGCCAGATATGATGGGTCACTGTGTACAGTATTTATTTCTGGGTTTCTGTTTCCTCTAGCAAGGAACTAAAATTTATTAGAGAACGTTGACACATGGCAGGCTTTACTCTCCCTTATACTTTAGAGCAGGAGTGGGAAACGTCACTATATGGGGTTAGAATACAACTTCCATAAACACTGGTCCTACTGGCTGCAGCTGGAGTGACTTGTCCAACAACATGTACAGAAGGGGTGCCCAAACTTTTTGGCCATGGGCCAGTCATGTGGTTCAGTGGGCCGTTCACGTGATTCCTCCCACCGGAAGTGGAAGTAAAACACGCCTTGCAATCTGTTTTGCAACAGGATGAGATAGATTTTAAGCTGCCATTTTCTCTGCTTAAAGTAGGGGTGCCCAAACTACGGCCCACAGGCCAGATCTGGTCCCTGATGCCAATTCATCTGGCCCACACCACTCTCATCACTCCGCTTCCGGGAGCAACAAGGGCGGCATGGGTCGGATGAATTGGCACTGGGGGCTGGATCTGGCCCATGGACCATAGTTTGGGCACGCCTGATCTACAGCGTCAGGTTTCAGTGAAACACCTGCCAAAGGATTGGAAACGAGATTAGAGAAGTGGTGATAATAAGTGTCTATGGAAGGAACATCACCAAAACATTATTTTCTGTTTTTGAACAGGAATGAATTCAAATATTTCCAAAAAATGACAACAACACCTACACAAGAAGGTAATTGTGCTAGTTTCATGGCTTCCTGTGTATATATGTGTGTTTTATATGCACCAATCTATATAATGCTTTGTGTAGTGTGCTGCATTGATCCTGACTGGATCCCCCCCCCCCCATATTTTCAGAAAGTAAAAGTTAGATAAAAAGACATCCAAATCTACTGTACCTCTATGGAAATTTTGGATTGCAGGTGCCATGTAATCTCTTCCATAACCATGTAATAATAACTACTGTTATTATTACCTGTGCCATAGGTAGCACAGGCTGTATCTTCTATGTTGTACTGTACTGTAGTCCTTCAATGATACTGTATCTTCAAGGTATTGGAGGGGGTTGTGATAGGGCAGTGTAAACTCTGTATGTGGAGATAATAAAACCACTAGATGTCACTAGAAATCCCCTTTTCTGTATTGCACAGGAAAACAAAATGTAGTCATTATGGGTAAGAAGACTTGGTTCTCCATTCCTGAGAAACATCGTCCGTTAAAAAACAGAATTAATATAGTACTCAGCAAAGAATTGATGTAAGTATCTGTCCTACAGATCTTAAACAGAGGTACTGTACATCAAAGCACTTACAGTTACCTCATTGAATTAGCAATGTTGAATTGATCGGGAGCACTGCAAAATTTTTAAAAAACAATGGCCATGGTCCTATTAAATATACCAGTGTAAGTACAGTTGTTGAAGCTGTAGTGGTTAATTGCAACTAGTTAACAGGGTGTTTATATCCCTTTCTGTGTGCTAGTTGTGTAAGCTGGTGCATGAGGAAGGACACAGTGGCAGCTCTTTAATTAGAGGCAATCTGCTGATGATGTTTACTTCTTGCGAAACTAATCATCAGGATTCTTGGCTCAACCTTTTGAGCAGAAACATCTTGTTCAGTGGTACAAGAGTCCGTGCTATGGAAAAGGTCATCTAGTAATAATGCTGTCTTCTTGTTTAAAGATAATGAATTGTAGTATTGCCTTGCTTTCATTGGGCATGTTTTAAATTTAACACCTGTGGTAACTCTGCAATTAGCAAGCCTTTGGGGTTATCATCCTCTACTGGTAAATAAAAATTAATCCTACCTAATGCTCTTGCCTTTCTGCATTGGATGGCATGTCTCCAAATAATATACTGTATGAACATTTGAAGTCAACTCTGTGGTTGACTGTATCTCAAATCCGTGACTGAGGTCAAGATAGGTTCCTTGTTGGTTTGTGTCTGATTACAAACCACCTGCTTGTGAGTTGGTCCCAGAGACAGAAATTCAAGTGTGACTTTTGAGCCAGATATTTAGGGAGATGCATGCAGTTAGTGAATAAGGTAATAGGCTGCAATTTTTATAAAGATGCATGGATTTTCATGTACATATTTGAGAACTTTGCATATAGAACTGGCTGGTTTTACAGGTAACTGTGTTGTTTAACTAACACATGAGAAGCTTCATTAGAAAATGGCATGTGGATGGGTGGTGAGATGTAACAGGAAGAATTGGGCGGATAGTTCTTGTGTTGCATGGTATGGGGTTGCAAAGGGTCGGACTCGACTGCGACTGAACAACAACAAATGCATGCTTAGTTGACAAGTTTAATTCCTGGGTTCTAATGTTGTAGCAATATCTTAAGCCTCCCACAAATGAAATACCTCTGGTACAGTGTTAATATCTCTTAACATCTGCTTGTTCTAGGGATGTGCCTAAAGGAGCCCACTATCTGGCCAGAAGTCTAGACGAGGCAGTAGAGCTTTTAGACTCACCAGAGTTGGCAAGTAAGGTAGACTTGGTTTGGATAGTTGGAGGCCATTCAGTTTATAAGGTAAATATAGTAAATACTTTAAAGTTTTAAAAATAGAAAAATGAAGTGTGCTTAGCTGTAGAGTGGCCTCTTTTTCCTGTAAAAACAGTTTTCAAATCCAGGAATTAGACTGTCAGTTTGCAACAATGTTCATGTAGAGTTCTTTGTTTTGTTTTGTGTATGCGCATGTGCAAATGTACAATATTTTACTTTTTTAAAATTCTGTTGAGATTACAACTCAAAATTATGGCCTCGGGAAAAATCATATGGGTATTTTAATGTAAATTGCAAAAATACACAGAAGAAGAATGCTAATCTGATGGATATTGAAACAACAAACATGACTATATTACTTTGATGCTGACAAAGAAGATACTATTGAAATTGTTAAAGATTTTGTATATCTTGGTTTAGTCGTCAATCCAAACGGAGACTGCAGTTAAGAAAGTAGAAGACAAACAAGAAGGGTGGTTAAAAAGTAATTAGAAATTATCATCAAGTCTAAGAACATGTCACAGACAAGATCATCTCACTGTTGCATCCCCAACTACCGTGTGTGGAAAGTAAAAGCTGGACAGTGAAGAAAGCTAATCGAGAAAAAATACTCTTTTGAAATGTGTTGCTGGGGGAATGCATTATGAGCAGAAGTGGAGGATGATAGTTTATTGGATATTACATTTGCTGTACCTGAACCAATATTCCTGAAAGCAACTGTCACCAAGCTTTCTCATCATACAGATGAATACATATACAGTATTTATATTAAATGAAGCAGTTGTAAATATAGGTCCCTCCAGTATGCAAGGCCTTGTAAGGGACCAGGCAAATCTGAAAGGACAATGAAAGGTGTGACGCCAGCATTAAAAGCAACATATAGACACACACACACACACACACACACACACACACCACTTTCACTAACTTTCCTGCAATATTCTCTTTTACAACCTGAGTACAGCAGAATGTACACAAGTAAGAGGTGAACTAGTAAGAGGTTGAACTCATTAGCTTATGCTTGGCAACTTCACACTTTTAAGAGTGAAAAGGGGACATTCAGAATTATTCCAAATAACAAGCCTTGGATCATTTGTTGCTGCCAGCTGTGGGAGGCTGTATTGATATGCAAAGTGCTTGTCTTGTCATTCTGCTTGTTTGCTCTTTGCTTTGTTGCTTGGTAACCCACTTCCCTTGTAACATCTTGACCTCTGCATCTGATGCATATAAATCATGCCTGAAATTTTACTCCTTGTCTGAAGAAGTGGACTTGATCCACGAAAGCTCACAGTAAAAATATAAAAGTGTGTGTGTGTGTGTGTGTGTGTGTGTGTGTGTGTGTGCGTGTGTGTGCGCGCGCGCGCGCGTGCGTACGTGTGTGTGTCTGTATCTGTGTGTGTACATGCACACACACTGTGTGTGTGTTGTTTATCTTTTACTGAAATCGTGTTGCACAGCTCCATCTACAGAATGGAAATGATATCAGCATAAGTGGCAAGTCACCACTTATTAAAGACAAATTATGTTAGGTGTATAAAATTGGAACCAACTTATAACAACCCTAATAGGGATTTTAAGGTGAAATGTTTAACAAGTAGTTTTACTAGATCCATACACACCTCAGCAAATTTCCATGGCTGATTGCAAAATCAGAGTTTGGTGTTGAGTCCTAGTCTGTCATTCTATCCACTGTACCACACTGTATATCAATTAATAGCTGCTAATAAAAGTGATTTTGTGGCACAACCATCTCATACACAATGCAACAAAATTGTATGCACCCCACAATTCCCAAAAGAAGTCTTTAATGAGTGGTACTTTGCTATTGATGATATCATTACAATTGCACAAGTGAAACTGTGTAACAGGGTTTCAGCTAGTATGTGTAAGTACAATGAAGACAAGGCTGACAAATTGAAGATAATTGTGAAGCCATTCAATATTATTCTCCCAATCAGACTGAAGAAATGAGAGCAAGAGAGCTCCAAAAGTGTACTTTTACTAAACTAAATGGGACAGTTAGTTTGTTATGCACAGACAAATGCTTGCCCTGTGCTTCATACAGTGACATGGTATCTAAGGTTATTTCTGTGCAAATTTGGAAGCAGATTTTTGACAGTGATGTGTTCTGGGCCATTCAAGTTCAGAAAGCCATCCAAGACTTAACAGGCTCCTAATCAAATTCTGAAGAAATTAGAGAAAGCTGTGTGTGTGTGTGTGTGTGTGTGTGTGTGTGTGTGTGTGTGTGTGTGTGTGTGTGTGTGTGTGTGTGTGTGTGTGTGTGTGTGTGTGTGTGTGTTTACTGCCAGCAGAAACTAGATAGAACCCAGATACAAAGTGATTAGAGATTGTTCTGCATAAAAAACACAGAATTTGCTGCTACCAGTTTCAGTTTCTATATAACAAAACTGGAAGGGGAAACACCAAGTCTTTCAGATCTCGCTAGGACAATGATGGTGAACCTTGGCACCCCAGTAAACCAATTTGTGGGATTCACAGAGGCATGGGCCTCTTGGGAATTGAAGTTCCAGAACACCTGGAGTACCAAGGTTCGCCATCATGGGCCTAGAATATTCAGAAAATTGAAACAAAATTTTACTAGGCTTCTCCTTCACACACACACACACACACACGCACACTGAAAAAAGAATCAAATGTTCGCTAGTAGATCAGCGTTCTGAAAATCTTTGGATCTTCAGTACAGAGGACAAAGGTTCAGAGGTTCCTATAAAATCTCTCTCATCGTGAGGAAGCTGTTGGGCCACAAGAGGGAGGAAGTTTTTCATTTCTAAAAAACACTATTGGCAATAATATGATTGCTGCTCCTAGTGATGTCATTAGCCTTATGCAAAATAATTGGACAATCAGGATTCACTATTATGTGGTTCATTTAATTTCTGCATAAGTAAACATTTCCAGTCAAAGGGGACTTTAGAAATATACATGTTATATTTTGTTTAAAACTAGTTAATGGTTTTTTTTGTTAAAGTCTGCTTTTTGTTGCTTGACAACCATAGTCTTCTACAGAAACAAAGCCAAAGGCAGACCTGGGAAATTCATTCCGCAGGACCTAGTCTAAATAACTCCACAGCCTCCGTTCCTCTACAGCAGGGGTTCACAACCTAAGGCCCATTTCATGTGCTCCCCACCTCTCCAAGGGCATTTGAAAAACAAAATGGCCACCCCTTTGAAGCTGTTGGGACAAAATGGCCACCCATTGTGCCGGGGGCGGGGGCAGCAAAATGACCATCTGGCCCTCAAAACTGACAGAGAGAACGTGACCCTGCCCCCAGCTTGAAAAGGTTGGAAACCCTTGCTCTACAGCACAGTTTCTCAACCTGTGGGTTGCTGTTCTCAAGGAGGTCACAATGTGTTTTCAGGGTGGGGGAGTCACCATGGTTATACTACATTGCAATATTTAAAAGTATTCTGTTTGAGAACTTTGAATCTGGTTGCCCAGATGCAAGTACAACCATCGCATTAAATATTAGTTCTAAATTATATTCTTAAAAAAATCTTACTTAATATGTTTTCTTTATCCTCTTAAAATATATTTTCATGCAAATGTGGTAGGGGGGTGCAGATTACTTGGCTATTACAAATGGGCTCCATGATTCAAAAAAGGTTGGGCAGCATTAGTCTGCTGTGTTTAGAAATCTTCAGAAAGATAAAGTAATGAAAATGGTGTCTGCTTAATAGGTGGGAGGTGAGCGTGAGCAGAGGAAAAGGTGAACAAGCATTAAGATATAGAGAGATTAGAAAAAAGGCAAAAGAGAGAAGGGGGAAAGTAGAGAAAGTTAAGCAGTGGGGGGGAGAGTGTGGGTGTCAGGGGCTATGGAAGTTCTAACCCATGCACTTCTGGTTAAAATAATACATTAGTGTGAAAGCATGTCATAAATGCAAAATGATATTTTGACATAATCCAGGATTAGCAGTCATTTCTCATTCACATGAACAAACATGTTGATTTGACATTCCCTTAGAAAAAAATAGAGAAGAGAAGTGGAAGGAGAAATGTTACGAGTATGACTCACTGATGGCATCACTTAAATCCCAGTCTTCTGCTTTATAAGTGTCTTTTTAGCAGTGTTTTGCTAAGATGGAAGTGAGAGGATTTAACTGTTCTGCAAATCAGTGGTGGAGGGACATAAATGGAAAGGAAGATAGCAACGCCTTTAATAGAGCTGGTGCTGAGCAACAGATTATGGGTCAAAATGTTCTAGAAGCTAGGATACAGTAGAATTTAATTTTGTGCGCAGGTATTGTATGAGAATTGTAGTAAACACTACCCGCTGCCCTGTGTGAATCAAATATGTGGACTTCATTATGAGGTTTTCACTCCCTTCCATCATTATGTTAAGTTGAAAGTACATAATGATGAAAGATTTGGGTTTGCAGGAATTGGGGGTGGTTGGGGGTGTTAATTCTAGTGCAGCGGTTCTTAACCTTGTTGGAGGTACTGAACTCCACAAGTTTCATACATGCATTCACCAAACCCTTCGTAGAATTTGCCATAAATACCCTGGTGAACGGAACGGACACACACACATACCTACCTCTGCCGAACCCCTGTGGGTCAGTCGAACCCAGACTGACTCACCAAACCCCTGGGGTTCGATTGAACCCAGTTTAAGAACCAGTGTTCTAGTGCAAATCCCTAGTTTGTTTCTTAGTGTTTTGTTGTCCTTAGATGGTTTTCCCATGTTTTCTTGTACTTGAAACTTGCTTTACATAATCAGCAGAATTATCCTTTTTGAACTCTCTTACCATATGTACACTGTTAGGCTTCTGAAACAATGGCCAGATATTTGATTCTACCTCTAACAATTTTTTTCTAGCAAGTTGCAGTGCTGTTTGGAATGTGGTTTAATTATTTAGCAGAAACATATACCAATTCTATTCAATTCACCATCTAAGTTACAGTCCTGGATAGTGAGGGCTGAAGAAAGAATAATTACAGGTAGACTGCCTGCCATGGAAAACTTTTATACTGCTTTGGTTAAGAGAAGGGCAGATAGGATATCTGTAGACTGTCACACACTGGATATAAATTGATTGATCTCTTTCCCTCTGGATAATGTTATGTGCAAGGTATTATACTCCAAAACAACCAGATTTGAGGACAGTTATATATATGAAGGCTATAGAGAATAATTTTAAACAACTTTATTATATAATTGATAACCCTTGTGTGTGTGTGTGTGTGTGTGTGTGTGTGTGTGTGTGTGTGTGTGTGTGTGTGTGTGTGTGTGTGTGTGTGTGTGTGTGTGTGTGTGTGTGTGTGTGTGGTATATATAAGTTCTATTTAGTTTTATGTTACTATTTTATTATTTTTGACCAGTCAGCACACTGACAGCTTTTGGTACCAGGGTCAAAGTGTGTTTGATACACTTGGCCTATAAAGTATCTAATCTAATAGGAAAACAGTATAAAGTTATAAGTGCCAATAGGGCTTTTGGGGGGGTTTTCATTTGTTTGTTTGTTTGAGGAGAAGTGGGTTCCGAAGAGGCAGGGGAACTAGAGACCACATTGCCAGCATATGTTGGATCATGGAGAAAACAAAGAAATATCAGAAACAAGTCTACTTCTGTTTCCTTTACTACACCAAGGCCTTTGACTGTGTGGACCACAACAAAATGTGGCAAGTAATTAAAGAGGTGGGAATACCAGAACACCTTATATATATGAGAAATCTGTACATGAGTCAAGAAGCAACATTTAGGACAGAATACGGAATGATGGAGTGGTTTGGAATAGGAAAAGGAGTAAGACAAGGCTGCATTTTATCACCCTGCTTATTCAACTTATACACAGAGCACATAATGTGCAGTGCAGGGATGGAGGAATCACAATATGGGATCAAATTGCTAGGAGAAACATCAACAATTTGAGATATGCAGATGATAGTACCCTAATGGCAGAAAGTAAGGAAGACCTAAAGAAGTTCCTGATTAGGTTGAAAGAAGAGAGTGCAAACACTGGCTTGAGACTCAACATCAAGAAAACCAAGATAATGGCAACAGACCTCATCAGTCCCTGGAAAATAGATGGGGAAGAAGTAGAAGCAGTGACAGATTTTACTTTCTTAGGATCAAAGATTACTACAGAAGGGGATTGCAGCCATGAAATAAAAAGGCGACTGATTCTTGGGAAACAAGCTATCAGAAACCTGGGGAACATAGTTAAAAGTAGAGACATCACCTTGCAAACAAAAAATTCACATAATCAAAGCAATGGTATTCCTGGTAGTAATGTATGGTTGTGAGAGCTGGACCATTAGGAAAGCTGAGCGCAGAAGAATAGATGCGTTTGAGGATGTGGTGTTGGAGGAGAGTTTTGAGAGTCCCCTGAACAGCGAGGGGAACAAATAGGTCGGTCTTAGAAGAAATCAGCCCTGACTGCTCCTTAAAAGGACAAATAGTAAAGATGAAGCTAAAGTTTAGTAAAAACCCTACTTACGGGGAAAAAGTCTGTTCCATAGGCTTTTGCTTAAATTGATTTTTTATGTAACTTGAAGCAAACCCATAGGAAAAATTATTTTTCAATTAACTTGAAACAAATCCATAGGAAATTGTGTACATCGGGACATGGTTTTTGGCACAAAATCATTATGTAAGTCAAATTTTATGTAACTCAAGGCATATGTAAGTCGGGGTTTTTACTGTACTTTGGACATCAAATGAGAACAGAGGATTCACTTGAGAAAACCTTGATGCTGGGAAAGGTGGAGGGCAAAAGAAGAAGGGGACGGCCGAAAATGAGATGGCTAGATGGTATTGTAGATGCAATGGGCACAGAGTTGGGTGGGTTGAGGAGGACAGAAGTGCCTGGAGGACAATGGTCCATGGGGTCACAAAGGGTCAGAATTGACTGTGAGACTGAACAACAACAAAGTACCATTGCCGATTACTGGCTCTGTCTGGCTCTGTTGCAAAACAAACTGACAGAATTGAGAAAATGGGGAACATCAAATATATAAGTCTTCCATTAAAAGCTCTGGCAACTTCTGTGTACCTGACTGGAATCAGCTGGCCCAGGTGTTGTTCGAAAGCCAGCATGTTCCAAAAACCATACCTGTCAACCCGCGGCTCCGGAAAAAAACGGGACCTGCGCAGATCGCTTGTGCGCAGGTCGCTTTCCATGCATGCGTGGAAGCGCTCCGCCGCTTGCACAGCCCCTACGCAAGCGGCGTAGCATTTCCACGCATACGTGGAAGGCTTTTACACTTGTGTAGAACCCTTCCATGCATGCGTGGAAAGCGTTTCCCCCCGCTGCCAAATTATGGGGGTTTGGCAGTGCGGGGCGGGTTATGACGTAAATCGGCGTCAAATTCTGTTGTAATCCCGGCCAAATCGGGATGGTTGACAGGTATGGCCAAAAACAGAAGGAACAATTAATGCATTCAAATTGACAGACTGCAATTCAGTTGATAACTGCAGGAAAGGGACTTCAAGGAAAGTATGAGACTAGGCTATCACCTCAGATTTAATCTGTGATTTTATCCTTACCCAAAAACATGTAAATGGGGCGATAGATTACTGTGTTATGAAATGAAGAATGAAAGTAGTTTTCAAACTGCAGACTAGACAGTTGTCTAGGGACAGCAGTCTTGCTGTTCTATCAAGAAAGGTAGGTACTAAATTTGTATCCCACCATAATTAGTGCCCAACAGTACTCTAGTCAGCTCACAGTAAATAAAAGAAATGAGAGAACACACAAAATCGTACCAGAACATAAACCAATGTAACAACTCAACTAATCTCCATAACATCAGTACTAATACCAGCAGTCTCATAGCTCACTAGTAACAATTTAATTTGGGAATGCTTTAGTGAACAAGTAGGTTCACTTGTCAGGATTTTCTGAAAAGTCACTAGGGTAGGGGCAGTCCTAATTTCAGAAGGCAAAGGTTTCCATAATATAGGCACCACTGCCAAAAAAGCTCTACCTCTTTTGGAGGAATTTTATTTATTTATTTAGGCATAGGCACCCACAATTTCATCAACTGTGTGCTCTGGGTAAAACTTCCAAGGAATTAAAATGAAAACAACAGCCAGGCAGAGGTGCCTAATCCAGGGGTTCTCAACCTTTTGAAGTCAGGGGCTAGGTTACACGCCCTCAAACAGTTGAGGGGCCAGACTGGTTGTCCCCCTGTCATGTACAGCTGCCGCGAATGAGTGCGGCTGTCATGACTCATGACTGTCATAAATGTGTTTATGATGGTCTTAAATTAGTCCGCAGCGGTGGCTGGAGCAAAGGCAGGGGCCAGATTATTTGATGCCATGGGCCAGATCCGGCCCACAGGCCATAGGCTTAAAACCCCTGGCCTAATCGTTGTTTTTGCTTCTCATACTTTACTATAAGGGTAAGAGGAAATAGAAAATAATGAAAGATATAATTATCACAAAGTAAGGGAAAGAAAGTCCCCATGTTATTATAAATAAATAAGAAATCTTATGTTCTCTTAGCTGACAATGTTTTTGAAAATTGCAGTATGCACCAAGGAAATATGTTGTATCCTTTTGAGTTCAGTAAAGTTCATTCATTATGAATATCCTTTTACTTTTGTCTTCGTCTGCTTTTAGCATAACAAACTGAATGTCCAGAAAATATTATTCTTCCAATTATTTATTAAGCAAGCATATATGAAAGATTATATGTATGAGAAATATTCAGTTCAAAACCATGCTGTCTGGTAACCAAATTAACCCTTTACCACATATTATTTTGTAGTGAAATCAACCTTTCAACACAAATTTGCTTGTAAAGCTATGATTGTTTACAGAAATCTCTTCTTTCTGAGATAACACGTGTGAATCAGATGCCTACCTTATACTGTGATGTACAAATAACTTATAAATCCTAAAATTATGCCTCAAGACTTAAACATTACTTCTACGATCACTTGCTCAGGTTTTTTGGTGCTATGTAACAAGTTCAAATGGAAATCTAACCTGTTATTTTACTTGTGTACCTTTTATGTAAAAATCTGTACAGTTTGGATTTTCTTGGCTAGCAAGTGCCAAAATTATAGTTCACTGACACCTTCTCTGCTTTTCCTAGAAACATTTGCACTTCGATAGCTGCATTACATTTGCATGAACAGACATTTGTCAAAGCAGTCTTTAGCAACTCAGCTTTAGGTGAATCAACTCAACTAAATGGTTCATAGATTGTTTTTAGAAGATTATAGTGTTCAGTGAGAGAAAAACAGAGAAAGATAGATTGGCAGCCAACAACATGGCTGGTAATGGTTATGCTGTTTTCGCAAACAGTCCCTCTGGTCTTTTCTTCTAGCAAACTTGGGGTCAGCAAACTTGGCTATCCAGATGTTCTTGGACTTCAATTCCCTGATCAACAGGTGTTCTGACTTGTGCTTCTGGTATTTGAAGTCCAAGAACTACCTGGAAAGCCATGTTTGCTGATCCTTGTTCTAGCTGATTAGTGATCAAAATGTACATCGTCACAGAATGGATGTTTCCGGGTTTTGTAGCACACTGATAGTTTGAGAATGTTGCCACATTCTATACAAAATTGCATCTTAATATTTGTAGATTTGTTGTATTCTTTAACAAATTTATTTTCTATAAGGAAAAACCATTTTTCATAAAGTGCAGCTTGTGCCAAATTCATTGTGGCATCACGTCATATAACGCTGACATACCAGCAAGTCATGATGATTATTTACTGCATCATAACAACATAAAACCAGTAGAAAATATTGGAGAAATATTTTTGTTTCACATAGTTTCTGAAAACAATATTGTTTGTTATTAAAATGTCAGTCAGAATCTCTATTAATGCCCAATAAAAAAGCTTAATCTCCAATGTTAGACAACAGGAATTTATTCATTTTGTCTTGATTTATTAAAGGCAGCTATGGACAAGCCAACTCATCAGCTGTTATTCGTGACAAGAATCTTACATGAGTTTGAAAGTGATACATTTTTTCCAGAAATTGATTTAGAAAAATTCAAACTACTACCTAGGTAAATATTACATGAACAGTAATATCCTATGTGCAGGCTGTCAGACCGATAAAAATGTTGGTGGAAATGGAAATATTCAATTCTATTCTATTTCTATTTATTAAATTTATATAAATTTAATAAATAGAATACATGTTTTTACCACTTTTAATAAATAGAATACATGTTTTTACCACTTTTAATAAATAGAATACATGTTTTTACCACTTTTTCATTTATGTACCTAAACTGCATTATGCATGGGTTGGTTGGTTTGTAAAATCATTAGGCCTATTTAAAAATATTGTCTATTTAGATAAAGTTACTCCTTAAAATTACAGTAAAATCCCAACTTACGTAAAAAGTCTGTTCCATAGGCTTTTATATAAATTGGTTTCTTACTTAACTCGAAGCAAACCCATAGGAAAAATGAATTTTTACATAACTCGAAGCAAACCTATAGGAAAAATGGATTTTTACTTAACTCGAAGCAAATCCATGTAAATTGTGACATTTATGTAAATCGGGACATGGTTTTAGTGCAAAAATCATTATGTAAGTCGAATTTTATTTAACTCGAGGCATATGTAAGTCGGGGTTTTACTGTAGTTTTAAATTTTACACAAGTGAAGTGACATTTTGCTGTGTTCTAAGAAATCTAGCATCTCTTAGTTTTTGCTAGTTTTGAGAAGAGGGGAAAGACACAAAGTTGAAGCCATAAGAAGCCACCAACCTTATAGCAAAAGCAAGAAGCATATTTACAGTAAAACCTCACATAAAGAGTGCCTTGCTTAGAGACTAACTTGCTTAAAGAGCAGAATTTTCTCTGAATGGTCACCTCGCTTAACAACTAAAACAAACCAAAAACTTGCTTAACAACTAAATCAGATTTTGCAATCCCCCCCACCCCGTGCCAGAAGTCACAATTGGTCACTTACAATGGTGTTTCATTTAAAGAACAAACTCGCTTACAGAGCAATCCCATGAAACGCATTATGCCCTTTAAGTGAGGTGCCACTGTATTTCATTTTAGTCTTTTACATGATGTCAAATAAATACAGGAAGCCCTTTGGGGAGGGGAGTAACTCCGGACTCACTATATACTACTAGAAGCAAAAAAACAGCCATTTTTGAAGTCGTAGACATGTTAGTCTGTGCAAGCATATCAGAGAGTAAACAAAATAACAACAAAAGACAAAAAATGTTGTGGCACCTTAAAGACTAACTCCTGTACAGTATTTAAATGTGAGCTTTCATGGAATCAAGTCCACTTCGTCAAACATAAGAATGAGATCTCATGGCAAAGGCAGCCATGTGCTCCATGTACAAAATAAATGCAGGAGAAAGGCAATAGTAGTACTTTATGAAATATTACCTATCAACTTCATTTCCTGAATTATCACTACAGTGGTTTTTTTAAATGTTCATATTTATCTTTATGGAAATGAGAGGCAGGATCTAATGGTGATCTTTTATTACTTCACTGGTAGATCAGTGGAATCAGGAGAGGAGCCTCTTTTCTCTGCACTGCAGATATCTATGTAACCCCCAAATAGACTCCAAAGTGTTGAAAATCCCTCAAACTGAATTTCTGAAGGGAAAGAGAGCTATAGTGAGGGAAGGAAAGGAAGATAGTTCTGTTTCATTGGCAGAATGGTGGATTTTTGTTTCTTGAAAGTTTGTAGAGATAGAGACAAGTTTCTCCATTCATTCGTCTATTAATTCATTATTTTCTAGACATAGGCCCCTTTCTTCCACGTGCTACATAAAGTGAAGGAAGAGTGCATTATATTATAACAGGGTGTGCTTGATAGAATCTAAGATTGCATTTCTAGAGCAAATGCCTAAATATTTTCTACATTCTGGAACATTTGACAATTTATTTCCAAAGTCATGTCATAAGAGTTAGGATTCATTGAAGGAGAGTAAAGGCTAGGTAGCAGTATGTGAACACCTTAAACATTTGAATAACTCTTCTGTAATAAAATTATATATATTGCTTACTTTTAAAATTACTTCTTAAAAATAAAAACCATCTTTTTTCCCACCCTTTGAATCACTTGAATCAAAATAGAGCGTAATGTTACATGGAAAACAAATTAGCCTCTTGGTGCTCTTTCCAGTTATCAAGCAGACATTTAACTGTTTTCTAATTAAATTTAATTCTCTTTTGCTCTCTCCTTCTCTCTCTAGCTATGCAGGTGTCCCTGCTGATATCCAAGAAGAGAATGGAGTGCAATACAAATTTGAAGTCTATGAAAAGACCATGTAAACTTACTTGTCTCAACACATGCTTCTTTATTAATCAGTTTTTTCGAAATGAACTCTGACATTTACCTGCCTCATACGATCTCTAAGAAGAAAAATGAGAGGTTGCTGCTTTGCTCACACTGAAGCTATTTTAGTGATTTTGTTGTTGTTCCAGTTCCATTGAGAGTAGTTGCTCTTGTAGTAAGAACAAAATTTTTACCAATACAGTGGAACCCTGGACAACGATGCATTCGGACAACGTCATTTTCAGACAATGACGTGTTTTTTTCTGAAAAGTCATCTCCCAGACAACAACGTTACGTTGTTATCTGGGAGATCGTATTTGGTCTCCTACCTGTTCACGCTGGTTGGAGACAAAAAAAATCGCCATCTTCGGGTCCCTGTATCTGGCACTCCACTTACCCAGGAGTGCCTGGGAGCCTGGGAAGACCTATCCCGCACTGTTCCCGCCTTTCTAGCACCTTCCTGCCCTGCCCAACAGCTGAGAAAAGTTGTGGCCGCCATCTTGTTTTGAAAAATAAATAAGATGGCAAACATGACTTTTCTCAGCTGTTGGCTGGGCCAGAGAGGTGCTAGGAAGGCGGGAAAATTGCAGAATAGGTCCTCCCAGACACTCCTGGGTTGGCGGAGAGCCGGACACAGGGACCCGAAGATGGCGATTTTTCATCTCCAACCAGCATGAACAGGTAGGAGACCACCTCATCCTTGTTGTGGGGGTGGGCAGAGGCAGTCACCACGGAATTTTTTTTCACCCATTTCGGCTTCTCCGCCACCACGGGTGCCTCTGTTAGGCTCCAGGGACCCTATCCGCATTGTTTTCAAAACCCTGCGACCTCCCCGGGCGATGCTGCAAGCCAAAATGCCGGGGGGGAATCCTTCGTCAGCTGGAGCTTTTTCCTTGCAGCACTGCCCGGAGGGGTCGTGGGGTGTCGGAAACAGCGCAGATAGGATCCCTTGAGCCTCCCAGAGGCGGCGGAGAAGCCAAAATGGGTGGGGGAAAATTCCATGGTGACATGCTAGGCCGGTTCTCCCTTCGGAGGGTGAGCGTTTTTCTGCCTCCCAGACAACGACAAACACCGGACAACAACATGACTTGTGGAACCAAGTTTTGTCGTCGTCTGGGGTTCCATTGTATGTCCTAATTTAGGCTGCTAAAGTTGAGACGTGGGTAGAATTACTATTTTTCTTTCTAGAAACTACATGAAGATAACAATCCTAGGTAAAGTTAAATAGAAGTAAACAATGACCTAAATCAGGGGTGTCCAAACTACGGCTTGTGGGCTGGATCTAGCCTGCACCACCAAATCATCTGCCTTGCCCTCACCACTTCCAGAAGCAGAAGTAAAATGTGCTCGCTCGTGCACAAAATGCTGCCGTAAATGCACCCACAGCTGTCATAAACAGGTTTACGACAGCTGCGGGTACAGTTTCGGCAACGTTTTGCGCATGTGCTGGCACGTTTTGCTTCCAGTGGAAGGAACCATGTGACCGGCCTGCTGAAACACGTGACTGGCCCGCTGAACCATGTGACCGGCCCGCAGCCCAAAATGTTTGGGCATCCCTGACATAAATCAATGACATTTATTTTACTATAATCAACTGGTATGTAGTTTCCCTGTCTATCTCCCCCACTCTCTCTCTTCCACCCCTCCTTCCCTATTCTCTCTTTCTCTCTTCCTACTCAGATTCGTCCAAGTTCTGTTGGTGAAGCAGCTTCCTTGCCACAAACACATTATAGCAGAAACCTGGAATCTGTACGTTGCCTTAAGCTATATTGAAATATATATATCTATATTGAAATACTTTACGGGTAACAATTATCATTCCATTTCATATAATAAAACAATTAAAATTCTGAAGCTTTATCCACTTCTTGAAAAATTCTTAAAGTTCTTCTTCATGGTCTCTGTGAATGCACACTAAAGGTTTAATCTTCATTCCCTCATGAGAGCGTTGTCAGATAGGTTGGCCCACCCCTTACCAACTACTCTTCCTTATTATTATTACATTTTTATCTTTCCCACCCAACAGTTCTCCCCAGCTCTTCTTGTCCACCTGAAACAAAATACTGTGGCAGACTGTGTGGAGAACAGGTGGGGCATGTGAATTCACAGATGACCACTTGAAGAACTACAGTTACAGGTAAGCAACCTGTCCTTCGTGGTCTCTGTGAATGCACATAAAAGGGTGATGATCCCTAACTTACTGGCTGGAGAGAAGCCACAGTAACGGTCCTCAGAGGAAGACATCAGGGAGCACTACTCTGCCAAAGAAGGCCTCCGTCTTGGCCTGAACATCTAGTCTTAAAGAACATCAATGGTTTGGACCAGGTGGTCATACTGAAAATGTCTTGTGAAGGGAGACCTCAAAGCTATGCTGTAGACGTGGCCATGGATCTGGTTCAGTGTCCCTTTATCACAGGAGTTCTCAACCTTTTTAAGCTGGGGGCTGAGTCATGCTCCCTCAGACAGCTTTGGGGCCGCACAGCCATTTTGCCCTTCCTCCACCACGTGGCACTTCCTGAAGTGGTGTTGGGGGGGGGGCACATGAAATGGTCATGCTCAGCCAGACAGCCATTTTGCCCTTCCTCCACCACATGGCACTTCCTGAAGTGGGGGGGGGCACATGAAATGGTCATGCTCCCTCAGACAGCTTTGGGGGCCAGACAGCCATTTTGCCCTTCCTCCACCACATGGCACCTCCTGAAGTGGTGGGGGACCACATGAAAATGCTGCTGTGGGCTGCATCATTAATGATACCGTGGGCTACAGGTTGAGAATCCCCGCTTTATTACGTCTGGCGTAAATGTGCCTGCCAGATGATAAGATAATGAGATAGTGTCTACTACCCATCGGGACACATGGTTCCATTAGAAGAGAGCTTAACTGTCATACTGCTTTCTTGTGTACAAAACAGCAATGCATTACTCAGTAGTACCCTCTCCCCCTAGTTTGCCCATTTCAGATAAGAGTTTTCTGTTACCTAATATGCATACTTTCTTCTTGTGAAGTTTCCATAGACATCGGGTTGGCCATTATGGGGGCAGAACATCTAATCTTTTGGTCTGATCCTGGAGAAGGGTAGTCTCATATAGGAAGGAGAAGAGAGTATGCATATGTAGGTTACCTGAAATGGCAGGAGAGGGGAAGTGGGCACTACTGAATAATGAATTGCTGTTTTGTACACATGAAAGCAGTGTAACAGTTAAACTCTCTTATCTTCTTCTAAAACCATAATGCAGACCAGGTGGTTTCTAATCTCTTACAAGTACACCTATTAAATAATATTTTCTTTAACCTGTTTAGAACACTTTGTTCCCAGGGAAGCGTGGAAGAGGAGGATTAAATTATATCTGTATTATACATTCTTTGATGACTAGTAATTATATTGTCATTCATCATCCCATGTTGTTCACTGTACTTAGCTGCACAGTGGCTGAGAGAAATTACATTTTTTCCCTCTACAATAATAAGCTGTTTCCTACTGCTTACCTTTGAAATAGTCCACTGAAGCCAGTGGACCTACTTGTGAAGAAAGAAATGTAAAGTTTCTGAAAATGAAAGGTTTCCTACTGTCTCATTGTACTGTGAGCCATACATATGAAACAAAATTTTAAAACCATGTTGCTAAACCAGGGGTGCCCAAATTATGCCCTGTGGGCCAGATCTGGCCCCTGACACAATTCATCTGGCCCACACCACCCTTGCCGCTCCTGGAAGCAGAAGTAAAATGCACACATATGGGCCCATTTTACTTCTGCTTCCAGGCATTGTGGGCCGGATGAATTGGTGTCAGTAGCCAGATCTGGCCGTAGTTTGGGCACCTCTAGTATAAGCAGAGAAAATGGCAGCCTAAAAGTCTATCACATCCTGTTGCAAAACGGATTGTAAGGCGTGTTTTACTTCCACTTCTGGTGGGAGGAACCACTCGACCGGCCCGCTGAACCACGTAAATAAGAACACTTCCAGGGAATTGAGACACTTTAAGCATATTTGACTAAACAGGAGTCTCGTGATCTTTAAAATAATTCTTTTTCTTTCAAATAAGACTGTTCGGTGTGTTGGAAGGATTGTTCTTCATATATATATTCAGTGTTTTTAACCATGGCAACATAATCAGCAAATAAAAATATTAGGTATACTGATATAGTGAAAACTGGCCTGTTCACAACTCACAGATCCAGCTGTGGTTTCATTCTCCAGTCGCTGCCTATGTGCCCTGTCGGTTCCCCAACCAAACCCCCAGCTGCTGGTAGGGCCAGAACCTCCCGAGACAAATTCTATGGGTTCTGGGTCAGTTAGCTTCACTGGAGTTCCCCTGAGTCCAAGTCTTAGGAGGCCAGTGGGGGATGAGCATCGTGCTGCTTCTTCTGTGTCTAGGTCAGATGTGAAACTGCCAAAGTGAAGGCACCTTTGGGTGAGTTCATTCTGCAGTTCCTTTCGCCTGTGAGAAAGATTAGCCAGCAACACAAGGTTGCCATTACCAGGGTATGCCCGCAAGGGTTTCAGAAATCTTTGAGGAGACTCATGCTGAAGCTTGTCATTTGTAGGAAGGGCTTTAATTCCCAGAAGCCCAAGCCCCCGTGAATCCTCACGAATGGGTTTATTGCGATTCATCCGGCCCACGCCGCCCTTGTCGCTCCCGGAAGCGGAAGTAAAACGCACCCATACGGGTGCGTTTTACTTCCGCTTTCAGGAGCAACGAGGGGGGCACGGGCCGGATGAATCGCAGTGAACCCATTCGTGTGGATTCGCGGGGGCTTGGGTTTCTGGGAATTGAAGTCCAAGAACATCTGGAGCGCCAAGGTTCGCCAACACGGGCCTAGGCTTTGTAGGGACAGGTGCTGCTGCAGGCAAAAGTGAGCCTAGAATTCTCAGATTACTTATTTCACTGGATAGGAAGAGGGAGGCCACCTGTTCTTTCTTTTTTAATAAAGGTAAAGGTCTCCCTTGCTCAAAAGCCAGTCGTATCTGATTCTAGGGTGTGGTGCTCACCTCCGTTTACAGCCAGAGAGCCAACGCTGTCCGCATTTGCAGATGTTTCCATGGTCATGTGCCAGGCATGACTAGACACCCGAGCACACGGAACACAGTTATCTTTCCCACCCAAAAGGTACCTGTTTATCTACTTGCAATTTCTTGCTTTTGAACTACTAGGTTGTCAGGAGCTAGGACAGATGACTGGAGCTCACTCTGTTGTGCAGTACTCAGGTCTTGAACTGCTGACCTGCCGAACTTCCAATCATCAAGCTAAGCATCTTAGCTACAAAGCCACGAAAGCCCCCCTTTTTAAACTGTCACGCAGACAGAATCCAGGTTTCTTTCAACAACTTCCCACACATTCTCCTGATAATGTGATGGTAATGATCTCTTCCCATCCACCCACCTTGCCCCTCTTCCTCTCTTATCTCTGTGAGACCAGCCCCGGGGTGGGGAGCCTCTGGCCTTGAGGGGAGTCTGGGCTTCTGGAAATTGAAGACCAAGTACACCTGGAGGCCCAAGGTTGAGAAACCCTGACCTAGAGGAAACAGGCTAATCCTCTAGGTGCTCTCATACTTCAATTCACAGAAGCCCAGGCTCCCCTCAAAGCACAACTACAGATGTATATTTAGCAGAAGGGTTGCAGTTAAAAATGGCATGTAGTTCAACTATCACGATTTTGCAATTTCTAAGGTTTCCCTTGCTTGAAAACCAGTCGTATCTGACTCTAGGGTTCAGTGCTCATCTCTGTTTCAAAGCCGAAGAGCCAGCGCTGTCTACTTCTGCAGATGTTTCCATAGTCATGTGGCAGGCATGACTAGACATCGGGGCGCACGGGGCACTGTTACCTTCCCACCGAAGTGGTCCCTATTTATCTACTTGCAATTTCTTGCTTTCAAACTGCTAGGTTGGCAGGAGCTGGGACAAAGACGAGAGCTCATTCCATCCTGCAGTACTCAGGAATCGAACTGCTGACCTTCCGCCTCCCAGTCAGCATTCTTTCACACAAAAAGTTTAGCAGAAATAATATGAAATTGATATGTGAATTTACATAATATGTCTTGTAAAGTTAAGAAAGGTCAGCACAGAGACATATAACCTGGTGCCCTAGAAAATTCATACAAGATTTGAAGTAGAAAATAACGGTGTCATATTCAGAAATGGTTGTCAGAAGTCAGAACTTACAAGCATTCTGGTAAACATATTTCCAATTTTTAAGAAATAAGCAACTGCAAAACATTTTGTTCAGTGAATCTACTGAGGGGATAGAGACAGATAAAACCATCCATTTTCACAGCATTTTTGCAGAGTACAAGAGGGTTCTTTCCCATATGAAGCTTCTGACTCAATATTTGTTAGAAGAAATAGAGTAAGAGGGGGGAGAAAAGCTGTGGGGGAATGTGCAGTGATTTTAATTACAAGTACTTCCCCAACATTAACACTTAAAAAGTTGTGGTAAGGTCTTAGGTAGAATATAAGTTTGAAGAGAGGGGATATTATCAAAGGAAGGATATATCTTGGAGAAACATATATTCTAAAAGCCTTTTGCTGAGAAGCTGAAGCAAATACAACATACAGGTCACCCTTGCTTGAAAGCCAGTTGTATCCAACTCTAGGATACAACTGCATATCTCTGTTCATAGACAAAGAGCCAGCGCTGTCTGTTTCCGGGGACATGTGGCAGGCACAACTAAACACCGGAGTGCATGGAACATACAGGAACAAATCCCTTAAAAGGCCTCCTTAGCTCTCCTGTGAGGGACTGCAGTGGCTCAAGTGGCTAAGATGCTGACTGGGAGGCGGAAGGTCAGCAGTTCGATTCCCGAGTACTGCAGGACGGAATGAGCTCCCGTCTTTGTCCCAGCTCCTGCCAACCTAGCAGTTTGAAAGCAAGAAATTGCAAGTAGATAAATAGGGACCACTTTGGTGGGAAGGAAACAGCGTTCCATGCGCTTCGGTGTCTAATCATGCCTGCCACATGACCACGGAAACGTCTGCAGCAGCAGACAGCGCTGGCTCTTCAGCTTTGAAACAGAGATGAGCACTGCACCCTAGAGTCAGATATGACTGGCTTTCGAGCAAGGGAAACCTTTACCTTTACTAGCTCTCCTGCCCTTGGGAGAGATTGGGGGGGGGGGGATAAAAGGAACTGGCCATGGTTCTGAAAATGCTCTACCTGTTAGATTAGAAATACTACTGACATAAATGGAAATAATCAATTTACAAGTAGCATTAGATGGGCCGTGTGTTTATTTCCATACTCTGGCCTGCACTAAGCTCAAAGGAGCATACTCATGCTATGGATAAACAAACTATATCTTTCAAAATTACAGAATTCTCTCTTTTAATATCCTAAACCCTGACAGATTTGGCACTGAATTCTGCAGGGCCTACAGTATATCAGTATTTTTCACAGTGAATCGGTCTCCTATTCCACTCAGCACTAAAATACCTGAATATCTGCAGCAACATCACTTAGTATCCATATCATGCTCTCTTCAGAATACTGTAACTTAAGATGGTTATGTTCGTAGCTGTCAAGTATCCCTTATTGGCTGGGAAAACCCCTTATTTTACCCTCTTTCCTGCCGTCATCCCTTATTAATTAGACTGCAATGCCCTATTGCCACCATTGGAGGGCAGCACAGGATAAGCATAGCTGTCAAGTATCCCTTATTTGCCGGGAAATTTCCCTTATTTCCAAATCCAAAACTTGACAGGTATGGTTATGTTGCCTCCTCCTTCAGCTGGGACTCTTATTACTAGTGCGTTTCTGAGTCCTATATCTGAGTCCTATACACTAAGCCACTGGAAACTGCAGCTATGGTTGTATATCTGTGGCTTACTTTTTTGAATGTCTTGCCCTTCCTTTGATTACATTTAAAAATATCTCCCTGGATATGATACCTCATCTTATGAAGACAACATGTGCTCTTTGCAGGCAAGATGAGAATGCTACATTATATGAGTTTTCCTTTACATGCTCTGCTCAAAAATGATAGCTGAGTGGCACATAAGGGTGTGGCTTATTTCTATTCTTTCATTGTTTGGCCACTCAAGGACATTTTCAATCTCAGCCTGGGGAGCTGCAGGTATTTGCTGGCTGAACCACTGTGATTGATGGCACAAGATGCTATGGCATTCTGTGTATTGTGATGGAAGATGTGTGTGCTGGAGACACATCATTGTCATGTATTAATTGCTTGTACCCCTTCCAGAAATCCACACCAAACTTTGTGCTGCTTCAGAGTACATGTGGTCCTGCTCCAGGCTAGAGAAAACTATGATAGGTTTTAACCACTGACAGTTTGGGCTTACAAATCAGCCAGATCAGGTAGGACATGCAGGGTAAATTAACTTAATGGTAACATTACCAACAATGAAATAAAGAAACTGGATCTTCTCCCACCAGCTTAAGCTCTATAAGGGGGGGAAATATGACTTCATCTGGTTACAATCAGGTTTATTTAGAAAGGTTCAGGATCAGGCACAAGATAGGGAAAGGGAACATTATGCTCGCCCCTTTCCCAGAATAAAGTAAGAAAAGCATACAGTATCCAGCTATATTTCTGTTGTCTAGCCTAGGCTGCAAACAGATTTGACTACATTTTGCTATGGTTTGCAAACCAGCATGCATTGTGGCAAAGCAAAACTAAGGCATGGCATAATCATGGCGTTTCCCCCTCTCCCCAATTCAAATATAACAAAACCCATCTTTTTCCACTCATCCATCCTCTTCCAAGATTTTAACCAATTAAAGCACAGCATACAATGTCCATCAGTCTTAGTTCTGTTCACACAGTTTTCAACCTGTTATGACTACATCCAAAAGTAACCCAACTAGCATCTGCCATGAAGGTTGTTTCCCAGGCTTCTGTAACTCTGCCCAGAGAATTAAGAACTCAGAGAAACTACATTACTCATTAAAAGCAAAGCCCCTCTATTAAAACACTAGTTGATTTTCATAACGTTGGAGCTTCCAATGAGTGGGTGAATTTATAGTTTCTTCACTTTTTAAACTGAATTGCAGGTAAAAACCAGTAAGAGTTAAAGACTATCTCTTCAAATGAAATTGAAAATGTCCTTGAGTGTCCAAACAATGAAAGAGTAGAAATAAGCCGTAGCTGTATATAATGGCCAAGATAAAATGTTGGTATCAGGATGTCCTTATTTTGGGAAGAGTACTGTAAGCAAATGTCTCTCTGCCAGTGCTTCTAACTGTCACTAAATATGAGGGAGATGAACATTATGATTTTCAAACAGAAGAAAAAATAAATTGCATGTCTTCAAGTCAGTTCTGACTTATGGCAACTCTTTCCAGGTTTTTTTTTTTAGATACAGATTACACAGAAGAGGTGTACCATTTACTTCTTCTAGGAAGCATAGCTCATCCAAGGTTACAGAAGCTGGCTCTTCTCCCAGGAAGCATGGGGGGAGCGGGATTGAACTCCCATCCTCTGGTTCTACAGCCAGATACCTAAACCAGTGAGCTAGCAAAACAGCTAAAGAGAGAACATCTCCCGAAAAGAGAAGGCCAACAGGCTAGGTCTTAATGCACCTGTCCTTCCTTTCGGAAGCTATCCTGAGTGGTTCCCGCTCTCTATCTGTAGCCAGATAACTGAGAACCAGGTATTGGAATTTAGCATCCCAGAACACCCAATGAATGTTTTGGCAACAAAACTGGCTTGAACAAGAACAATGCTATTGTTTAAAGCAAAAAAAAAGGGGGGTGAGAAAACAAGGCTTGGCAATTGGTTAAAACAAACAGAAAGCAGAGAGCAGGAATAAATGGACAATCCTCAGGGAGGAAAAACGTAAGAAATAGGATCTCTGAAAGTTCTGTTTTGGACTTGTTTCCCCCTCTATTTGTTCATAAGTTATCAGAATATGGGAAAAACAGTGAGATGGCAAGGCTTGTTATCATTAGTATTTGGGGTATTTTTCTCTGCTTGAATTGGTGAAACACTAGATATGGTAGTAATTCTATTAGCATATTAGTGCCAGTATATAATGTGGTTACTTATTCTATGAAAATGTCTTCAAAACGTTCTACTGTTTGAAGAGCTGGAAATGTAAAGTAATATTTTTCATGACACAAGTCCAATTACCTTTTAAAATTATGGATGCTCATTCTAACCAGAGATACATTTGCTATTTTACTCCTTGGTTCAACATTTCATATTCCTTCAGAGAAAAGAAATCATTGTTCTTTCTTCACTGTTCAGAGGAAGGCTTATTTGATGGAATACTGCTGTAAAAACAGCTTTGGCATTAAATGCTGAGCATATGCTCTCATGTGGATTTAAAATTCAAGCCTTTTGACACAGATGGTAATCTTTTAAGTATTGACACATGTGCAGTTTTAATCAAGTAAAAAAGACAAGACAACAAGCAATCATACAAGGTTAAGTGCCCAGGAACATTGAACTAGATTTTCTGTCATCATTGATTTAAATGTTTTTCCCACTGCTTCAGGGCCAAATATATTCTTATTTTATAACACTTGCTCTCAGTTACAATACACATTACCCAAAATCTTAAGTAAGAAGAACCACATCACAAGATCTAAACCTTTCAACCATCCCAAATGAAGTAATAAATATTAATAATTTTTAAATGCTTCCAACTTTTCCCTTAATTGATTTAGCTTAAATCTGTATGTAGGAGAGCCAGTGTGGTACTGTATAATGGACACAGAGACCAACTAAGATTTGGGAGATTTAAATCCTAATTTGGACAAGGAAACCACTGCAAGGTGGCAGCCTCTACTTAACGTAACTTAACTCACTTAACTTGAAAACCCCTATTAAGGTAACTATAAGCTAGATGCGATCTGTCAGCACATACCAAACATTTACTTTGTCAGCTTTGATTTGAACCCATCATTACATTTAGCAAATGGGAATACAAGGGAATGTTGCACCTGCCCAAAATAATTCTTCTAAGTATATAAATACTCAGAACCTTGAAGAATAATCCATGCAAATAACTCTATTAGTTCTGGTGTTCACAATATGTGGCTAAAACTAAAATCCTAATAGAAAACTGAATCCTGCACATAAATTGGTCTTTGTGTGTGTTCCTAATCTTATTGTTTCTTGTTAGGATCTTTTAGCCACTACTATTTGGTGGTGGTTGCTTAGGATCCTTTGCTGAATTTGTTGAGAAGGCTTGATTGGTGTGTATTAGTAGCAACCTGGCCTTTTTCTTTTCCAATGAGAAATTTGCCTGGCTCTGCCAATTCTAGTGGGTGGTGATTTCGAAGCATGGAGAAGATGATTTCTATTTCTTGTCTGATGGAGAGATACCATAGGGACGAGGGCTGGCCATTGTAGGAAATCATGGTCTAGATCAGTGATGGGCAATCTTGGCCCTCCAGCTGTTCTTGAACTTCAATTCCCAGAGGCCCTGATTAGCAGGAGTGCTGATTTGGGCTTCTGGGAATTGAGGTTCAAGAACAGCTGGAGGGCCGACTGCCCATCACTGGTCTAGATGGCTAGTATCTATTCTATGCTCTAGTCTTCTCTCCCCTTCAGGTCCAAGGTAGCTAGTTAAGTCATAATCCTTCCACTCTGACCCTTCTGCTGATTAATGCCAGATCAGCCAAATATATCACAGTTAATTTACAATCTAGATTTTGTTGAGAAAGCCAAGCTGATGTATATTGATGAGAGAACCCAGATTTGTCCTCTTGGGTTCTTCATCCAGCACCAGGAAAGAGTGGAGGGACAAGATATGGGCTGCCATTGTGCATAGTGATAACATAATTGTTAGCAGTATCTCCATCCTGTCAAATAAGAATTAGATCAGGGGTTGGGAACCTATGGCCCGTGGGCCAAATCTGGCCCATGGCAAATCCAGCCCCTGCCCTCACTCCAACTGCTGCCACTGGAAGCAGCCACGGACGCATTTACAAGAGCCGTAAACGCATTTACGACAGCCACAGATGCATTTATGGCAGTGTTTATGGTGGGGGACACCAGTCCAGCCCCCTCAACTGTCTGAGGGAGCATGACCCAGGTCCCAACTTAAAAAGGTTGTCAACTCCTTATCTAGAGGGCCTGCATATGTTGTTGGGCTGTATCTGGGATAGGGGGAAGAGAGCATTGGTGTACCATTCTCCCTGTGACCGAGTGCTCTCCCACTGAGAGCTGGTATACACCATAACTGCGGTGTCCCAGTCTGGTTTTCCTGGGGGATTTTAATAGAATAGAATCATAAAATCATAGAATTATTGAGTTAGAAGGAGCCTATGAGACCATCAAGTCCAACCCCCTTCTCAATGCAGGAATCCAAATCAAAACAGATCTGATAGATATTTATCCAGATCTTTTGAATGCCTCCAGCGTTGGGAGTGCTCACTACCTCCCAAAGTAATTGGTTCCACTGTTGTACTGCTCTAACAGTTAAAACTTTTCCCCCTGATATTCAGTCTGTATCTGACTTCCTGTAGTTTCAGTCCATCATTACATGTTCAGCAGATCCAGGGTCTTACATGTTAGATGAGCAGTACAGAAAAGAAAAGAAACAACCAAGCAAATACATAAATAGATCTTATCATTTAAAACTGAATCTACAAAAAGTGATCAAACTGTATTGTGCTCAATATAGCTTGCCTGAGCAGCATATGAAAATTTTCAGAGATGTTTGCTTCATTTTGAAATCCTTTTACTTCACCTGTCCTGAACTGTATCCCATTATTTAATTAGCAATACTGTATATAAATACAACAGGCATATTAAGTCAATAGGAAAGAGAGCTGTTTTAGCCACAGTAGTGACGCCATCACCACCAGCAACCTTGATAAACCATCCAGAAGCGTATACCACCCACATGTCTTACATAATCCAGGCAATAACAGGTCATAGAAGAGCAGTAACATTTCCAAAAGAGTGGGTGTATTCAGTACTCGTTTTCAATACAGAACCAGTATTAACAATGTGGGTGGTTTGTCAAGAAAGAAGGAAGTAAGAATAGCAAAAGAAAGATGTGATGGCATAAGTGTCCTTGTATGTTTCCATCATACTGATTTCTTTTGGTGAATTGCTTATATCTGTGCCTTATTCAGGTGGCTAGTTCAGAGCCATGGTAACATGGTATGACTGCTTATAAATTGCCTTTATTTATAACAGATTCAATGCTAGAGCTCGATTAACCATGAGATTCCTACCCCAAAGAGTAGCAATTTTGTAAAATCAGGTTTCCTATGAATTAAATATGCTTTTATTTCTCTGACAATCAGACTCTTGAAATGCCCGACAACAAAGAACATTATTTGTTTATTTATTGTTCTTCATTTTTATGCTACCTTTCTCCCACTTAAGAGACTCAAAGCAGCTCATAAGTTATTAAAAACAATATTAATAAAATCACAATAAATTAGAACACTAGAAAGCAATTATATATGTAGCAGTATTAAAACACTTTATGGAACTATTTAAAAACCTCTTAAAGAACATTTAAAACACATATTTTAAAAACATAATGTTCAGCATACAGGATAGCAGGGTGTCTGGCCAGACATCCCACTATGGTAATGGAGTAGACCATACAGCCAGTGCCTCAACGCCGAGTGTCAGGTGGCGGTTAACTAACCTGACTCCCTAAAGTGGCCAATGGCTACAGGTGGATAAGCCCCTTTAGATGGGGTGATGGTCCCCCTCAGTGGAGGAAATGCCACTGGAAACCATTATATTGGGCCCAATGGCAAAATGAGTGGAGGAGGATTTTATTTATTTATTTATTATTCACATTTGTATCACACACACACCCTCGCCTTTTTTGGCCATGCCCCACCTAATTCAATATCCAATATTGATTTCTTGTCACTTTTAGCACAAATCAACTGAATTAAAAAATGTTCTATCCTTTGCCTTCTGTTTCCATCTCTGGCCAAACAGCTTTACCATGGGCTCATCCCATTGTTTTTGAGGTCTGACTAGTGGCCTCTTGGATCCATTCTGTTACCCAACTGGTCCATCTGTTATCCTTTAGGTCGCTGATATGGCCTGCCCATCTTCTTTTTGCCATATATAATTCATCGACCACATCACGCAGTCTGGTTCTTTGGCGTAATTCCTTATTACTGATCTTATCCCTGATTGTTACTCTGCACATCCGTCTTTCCATTGCTCTTTAAATTACTGCCAATTTTTGTCCCTCTGATTTTGTTATTGCCCACGTTTTGGATGTGTACAACATTGCTGGTAACACCGTCATACTGAACATGTTTGCCCCACCTGAGCATCTTTAGAATCCTGATGCTCCCCCATGACATATAATTCTTATTACTCCTATTCATGTGGAGGAAGCTTAAAAGGCCATTAACAATTTATTCTCAAATTGCCCCCCTTAAAAATCAAAATGCCTTCCTGTGAGGCATGTGTCTCACATTGGAAACCACAGGCTAAAGCTAGAACTGCAATACATAAACCAAGGATTCTGTTTTGGTGCCAAACTTGTCAGCTTTATATATGAAAATAAATTTGCCCTAAGAACTTTCCAACAGGCAACATGGTAGTGGGCCAGAATACCTAAGAGACCGCATCATACCAAGACTGTCTGTCTGTCCAACCAGAGCAGACCCGAGGGGCTCTCTAATTGTTCCATCTGCCAGAGGGGCTCGTCTCTCGGGCACATGAAGGAGAACCTTTCCTGGTCTGCACCGGCCTTGTGGAACCTCCTGCCAGTAGAGTTGTGGGTGCAGACGGAGTTGCTGCCTTTCAGGAAAGATTTAAAAACCTGGTTGGCGGGGCAGGTGTGGGGTCCGGACTACACTTTAATGTATAGTGAGATAGATGTCTCATCTAGAGAACTGCATGAAGTACCCTCACTTTGCTTTTACATACTGAAAAAAAGCCTACCCAATAATGCGCCTCATATTTTATGGATTTAAGTATTGCAGGCACAATTAGGTTTCTGACTACACATTTAGGCTTCTGACCAGTTAGTCCAGTGATGTATAAAGTAATAGCAGTACTATTATTATTTAATTACCTTACAGACATAGCCCTCAACCACTGAAAAAGTTGTTGCAACCTGAAGTAAGATGGCCAGGTTTTTTTCTTGGCAAAGGCTTTCTTCCTTTGCAAATGTAATCCTTTTCTGACTAGCAAAAACTCAATAGGTTCAACTTATATCTCGTTGCCTGTCAAGACTGGGGAGAAAGTCTGCATCGCACTTACAGTATAAACAAAGATAAAGCTCTCCCTTGCTCAAAAGCCAGTCGTGTCCGACTCTAGGGTGTGGTACTCATCTCCATTTACAACCACAGAGCCAGCGCTGTCTGCATCTGCAGAAGTTTCCATGGACACGTGGCAGGAATGACTACACACCAGAGTGCACGGAACACTGTTACCTTTCCCGCAGAAGCAGTACCTATTGATCTACTTACAATTTCTTGCTCTTGAACTGCTTGGTTGGCAGGAGCTAGCTGGGACAGAGGACAGGAAGCTCACTCAGTCGTGCAGCAGGGCCATATATATGACACATATATATGACATTGTTGCCCATCCTGAAAAACTATTTGCCCATCCACATCCAGAATCCTGGTCACAGCCCTGTCATGCAGCACTCAGGTCTTGAACTGCTGACATTCAGGTCATCAACCTCAGCATCTTAACCACAAAGATAGATAGATAGATAGATAGATAGATAGATAGATAGATAGATAGATAGATAGATAGATAGATAGATAGATAGATAGATCTTTATTGTCATTGTCCTGCACAGAACAAACAGATTGAAAAAACACTTACATTATATAGAACAAACCAAAACAGGAACAAATTTAGACATGCAATCCCTGGGTGCCCCACTTGAATGTAGGATGAGTGTGTGTAGGCACTGTAAAGTGGTGCTCATTGAGATAAATAGGGACCTCCGGTGGGAAAAGACCTTGGGGACATGAAAGGAGCCCCATTTGGGCATCCCCTGAGCAGAGTTCCTCCACCAAAAATCCTTTCAACCCAGAAAGCACAATTGCAACCAAGGAACTGCTCCTTCACTCCCCAAAGACCAAGTCTTGGGTTTCCTTTGAACATTCAAAGCAGAAAAATTCTTACTCTTTTCCCCGCCATGGGCAGCTTAACCCAAAAAAGGGGCTAAGGCAGGGGTGCCCAAAATATGGCCCAGGGGCCAGATGCGGCCCCTGATGCAATTCAAGGTGCTGGTTTTGACCCTTAAAGCCCTATATGGTAGTGGGCCAGGTTACCTAAGAGACCGCATTACCCTAAGGACATCTGTCCGTCCAACCAGAGTGGACCGGAGGGGCTCTCTAATGGTGCCATCAGCCAGGGGGGGCTCGCCTCTCTGGCACAAGGAGGAGGGCCTTCTCCGTGTCCACGCTGGCCCTTTAAACCTCCTGCCAGTAGAATTGTGCCTCCAGACGGAGTTGCTGCCCTTTAGAAAAGAACTAAAAACCTGGCTAGCGGACCAAGTTTGGGGTGCAGGTGGAGGGATGGCTTCCGTTGGGTGGTTGGTATAGAGGATTATGCCTTCCCACACGGTTCCTTCGGTACCTGCCCCCTTTTTAGGGGCAGGTTCTTAATTCTGTTTTATCTATGATTGTGAACCACCCTGAGTTGGCCTTGGTCGAGTGGGCAGTATAGAAATCTAACAATTAAATTAAATTAAATTAAAAAATTAAATCCGGTCCGCGAAGTCCTCATCGCTCCCGGAAGTGGAACGGGTGCATTTTACTTCCACTTCCTGGAGCGACGAGGGCTTCGTGGGCCGGATGAATTGGCATCGGAGACCGCATCTGGCCTCTGGGTTGTATTTTGGGCACCCCATACGGGTGCGTTTTGCTTCCGCTTCCGGGAGCAACGAGGGCTTCGCGGGCTGGGTGAATAGCCATTGGGGCCGCATCTAGCCCCCGGGCCATATTTTGGCCCACATCTGGCCCCCAGGGCCATAGTGACCAGCTCCCTTAATCACATGACCAGCCCATGGCCCAAAAAGTTTGGGCACCCCTAGTCTAAGGATTGGGCACCCTTCCTCGAGACCTGACGGGCGACCGCCTGAGGTAGCGCCCACACCCCACCCACCCCCTCCTCGCTTTGCCTCAGGGGCTCCTGGGCCCCTCCAATTGGGGCGGGAAAGCCAGCCCCGCCGCGCTGGGGTTGAGGAGAGAGAGCAGCGCAGCCTCTTCACCACCACCGCAACAAGGACGCGGCTTGCGTACCTGCTCGCTCTCGCCCGCCCGTGGGCGTTGCCTGTCCTCCTCGGCGCCCCGTTCCCCCCTCCTCATAAGCCCGGAGAGAGAGAGGAGGCTCACAAAAGCACGCCTGGCGCTCGGGAAGGCGGCTCTCCAGACCGCCACCTTCTTAGCCTCGCCTCAGGCGCCCAGAACCTGTCAGACCCGAGGCGGACGACTTCTTCAGGTGCTGCGGCGGCTCATTGGGTTAAGGAGCTCGCCTTGTGAGCTGGAAGGCGGGCAAGTCGGCCGTTCGAGACCCGGGTACTGCATGAGGGAGTGAGCGCCCGTCCCTGCTCCTGCCAACCTAGTTGTTTGAAAGAGGTTGCGGTGGCTCATTGGGTTAAGGAGCTCGCCTTGTTAGCTGGAAGGCGGGCAAGTCGGCCGTTCGAGACCCGGGTACTACTGCATGAGGGAGGGAGTGCCCGTCTCTGTCCCAGTTCTTGGGGACGTGAAAAGGGAGCCTCATTTTGGGCGTCTCCTGAGCCGAGTTTCTCCTGCCAAAATCCTGACACGAAATTATTATTATTATTATTATTATTATTATTATTATTATTATTATTATTATTATTATTATTATTATTATTATTATTATTATTATTATTATTATTATTATTATTATTATTATTATTATTATCCGCCTGCTTTGAGACTTTCTTCCCCTTCTCGCCAGCGGCGGCAACGTCGACTCGCTCCCTCTCTGGCCCGCTTCCGAAGCAGCCCCGCCCTGAGGGAAAGGTGTGTCCGGGGCCGCCCCCGCCCTTGCCCGCCCGCCCGCCCGCCTTCACACGGGACGGTCCTCCTCCATATGTCGCGTGTGTGTCCTCCTACCTGGGCACGTACAGACGGGGGAAGCTGCGTCGTGAGCCCCCTGCCTGAACTCTCCGGGTGGGACTACTGCTGACCCTTCTTCCAGCCCCTCTCCAGGCAGGCTCTCTTGGTCGCCTCCTGTCCTTAGCTGCCCTCGGACCTCCGCCACGGACTCCCGGGGGTGGGGGGGGGGGTGGGGAGGCGATCGTGGCTCAAGAGTTATCAAGTTGTTGAAAACGGAATTAGTTATCAAAGTAAGTGCCGTTTGTTATACTCAGAAATGTTCGCGGAGTGACATGGTAAAGCTTTCCCTTGCTCGAAAGCCAGTCGTATCCGACTCTAGGGTGCAGTGCTCATCTGTTTCAAAGCCGAAGAGGCAGCGCTGTCTGCTTCTGCAGACGTTTCCGTGGTCATGTGGCAGGCATGACTAGACACCGGAGGAGCGCATGGAACGCTGTTTTATCTTCCCACCGACGTGGAAGGAGGGTGGGTAGATAATGGGGTGATTGGGGTTTTAACTTGTTTTATGTATTATTTTTTATGATTGTAGGCTGCCCTGAGTCCGGTTTTTACCTGAGTGGGCGGCATAAAAATTGAAATAAATAAATAAGTGGTCCCTATTGATCTACTTGCAATTTCTTGCTTTCAGCAGCTGGGACAAAGACGGGAGCTCATTCCGTCCTGCAGTACTCAGGAATCGAACTGCTGACCTTCTGCCTCCCAGGCAGCGTCTTAGCCACTTGAGCTATATATACAAATTGTGGGCATTTTAGCTACAAATCGAGCTGATACGGTTAATTAAAGGGGGAGGGGGAAGTATTTGATTTTTTATTTGTGAGACATGCAGGTACAGTATCACCTAGCAGTACTAGGATGAGGTTTCTCATAATATTAAAATATGGATTGGAATTACCCAAATTGCTAAACCAGGGACTCTCGACCTGTGGGCCAGATGCGGCCCGTGGTGCCATTTCATGTGGCCCCCATTGCCTCCACCACACCAGGAAGTGCCATGTGGTGGAGAAAGGGCCAAATGGTCATCCAGCCCCCAAAGCTGTCTGAGGGAGCTTTTAAACCCAGTCCCTGGTTTAAAAAAGTTGTGAACTCCTGAGAACTACTACTACTACTACTACTACTACTACTACTACTACTACTACTACTACTACTTGAGGGAGATACAAGGTTTTTGCTCTGGCACTTCTAGCAGCCTCCACCCCTATTTGGTGTTCTTGTAATATTTCTTTGATGTTAATAACCCTTTTAGTGTTTCGTGTTGTTATTGTTGTTGTTTTTACCTTAACACACCAGGCAGGTTTTGTAAATAATGTCTGGGATATGCCTCTAGCACTTTGACATAAAAATGTCCCATATGCATAGGGTTGTTGGTGGGTGTTCCAAAATCGTCAGAGACAGGAAACTTTTTCGGCCAAAAAAAAGTTCAACCTGCAAAAGTTCTGTGGCTTAAAATGACTACTATTTCTATTTTTCTCAAGATCAGTTTCATCAGATTAGGAAACCAGCACAAACAAAGAAGGAAAAGTGCAGGAAAACAGAGCTTATGTTCTACGGGAGTTTCCTGACCCATAACAAAATAGCAGACAAATCTTGTTGCTTATCAGAGGAAATAGCCTTAGAGTAGCCCCACTGAATTAACAGGGATTGGGTGAGTCAACTCCTCCATGAATTTCATGCACTATCTGCCGATTTTCTTACCTGTTGCCTAGTATAATACTGATAGACAGGGAAACAGAGTGTGTATCTTCACAAATGGTGCTAACGTGTATTAGATCTTAGGTTAGCAAACTTTAAGCTGGTGAAAGAATAGCTTTTCACCACAATTTGTCTAGTGTGGGGAAATATGCATTAACCAGTGATGTATGCACAGTGTAACTCAAGAGGGCTTTATGGGCTTGCCTGTCCAGAAAGGCATATAGCTTGTTGTATGGTGTGCTTTTGATGCTGTTTGGTTCAAATTAGATTACATGGTCTACATGTGTTTAGAGCATCCCATCATGCCCCTTTTGTTAGTATATGGAAAACAGGGGCTAACGGTTCAAAAAATCAAGCAGAAATAACACCGTTAAGGCCAAATAAATCTGTGTAAATTTAGTGATTTTAATGGATATAGAATGAAATAGTAGTAATAATAATATTGCTATATGTAGTCAGTATAATACAACAAAACTGTTCATAACTTCAATATGTAGAAACTTGGTCTTGTATCTTCTGTAACTCTAATTATCTCTAAATTCAAAAAACTGTAATGCAAAAACGAACGGAACGGGAGACTGTGAGACGTCTTTAACTGTAGTAAAACTTCGTTCACTAGGTTTGACTTTGCTAGCTGCTGACTTGGAAAAAAAACTGTGCTGTAACTTTCTTGGTTAACTCCTAATAGCTTTGGGAAACTGCAAGACATCTTTAACTATGGTAAAACTTAGCTCGAAACTTTGTTCGCTGGGTTTCACTGTGCTAAGCTGCTGACTTTGAAAAAACTGTGCTGTAACTTCCTTGGTAAACTCCTTATAGCTTTTATTGTTACTCTTGTCAGTAACTCTTGACAAAAAAATATATCTTCTATATAGCATTAGCTTCCTTATGATCTTCGAACCCGTTTCGATATACAGTTTTCGAGACTCTTAATCAGGAAGATTATAACGAATCTATAATAAACATTAACAATTTTTAACATCATGAACTAAAAGTATCAAGCACAACAAACATTTTCATGATAAATAACTTTGAACAAAACATAATTAACTATAAAAGGTGCCCATTATTGATAAATTTGAATCAGAATAAAGTTGAAGCCAGTGCAGATAGTTAGTTTGCACTAAAATAGAGCGGTGGGCAGTGTTATTTAAGGTGACAACACTGTGACATATTTGGTGGGTTGTGAAAAGGACACTGAAAGGCACTGAAAAGGACAGGTGGAGAAATCCCTTCTTCTATTTTTGTCTTTAACATTTCCCTAACTGACAGCACAATTCTAGATACAGTATGTTGGATATGTTCTTTAATACTTGTATCGCATCTGGTGCAACACTAACTCCTTAGAAGGGTTTTTTAAAAAACAAATAAAAGAGGGAAGTTGCTGGAGTTAGGTAAAGGTAAAGGCTGCCCTTGTTTGAAAGCCAGTCATATCTGACTATAGAGTTCGATGCTCACCTCTGTTTACAGCCAAAGAGCTGTTGCTGTCTGTGTCTGTAGACGTTTCCATAGTCATGTGGCAGGCATGGCTAAACACTGGAGTGCACTGAAAACTTATCTTTCCCACCAAAGCAGTACCTATTTATCTACTTGCAATTTCTTGGTTTTAAACTACTAGGTTGGCAGGATTTGGGACAGAGATGGGAGTTCACTCCATCTTGCAGCACTCGGGTCTTGAACTGCTGACCTTCCAGTCAAGTTCAGCGTCTTAGCCCTAAGCCACCCCAGTCCCTATTGGCTGCAGTTAACAGGTCTTTCCTGAACAGGTTCAGTTATGTGTGCAGGTCCCCACCTTTAGATCTTCTGCTCCTGGGACAGCTATAGTCATGGGACCCATTACATCCCTGTGTACCTAGTCTAATTGACAAATTACATGCTTATAATTAAGGAATGCTCTAAATGAAAATTGTATTCAGATTTTGAGCAGCATGCAATTAGCTCAATGTCTTCAGCTTCAGATACATAATGATCTAACTGAGTAGCTCTGAAAGAAGCATTCTGTAGTTTTCTATAAAGTATTTTCCCACTTAATCATTTTTTCCAGACTGCAGAACATGAAACACGTATTGATGAATGTATTTTTCTGTATCCCTGATTAAACTTTCCCCATCAATCCAACTCACTATGATGCTACAGTAATATGGGTGTCATATTACTCATCAATAACAATAATTATGTGTCATCTAACCAATTCTGATATATGGCAAACCTTTCCAGGGTTTTCTGAGTAGAGAATACTCAAAAGTGGGTTGTGATTCCCTTCCTTTGAAGGTGCCCTGGGATTGTGTAGCTTGCCCAAAAGCCCACACAACTTGATTCTTCTCCCAGGGGCAAAGAGGGGAATCAAAAACCCACACACTGGCTCTGCAGTCAACAACCCAAGCCATTTCTTGCCCAGTAGAAAGACAGTTTTTCATGTTTTTGGACAAGAATTCACAGAATTCTCCAATAATTCTAGAAATTGTAATCTGTACATCTGTAGGTTTTGCTCTCCCCTCCCCCAGGGGTGGAGTTATTTATCTATATCATTAAATTCTCAAACTCTGATTACTGTTGTTGATATCCTACAAATAAAAAAGTAAGCGGTCATGGTGCTTCCTAGGAGTTGTAAAGTTTCACTACCCATTAGACTTTATAGAAGGTTCTTCTTCTTCTGCCATATCCGAATATAGGCGATCATCATAGTGATCAGCCATGAAGACGTTCCTGAGAATATAATGCAGTGGCCTTGCATCTGCCTTTTGCATCGCAGCATGACAAGCATACCACTGATACAGGTCCTGAGCCCTTTTGGCACACAAAGTCCTCCTCAGTTCCAGGCCAGGATTGATGAAGCTGCAGCCCTCCATCAAGATGGATTCAGGTGGGATTTAATCCATTTGGGGAGCATCACCCTTCCATGTGGATCTCAATACCCATTAGTCCTCAGGGTTGTCAGGTTAGTTAAGTGCCACCTGACACTCAGTGTTGAGTCGCTGGCAGTATGGTCTACTCTATTACCATAGCAGGATAACCTGGGTATCTCCAAAAATTACAACGCCCAGAAAGCAGAATTTTAGCCTTCTTTTTAATAAACCAGTGTTGGGAAGCAAAAGGGACTGTAGTGTCTCAGTGGTTAAGATACTGATCTTGACGACTGGAAGGTTGTCAGGTCAGCAGTTCAAGACCTGAGTATTGCACTACAGAGTGAGCTCCCATCATCTGTCCCAGCTCCTGTCAACCAAGCAGTTCAAAAGCAAGAAATTGCAAGTAGATAAACCGGTACTGCTTTAGTGGGAAGGTAACAGCATCCTATGCACTCCAGCATCTAGTCATGCTTGCCACATGACCATGGATATATTTGCAGATGCTCTTGGGCTGTAAACGAAGATGAGCACCAAACTCTAGAATCAGATATGACTAGGGTTGCCATAATTCTCTTCTGCCAAACCAGGACAGCCATTGCATTCTTCAAACTGTGCATGCGTTGGACGGGGCTGTCAGGGACACCACGGCTCTAAGACCCTGCAGAATCCCTGTCCAGGGCAGACAGGCAATACCGACCCTATCATGCAATTAACCCTTTGCAGTCACGTGAAGAAGGAATCCTCCATCCCAGTGTATGGTGGAGGTTTAGCTTCTTAGATATGGGTATTTCTTGCTCCCTCCCAGCTTTCAAGGAAAAGGGCTGAGGATGACTCCTTGTCCCCCAAATTTCAAGGTGAGCCAAGGGATTTTTGCAAAGAGTTATTTCACTGCCTCCGTGCCTTTCTTTCAATTATCTCGCTTGCAAGTGTCTCCTCTCTCCGGCAGGCTTCTCAGGGTGCTGTTTTGCCTTCACTGCTTTCAAGCAGGATAATTGAAACAAAGGCAGGGAGGCAGTGAATTAACTCTTTGCAAAAAATCCCTTGGTGAGGGATGATCTTGCTACCTTTGTTCAAATTTAAAAATCTGGGACTTTTACATGTTTTTTCTTGAACCGGCTGGGACAGCTTGAATCCAGGAAAAACCCTGGAAAACTGGGGCATATGGCAACCCTAGATATGACTGGCTTTTGAGCAAAGGTGGCCTTTATCTTTTTTTTTTTTTTTTAGGAAGCAAAGGCCTGAGAAGCTGATGATGCAGATATATAACTTTAAAGTCTCTATGGGAGGGAAGGAGGTGAAAGCAACAAGTGTGCAGTTTGGAGTTTGTGGGTTGCAATTCTTGGAATTCTTAAAGAATTCCAGGAGTCATACTCCAAACACACAAAATCAATACAAATACAAATTTATTGTCAATGGAGAGGCCATGAAATTAGCAAATCTTGTCTTTTCAGGAGATTCCTGAGTGCCTCACTGCAAAGCAAGTGCTTGTACTGTATATTTTTGCCTTCAGGGTGTTTCATATTGTTAAGGTAAAGGTCGTCCTTGCTCGAAAGCCAGTCGTATCTGACTCTAGGGTTCAGTGCTCATCTCTGTTTATAGCCAAAGAGCCAGCACTGTCATGAGAAATTGCATCTGCAGACATTGCATCTGCAGACATTTCTGTGGACACGTGGCAAGCATGCCTCAACACTGGAGTGAACGGAACGCTGTTTACCTTCCCACCGAAGTGGTCCCTATTTATCTACTTGCACTTTCTTGCTTTCGAACTGCTAGGTTGGCAAGAGCTGGGACAGAGATGGGGGCTCACTCCATTGTACAGTGCCCGGGGAATCGAACTCTGACATTCCCAGCCAGCGAGTTCAGCGTCTTAACCACTTGAGCCACTGCAGTCATTTCATAATGTTAGTAAGCAATAAATTAATTACAGTACTATCAAAGATGAAATTAAACTGCTCTACATAACAAATATGAGTACCATATTGCCACTCTATCTTCAAATTTGATAAGGAGGCTGCCTGTGCTGTGCCTAAGTATAGACAAGAAATCAACAATTCCTCTTGCAAGCGGAATTCTGTTTCTGAATTAGTTGTTCAATGTCTCTTTCCTCCTGTTCTGATAATACACATACCTGTATATTATTTTTGTTTTAAAGCAAATACTATCAAATAAGATGTTGACTCATAACATACACATTTGTTTGACATTTTCTCAACAGGCAAAAGGGGGCAAATTTACTTTCTTAATTTAATCAGATAATTTTTATTGTAATTTATCAGACTGTCATTTCAGAATTCAGAATTAATTTGCAGAACAATTTCTCATGAAATAGAAACATGTCAACGGTGCATCTGTTGCTTAGTAACAGAATTGTGTAGTTTTGATACACAGCATGCAGTGTAAGACTATACTTGCATATAGCTCTTGGTTTATAGTTCCAGGCACTTCATGGTGTATTTCCCTTTCATACGAGCATTGTTTTTTAACATTTGTGACTTGTAAAAATGATGGTGCTGTTAGCTCATATCTGTCAGGAATAAGTACACTGTAAATTCTTCAGCTCCGCTTCACAACTAAACCAGCTTGTTTGAAACTTTCACTAAATATCTGCACAATCAATTTAAAGTTGCAGCATCTTCTCAATACAATATGTACAGCTGGTGTCCTGTTCAAAGAAAATTGGAAGGTGAGCTTCCTACTCATCTTCCCTGTGAGAAACAATGAGGTTCTTCATAAGTCCAAGACACCAAACTCAATAGCAGATGTTTGTGGTTGTGAAGTAGTAATTAGAATGCTGCCATAGGACTTGGATGAGTCAGGTTCAAATCTTCACTAAACAATCTTGAACCTGTCACTCTCTCTCCCAGTCCAATCTACTTCACAAGACTGATATAAGGGTAAAGTCAGGAGAAGAGCAATTAACGCTATCTTGATCTCATCACAGAAAAGATAGGATAAAAACTTTCTAATTACTTATCAATAATTTATTATAGTCTTCCAATTAACAAGTTAGAGATAGACCATTTATATATAAATTTTAACCTTTTTCTTTCTTTCTTTCTTTAATCTCTCTACAAATTAGGTAGCACTTGGAAATTCCATAATCTCATCTCTAAAAACATGGAAGCAACCATAGAGCCTTCACCTGAGGGAAATTCTCTGATAAAAGCTGTCCATCACAGAAGGCTTCGTCTCACAAGGTTGTTACTGGAAGGTGGGGCTTACATTAATGAAAGCAATGAGCATGGTGAAACACCCTTAATGATTGCCTGTAAGACAAAGCACATGGATCACCAGAGTGTAAGCAAAGTCAAAATGGTGAAATATCTGCTGGAAAATAAGGCTGATCCAAACATACAGGATAAAACTGGAAAGACAGCCTTGATGCATGCTTGCTTGCAGAAAGCTGGCCCTGAAGTAGTTTCTCTGCTTCTTAAAAGTGGAGCTGATGTAAGCTTGCAAGACCATTCTGGTAATTCAGTCCTTGTTTACTCTGTGAATTCAGAGGATAAGGAAACCCTGAAAGTTCTTTTAGATGTATGCAAAGAAAAAGGAAAAGAAGTCATAATCATTACAAAAGACAGATCTCCTTCTGGAAGGCAAAGAACCAGACAGTACTTGAACGCACCTCCTCTTGATATTGATGAAGCTCAGTCTCCAAGTTCTTGCACATCTCCATCAGATGTAGAAGTTAAAACAAATGCAAATGAATCAGAAAATTCTCCATTTGACTTTAAAGAGACTAATTACCCTGGAAGAAAGGAAGATTCACCTGAGCCACACTCACCAACAAGAAAAACACATGCAGGCCCTCAAATGCAGCATGTACATTCTGAACCTTGGGTGAAACCTTCTTTACTCTTTGAGCAGCATCAAAGGTCCTCTTTACAAGAAGATCTTCAGGATATAACTCCTGAAGAAGAGCTGTGTCTTAAGATCAACAGTCTAGCTCTGTCTAAAAGATTTATCACCAGACATCACAGCATTGATATAAAGGATACCCTTAATTTCTTAAAAAACTTTGAACAAACAGCCTCAAGAAAAATGTCATGTGACGGAATAAATTCTCATTTGCTGTTCAGTGAGACAAGTCATCCTAATGGACAGAATCCAGATTCAGCTCAAACAAATTTCATTTCAACGCTGAAAAGCATTGTTCAAAGGAGAAATTTAGGAGCAAATCACTACAGTTCTGATTCACAGTTAACTAGCTTTGGCCCTCTTTCAGAAGACAGCAAATTGCTTCTTGGGAAGAAGAAGCTTTTCTCCCCATCGACATCATTGTCATCAAGTTCTAGAGAACTGATTGAAAACATGCCTCCAACTTTTTTGAGCAGAAGAAACCATGCTATTTTGGAAAGACGGGGTTCAGATCATACTGCTTTGGCTAGACCTGGATTTCTTCCTCCTTTAAATGTGAACCACCCTCCTTCGATTCCTGATATCTACAAGATTAATACTTTGGGTTCTTGTGGACAAAAACCCCTAATCCCAACAGCACCTATTTATCCCAGAGACTCTAAAAGTAAGACACTCTTGACAAGGAGGCAGTCATTACAAACTGAACAGATCAAGCAACTGGTGAATTTTTAGCTTGATCACAGGAATATCGTTGTCGGCTGCAACTCGTATCCAAGAATGCATTTTTTCCTGAAGCAGGAAAAATGCCATTGGTGTGAATTTGTTGAAGGTGAATCCCAGCTTGCCATGAAGTGACCCATGCACTATGATCACAGAGCCATCTCCTGCAGCACATATGAAATGAGACATGCAGGACTTCAATGAATTGCCACAGCCTTGAGGATAATATCAAGGTGCGCCTTCACAGCCAGTCCATTTGGCATGGTCTCTCCCGACTCCATCACCATCGAGAATCTGAGTTCCTCTCCATTCATTTTGCCATTTGGCCCAATATGATGGTTTCAGCCCATAGCCATTGGCCCCTTTAGGGAGTCAGGTTATTTACTGCCACCCAATACTTGGATGTACGGTCTACTCCATTACTGTAGCGAGATATCCCACCAGACATTTGGTTTCATTGAATATACCTGATAAAAATGAATATACAAGAAATTATAAAATATAATATTAACATGAATATATAGGAATATACAACAGTTGGTACCAAACGTTTTCCTTGAGAATTGCACAAAGGTGTTCCGTTTGGCTGCAGATAAACTATCTTCTTCTTGTGCTGTATCCAATTCTGAATATTGGCAATCATCATGGCAATCAGCCATGAAGACTGTCATGTGAATATAATGCCATGTCCTTTCATCTGCCTTCTGCATCACAGCATGACACCCGTACCACTGATCCAGTTCCACAAGTCACTTTCTGGTCCTGAGCCCTTTTAGCACACAAAGTCCTCAGCCCCAGGCCAGTATTGATTAAGCTTATACCTTCCATCAAGATTGATTCAAGTGGGATTTAATCCACTTGGGGACCATCACCCTTCCCTGTGGACTTGACCAAGTCCGCTAGTCCTCAGGGTTGTCAGGTTAACTGCCACCTGATGCTCAGCATTGAGTTGCTGGCAGTATGATCAACTCTAGGAGTGGCCAACCTGTGGCCTGCGGCACCATTTCATGTAGCCCACGGCACTCTCGCCGCTATCAGAAGCAGAAGTGGATGCATTTACGACATACATAAACATGCCATGCCTGCCATAAATGCTTCTGTAAATGCACCTGCGGCTGTCGTAAACGTGTGTTTAAGGCAGTGTTTAGGGTGGGAGGAACCATGTGACCAGCCCATTCAGCTGTCGGGGGTGTGGTCCAGCCCGTGGTGCAAAAAAGTTGGAAACCCCTGGTGTACTATATTACCATAGCAGAATAACCTATGCTACAAAATATTCCTGTCTTGCTCACAGATAAACTGCTATGTAAAAGTGGGCTTGATCCACAAAAGCTCACAGTAAAAATATAGCAGTTAGTCTTTAAAGTGCTGCCATGTTTTTATTTTTATTTTTGTTTTTTGATATGCTACAACATTTAATTTAATTTAATTTTCTGGCTTCTTCGCCGCCCACTCAGGCAAGCCTGACTCAGGGAGGCTTACATAATTTAAAACCCCACATAATAAAAACAGTTAAAATCCCCACCCCCTTTAATATCCCACCCACCCCATGCAGGAGAGAGAAGGTGCCTCTTACGGAAAAAGCCAATGGGCAGGAGCCACATTGCCCTCAGGGCCCCACACCTGACCCGCCAGCCAGGTCTTCAGTCCTTTCCTGAATGGCAGCAGCTCAGTCTGCAACCGTAGTTGGCAGGAGGTTCCAAAGGGCCGGTGCAGACACAGAAAAGGCCCTTTTCTTTGTTCCAGAGAGGTGAGCTCCTCTAGATGATGGAACAACTAGGGAGCCCCTCCGGTCCGCTCTGGTTGGATGGACAGATGTTCTTAGGATGATGCGGTCTCTTAGGTATCCGGGCCCACTACCATATAGGGCTTTAAAGGTCATAACCAGCACCTTGAATTGCACTTGGAGGCAAACTGGTAACCAGTGTAGCTCCAGAAGCAGGGGTGAGGCATGGGCATAACGCCCATGCCCCATCACTACCCAGGCCGCCGCATTCTGGACCAGCTGCAGCCTCCAAATGGTCATCAAGGGCAAGACATATTCCTGTCTTGCTCACAGACTTCATAATAACATTAAAAATAAATTATGCATATCATGCTGTGTAAAGTAATCACGCTAACATTTTCGGAGAAGCCAAGAATCTGATGAAGCAAACTCTTTAATCTGCAAACACTAAGTGCAATTTTTCATCAATCTTCTGGTGCCTTATCTACACTGTGTGTCTATCTTTCAACATCTATTACAAGACTAAACTGTATACAATAAAATAGAGGGTTAAACTATATACAGAAATGGCAAAATCTCAGTATGTACTTAAATGTACTTATGCCCATTGACTTCAGCAGGCTGTCGTGCTTAATTGTGGCTAGCGTCTGTTATTCTTGTGTCAAAGTATACTGTTTAAAAGGCTATAAATACACAGAGAGGTGATGACCACAGAGGAAAAAATTATATAGATTTAACAACACTAAAAATGGAGCAGTACAGAAAACAACAGTTTAAAAGCTGTTATTTTTGCAAATGACAAGATGGAAGAGGAGGCATAAAATCTAACACAGCTTTACAATGTGGATTTTCTCATATATACTGTATCTTTCAAAAGTATTTCATATTTGTCTACCCTGAATGTTAATTTGATCTTTTTAAAGAACACAGAAACTGCAAAACTCTATCAATGCCATTTTGTTGCCTTTTCATCATTTTGCGGAAGCAGATTTCAGATATTTTTGCAATGTTTGAAAGCCTATCTGTATTCTTGAATATTTATACAGCCTGTGTTACATAGGTTCTAGTAGCTTTAGAAACCATACGTTTGGGGCATTTTAACAACAACAATGCATCCTTGTGGTGGTGAAACTTTACCATACATGAACAACATGCACAAATTATTTTGTCAGGCCCCTTAGCGAGAGACTCCATAAGACAAGAACTCTCAATATGAATCACTGTAAACCAAGAACTTACCCACAGTAAGTGAATGGACAGCCTTGTAGAGAACCATTATTGTTTGACTAGAAATTTTAAAAGAGAGATTGTATGTATGAAGGTCTCTGTATAAACTGTATAATTTTTTTATTCTAGCAATAGAATAATAAAAAATACATGTGGACAATGCTATTTATCTTCTAGTATGTCTGTGACAGAATTTACCGGTAATCTAAATGCATTGGGTTTAACAGATTCATTGATATATTTAGCAGTCCACATTCATGATCCTGGACCAGAGTCTTTCTCTTCCGCCTAAAAACCTCACAAGAAAACATTCACACATGAGTAGGTAGCGGGAGAATGAGAAAGAAGGCAGGCATGAAATAAGAAAGGGAACGTGAGTACTGGAGACCATCCAGGGAAGGTAACATTTAGCATCAAATGGGCCTTGGTGTAATTTTTGCAACTTCATCCCCATACAGTTTTTGACAACTTGTAGACTATTTTTCTCTAACATCAAGCTTCTCCCCTGTTTTAAACATAATTTCCAAAAAGGATTTTTTTACTTTTGAAAGCTTACAAAAAATATTGTTCCTTTTTAGTTATCCCAATAAAATTATCACAACTTAGCATTTGGAATCTCCAAGTGAACTCCTCCTATTCGTGTGGAGGAAGCCTAAAAGGCCATTAACTTCATCTAACTAATTCTCAAATTGTCCCCTTAAAAATCAAATTCCCCCCCCCCCCCGTTGGGAACCACCAGACTATAGTGTAAATTTTGCGGGAAGGTGAGGAAGATAGGTCAGATACTAAGCATGTATATGTCAGGGAAAGAATGGAGATATTCCTCCAATGGACATTTGTTGGGGCTTGGGGGGATTTTTCTAACAAAAAAGAAATGGCTGAAATCCTGTTGCACATCTTCATGTAGACAACAGTGATGATGTCATCAACTGAAGAACATTGTCACTGACTAAAGGATCATTGCAGGATTTGTGCTGCACACAACTTTATTCCATCGTGTGCCTTTTAGCAATGCTAATAGGCTCTTTAAAGTAAGTGAGGTATTTAAGGGGCAGTTTTACTAGTTCCAGCTTTCCTTCCCCCCTTCAGCTTCCATTGCAGAGAATCAAACTAAGGTCTTCAGTCTTATTTTGTTGGTCTATCCACTACACCACACGAGGTACCTTTTTTGCGTCACTATAAATGATGTAATATTTAACAGCCCATGCAGTTGCCTTTTTGTGGCTGAGGTGGCAACATCTTTTCCTTTGTTTCAAGCAGCATAATGTTTCAGGGATAGCCCCCATCATTCAAGCATACCTCCACTGCAGGAAACAGTTTGATCAGGCAGAGAAGGAAAATCTGATGGCACACATACGGAATGCTTTGTAGTTTTACTTCTAGAGTGCTAGGCTGGAGAAATTATTCATAGCACCAAATCAACTGAACATTTATAGACTTTCTTTTACAAAGGTTCAACGCATGTGGGCTATTACAGTGACCTATACCTACAGCTGGTACAGACAAAGTCTTTTTGATTTCTTTCTGTTGCATGGTATTCCTGCAGTCACCTGTTTTCCTAAATTTAAGCTGATCTCTGATAAGCTTTTGTAAAATTGCTTCCAGATTGAATTGTGGGCCTAAAGAAAACTGTGCTCTTATTTGTTTATATGTAATTTATTTTATAAAATTGTATGCTTTTAAATTATTTTTGTGTCCTTTTGAATCTGTGATCCACTGTAAATTATGTCTTGTTCAAATAAATTTCCACAATAAGGTGACACAAAAATACTGCATCTTTGCCATTAATCTGTTAGTTGATTATCTTCTAGAAAAATTTATGTGAGGATGAGAAAATCTGCTTGTATCATTTCATGCATCCAAAGATGCCTTTACAGTATTTGCATTTCTTCAACAATGCTGTCATAATCTTCATGAATTACAGAAGTATTTCATGAAAAGTACTGTGACTCAGGCTGTTAATTATTAGCATGTGCAGATGGCACAATTGCATGCTGCTTCTCTGTTCAACAGTTCTTCCATTTGACTTCCCTCCCCAGTTTTCCTGTGTCAAATTTTACCTTGCAAGTTCCTTGGTGGAGGAACCTATTACAGTAGCTTGTATTATATAAAGCAAGAACTGGCTGCTTTGGTTTCTTTATAGGAGTATGTCCAGAGCGCTCTGCTAGATCAACTGGAAAAGCAACAGTACCAATTTTGGGAGAGGACAGATGGTCCATTCACTGCACTCCTCCTGCTTTAATGGGAACCAATGTTTTGAAGAATTAAACACTCTCCCTCAATAGTCAGAGGAAGTGCAATAATGTCCTCACTGACTGTGAACAGGATCAATGTGAGCACTCCAAAATACAGTAACACCTTGCATAAAGAGCACCTCGCTTAGAGACTAACTCGCTTAAAGAGAATTTTCTCTGAATGGTCACCCTCGCTTTACAACTAACAACAACCAAAAACTTAACAACTAAATCGGGGCTTGCAATTCCCACCCACCGCCAGAAGTCACAATTTGTCACTAACAATGGCAGCAGCGGCACTTTTTCCAAGTGTTTCGGTTAAAGAGTAACTCGCTTAAAGAACAATCACGTGGAACACATTAATGCTCTTTAAACTAGGTACTAATGTAATAAAATCTGGAGGCTCAAAAAGCAGAGCTTGGGGAAAAGGTTGGAGTACTGCAGGATCCAAAATGTGTGGACAGCATAATTTTCAGCAACCACTCCAGCTAGTGAGCTATACACCCTTGTCTGAACATGCTCTAGGTTGGTTTGCTTTACAGCCGAAAGCCACGTTGAAAGTAGCAATAACAATTACTGTACATTTATATATCACCCCATAGCACTTAGTGCACTCTCTGGGTCGTTCAAAAGGTGATTAGCATTTGGCTCCCAGCATACTGGGTATTAACTTAATTGATCTCACAGGATGGAAGGCTGAGTCAACCTTGATGCCCATCAGGATCTAACGTGCATCAACAGCAGTTTTGGCTGCAGTAGAGGAGTTTAACCACTGCTCTACCAGGACTCTTAATTCCTTCCCTTCTCATCTTGCTCAGTTACCAGAAATAAAGCTATATACTATGTCAGCACCCCACACTTGGGAAATGAGATGTGTTGTTTCTGGAAACAACATCCTTGTAGAATTTGATTATGGCAAGACACTGAGTGTGGAAGAGCAAGTGACTGATTGGTCCAGCAATTTATATGGCTTCATTTTCACTGATATGTCGATGATGCCATATAAATTGCCGTACCAATCACTGATGTATCAGAGGGATTCGCAGCGCCATTAAGAAGACAAGACCAAAAACCCAAAACAAGCATGGTTTAAAATAGTGCTGTGGCAGGAAAACCTCCCTGACTTACAGATGGGTGTGCTTCAGACAAAGACCCCTCTTGCTCCTGCAAGTGTCAGGGTGGGGAGAATAAGTGAGTATCTGGAGCCTGGCAATGCCCATGTACTTGACACACTGGATTGTGGATGCAGGCATGGCCTTAAAGGCAGGCATTCTCTTTCCTGGCCTTATTTCAGATTCGCAGATTCACTTATGCATCCATAAAGATGACACTAGTTAATTCCAATTGCAGACATTTTGTTTTGTTTTCTCCTTTCCATCCTCTGCTTGCAGTCTGCTAATTATCCCTAATAAAAGTTTGCCTTTGCCTATCTTGGTCCTTCAACTTTCATTGTAGATTTTTAAAAGTATGAAAATAGCTACAGTCAAGTATTTGGTGATGCTTTCTCCCTAAATTCTAGCTGGTGCACTAGAGCACACCTTTTAAATCATAATAACGTGCTGTCAAGTCAATTCTGATGCCGGCTCTCTTTGCAGGAGATTCAGCGATGAATTAAATTTCCAACCCCTGGCTTCACAGTCAGATACAGTACCTCTACAAAAACAGGTCACAATTAATTTGTTTCCAAAGATATGGTTAGATTGCTGCAACAAACACAGTACAGAATCTGCTAATATCTTAAAGTTAGACAAATTTATGGTGTAACACAAGAGCTGATTACATACAGCAAATAAAGTAGATCATAGTTCATGAATATTTAAGTCATAACATGTACTGTATACATATTTAAGGTGGCAGAGGAATCAACTGTTTTAGTTCTTATTAAGTACATAGAAACTATAGTGTAGCAGTTAACCATTCAAGATCAAACTCCCCTTAGTAATCTCAAATGTTACTTGGAATGTTAATAAAGCTGTAACATTCTGGCAATTTATCTGCTTATGAAACAAATACAGTAATACCTCATACAAAGTCCGCTTCGTACAACATCGAATTCATACAACATCGCCTAATTCCTTGAAAAGAGTTGCCTCATACAAAGTCACTGCGACTTTGTATGAGGCATTGTGGTTTTTCCCAGGTTCCATTGTGCCTGGGCAGTATAAAAGGCAGGACGCATACATGCATTGCTCTTGTGGGTTTTGCATGAGACGAAGAGTGTTTAGGAGTGGTTTTGAGCGCAATTTTAATTGTTTGGTGATTGCTGCTGTTTGAATGATTAACACTGTGCTGCATGATGGGATATGTTGGCATCCATTTTGTCCTTCCATCCAGTAATTGTTTACAGTAGCTTGTACAAAATGGATGATCGGCCGCATGGCTGCAGATTAACACTGTGCTGCATGATGGGACATGTTAACTTTTAAACTTGCACTTCATAAAGTTTTCAAAAGTTAAAAACTTGTTATATGGTTTGTCCTCTAAAATCAGGGTTGTTTGACATGTTTTTGTAATGTTTTTAGCCTTTAGACAATGATTTCTTAAAGTTCTGTCAGTTTCCCGTCTGTTTCCTTGACTTTGCCCTGAAGTCTATGCTGTTACAGTACAATGTATCTCTATGGAAACGACGTTGTACGAGGCATCGCAGCAAGGATTTGGACGTTGTATGAGGCATCGCGGCTAGGATTTTGCATGCCTCATACAAAGTCCAAATCCGTACAAAGTCCAAACTTGTGGAACCAAGTTTGGACGTTGTATGAGGTATCACTGTAACTGTCTTAACAATGTAATAAGAGTGACACTGGTAATTTCATATCTAGCCTTATTATGACTGAGGAAGGATATTACACAATATAAACTCATTTTGGAATCATTACACTTTCCTTTATGCATTCTCTAGTATACACAATCCCATGTGATATGAAGTTGATAACATGTATCTTTAAGGTTAACATTCTTTAGTTACCAAATTCAGCCCAGTTGTTTTTGTGAGTTGTGTGAGATAACAGATTTTATGGAACACACAGAAATAAATGTACTCAAAGGTTAACAAAAGCTTCTGTGATTACAGATGTGGCAAAACAAACAAACAAAAAGAATCAATGTCCAGTTTAAAGAAGAATCACATTTTAATTGAATAGATAGAGGTTTGATCTCTGTAAACAATGAGAAAGCTTGAAGCTGGATACTAAGAAAATATGTTCAATAATTAGCTACTGAAGTGGCATTTGCTTTCAATGCATTGTATTGTTTGTAAGCAGCCCTGACCTGAGTCGCTACGGCGAGTGGGAGGCAATATAAATTTGAACTAATAAATAAATAATAATAAATAAATGCAACGTAAACTTAAACCAAACTAAATATGGTTTCTCTGGTGTTGCTGTAATATTAACAATAGCATAATGTTGGTGATCTGTTATAGATAAAACAAAATACTAGCTTTTGTATAGGTTTTGTTCTGCTTGTGTCATTCTTTAATTAAAATCTAAAACAATTTATTGTACTTTGCTATGTAATATCTTCCCTGAATTTTATTAAATTTAAATGAAACTTGTGCTTATACTACAGCACATAAAAATTCTAATTTTTCAAGCAGACACCAGCAAATTGTCAAAGTTAATACTGCATATGAACTTAAATCATGTTTATTTTTATTTTGAAGAAACATGATTTGTCATAATTTTTATAGCTTGAATGGATAGCTCAGTGAGAAGGATCACATGACTGAAGAGTCATCATACAGGGGGAAGCAGGGGAAGAGTGTGGTTTGGGGCAAGCTACAATGTCACGCCTAACCCAGCTGAGCCTTCTTCTTCTGAAGAGGAGGAAGAGGAGGCTTCAGACTGTGCAGGGGGAAGCTAGGCCAAAGGAAGTCTTGTCAGATTCCAGCAACTTTGGCAAGACTCCCTCAGAAGGTCAGGAGAATAAGGCAAGGACTTTGCCACTCAAAGCTGAAGATGACCCAGGTCCTCTCAATCCAAAGCATCATGGTCAGCTTCTTCTTCTTCCGTGTCTAGGTCAGACGTGAAACTGCCAGAATGAAGCCACCTTAGGTGAATCCATTTCGTAGTTCCTTTCACCTGACCTAGCATGAGAAAGATTAGCCGACACAATAAGGTTACCATTGCCTGGGGTATGCCCAGTTGTGGTTCAAAAATACCACCATCTTCAAGGAGGCTCTTTCTGTGTACCCATCATGGCAAACCTTTTAAAAAATACTCATTGCAAATCAAAGGCACATGGGAAGGCTATGAATTTCCCCCTTGAAGTTTTGTTGAATGACTAATTGCAACAAACACAGCAGTCCCCTTGATTAGGAAGATTCTTCAGCTGTAACTTTAGATCACGACTCACCTTGCTACTGGTGTTTTCCTTGGACCTCCTTGAATCTTGCACTTGCAGGTTTTACACACTTCTTCACAACATACATGACCTCAGAGTGTCCCAGAAGAAAAGAATGGTAAGCCCTTTCTCAAAAAACCATGGAAAGAGTCCCTGTAGATCAGAATTGACTCAACAGCATGTTGTTGTTTGGTGTAGTATAGACAGTTGATTTATAAATATACAGAATATTAATTTGTTGTTAAAGTGTTATGCATACTGATTAGACTTCAAGCATGATATAAAAAAACATATTTATCTCTGTTTATTAAAGCAGTTGAAGATAAATCAGAGGAGGTAAAATTAAGCACCTTTTGAAAACCATCTTCTGCTTTTTCAGCCTACTTACGCCGAACGGCCACCAGGTCTGTTTGCTCATCCATTCACATTTTGGTAGGATAAAAATCAGCAAGAAAAAAATGGGAGAAGCTTCATATAAACTCTTAATATTGTCTTTTTAAATTCTTTGTCTTAAATAGATCAGCACGGAAAGATGGGACTGTCTCTGAATTGGAAACTAAAATTCACCTCTACTGGGCAAAATGCCTAATGGGTTGCTGCTGTTTTTAAATAAAAGGATATGGAACAATTTTATCATCTTCCTCCTCCTTTTCTGATATTCTAGTCTTCTTAGGTTCTTCCTATTTAACTCCTGTAACCTACCTCTGCGGGTAGAATGAACCATGTGGGAGGCTTTAGTTTAGGGGAATAAATGTCTCCCCTTCAATGCTGTGAGGAGGAATCTCTGCTGGATTACAACCCCAGCTCTTTTGTTAAAAAGGTTGAATGCAATATATCATCTCAGCGTATGCTCCCAACTGACAATTCTTTTAGTTTTTAAAAATTATTCTCTCTTGAGCCACTTGTGCCATCACATTCTATTAACTAGTTTATTTTATTATCCATTCATTATTTCTTCATGTATTCATAATGTTGTCCAGAAAAGAAAGAAAACTAAAGCAAAAGGTTATGGTTGAAGCTATATGCCCCACAAAAAACTGAGAAATTAAGACCATTGATTTACCATCTCCTCACATGGACACACTAACATACCTTTCTTCTATCCAAAGGGGGTGGGGGGTGGGGAGGCACCATGCTCAGCCACTTTATCAAAACACCATCAGTCTTATAAAAATGCAGGGACATTACTAGTGACATGAAAAAGCTGAAGTGAAACATATGCTTTGATAGTACCAGCATCACTAAATATCTGTTTTGGAGCATACCCTATTCACAATCCTATAATCATTAGCACTCAAGTTGACCTAATCCATATTTGGAGGGAGGAAGTCTTATGTTTAATAATTTTAGACCTAGGTAAGCATAGTTTATTTCTGTCTTTTAGGGGAATTAAAGAATGGCACTCATCTCTTTGCTGGGGAAGGTATAGCTTCAATCATAACTTACTTTTAACTGAAGGTTTTCCCCCTCTTGGAGAATTTCCATCCTTTTGAAATACAGAAACATATAGGCGACCATATTGGGGAAAGAAAGCCTGTCCTTTCAGATAAATTAAAAATGAGAGAAAGGTCATTGTATAAACAAAGCCAAAAGACACCAGAAACATAAAACTTTAGACTCACTGGTACAAAAGCAGACCACCTTTCTCCAACCAGTTTTTTTTTTTCTGATGTTGTTCCTTCTACTCATTCCAGCAACCTTCCTCAGACAACATCTCATATTCGTGGTGACTAATTTTTGTTTATGCTTTGTTGTAAGTGTCCATGTTTGGCACTGGAAACATGAGGCAGGAATGAATATGCTTTGTAAGAGTGGGGGGTGAATGTGGCTGTGCTAAATCTCTGACATGTGGGCACACCACTCCTTAGATTAGCACATCAACTGTGAAACTTCTACTGTGAAGGTTTTGATTCTAAGTTCATGTCTTTCATAATAAAGCAAGCATCCAAAGATTGTCACATGCCAGGTCTTAAGACACTCTGCATGTAATTCAGCAGGTTTCCTGTGCAACAGACCAGCATGGACAACTCAGAAGACTAGATTCTATGCCCAGCTGACAAGGAATGTCATCAATACGATTTACACCCTGTAGAGTCATGTGCTCTCTCAGATCAGTATCAGTTTACATCATCTGGGTGTCAATGTTGCAACAATAGCAAACAAGCAAGCTTGTCTTATTTTATAAGCTTTATTAACTACATTGCTTCTAAATTAAATCTCCATGGTATTTCAAAGGCTTGGAAAACATAACATATATCTGGGTTCAAAACTCTCGACAGTAACACACTGTTATGATAAACTGCAGTATGCACTTAAAAATATGAAACGTGCATGCAGGAAAATAAAATTAAGAATCCAAAGTGCAATATCAAAAGCACATGAAATAATGCTTAAAAATAAAGGCTCAATTGCATTGTGAAATGCCAACAGCATACAATTTAAACAGTAGTGTAAATCTAATCAAAAGTTATATATCTTTAATAATTTAAAGCACTTCTCAAGCTATAAACCTTAAAAGTTAAAAAATGAAGCATTTCTCAGCTAAGTGGCTAAGACACTGACTGGGAGGCGGAAGGTCAGAAGTTTGATTCCCGAGTACAGCAGGACGGAATGAGCTCCCGTCTTTGTCCCAGCTACTGCCAACCTAGCAGTTTGAAAGCAGGAAATTGCAAGTAGATAAATAGGGACCACTTTGGTGGGAAGGTAACAGCGTTCCGTGCGCTTTGCTGTCTAGTCATGCCTGCCACATGACCAAAGAAACATCTGCAGAAGCAGACAGCGCTGGCTCTTCGGCTTTGGAACAGATGTGAGCACTGAACTCTAGAGTCGGATACGACTGGCTTTCGAACAAGGGAAACCTTTACCTTTACCATTACTAAGCCGGATGTCATCTAGTCCTTTTAATTCATTTTTGTTTTATATATATTAACTTTTGTTTTAGATATATTAATTTTAGCTTCATATGTTACGATATGCAACATAAAGATGTTTTTAATACAGTATATTGTTGGTAACTGCCCAGAGTGGGGATGAATCGCCAAGTGGGTGGGATATAATAATAATAATAATGATAATATAGGAGGCAGAAGGTCAGTTCAATTCCCGAATACTGCAGGATGGAATGAGCTCCCGTCTTTGTCCCAGCTCCTGCCAACCTAGCAGTTTGAAAGCAAGAAATTACAAGTAGATAAATAGGGACCACTTCGGTGGGAAGATAACAGTGTTCCGTGCGCTCTGTCTCTGGTGTCTAGTCATGCCTGCCACATGACCACAGAAATGTCTGCTAACACAGACAGCGCTGGCTCCTCAGCTTTGGAACAGAGATGAGCACTGAACTCTAGAGTCGGATACGATTGGCTTTCGAGCAAGGGAAACCTTTACCTTTACCATTACTAAGCCTTTTAAGCATAATTTGAGTAATATGCAGAAAGTTTTTTAAACATTACTGAGCTCTTGCCTGCTTTGCTGTGGTTCAGTTGCACAGTCGATTCCAACCCTTTGCGACCCCATGGACCATTGCACGCCAGGCACCCCATTCCTCCACCATCCTCCTCAACCCACCCAACTCTGTGCCCATTGCGTCAACAATACCATCTAGCCGTCATTTTCTGCCACCCCTTCTTCTTTTACCCGCAACCTTTACCAGCATCAAAGCTTTCTCGAGTGAATCCTCTCTTCTCTTCTCATTTGATGTCCAAAGTACTTGCCTGCTTTAACTATTGAGAATACCATGAAGTTGATATTATGATGGCATCTGAAAGGAAGCCAATGCTCCAGCTACTACCTGCTGCCATTTTCAACTTGAAGTCCCCACTTAAGCTTAGGCTTCCCTCTGCATTCACTGATTGCACACACTAGGTAAAGGTCACCCTTGCTTGAAAGCCAGCCATATTCGACTATAGGGTTCAGTGCTCATCTCTGTTTACAAAGAGCCAGCATTGTCTGCATTTGCAGATGTTTCTGTGGACATGTGACAGGCATGACTAGACACTGGAGTACACAGAATGCTGCTTACCTTCTCACCAAAGTGATACCTATTAATCTACTTGCAATTTTTTGCTTTTGAACTGCTAGGTTGGCAGGAGCTGCAACAGAGATGGGAACTCACTTCATTGTGCAGGACTCTGGTCTTGAACTGCTGACCTGCTGACCTTCCAGTCATCAAGTTCACCGTCTTCACCACTAAGCCACTGCAATTACACACTAGATGGTGCTATTAGAAATACTTCCTTTATAGTAAAATGAGGACTTTCTTTCTCTTACTCTATGTGCCTTACTCTTTGTGTCATGCTACATCATTCATTGTTTTATATCTACTCTTCAGCTTATAGCTGTGATGGTGAACCTTGGCACTCCAGATGTTCTTGGACTTCAATTCCCAGAAGTCCAAGCTCCCATGAATCTGCATGAATGGGTTGTGATTCATCCTGCCTGCACCGCCCTCGTCGCTCCTGAAAGTGGAAGTAAAACGTGCCCGTACGGTGGTTCAGTTGCACAGTCGATTCCAGGATTGACGAGGGCAGCGCGGGCAGGATGAATCACAGTAAACCCATTCATGTGGATTCATGGGGGCTTGGGCTTCTGGGAATTGAAGTCCAAGAACATCTGGAGTGCCAAGGTTCATCATCACGGGCTTATAGTAAACCGTGAGAAACAAAGATCTCTCTGGCATTTCTATTTTCCTTTTAATGGCCTTGCTTAGTAGAAGACCATGAGAGCTATCTCCTAAAGACCGTCTAGGCCAGTGGTTCCCAAGTCAATACATTGGTTAATCAGTGCTTCGGCTGACTAAGGAATACAGTAAAACCCCAACTTACAAATGCCTCAAGTTACATAAAATTCGACTTACAAAACGATTTTATGCTAAAACCATGGCCCGATTTACATGATTTCCTATTGGTCTGCTTTGAGTTACATAAAGATTCTTTTTCTTATGGGTTTGCTTCGAGTTACGTAAAAATTCATTTCCCTATGGGTTTGCTTCGATTTACATAAAATTTTCATTTTTCCTAGTGGTTTGCTTCGAGTTACATAAAAAATAATTTTTCTTATGGGTTTGTTTCAAGTTACAAAAAATTCAATTTAAACAAAAGCCTACGGCATGGACTTTTTCATAAGTAGGGGTTTTTACTGTATATAAAATCCCATTCAATTTGCAGGAACTGTATCCTGTTCATGGGGGTAAAACTGGATCCAAGTTAATACACTTTCCTTTGGAAAAGGTGTGATGCTGCTGTGATTTATATTCCAATTGCCTTTCTGAATTCGGAGTTTTGTGGTTCTAAGATATCATAAAAAACTTTACTTTTATCAAAGCTCTCTCTGATGAAAAGAAGATCTTCTACAGAATAGTCATCATGTTTTCCTGCCCAAATGGTCAGGGTGTATCTGTAACAAGAGTTTCCAACACTTTTTAAAAAAATTCCCCCACACACAAGCAATTAAAGCAAGCCATACAAATAGAGCAGTGACATTCAGAATGTTATAATTAATATATTCACATGATTAAAAACAACTTTATCCAATGAATACAGTAGTCATGCATATGAGAAAAGCAAGCACAATCTACTTTAAAAGCTTCACAATTCAGTTTACCTAAAGTTGTACTACTGACAATAAAAGAATTAAAAACCAGTGAATCAATTTTTAAGATATTTTACCTCAATGTTAAAATGACGAATGGTTAGTTTAAAACAGACTGTCTGGCCAGGTTATCCTGCTATGGTAATAGAGTAGACCATACTGCCAGCGACTCAACTTCAAGTGTCAGATGGCAGTTAACTAACCTGACAAACCTGAGGACTAATGGCCTTGAGTGCCAAAGCCCACAGGGAAGGGCAATGATCCCCAAGTGGATTGAATCCATCTTGATGGAGGGCAGCAGCTTCATCAATACTGGTCTGGGGCTTACGAGGACTTTGCGTGCCAAAAAGGCTCAGGACCATAAAGTGACTCTGTGCTCGACTGCTCCGGCTGCTGGAAAAACCACGCTAGGTCAAAGAGGCCACTGGACAAGCCACCCATGGCTGCTTTGGCCGCCATTTCTGCCGCTTCCACTGCCACCGACTCAGTTCTTGTCCCCTCCACTTCGCTTGCCATGTCCCTAATGGCACTCCATAGCAGGGCAGATGTTGTAAGGCTTACAACATCCACCCTGCTACGGAGCACTGTTAGGGACATGCCAAGCCAAGCGGAGGGGACAAGGATCAAGGCAGTGGTGATGGCCGCAGCAAGGGCTTGGGCCATATGATTTGATGCAGTGGGCCGGATCCAGCCCACGGACCATAGTTTGGGGACCCCGGCACTAGGGTATCACATAACAGCTGCTTTGAAAGAAACCGCAGTAAATTACAAGTAACTTTATTTTGAAAGTATCTGTGCTGTTTGCATGGGTATGAAAATAAGTTATAATACCTAGAAAACTACTATATATGGCTAAACAAACAGTATAGAAAATACCTGTTGGACAGCTGTAACAACCACTGGAGTTCAGGAATTGACTGGCGTACCAAAGCAGCTCTTACAGGAAATGTCACTGGTTGAGTGAGATGTCCACATATTGCTTCCATCTCCTGTACCATTGCTGAACTATAGCCTACAAAAAGAACAAACAATGCAGAATTCAAGGACCGAATCATCAGATCTGTGGCCTCTCTTGATGTGTAGCTTATGATAACAAAATAGAGTCTGGAAGAATTTTAGTTGATTGAATTATATTGATAATATGGCAGTTAGATTGATAATAATATTTAATTATACTTGGGGCTCATCAACACTGAGCATTTCTTAAACTCTCTTTGCACCAATGATCCCCAGTATTGCATCCCAGTGCCCACATGAGGCTAGGATGAAACTAGGTCAACAGAGTCACATCAGGACAAACCCCTTTGCGTCCCAACTGACAGCAATGTATTTTTGTTTTGCTTTACTCTGAATTGATCCAGTGCACAATCTGCTTGTGTGGACCCCACTATGGAGCAGATTGTGCTGGTCTTCATACTTGATGGGTAGGGGGGTCAGTGAATGACGTTTCTTTGTGGGCGTATTTCTGCTCATCATACTCCACATTTCAACACATTACAGCTGTTCCTATTTAAGGTTTCTTGCGATTTCCACTGCTTCATAGCTGGCATCCCTCCACCAAAATTCTGTCGAAAAAGTGCTGCTCAGAAAGAGTGGGTCAAAGCAAGATCCTCAGAAACACGCCTGCTATTTGATCACCAACCACCAAAGCAGAGACTGAAATCAAGGCATAGCTTCCTCACAACTTCTGCCCCTCCAATCAACCAGCCCCCACAGACTGCCTTAGAACTATGAAAGGAGAGCAAGGAACTAACAAATAACTGGGCAGAACCACAACTCTCTACCGCCTGGCCAAGAACAACCATGGCCTGTGCGGAAAGCTTTAAATAGACTGCATGCAGGGGTAGGAAGATCAAGGCTAATCTGAGAAAGTGGGTGCTCCCTGCAGATGACAGCTTGTGTGAATGCGGAGAAGTACAAACTATCTCCCATATGATACAATGCACATGATGCTCCTCAACATGCACTGAGGAGGACCTTCCTTATGTTGGCAAGAGGAAATGCTGTTGAAGTGGCCTGATATTGGGCAGATGTCATCTAGCCCTTTTTAATTCTATTTTGTTTTAGATGTGTTAATTTTAGCTTTGTATGTTATTATTAAGGACTGCAGTGGCTCAAGTGGCTAAGACGCTGACTGAGAGGCGGAAGGTCAGCAGTTCGATTCCCGAGTACTGCAGGATGGAATGAGCTCCTGTCTTTGTCCCAGCTCCTGCCAACCTAGCAGTTCGAAAGCAAGAAATTGCAAGTAGATAAATAGGGACCACTTTGGTGGGAAGGTAATAGCGCTCCACGCGCTCCAGTGTCTAGTCATGCCTGCCTCATGACCTTTGAAACGTCTGCAGAATCAAACAACGCTGGCTTTTTGGCTTTGAAACAGAGATGAGCACTACACCCTAGAGTCGGATACGACTGGCTTTCGAGCAAGGGAAACCTTTACCTTTACTATGTTATTATAAGCTGATGGTGCATCAGACATGAATAAAGAAAGCTGTTTCTGAGTTCTGCTTTCAATTTTTAAAGAAAGGTGATCACTTTCTCATTGTAGCACTAAAGGAAATTCTTACCTTTATTGCATTTTAAACTAATCCATCCAGTTGTCCATCCCAATGATAAGGTTACATCAGGGAAAAACGACATCACTATGTCTAAAAATCTCTTTGGCTCAATGACACAGTTGCTTCCATTTGGTCCAGGAAGAATATCTGCATTAATCCAAACAGGCTGTCTGAGTTTTCTGTTTCTAAGAAGCCTCATTGATGGTTGCACAGCTGCCAGGCTATAAACGGAAGATGACACAGTTTTAATATAGTCATACGGGGGAAGTGCAATATATTTTATAGCACCCACTTGAATATCAGATGTAGAGAGTCTGCCTCATTCCAGATGCTCTTAGACTACACCCTCATCTCCTTGCACTCTTAGCCATGCTGACTACAGCTGATGATGATTCAAATAAAACATCAACTGGGTGGGTCAACACTTCACCAGGGTAGAAAATTGGAATACAGTATATGATAAAATCTATTCACACAATGCTACAGATCCTCAAATAGCTGAAGGTCTGGTTCAGCAAAATTGGCACTGATAACATACAGAATGTAAAATAAACGTGTTGTGTCCTAATAGTGTAACCTTCTACATGTGATATCAATGTATCTGAACCAATGTAACCTTGCCAATGAGTAACAATGTAACCTTCAGCTGTATCATATAAACCCTGTAATAGGACGCGAGCTAATGACCACCAGCTGGCAGCAGCGAGCGTCCAAGCTCTCTTGGTTCAAACCCATCAAAGACTGCAGCGCGGGAAGCTTCCCGCCGCTACCTACACCTGGACAAGAAGGGCGTGACCAACCATGACGTCACGCGGACCAGTAGCCAACGGGCTACCGTGGAGCCACATTCAAATATGTTCCTACCATATATATAGAGCTGTTCGTCCGCCATTACCTCATGTTCCCTCTGTCCACCATGCAATAAACCTGAGTTAACCCAGCCTTTGGCTGTGCCTTGTGTCTTGACTCTCATATACCAAATTGGCGACGAGGATGGGATGATGGATCCCCACGGAGCCAGGACACAGAGCGGGTTCAACATCACCAAACCGCAAGACTGGGAGCTTTTTGAGATGGACTTCCAGGCGGCACTGGTGGAGCTCAAAGTCAAAGAAGACGACGAGGAAAGGAAGAGGGCCATCCTCACCCGCATGCTTGGGATGGAAACCAAGCGGACGCTGGTGGGCATCCTTGCACCGAAGAAGATGAGCGATTTCAAAGCCGGTGACATCATGAAAATGCTGCGTGAGCGTTTCCGGCCCTCGAGGGCAATGTTTCCCGCTCGGAGTGCGTTTTGGAGGCGAGTTCAAGCGCCGGACGAGTCGGTAGAAGCCTTTGTAACGGCTATGAGGGTAGCCGCCGCCCCCTGCAAATGGGACCACATCCTAGAGATGGCCCTCAGGGACGGAGTGCTGTGTGGCCTGAAGGACAAGGAAGTACAGCGCAGCTTGATGAACAAGGAGCCACCACCCACACTGGAAGAGGTTGTAGAGGCCGCGGAAGCCGCGGAATCCACGAATGCTGGAGTAGACGAGATGCACAAGTGGCGTGAGTGGCGTCCGAGGGCCGGCAAAGCGGAAAACTCGTCGCACGGGAAGTCCGGTCAGTCGGTGCATGCAACCCGACCGACCTCGAAATCGTCTTCAGAAAGCAGCGATGGCGAGGAGGTCCAGAAGGTCCGGAGAGGCGGGCGCCGCTGCGATGGTTGCGGAGCGGCCCATGAGCGCGTGAAGTGCCCATTCAGGAAAGCCGAGTGTTTCAACTGTGGACGTCGGGGGCACATCGCCAAGGCGTGCAGGAAATGGAAAGAGGGCCGGAGACAGTCGCAAGACCGTTCAACCAGACCGGACCGTCCAGCGAGGTCCAAAGATGGCGCCCGGGCCACGAGGAAGCAGGACGGCGTGGGCCGCATCTCGGACGACAGCGAGGGCGACGCTCCTGTGTTCAACGTGTCTGCGGGACAGCCCCATTACTTTGTTGAGGTACTAGTACAAGGGACTCCTATTAGGATGGAAGTTGACTCGGGGTCCTCCTATTCCATAATCCCCCAGAGAGAGTTCTTGAAACTCGACCCCCACGTGCGGCCCAAACTTAAAGCGTTGAGGGCCACACTACGGGACGTTCAGGGGAACAGCATTCCAGTGTTGGGGGTCGGAACGTTCCGAGTTCGCTTTAAGAGACATTCTGCGGAACTTCCCCTAGTGGTGCTAAAGGGGGGGAGTTGTAGCCTCCTCGGAACACAGTGGTTTCAGCCCTTAGGCCTGTTCATAGGGGGGTGCATGCAGTAGGCGAGGACCCAATACAAGCAGTGTGTGACGCACACCCCGCCGTTTTTAAAAGTGGACTGGGAAAGTTCAAGGGACCCCCTGTAGCCTTCGACTTAGACCCGGAGGTCCGCCCGATAAGACTTAAACCACGCAGGGTACCGTTCGCACTTAAGGACAAAATAGAGGCGGAACTGGACAAACTGGTGGGTCAAGGAATTCTCGTTCCTGTGGATTCCGCGGAGTGGGAGACTCCAATTGTAACAGCACTGAAGGCTAACGGGGAGGTGCGCATTTGCGCTGATTATAAGTGTACCATTAATAAGGCAATCCGCCCTAATGCATACCCGGTGCCAGTGGTCAGCCACCTTCTGGCCAGGCTGAATGGGGGAAAGTGTTTCGCTAAACTCGATTTAGCACAGGCCTACCAGCAACTCCCGGTAACCCCCGCCACAGCGGCGGCACAAACAATAGTCACACATAAGGGGGCGTTCCAGGTGTCGAGGTTACAGTTCGGCGTGAACTCGGCACCTGGCATTTTTCAATCGCTAGTGGAACGCCTCCTGAAGGGGTTGGAGGGGGTGTTGCCATATTTTGATGACGTGTTGATAACGGGGGGGAGTAAGGCCGAGCTGGCCCACAGATTGGATAAGGTCCTGGCCGTGTTCGAGAAAGCGGGACTGCGACTGAGAAAAGACAAATGTGTATTTTTCGAAACAGAGGTTGAGTTTTTAGGGTTCCGTGTCACGCCCGAGGGAATTAGGCCGTCCAAATCTAAGGTAGCCGCCATCATGAAAGCCCCTCGCCCCACTTCCAAAACCGAGCTTCAGTCCTTTCTGGGGCTTCTCAATTTCTACCATACCTTCCTTCCACGGAAGGCGTCGGTTGCCGAGCCGCTCCATCGGCTACTTAAAAAAGAGGAAAAATGGCTGTGGGGTGACGAACAGGAAAGAGCGTTCACAGAGTTAAAGCAACTCCTCACATCCGAGGCAATCCTGACTCATTTCGACCCCAAACGGCCCATAGTTTTGGTCTGCGATGCATCCCCGGTGGGGGTGGGGGCGGTGCTTTGCCACGTGTTAGACGACGGAAGGGAGGCCCCGATAGCGTTTTATTCAAGGTCCCTGTCCCAAGCAGAGCGGAATTACGCACAGACCGATAGGGAGGCACTAGCGATAGTAGCGGGAACCAAGAAATTTCACGATTTTCTCTATGGTCGGCCGTTCAAGATCGTTACGGATCACAAGCCCCTGTTAGGAATCTTCACTGCAAATAAGCCCACGCCACAGATCCTGTCCCCGAGGATGCTGCGGTGGGCTATTTTTCTTAACGCATATCAACATGAGTTAGAATACCGGCCAGGGAAGGAAATCAGCCATGCAGACGCGCTCTCACGGTCGCCGTTACCCTTGTCGGACGACCAGAAGGCAGGGGTAAGAAGAGACCGCCAGGTATTGCTAATAGAGGTCTTGGAGTCACCCCCGATAGTACCGGCCGACATTGCCAGGGCGACCGGAAAGGACAGAACACTAGGGAAAGTATGCTCGTGGGTGCAGAAGGGGTGGCCGGCGTCATCCCCAGGCGCGTAATTCGACCCATTTTTCCGAAAGCGAGTAGAATTGTCTTTAGAGAGGGGGTGCCTTTTGTGGGGCCAACGGGTGGTGGTTCCTACGTCCCTGCGGCCGAAGGTGCTAAAGCTGTTGCACGTCAGCCACCCGGGAATCGTCCGTTCCAAGGCGTTGGCCCGGAGTTACTTCTGGTGGCCCCAGCTGGACGCCGACATAGAGCAGATGGTTGGCACTTGTGAGGCATGTCAATGCTCTCGACCGGAGGTGGCCCGCCTACCGCATAGGGAATGGGACGCAGCAAGGGGACCGTGGTCCAGGGTGCACGTAGATTTTGCTGGCCCATTCCGGGGAACCATGTTTCTCCTGGTGGTGGATGCATACTCAAAGTGGCTGGAGGTCATTCCGGTAAAGAGCACATCCTCCGCCACTACCATTCGCCAGCTAAGGAGGGTCTTTTCCACGTTCGGCTTACCCGACACTTTGGTCAGCGATAACGCCAGTTGTTTCACGTCCGCTGAGTTCGCAGCATTCATGGAGGCAAATGCAATTCGGCATGTCACATCCGCGCCGTTTCACCCGGCCACGAATGGCCAAGTGGAACGGTTGGTGCGCACCACAAAAGATGCGCTGCGGCGCATGGGCTCGGGAGATCTAAATCACCAAGTTTGTCAATTTCTATTAGCGTATAGAGTGACCCCCTTAGCGTCTGGATACTCGCCGGCTGAGCTGCTGATGCGGAGGAAACTGACCACGCTTTTGTCCAGGCTAGACCCGTCGAGGGTCGAGGACAAAGGGAAGAACATAGGGTTAGCGGTCTCGAAAGGTTTCGGCGTAGGCGATCCTGTACACTGCAGGAACTATGCCAACGCAGGCCCAGCCTGGGTGCCAGGGACGATAATAGAACAGACGGGGCCAGTGTCCTATCGGGTAGAAACTAGCACCGGCCTCCTCTGGAGGAGGCACGCTGACCAACTGAGGCACCGAGTGAGCGAGGGGCCGACCAGTGGGGCACAGCGACAGGATTCAGCGATAGGGTTCTCCCCCACCCGTTTAGCCCAAGGGGGAGACAGGGGGGAAAGCAGCGAGCCCGACTCATATCCTTTTGATACCCCAGTTCTATCCGACCCCGGGGGGAGGGAAAAGGAGTATGCGGCCGCCGCTGCCGCTTCCCCCGAATCCGATTTTGATTTTGATTTTGCTAGCCGGGGGGGGGTTTCGGAGTGTTCCCCCACCCATCCAAGCGAGAAGAGGGGTTTTTCGTTAGCCCCCAGTGCCCCCGGTTCTTCCCAAACAAAGCACACACCTCCCAACAAAGCCGCGGAGCCGCGGCAAACCACTAACAAGTCATCCTCTCCGATTGCAGGGCAGGAAGCCAGGGAGCAAGGAGGAGGGAGCGAAGCCGGGGCAGGGCAGCCCGCGCCGAGACCCCAGCGTGTTCGAAATAAGCCATCTTGGCTGAGAGACTTCGTCTCATCTTAGGGGGGAGGAGTGTTGTGTCCTAATAGTGTAACCTTCTACATGTGATATCAATGTATCTGAACCAATGTAACCTTGCCAATGAGTAACAATGTAACCTTCAGCTGTATCATATAAACCCTGTAATAGGACGCGAGCTAATGACCACCAGCTGGCAGCAGCGAGCGTCCAAGCTCTCTTGGTTCAAACCCATCAAAGACCGCAGCGCGGGAAGCTTCCCGCCGCTACCTACACCTGGACAAGAAGGGCGTGACCAACCATGACGTCACGCGGACCAGTAGCCAACGGGCTACCGTGGAGCCACATTCAAATATGTTCCTACCATATATATAGAGCTGTTCGTCCGCCATTACCTCATGTTCCCTCTGTCCACCATGCAATAAACCTGAGTTAACCCAGCCTTTGGCTGTGCCTTGTGTCTTGACTCTCATATACCAAAAAACGGAATACAGGTTTGTGTCTGCTGTATCTGTTTTTCGGGGCCATTGTGGATGGGCACTTTCAAGGTCCATGATGCCCCTACTCCTGGTTCTTTGTCATTAAATCAAACTGGATAATCTTTCAACCAAGAATGCCTGAAAAAGTCTAATGAATTCAGGGTCACATAGTTGGCTCTTTTTTGGTCTCTTCCTCAATTTTTCTTCAGAAAGGTTGACCTGAGAGTGGCCATTTCAAAATCATGCTTCAGTGGAGCTAGACCCTGAAATTCCCACTCTAACCACTATACCACACTATACAGGTATAACATATATGATAAATAAAAGAAAACGTATGATATTTTAAGGTTCTTACTTTCTTCTCAAATTTGGTATATCTTTTGTATGCAATGTTATAGATTCAAGCTGCAGGTGTCTCTATTTTTAATGTTGCTAATGTTAAACTGATAATCTTAACCATGCCTGTAATTTTCACACTAGATGCCTCTTTTATTACAGAATCAACAGCACTGTGGAATATAAATTACAGTATCTAAATTAAAGGAAGGAAGGAAGAGCTAGAAAATTAAACAGTAATAAATCTGAGACTGCAAATCAAGTCTGAATAGAATGATCATTACAGAAAAAAACTGAGAAATGTGGGAGGGGAAAATGTTTATCCTAACTTTCATGCACTATGGATTAAGGTGTAAATTGCAGCATTCCAGTAATACAATATTATTAAAATACCACTGGAGACAACAGAACACCACTTCGAATACAATCATAAGTTTGATAACTCAGAATTAAGTCCTAATAAATTCAATAGTACTGTACTTATTTCTGTGTTTGTACTGTAGTTGAAATCTTACATACAGTATTAATCTTACATACAGTATTAGTAACACAAAATCTGCCCCCCAATACCTTTTAAAATCAAGCTTGATGCCCTTGTTAGTGTTTCCAACTTCATTTAGCCACTCCATCAAAGTATTATCGCTACTTGTTTCTGGTGGATGAGCCATGACTGGTTCACTACTTCCTCCTCCTTCACAAAGGAGGACATCCGCCTCTATCATGTGAGCAGCACCTGTGCATTGACAAAAACAAAGAAAAGCAGAGCTGTGATAAAGTCATCTAGATAAAAATGACTATTTTCCATCATCAAAGCATCTTCAGAACTAGTCTGATCCAGTGGAGAGAGATTACTACACTGCTTTTTGGAGAGCCACTGGGAAAATCCCAATTTTTCAAAGTACAGTAACTTAGCTAGACCGGACTACTTTATTACAGTACTTTGATAAAAGTGTCAACTCTATGGATTTGATATTTAAAGCAACTCGCTGCTTGAGCAACATTGTTTGCTGGAATGAAGTTATACAGTTTTAAAAGATGAACTGTAAATATTGTTTTGCTTTAAAAAGCAAGAAACTGTTGAGAATTTCTCAGTTCCTAACTTTAAAAAAACTAATTCTATTCTTCTCTTTGCTCAACCCTTTGTATAGATTACTTAATTAATTTCTTATCTGTTTGTGTTTTTGAAACACACAATAGGTGCTCCAAGGTGCTATGCACATTATTGTTCATTTAGGAAACATTTGTGATAAAGAGCACCTGCTCCATACAGAGTGGATGGCGCAATAGTTTCTTACACAAGATGCAATTTTTTTCTGATTTGGGATAATTACTCTTTCCTCCACTTCCTATTCCACACTGGCCTGAAGACCATTCACCTCTTGAAGGACTTGTAGGGGAATAGGAGGAGATACAAAACTTTGTTCCAATGAACTCCCCTCGCCTCCCTCACACACACACAATCAAATTATCTCAAACCATTCTTTCGCAGTCCTTGTTTGTAACTAGAATGCAAGGATTAAAACACTATTCTGTGTTCTAATGAAATAAGGCTCTCCTATTTTAAAACAGAAGCCTGGGTCAATTGATGGATACTTTAATTGTATAATTTTTTGGAATAGTAGCCATGTTAGTCTGTGTTTCAAGCATATCAGAGAATAAACAAAACAAAACATAAATGTTGTAGCACTTTAAAGAATAACTGCTGTGTGTTAGCTTTTGTGGATCAAGTCCACTTCATCAGGCCTGATGAAGTGGACTTGATCGACAAAACCTAACATTAAAACACTGCAGTTAGTCTTTAAAGTGGTACAATGTTTTTGTTTTGTTTATTCATCTAATATTCATTGTACAGTATTTGACCTCAGGTCAAGGAACAAGATGTTAATATTTCACTAGTGTAACTACAACATAGCTGGATGGATAGCTGAGTGATTTATGTATCTGGCTGTGGAGCTAGACGTTAGGAGTTCGATTCCTCACTGTGTTTCCTTGTGGGGAAAGCTAACCTGCACAGCAATGGGTAAACTACACAGTCTCAGGATACCCACAGAAGAAGGTCACCATTAAGTCAGCACACAAATATTAAAATATTACTGCAACAACACATTTTCTACCCCAGCCCATGACATGGAACCATATGGTGACATAAATGAACTCAGAACTGCTAAACACATGCTTCTATTAAATTATAGAATTAAGACATCATAGCTTGTATATATATTATTCAGTAGATACTTACTCTGTACTGCTTCTGCCATTTGCAACTTACTATTTGCTCTATGATACCAGATAATTTCAGCTCCATCTCTTGTTTTGATTTGCTTAGTATTCAGAAAATAATCCAGTATATTTTCATCCCAAGACCCTGTATGTTAAGAACATCTGAATGAGTGGTTATATAACAAACCTTACAGTAGTTTACTAAACCAACTGCACATATGTTGTGCTAATCACTGGAGAACACAAATACAATGAAATAGATATAACTCTTTCTAACAGATATAATTCTTCCAATATATAAAAAAGAGTAATATTATAACATAGTAATGCTATTGGCAGAAATTATAAGTGGAAATTCTGCTCTGATAATTCCTAGGGGACCAAATGTAAACAACAGGCAATAACCCATTAACTTTGACCCATGAGATAAACAATGAGGTGCTACTTCTGTGCTAAAGCTATATCAATTCCAACCTGAGGTAAATGTTCATATTCTTGGAAAAAATCAGCAGCCTAGGTCTCTGTCCATGGGCACTCAGATGTCAAGAAGAATGTTGGCTTCCCCTTTCCCCAACCATACTATTTTTTCTGTATTTGTGGATATTTTGTCAGGATACACTCTCCTCTTTATAAGTAGAAGCTTTTGCTTTTGGAGAGACTGTCAAACAGAATGCATAGTCAGTGATGGCAAACGTTTTGGAGACTGAGTGCCCAAACAGAGGGGCAGGGTGAACTCTGTGCTGCGGGGGAAGGAAACACTCCCATTGGGCTGCTGGGCAGAGGGATGGGGTGAACTCTGTGCTGGGGAGATGGCACGCATGCCCATAGGGAGGGTTCTGAGTGCCCCCTCTGGCACGTGTGCTATAGATTCATTACCATTGGCATAGATGCTCGACATATGAATATCTTGTACAACAACCAAAACACAACCAAAATGAGAGCATTGTGGCAAGAACTTTTAAAGACATTTTTTAAAAGATTTTTTTTACTTGATGGGTTTTCTTTTTAATGTTTAGATGCTTTTGTAGAGTTTTATTGTCAATTTGTGAGCCGCCCAGAGTCGCCTCGGCGAAGGGGCGGCAACAGAAATATGATAAATAAATAAATAAAGTTGGATTATGGATACCACTGACTTTCGAGCAAAGGTGACCTTTACCTTTACACACAGTGCTTCTCCCCCCTCCCCAGCGCCGTTCACTGGTGACCCAAAAGGAAGCGAGGCTAATCAGTGATGGCCAACCTTGGCACTCCAGGTGTTCTTGGACTTCAAGTCCCAGAAGGCCAAGTCAGCACTCCTGCTGATCAGGGTTTCTGGGAATTGAAGTCCAAGCACACCTGGAGTGCCAAGGTTGGCCAGGCACGGGGCGGGCGGAGCGCGGAGGAGGGAAGGATTCCCGGGACCAGCCAAAAGAAGACCAGCTGGTCGAGCTCGGAGGGCCGAGGGAGGGCGGGACTCCCTCGCTCGCGCTCCAAGCACGCTGCGCGCACGCGCACGCGCACGCGCCCACCCTTACCTGCCCGCCCCCCTGCTGCCATGTCCGCCTGTAGAGCAAAGGTAGCAGCCGCGTTCAGGTGCGAGCCACCGACGCGTTCCCCGAGGCGGCCTTGGCCGTGGCCCCATCACGCGTAATGAATCTATTCTAAACGCCGTGATCTGTATCTGTATCCTTCCGCCTAGCTGAGTGGCCGGGAAAAAGTTCCACGCAGGTTAACCCTGCTTTCCCCCTCTCTGGTCGTGAATCTCTCGCTACGTGTTTGGCCTCTCTTCACCCAAGACGGCCAAAGAAGCGGCAGGTCCGAGTTTTGGGATTTTTAAAAATATTTTATTTTATTTTTGTAACCACGCAGGGGCCGATGTGTTGCCATTTGGCACAAAACCAAAGCTTGGCCCCACATAAGCGAGGTGTTAGTTCTGTTTCAGGCTGTGCACAAAGGGATAGAAACACATGCAAAATGTCAAGCCCAGTGTCTGGTCATCACGAAAGACCTTCCAAAAGTAAACGAGGGTGCAGGCCTCAAGCATACCTGTCAAGCGTGGCTCCGCAGAAGCCTTTGGCGCACAACCCTTTACGCATGTGCAGAGCCCTACGCATGCGCAGAAGGGTTCTGCGCAGAAGCCCTCTACGCATGCATAGAAGCCTTCTACACATGTGCTGAAGGGTTCTGCGTATAAGGGTTCTGCGCAGAACACTTCTGCACATGCATAGAAGGCTTCTACGCATGCGAAGGGTTCTGCGCATAAGGGTTCTGCACAGAACCCTTCTGCGCATGTGTAGAAGGCTTCTACACATGCATAGAAGGGTTCTACACAGAAGGGGTTGCACAGTAACTACTTTCCCCCACCGTCAAATTACAGGATGGCGGCGGGAAAGTAGAGTTTGCGGCGCTGAATTACGGGAAATCCCGGCCAATCCAGGATACTTGACAGGTATGGGCTCAAGTCTCTGTTGTGTGTATTTTTGAAGCGGCAGCCATGTTAACTCCGTGCAAGCCTATCAGAGAGTGGCTCAGTGGGTAAGAACCTCGCCTTGTTAGTTGGAAGGCTGGCAAGTCAGCAGTTTGAAATCCGGGTGCTGCATGACGGATTGAGCACCCGTCTCCGTCCCAGCTCTTGGGGACATGAAAGGAGCCTCATTTGGGCGTTCCCTGATCAGAGTTTCTTCCGCAAAAATCCTTTGAACCCAGAATAATTTCTTGCAAGAAATTATTATTATTATTAGTGAATAAAACAAAACAACACCTGCATCTTAAAGACTAACTCCTGTATTTAACTGTGAGTTTTCGTGGATCAAGTCCACTTCATCAGACATAAGAGTAAAACGTCATGGCATCCATTTATACATGTTGCTTCAGGATGTAATGGGGAGTGCTGCTGGAGACAAAGATATGGGCTTCATAAGGTGATGCTGATAAGACATGACAGGTTTCATAATGCAGTACATGCACTTTTGGGTTGGATCTCCGCCAGCCACAGGGGCGCTGATGGAGGAGGTGTGGGGCGTTGATGAAGGAGTGACCCCCGCCTGCTGGTTGGTCTAACATAATAGAGTAATTCCCTCTCTTTCTAGTAAGTGCGGGTGGGTTTTTTAAATGGATTTTAATGGGAAGCGAAAGGTCAGCAGCTCGATTCCCGAGTACTGCAGGACGGAATGAGCTCCCGTCTTTGTCCCAGCTCCTGCCAACCTAGCAGTTCGAAAGCAAGAAATTGTAAGTAGATAAATAGGGACCACTTTGGTGGGAAGGTAATAGTGTTCAGTGCGCTCCGGTGTCTAGTCATGCCTGCCACATGACCATGGAAACGTCTGCAGAAACAGACAGTGCTGGGCTCTTCGACTTGGAAACAGAGATGAGCACTGCACCCTAGAGTCGGATACGACTGGCTTTCGAGCAAGGGGAACCTTTACTTTTACCTTTACAACTTATACCAGAATGTATAATTACAGTAATCGCTATGAATAGGAAGACATTGATCATTGAGACTTATACATTGTTTTATTATTTGTTTTAACTATGTTGTTGAGCCGTTTCGGGTCACTCCTGAGTGAGGGAAGCGGGATAGAAATATTTTAAATAAATAAATATACAAATGATTGTAGATGATGCATGGTTTGGCGAATTATGAAAGGGGAAAAAGCAAGTCAATTTCTAGCAGTCCGTTACTTCATGCAATATAATCTTCATTTTTCCATATATATATTTTTGTCCTTTGGGATGTATAGAACAAAACATTTTTAAAAGCATTATTGCATGGATTGATGAACAGCTGGAAGAATATAACTTTTTAAAGTCACAGGCTTGTACCTGCAGGAACTGAACATCTTTGAGTTTTTCCATTCATAGGGTTGCCATTAATCAGAGATGACTTGACAACACATAATAACAACAGTTTTGTTCACTTGCCTTTTCAACTTGCAACTAAGGGTTGATTTATTTTCTATTCACATGTGTCTTGAAAATTGATAAAAGTTCAACTTGTTCCAAAACCATCAACTTATAATGAACAGTTAACGTAAGAATAGCTCTGCTTAGTGGGGAAAAAGAATTATTTTAGAAATTGGTTGGAGTCTCATCTCAACCAAGAAGACTCAACAGACTATATGAACAAGTATTTTTCTTCCCCAGTGGAGTAGCTAAGTCCAAAGTTGAGGCACCAACAGATTTGGGCAAGGTACCCCTCTTAGGTGGGTTTACTAGACTGTAGCAGAAGGTGCTAATTTACAACTGAGGAGAAGGAACCACTACTATCTTTCCAAGCATTGGGCATGTTATGGATTATTATTAGTGTTGCTCCTTGTCCTCTTCACCCCCACCCCCACCCCCACAAATTCTGCAGTTCTGGATTATTTTAAGAAGGGGAAGGAGTTAAAAGATTAGAAGACTCATCAGTAATCTGAGATATGTGGGGGGCACCATATTACTGGTAGAAAATAGCAATGACTTGAAACTATTGAAGATGATTTTTAGACATTTTGAGTGAAGATACATCTTGGCCAGCAATAAGCCAACAGAGTTGTAGGTGGAGGTAGTCAGTGGTAGGCATAACGAGAGCTAATAGGTGGAGCTAACTCCTAGTAATTACAGTTTACTTTCCTTCCTTAATGTAGTAATAACACTTAAGCGCAGCAGTATAGCAGTAATCCCTTAACATTTGACAACTGAGAATATCATACATGCAGGCATCCCATCTCATGCCAGCCCATGTGGTTTCATATAAACAAAGTCCCATGTAATCTCAAAGTCTTTATTTCCTCACCTCCAAAGGCTTTGTTGGACAGGATGCAATAGATAGTTTAATGGTAAGCAAGACCTGACAATTCCATTAGTACTTTTGCGGAAATCTGCATTCTTGTTCACTGTGATTGGTCAAAGATACACAGGAACAAACTATTGGATCAAAGGAACGTTAACAGCTGACCTAACAGTTCGAAAGCAAGAAATTGCAAGTAGATAAATAGGGACCATTTCGGTGAGAAAAGATCTTGGGGACATGAAGGGAGCCTCATTTCGGTGTCCCCTGAGCGGAGTTTCTCTAGCAAAAATCCTTTCAACCCAGAATCATTACTGCCATGAAATTATTATTAAGAAGTCTATTTCTGCTCATCTCTGACCAGTCTGGATAGTGATGTGGGAGAATGTGAAGTATGGCTACACTGAAATCTTCTTCTGCCATGTCTAGACCAGATGTGAAACTGCCAAAATGAAGCCAGCTTTCGTCGAGTTCATTCTGCAGTTTCTTTCTCCTGACTTAGCTGGGACACGGTGACCGTTGGGTACACTCAAGGGTACACCCAATTGTAATTCAACAATACCACAATCTTCAAGGAGGCTCTTTCTGTGTATCCCTACAATGAGATTAGAAGTTGCAATAATATTGAAGACCACAGCTATGGAGACACATCTGACAACAGTCTGCTTGCTTGTCTCAGAATTATAGCTCCACCCAGTGGTGATCTGTATGAAATTCCCTCCTGTTTGAGGGAAAAGTCTTCTTTGGCCCCTACTGCATTTTTTCTGGGCAACCCATTGGGATATGTGGTGCCTTCTCAACTATAAGGATTCCTAGATGAAATGGATTACCTAGGTCAGTGATGGTGAACCTTTTAGAGACTGTGTGCCCAAACTGCAACCTAAAACCCACTTATTTTTCATGAAGTGCCAACACAGCAACAGGGGAGGAAGGAAACACTTCCATTGGGCTGCTGGGCAGAGGGGTGGGGCGAACTCTGTGCTGGGGTAGGAAGGAAGCGCTCCCAATGGGCTGCTAGGCAGAGGAGCAGGGCAAACTCTGTGCTGAGGTGACTGCACATGAGTGCCCACAGAGAGGGCTCCGAGTGCCACCTCTGACACGTGTGCCATAGGTTTGCCACCACTGACCTAGATCCATTTCAGTTTAGCTTCAGGCCTGGCTATGGAAGTCACTTCAGTTGATGACTTTAGTATCTGGACAGGGGGAACGTGTCCCTCTTTAGTTCTGCTGTGCCTCTCATCAGCTTTTGATACTATAGCCCTGTGATGGTGAACCTTGGCACTTCAGGTGTTCTTGGACTTCAATTCCCTGTCACGTATAATAGGTGACATATCTGGTTTGCAGGGATAAATATATACAGTACTGTCTTTAGAAAATATGCACAATCTGAATTAAAATTGTATTTAAAATTCATTGTAGGACTAATAAATATTTGGAACAGGAAAAATAGCATTTGTTACAATTCTGCAAGTCAAGAGAGGCACCCAAAAAGTGAACAGTGACATGGTGAGCAGATCTGTGTAGGTCAGGACGAGCCAAGGGTTTTATGGTCTGCAGACATTTCCAGAGTTCCTCACACTAGCAATTAAAGGCAGTCTATTCCTATTACATCTTTTTCTTAATTTTCCATGTAAGTAAAAGGATGATTGCAAGTACAGTATAGGATGAAGGCATTCAAAGCTACCATATAATTTAGTCACCAAGAAGGGCAAAAGCATATGTGAATTAGCTTACCTGGCAGCATTAATAATCAGCTTTTGTCAATGCCCATACTACCTGGTGGAACATCTTCCCCTCAGGACAACAGCCCACATCACTTGCTCCTCCATGATGATGCAGCTCTAGGTTCTGGCCCCGAGATCAGCTAGGAAGACCATGACCTAGAGGGCCTTCTCTGTGGTGGCACCAATGTTGTGGAACTTCCTCCCAGTGGAGCTGCGCCTGGTACCATCTCTCCATATGTTTAAAAAGCAATTAAAAACATCTTTTTAAAGAGGCCTTTGGGAATATTTTACCAACAGCTGATCGTTAGGCATTTCATTGTCACAAATAGGCTTTTTTAAAGAGTGTCTTGGTTTTTGATGTGTTTATACAAAAAAAATAATATTTGTGTCTGTTTGTATCTGTTGAGTTTTATGCTGTCAGCCGCTCTGAGTAGGAAAGTTTTTCCTAGAGGGGCGGGATATGTTTAATAAATAAAATAAATATAATGCCTTTGTAACTGCATGTATTTAATCCTCCCTCTATGTGAACTTCTGGTTAACACTTAATACATCTGGAAAAAAATGAGCTATAGTCCACAAAAGCTTATGCCATATTGTGTTTTTAAGGTGCCAATGAATGCTTCATTCCTTCTGTTGCAGCAGACTAATACTGCTATGATTCTGGAAGCTAAAGACCCAGCGACATTTCAATAATATAGCAGTAAGGAAAAGTGACCAAGAGAATTTCTGTAGAGATCAGTGGAATACAAGGATGAACTAGATGCAAGCTATAATTCTTTAGTTACTAGCAAGCAATGTATTAGTAAAAGGTTATAAACTAAACATTAAAAAATAGACTAAGCCTGTGATGGTGAACCTTGGCACTTCAGATGTTCTTGGACTTCAATTCCCAGAAGCCCAAGCCCCCATGAATCCACACGAAGGGGTTTACTGCGATTCATCTGGCCCACGCCGCCTTCGTCGCTCCCGGAAGCGGAAGTAAAACGCACCCGTAGTGGCATGTTTTACTTCCGCTTCTGGGAGTGACAAGTGCAGCGTGGGCCGGATAAATCGCAGTAAACCCCTTCATGTGGATTCACAGGGGCTTGGGCTTCTGGGAATTGAAATCCAAGAATATCTGGAGTGCCAAGTTTCGCCATCATGGGACTAAGCTATCACATTCTAATTCTATTTCTCCTTTTGTCTAATAATCTCGAAGTGACACATGGTTTTCCTTCTAACTTTAAAAAGTGTGTAAAATAAGGCTGTGAGAAAGCCATGCAGTGAATTTTATAGTTCAGTAGAAACTTGAACCTGGATGTCTCAAATCAGTCCTGCACTTGATCCACTACAACATACTGGCTCTTTATGGAAGCTCACACAATACAATTTATTACAGCACTAAATACAACACAAAGTATATTTCTTTAATATATGAAGCATCATAGAATAACTGAGTTGCTCATTGCAGGAATCCAAATCAAAGCAGATCTTACAGATGGTTGTCCAATTTTCTCCTTGAATGCCTCCAACATTGAACTGCTCACTGCCTGCCAAGGTAACTGGTCCCATTGTCGTACTGCTCTTAACAGTTAAGAAGTTTTTTCCTGATATTCAGCCTATATCTGGTTTCTCAGTTTGAGCCTGCTATTACGTGTTTTACTCTATAATTTTAATTCAAATCAGATCATACTAATTTGAGCTCTTAAATCAAAAAGAGGCATGTGGATAGATGGTATACTAGAAAGACATGTAGCATTTAACTTAAATTGTACTGAAGTGTTACAACATACAGCACAAAAAAATAAAATGAGTTGTTATGCTTGAAGAAAGATTGTACAGAAAAATCTTAGACTAACAGGCCTAGGGATATCTTAAATTCTGTTTCAGCTGGCAATCCATTTAATATATAGAACACAAATATATTTTATGATTGTATATTTTGTAAAATAAGTCACTACTGTGAATTAGCTTGATGTGTTCACTTTTTAAAAGAGAAGGATAAAGAGCAATGTTTACTTTTATGGGAATCTTTAAAAGGATGGAGGGTAGTTCAACTAAAATAAGCCAATGAAACAAAAAGATACAATCTGCAAGCAATCTATCAAAGCCTACAAATGTTGTCTTATTTTTTTCAGCAAATGTCAACTTGATTTATATAACTTTTAATTGCCTTTATAGGTATATAAATATGAGAATATAACATTGTCCAAATATAAGAGTCTAATAATGTATTTATAAACCGAAAACAAAAAACCAATTTCCCAGAGGAAGATAAAGCTGTTATATTATAGATTGGGATATACCTGTATTTGTTTCTACATAATAGTTATACATCATGGATCAACATTTGACACATTCAGCATTCTGTGCCAGTCTCCATTCACTCACATTGCCAAATACAGTGTTTTACATGAACATACTTTAGCAGGTTCACAAAACTGTATTTTTTCACAAAGTAGGAGTATTCTGATTCAATTGGTAGCATTTTCTAAAAGTCTTCTGCATTCCTATGCCACCATAATATGGATGAGCAGAAATCTTCATTATAAACTGTAGTTTTTTTATAAACTGTAAATATGCCCAGTGAAGTTAAAAAACATCAAGGTATGGTGAAGATGTAGAAAAATCCCAGTCTTACATTACAATATATCTTATCGCCCATAAATAAAAGAATAAACACATACAGTTTGTCTTTTGCATAACAAAAGGGGATATTATATGGCAGGCATTATCAAACCTGATTTAGGTTACTAAGGTACTAATTCCATTCACCACTCTCACTGATAAATGTTTATTTACTGAAAATATCCCATTATAAAAATAAGTACTGTATAAAGAGTTCAAGTATGTTACAGTGAACTGTTCATGAAAATTCACACTTAATACACTGTTTCCCCTGAAAATAAACAGGGATACCAAGAGGTCTCGAAATCAGAGAAGGAAGCACAGACAGGCTTCATGCTTGATTTACTGCTACAGGATGACTACTTTAAGGGTCATCTGGCTTCTTACTCATTCTCGGAAAATCCAAGAAACAACTGAGCACAGAAAAAAGAAAAAGATTAGGTATTTAATATAAAGACCATTACATTTTATGTTCAATAAATTCATTATAAATGTGTAACAAAGTCAATAATTCAAAACATGATTCAGTGGGACTGTCAAGTCTTGGAAGCATCGTTTTACCCTCCAAACATACCAATTTTAAAAGTCAGTGTCTTACAAAATTATCATACTTGGCAGAAACTTGGTGGGTTGATCGCATGGGTAATACTAGTTTGTACAAATACTTTTCAAATATTTTAAGTATGTCGGTACTTTAGTAAATCAATAGCTTGTATATTTGAACCTTAAGTAATCAACTAGCAACTGTATGGCTCTATTTAAATATGCTTAGATTTTAGAAAAATCATTAAGTTTATATCTATTGCTAACAACATCTAAAATAATAATGTTGGCAAATCTTGGTATTTAAACCATATTTTCTAGTTTTAGTGCTTCCATGTCTTTTAGTGGCTGTATTAAGTGTAAAGTTTCAGAACATTAGGAAACCTAGATATTGAAATTTGAGAATTCATGTTGAGGTTAAGGAAGAACACTCACTTTTTAAAAAGAAAGAATCCTTTTAAAGATGTATTACTAAAACATTGGCTTAAAAATAAAATAAACCTGAATCATTCATCCATACAGTAACTTAACTGCTTTGGTACTGTTCGTTGCTAGTAATTCAGTCCACTCTGCCATAAAATACATGTTAGTTACACTAAAAGAGATTCAGTAATGAAAAATATCAATTCAATTTCCAAGGGTAGGTTTGTAGTATTTGATGTCCCACCATGAATCACAGGAATCAAAGCACTATCCAGATCATTTAGGTAATGCTGAGGAAGCAGCTGGCCTTCAGATCCAGCCTGATATTCCACCTAAAATGAAAGGGGAAACCCCATTATGCTAAACATATTATATGAATATTCAACAGGATAGCATTTACTTAGTTTTATATCTCTGATGGGTGGGATCTTTCCCCATGGCTGCTTCTAGTGATGAAATAGTAGCTAGTAAGAAAGTACCTGAGACAGATATAAAAATATGCTACCATGATCACATCACGAAAGATGAGGTTTTGAAAAGAAATGGCCTTTGTAGCTTAAAAACAATTGTTGCTAAAAGAAGACTACGATTTGTGGGACATGTTTTATGGATGAAAAAATTCCAAAAACAGCACTAGTATGGACATGTAAAGGCGGACACAGAAGAAGAGGGAGACCACATGACACCTGGTGCTGAATATTCATAAATGATCTTTTACAAATGAGTGTCCACTGGAATGAAGCTCAAATTCTGACCATGGATCAGATTCGTTGGAGAAATCTCACTGGCCAATACAGTATGCTATAATGCATAGGAGGGTCTAAGAAGTCTATAGAAAGTGGATGTAAACACCAGTAACAAATATCCCATGAGTGGTAAGGATTAATAGGATGCCATTTCATTTGATGATGAAGTTCCTATTCTTTCGTATGTTTAACTGACAAATATTTTGCTGTTGCAAAAATCACTGGGCAATGCAAGAGACTCACTTGCTTATACTTCTATCCTCCCATGCAATGTAACATATTGGGCAGCAAAGGATCTCCTTGCTATTTCTTTAGCTGTTTTAGGTTTAACAGAGATGGGTTGCTAGCCCAGCGCCCAACCCTCCTCTTTTCTCATCCGGGCATGGGACCCAGTATACAGAGACCAATATACAACTGTGGATTTCACAGTTAATAATTTGGACCTACCTGCACAACTAGGCACACAACAGACACTTTGGCCCGCAGTGTGACTGATTGTGCAATGTGAATGGTATACATGCAAATCCCCAAAAGGCTACTGACCAAAGCCTTGAACCTACCCAGCATTTATAAGATGAAGACATTAGTTCTACTTTTCCTGAGTTTGAAACAGATCAAGAAAGTTGAACAAATTTTAGGCCCACTTGCCTTATTTTTAGCATGAGAACATGGATGCACTGTTCTATTTAATTTAATTAATTGTTAAATTTCTATACCGCCCACTCGACCAAGACCGACTCAGGGCGGTTCACAATCATAGGTAAAACAGATAAAACAGAATCATCTTTGAAACTTACCATATCAGTATCCACAGAGACTCTAAGACCTATCTTGTTCATTCCATTACTTTTGAGCGTTTTGAGATGCGGACAAAAGGCAGTACACAACGCATGTGCAATTTCTTTAGCAAATCGATGAGCATGACCGGACAGCTCAGTCTTTAAGAGATAGAATACCTGAAAGGTAATTAAATAACAGCTACTGATAGATTTCCATCCCAAAATCAACAAGGTCGGGTTCTGCCTGAGTGGGCGGCATTTACAAATGTGAATGATAAATAAATAAATAGATAAGGTATCTATTGCAGTAGGGTAACATTTAGAAAATAATGTCCAGTGTAGGTAAGCTAAATGAATTCTGTTGACTAAAAACTTGCAAGGGACGAGAAAAATGTGAGGAATCTTTAAACATCACCATCGTTGTCTGCTACTTATATCCAAGTATACATTTCCCCCCCTGAAAATGATTTTCAGGGAAAATGTCACTGGCATGAATTTGTTTAAGGTGGATCCCAGCTTGCCATGAAGTGATCCACACTGTGATCATGGAGCCTTTTCCTGTGGCATGTATGAAATGAGACATGGAGGATTTATCACTGGGACTGCAATGGACTGCCACAGCCTTGAGGAAATTAATAACCTGCGCCTTCACAGCCAGTCCATCTGGCATGGCCTCTTCCACCTCCATGAACGTTGGGAATCAGAATAGTGAAGTGGTTCCTCCTCCCTTCATTTTGCTGTTGAGCCCATTATGATGGTTTCCAGTGGCATTTCCTCCACTGAGGGGGACAATCACCCCACCAAATGGGCCTCATCCGCCCATAGCCATTGGCCCCTTTAGGGAGTCAGGTTATTTATCGCAGCCCAACACTTGGCGTTGAGTTGTTGGCTGTACAGTCTACTCCATTACTGTAGTGGGATCTCCAGCCAGACAAAAACATATTTAAACATAAATACAAATACAAATATAATATACAGCCATTCAAGCAGGAAAAATAACTAAATGAAGCCTAGCATTGTACAATATAAACTGTATTGCCAGCTCTGATAACCAATCATGGGAACTTTTCAGAATTGCCAGGGAGCTTTTTGGGGCTGAACAGCAAAGGGAACTTCCTTTGAATATTGACACCTGCAAAGCAGTTAGTGTTGTATTTTAGGAATAAAATCAATGTCATTCATAGCTGACTTCAAAATCAACAACTACATCCAAACAATATAAAATAAAGATATCTTGCCATTTGAAAAAGTCAAAGGAACTGGAAAACGTGCATGTTCAACTCAGTAATCATGGCACAGCTTCACAAACATTTTAAATTGGTTAAATTATCCTGTTTTTTAAAACTGTGATATTTACTTACTTCTGTACACTTTATACATTTTTCATCCATTTCAAAAGATTCTTCTTGAACAATTTTTTCACTCTGAACTCCTTCCATAGATTTCCCATCAATTGGGCTGGTAACACTACGGAGAAAGATTAATATTACATCAGTTGCAGTAAATAGGCTCCGCTGGTCTCTTCTATGGGCAACCATGTCCATATACCATACTAAGCAAGTAATCCTGGTTTAATAATACTGCACTTTGTCTCTGCCTTTGTATGTGTGGAGAAATAAGCTGGATTCAGCCTAAAAGGCAGCTTTAAATAAAATTTTGACACTGTTTGGGGAAAAACTCAGGATTTGCAAGATACAATTATAGTTCTCTGTTCATACACCTTATGCCATTTTACCTGGAATCCTGATTTGTTTTGTTAGATGCACAAAGAGGAACTAAATGCGAACTATTAGGCTGTATGCACCTAAATGCAATTTCAAACATATCCTGGTTTGATTTCACAGGGCGAGGTACAATGATGTAGACTGCAGTAGTGAATTGCAGCTAGCTAACAAGTCACTGCTTGTATCCCTTATCACACACAACTTGCATGAGTATAACTATCAACTCATTAACTAGTGACAAGTTGCCACTACACCAGTGTTCCACAACCTTTGGGTATTGGACTTCAATTCCCAGAAGCCTAAGTCAGTACACTGGCTGATCAGTGCTTTGGGAATTGAAGTCCAAAACCCAAATGTTGGGGAATACTGCACTACATAGCCCCAAGAGTCTGGCCATTATGTATAGATAGGCCACTACCCATAATAATTATTTGGGCCTGATTTTTGTAAAAGTCAAAGCTGGAATATCACATTATACAGCAATTTATACACTACTGTTATCTAGACTGAATGGCTCTTATCCCTGGAAGCACAGTAGGGATCAAATCCCAATGTGCCAACTGTACAATTACAAGGCACCCCCAGAAGAAAAGAATGGCAAATCATGTATATTTTCATACCTCACATTTGTTTTTTCTTCATTTTCTACCCAACAAATATCTACATATTCTCTCATCTCTTCTGAATCCACTTTGCCACATGTAATTCTAAAATCCTTTTTTCCCTTTAAAGCTTGGCGCAAACCATCCATCGCTTCTGGTGTAATTTGTACCATTATTCCATCTATTAGGAAAAACAATTATTTTAATTTAAAAAAAAATCGGTTATGGATATTTTATTAGAAGAGTAATGATACAGTCCTGAAGTCCTGTATTCACACGCTTGTGAGTGGGGGGAGATGAGATTTGACAGAAAGTGAATATGACACTCAAACCATAGCAGCAGAAGGTATGCCAGTTGTGACCAGAACAGGGGTAGTATATTTTAGATAAAATCTAAATTATTTTATCCACAGGCATTCCCACAATAGCACAATCCACCTCTAAAATGTGGGACAGAGCATCCAGTCAAGACACATCACCACAACATAAGCCCAAAATAATGAGACCATAAGTTAGATGACAGCTGAACAAGTGGCTCTTCCTCTCATGCAGTTCTGGCTCACAAAGCATCACTGTGAGCTCAAACGAACTCTGGTGAAGGGAACGATGGAGAATAGACACTTTGCACAAACAGCCTGTCCTCACTCCCACACCGTAAAACTGGAGCACATTTCTGATGTCCCTTTGCCTAGAATCTGACAGGATCTTGAGACTTGAGCACCTCAACACCAACAACACAAAGCACCTCATACTCGTACTAAGGTAGGCAACTTAGTGACATAAGGACATAAATATAGAAGGAAAGTGGTTAGCACTGTCTATGGATACATATTTCCATGTTCTAAGAAAAGGCCCTTAATACCATCAACATTTTAAAAATAATTGTAATTAGAAAGCATGAAGATCCATACCTTCTACAATACTGGATTTAGCAAGGAATCCAGAAGACATTTTTAGAGATCCATTGAACACAACAAAACTTGCACCTGTAACTGAAAACAAACAAACCATAAAAAATTAACCTACTGGCCAACGTTCCTTTATGCTGGCATGACACAATTGATGCAGATCTATTACCAATAAAAATAACAGAAGTGGAATTAAAAATGGCAAATGATAATAATTTTTTAGGCATAATTGGGCCTACAGTACTCATCAGCCACAGTTATTATGACCTATCATTAAAGATTATAGGAGATTTAGCCTGAAACATTGAAAAGGTCAAATATTCTCCATCCCTGGCCTAAAGGAAGATCTGTCTCTGGGAGGTTTTCTAGACCAGCCAGAGGTACAACATTTGGGCTTTTTCACTGTGTAGACCCATGGTTCCCAATGTGGGGCACGCGCTTCACATGGGTGCAATTTGATTTTTAACAGAGGCAGTTCGAGAAAAACTGCAGCCGGGCGGGGAGAGGCCAGCCAGCCGCCCCAACGCGAGCCCTTCCGAGCCGGTCCCCACCATCTCCAGCCGGGCCGGTGAGGGAGGAGGAAGACCAGCCGGGCGGGGAGAGGCCAGCCAGCCGCCCCAACGCGAGCCCTTCCGAGCCGGTCCCCACCATCTCCAGCCGGGCCGGTGAAGGAGGAGGAAGACCAGCCGGGCGGGGAGAGGCCAGCCAGCCGCCCCAACGCGAGCCCTTCCGAGCCGGTCCCCACCATCTCCAGCCGGGCCGGTGAGGGAGGAGGAAGACCAGCCGGGCGGGGAGAGGCCAGCCAGTCACCCCGACGAGAGCCTTTTCCAAGCCCTGAAAACAACCAAGCGCCGAAGGAGAGGTCCAATTGGCAGAAGGGAAGAAGGCAAAGGAGTTAAACCAGGGGGTGAGACTCAGAGCCCCATACAAAGGATAAGTAGTTAAATATGCAGAAATGTTGATGACTTAATATAGTAACTCACATAAAGACTTTAAAATGACTTAATATAGCAACTGACATAGAGACTGTGCTTTAAAGTGTGATAATATGCATGATAATATGTTGTCTTAAATGTTTTTAAACTTTTAAAAACTGTGATAAAATGTATGAGGAGAGAAAAATGGCGCAGACACCGGCAACCACGCCATAAATCCTGCCAAGAGAACCCTATGGACCAAAACAAAAGGCAAAACAAAAGGGGCAGGCTAGGTGATACAGGATGCTTAACACCTCAGAGGGGAGAAAGGGGAGGGACAGGAAGGAGGGAGGAGGAATGCAATGTTGTAAGGAGCAATACTGCATAGGGACATGGAATGTGAGATCAATGAACCAAGGTAAACTGGAAGTGGTAAAAAATGAGATGGAAAGAATAAGCATTGACATCCTGGGCATCAGTGAGCTAAAATGGACAGGGATGGGTGAATTCAGCTCTGGAAACCATCATATCTACTATTGTGGACAAGAAAACCTTAGAAGGCATGGAGTAGCCATAATTGTCAATAAGAGAGTAAGAAAAGCAGTAATGGGATATAACCTCAAAAATGAAAGAATGATGTCAGTCAGAATTCAAGGCAAACCTTTCAATATCACCGTAATCCAAGTCTATGCACCAACCACTAGTGCAGATGAAGCCACAGTGGACCAGTTCTATGAGGACCTAGAACACCTCATAGAACAGACACCAAGAAATGATGTCCAAATTATATTAGGAGACTGGAATGCCAAAGTAGGAAATCAAAAAGTGGAGGGAATAACAGGCAAGTTTGGTCTTGGAGTACAGAACGAAGCAGGGCAAAGATTGATAGAGTTCTGCCAAGAGAACGCACTGGTCATAGCAAACACTCTCTTCCAGCAACACAAGAGGCGACTTTACACATGGACATCACCAGATGGCCAACACCGAAACCAAATTGACTACATACTCTGCAGCCAAAGATGGAGAACCTCCATACAATCAGCAAAAACAAGACCTGGAGCAGACTGTGGATCAGATCACAACCTACTGATCGCAAAATTCAGGTTAAGACTAAAGAAAATAGGGAAAACAAGAAGACCAGACAGATATCACCTAGACAGCATCCCTAAAGAATACACGGTGGAGGTGATGAACAGATATAATGGCCTGGACGCAATAGACAGAGGGCCAGAAGAATTATGGACAGAGATAAAGGAAATCATGCAGGAAGCAGCAAAGAAAACCATACCAAAAGAAAAGAAGCGTAAGAAAGCAAAATGGTTGTCTGATGAAGCTCTTAAAATAGCAGAGGAAAGAAGGAAGGCAAAAGTCAAAAGAGAAAGGAAAAAATACAACCTTCTGAACACAGAACCTCAAAGAAAAGCAAGGAGAGATAAGGAAAACTACCTAAAAGAACAGTGCAAAGAAATGGAGGAAAACAACAAAAGAGGCAGGACTAGAGATCTCTTCAGAAAAATCGGGGAAATAAAGGGAACATTTAAAGCAAAAATGACCATGATAAGGGACAAAGACGGAAAAGAGCTAGCTGATGCAGAAGAGATAAAGAAAAGATGGAAAGAGTACACAGAGGAACTCTACAAAAAGGACCTCAACACTCCTGATAACCACAATGATGAAAAAACTGAACTCGAGCCAGACATCCTGGAGAGCGAAGTCATAAAGGCCCTAAAGAGCACTGCAAACAACAAAGCTAGTGGATATGATGGTATCCCAGTCGAATTTTTCAAAGCGCTAAAAGATGATGGCGTCAAATTACTGCACTCAATATGCCAGCAAATCTGGAAAACAAAACAGTGGCCACAGGATTGGAAAAGATCAGTATACGTCCCAATCCCAAAAAAGGGCAACGCCAAAGAATGCTCAAATTACCGAACAATTGCACTCATCCCACACGCCAGCAAGGTGATGCTCAAGATAATACAGGACAGACTTCAGCAACATGTGGAGAGAGAACTACCAGAGGTGCAGGCCGGTTTCAGAAGAGGCAGGGGGACTAGAGACCACATTGCCAACATACGTTGGATCATGGAGAAAACAAAGGAATACCAGAAACAAGTTTACTTCTGTTTCATTGATTACACTAAGGCATTTGACTGTGTGGACCACAACAAGATGTGGCAAGTAATTAAAGAGATGGGAATACCAGAGCACATCATATGCCTCCTGAGAAATCTGTACATGAACCAAGAAGCAACAGTTAGGACAGAACATGGAATGACAGAGTGGTTTGGAATAGGAAAAGGAGTAAGACAAGGCTGCATTTTATCACCCTGCTTATTCAATCTATACACAGAGCACATAATGCGAAATGCAGGGATGGAGGAATCACAATATGGGATTAAAATTGCTGGGAGAAACATAAACAATCTGAGATATGCAGACGATACCACCCTAATGGCAGAAAGTGAGGAAGACCTAAAGAACCTCTTGATTGGGCTGAAGGAGGAGAGTGCAAAAGCTGGTTTGAGACTCAATATCAAGAAAACCAAGGTAATGGCAACAGGCCCAATCAGTTCCTGGAAAATAGATGGGGAAGAAGTAGAAGCAGTGACAGATTTTACTTTCCTGGGATCAAAGATCACGGCAGATGGGGATTGCAGCCATGAAATAAAAAGGCGACTGATTCTTGGGAGACAAGCCATGAGAAACCTGGGGAACATAGTGAAAAGCAGAGACATCACATTGCAAACAAAAATTAGAATAGTCAAAGCAACGGTATTCCCAGTGGTAATGTACGGATGTGAGAGCTGGACAATTAGGAAAGCTGAACGCAGAAGAATAGATGCCTTTGAAATGTGGTGTTGGAGGAGAGTTTTGAGAGTACCCTGGACAGCGAGGAGAACAAATAGGTCAATCTTAGAAGAAATCAACACTGACTGCTCATTGGAAGGGCTAATAGTAAAGACGAGGCTAAAGTATTTTGGACATCAAATGAGAAGGGAGGATTCACTTGAGAAGGCCCTGATGTTGGGAAAGGTGGAGGGCAAAAGAAGAAGGGGGAGGCCAAAGATGAGATGGCTAGATGGTATTGTAGACACAATGGGCACAGAACTGGGAGTGCTGAGGGGGATGGTGGAGGACAGAGGTGCCTGGAGAACAATGGTCCATAGGGTCGCAAAGGGTCGGAACCGACTGTGCGACTGAACAACAACAACAACAATAATTTTTTGCAATGGGGATAAAAGACCAGAGAATATTTGAGAAAGTTTAAGTATCTTGATTTAATGCATTACAATTGGAAAAATTAACTAAATGTTGGTTAAAACAACATGGGAGCTTTAGACAATTAACAAAGTTTAAAGAATTGATACTACAGCTGGAACGGAATGACGTAACAACAAAGGGTTTAGTAAGTAAAATATATAAAATATTCAGTGGTGGGCACCAAAAAAATTTGCTACCACACCGTGGGCATTGTGGGCGGAGCCTATACTGCAGGCGGAGCCATGTGGGTGGGTGATCTAGTCATGCCTGCCACATGGCCATGAAGATGTCTGCAAACACAGACAGCACTGGTTCTTTGGCTGTAAATGGAGATGAGCACTGCAGTCCTAGAGTCAGATATGGCTGGCTTTTGAGCAATGGCAACCTTTAACTAAACTGGGCCAAAACCTCACAGCAAATTTGAATACCAATCAGGGATCTTCTGTTATTAGGTAAAGCCGTAAATGTAAAGGTTGCCTTTGCTCGAAAGCCAGTCATATCCAACTCTAGGGTTCAGTGCTCATCTCTGATTACAGCTAAAGAGCCAGCAGACTTGATCCACAAAAGCTCACATTAAAATACAGCAGTTAGTCTTTATGGTGCCACAACATTTTTGTCTTTTTCTTTTGTTTACTTTCTGATATGCTTGCACAGAATAAAACTTTTGAAATGGTACTGTGTTAAGTCTGTGTTTCAAGCATATCAAGAAAAAACAAAAATACCTCCCCCTCCCCTCCCCCCACAGAACTTAAAAGCGAAGAGCTCTCTCTCTGGGCTCCCCCACCCCCACCCCACCCCACGGAACTCTGTTTAAGTTAAAAGCTCTCTCTCCCTCTCTGGGCTCTACCCCCCATCCCCCACCCCACAGAACTCTGTTTACCTTCCCAGCGAAATGGTCCCTGTTCTCCCCACACCTGCTCTTCCTCCTCCTCGAGCTGCTGCTGCTGTGGCTCATGCTCAAGTGGCTGGGGGAAGGGGTGGGAAGAGCCTTGTCCTGCCTGGAGCAGCCCACGCTGCCACCATTTCTAGCAGCAGCAGCATGCGCAGCCTGTGCCTGGACTAGTAGGTGGAGGAGTAAGAGGGCAGGGCAGGGAGGGGGCGTGGTCAGCAAATTTTACTACCCCCCGGCGGACCGGTGCGGACCGGTAGCTGCCCACCACTGAAAATACTGATGGAAAATGAAGTTGAACAACAAGATTTCAGAATAAGTTGGGAAATGGATTTACAATATTAAAGAGGAGGAATGGGTTAGAATATAGAAACAAAAAGAAATGAAAAATACAGTATGTCTGTTGAATTAAAAAATGGTATACAACAATATGGGGATGGTATATAACTCCAGTATTCTTAAGCAATTATAATACAAAATAAGCTATTATGATATAAAATATTCAAGACTGTTGGACATGTAAAAAGCAGCTGGAACGTATTTTCATTTATGGTGGGAGTGTAAGAATGTGAAAAATGTTTTTATGGAAATTAATGAAATATTGTCTATGAATTTGGATATTTGTTATAAAATAGCCCTGTTAATGGGCTTTGGAAATATACAGATAGAATGTGAAAAATAAAGATTATTATTATACTTGTAACAGCATTGAGAGTGAATATTGTTTAAAAAATAGAAAGCAGATTGGGAATTTGACCTGGATGACTGGTACAGAGAGATATGGCTATATTTATATAGCTATAAATGATAAGTTAACATGGGAGATAAAGATAAAAAAGGGATTAGCAAAAAAAAAAAATGATAGAGAGATATGAGGAGAATTTGTAGACTGTACATTGGTAAAAGGGAAAGGAGTAGAACCAGAATAAGATGTATTATCTTTTTGGACCGAGGGGGTGAGGATAAACATTTAATTATATTAAAATCATTTAATAGATAAGGTCTATAAGTCCCATGAGTGACAGGTGCACATAGAGAATTTTATACATAGCCGTGCTCGAAACAGTGAGAGCGGGAGAGGGGGAAGCTGACAGGCCACTTTCCGTCTGGGGTGGCGTGTTCCTGGGTGGGAAGCAGTCTGCCTGCTAACTTTCCTCTCTGTCTCGCTGTTTCGAAGACGGGCTCGAAACAGCGAGGTGGAGGGGGAAGCTTACAGGCCGCTTTCCGTCCGGGGTGACACATTCCCGAGTGGGAAGTAGCCTGTCTGTCAACTTACCTCTCAGTCTCGCTGTTTCGAAGCTGGGGTCAAAACAGCGAGGTGGAGGGGGAAGCTTACAGGCCACTTTCCATCTGGGGTGGCGCGTTCCCAGGTGGGAAGCAGCCTGCCTGCCAATTTCCCTCTCCGTCTCACTGTTTCGAAGCTGGGCTCGAAACAGCGAGGCGGAGGGGGGAACTTATCTCTCTGTCACTCTGTTCCTCCTCCTCCTCCGGCGATGGTGTGGGCCCGTAACAGAGGGAGGGAGGGAGGGTTGGAAGGAGTGAGTGACAGAAAGGAAGGAGGGAAGGGAGGAGCGACGGGGAGAAGGGAGGGAAAGAAGGCAGGAGGGAAGGCAGAAATGAAGTGGGGACAGAGGAAGGGTGAGAATGAATAAGGGAGGGAAGGAAGGAGGAAGGGGGAAAGGAAGGAAGATGTGCAAGAGGGAGGGAGGGAAACTTGGGAAGTAAGAGAAAGAGGGTTAGTCACGCCGTCGCCACCTCTGCCCAGGGTGTTGTTCAGTCCTTCAGTCTCGGCAGTGGCGGTGGTTGGGGGCGCTTGTGCAGAGCGCTAGGCGTTGTTTCGTGACTGAGCGTGCCGGCTGTCCTGCCTCCACCACGCTCTGGTCCTCCTGCCTGATTGGCTGAGGCGTGCTGCGGAGGATGCTGGGACTTGTAGGGGTTTTTTTCGCGGTCGTGGGGCATAAGCCCTACTCTCGGCCCCTGGACCCTTGTGGCACTAATCTCAGTGAAGGTAGGTGTGCACGGCGCATGACGGGATAGGCTTGATGGGTGTAGAAACGCATTCTGCACATGCATGGGCACACCCATTACTCTCTGTGTGTGTGTATACCTATAAAGAAGGGGTGTGGCCGTGCGTGTATATATATATATATATTGTGTTGTATTTTTTCAGTCTTTTTTATATTTTTATTTTAATCTAGACATCCACAATACTAAGATCAAAATTCTGAAGGAGAAAGATGTTGTTTATGGGCAATCCCTTCCATAGCCTGCACATGTCCAATGCAGAACATGAAAGGATATTAATTAAAGTGATGAATGTGAAGAGAGGATATCTATTAACATGATGTTATAATTTATTTTCTTTTTTTAAAGGAAGGAAAGGGAACAACACAAGAGTTATGAGCACATAAATCAAGAAATCCAGTAGTGTTATGACACTTACTTATCCTGGGTTCTCCAGTAGCACTGTTTGCTTGTGTCTGATAGACTCCATCATCATTCTGTATACATACTAAGTGAGAATCTGCCTCAGAACTAAAATTTGCTCCAATGCTAATAACATGTTCGTTAGAAGTATTTATTATTTTCATCACCTGCAATTACAAAAAATGCTGTTAAATTGTTTTGACTTCAATGCTTTATTTAATAGGTCTAAACTTTAAACTCAGTGTTTAAAGATGTGGTCCTACATACACTTACCTAGGACCAATCAGCGAACACAGTGGAACTTACATCTGAATAAATATGTAAATGACTGAGCTGGAAGTAAGACTCTTTCATAAAATATTATCTATTTATATCTATTATCTATCTATTTATATGCATTTCTCTCAAATATAATCTCTGTTCATATTTAACTTTCTACAATTAGAGGGACTGTGGTGGCTTAGTAGTTAAGATGCTGAACCTGATGACTGGAAGGTTGGCAAGTTAGCAATTCAAGACCCAAGTACTGCACAACAGAGTGAGCTCCCATCTCTGTCCCAGCTCCTGCCAACCTAGCAGTTCAAAAGGAAGAAATTGAAAGTAGATAAATAGGTACCATTTTGGTGGGAAGGTAACAGTGTTCCATGCACTCTAGTGTCTAGGCATGCCTGCCACATGACCACAGAAACGTCTGCAGAAGCAGACAGTGCTGGTTCTTCCGCTATAAACAGAGATGAGCACCAAACCCTAGAGTTGGATACGACTGGCTTTCTTGCAAGGGTGACCTTTACCTTTACAACTTTGCTAGCCAACTGGATAGGTCAGTGGTTTAGGCATCTTGCAGCAAAGCCAGAGATTGGGAGTTCAGTCCCCCACAGTGCTTTCAGGGATGAGAACCAGCCTGCAAGCTTCAGAGTCCCAGGATGCCCCCAGAAGAAGGGAATCGTAAACTAATCCGGTGTTTTCTCTACCTAGAAAACCCTGGCAGAAGTCAGAATCAATTGGGCAGCACATTTGCGCTGCTAGTGTGCACTTAGAACACCACAGTTCTGCACTACTTTTCCTATGCTAATAAGAGTGGCTACAGTAACATCTTCTTTAGTCTTATACAGTTTCGGGAAGAATCTCTTAGAACTCAGAGTACAATCCATGCTAAGTTTCTCTGTCACACTACAGGGCCTCGAATTCTCTCAATTTCCCAATAAATCTGAGGCAAGCAAAGGCCAAAAGGCCAGACAAACCTTCAGTTGGCGCTGATGTCACAGGAGTGGATGACATTCCCCAAAACCATCTAGCATGTGTGGAGGTCAGAACAGGGGGAATTGCTCTCTATTCCAAAGATTTCCCATCACTGCCTTTCATGATCCCTTAACCATGGGTTTAGAACTGGTACCAAAAATTATACTTACCTCACTGTATCTCTTTAGAGGTATTTTAATGCTGCTTTTGCCCATTTCCATATGAATAACTAGATTATCTATCGTAAGCATTGTATATTGATAGTTCCTAAGATCCTGCAATGCAATAAACAGTGCATTACTCAAATAGTTTAATTTTAAGTAGGATATCTGTCCATAAGGAAAGCTGAGAGCAGAAGAATAGATGCCGTTGAAATGTGGTGTTGGAGGAGTTTTGAGAGTCCCTTGGACAGCGAGGAGAAGAAACAGGTCAATCTTAGAAGAAATCAACCCTGAATGCTCCTTAGAAGGTCAAATAGTAAAGATGAAGCTAAAGTACTTTGGACATCAAATGAGAAGAGAGGATTCACTTGAGAAAGCCTTGATGCTGGGAAAGGTGGAGGGCAAAAGAAGAAGAGGGCGGCAGAAAATGGGATGGCTAGATGGTATTGGTATTGTAGTTCGCAATGGGCATAGATTTGGGTGGGTTGAGGAAGATGGAGCTTGTCTCGCTCGCCCAGCGAGAACAACTGCCCGCACCTGCGGAGCCCCGGGAGGACTTTAAAGACCTACGCCAGAGCTGTCACCGCCAGGGCTGGAGCATGTCTCGCTCACCTGGCGGGAACAACTGCCCACACCGGCGGGGCCCCGGGAGGATTTTAAAGCCCGACACCGGGGCCACCACCGCCAGGGCTGGAGCATGTCTCCCTCGCCCAGCGGCAACTGCCCGCACTGGCGGGGCCCGAGTTGGCAGGGAGGGGGAAAATGGTAGTCACTCCATCACTGCCGGCATCTTAGGCGCTATCTAACTGCCAGTACTTTCAAGGCCACCACTTTCTATCTGTGGGGCTGGTATGAGTTGTGGGCTCATACTGTCTTTTTTCTTCTTTTTTCCATTGTATTTTTGCTCGGCTTGTGTTATTGCTATATTATGTTTATCTTTTTATTTATTTATACTGTGTACTTTTGCTCTGCTATACTGTATGTGAACCGCCTTGAGTCGCCCTGCAAGAGTAAGGCAGTATATAAATATTACAAATAATAATAATAATAATAATGGTGGAGGATTGAGGTGTCTGGTGGGCAACGGCCCATGGGGTCACAAAGAGTCGGAATCGACTGTGCAACTGGAAGAACAAAATCTGTCCACAGTGTAAAAAAACAATTAGCTGATCTGATCACAGAAATCTCTCAAAAATCATCAGCCTACTTCATGATACATTATTATATTATAATAACATATAATGAGAATTAGTTCAGAAATCAATTCATTCAAGTTAATAGGGACTCACCAGAGACGGTTTTAACATTTTGCAGAAGGCCAACGGAGTAGGGGCTGTTCTAATCTCAGTTGGCAAAGAATATCATAGCTGGGAGCCAAAAAATATCTACCTCTTGTAGTAGCTTTTTCACTTCCTTTAATGTGGGCACATGTAATTTCATTAATAGTGTGCTAGATTAAACTAGTATTTTAGTAGGAATTCTTTTATTTATAGTAAAATAAAAAAGTATTTATTTAAAATAGCTGGATAACATAAATTGTTTAACCCCATGAACGTCTGATTTTCTTCTCACTCAGATAGTGTTAACCCTTTTTTAACAAGTGAAACAATGCACTTGAGCTCACTTAATTAATGGGACACATAACTTTATGAACTTTTAAAACAAATTTAAACTTAAAAGACAATTGCACGAAATTTAAATGAAGGGGCGTGGCCAAGATGGCCGCCGAGTAACATCTAGATTCGGACGCTCGCGCTTAACAAAGTGGTAACTAATGTGCCGGAGCGAAATGAGGAAGTTTTAAAGTGGTAAATCTTAAAGATAAGAACCTTGCCTGTCGTTCTGGAAAATTTTGTGATCTTTTGAGGCTGGATGGTCGAAGTTCGGGAGGCTTCTCTGGGCGGCTGAAGCTGTGACGGTAGTCGCGGCTTTTCTGCCGAGGAGCCGAGAACGGGACCAGCGAGACAGCGGAGAAGGCTTTGGAACTGGCAAGAAGTTGTTTGACACGAAAATAGCCTGCATGTAAGTGCATGAATGGATCTTTGAATTCTAAAATCGGCTTGGGTTTTTTGCTAAATGAGCTCGGACTTTAAAATGGAAGCGGGTGGAAGCAGATGAAAGCAAGTGGTGGTTTCGTTAATGGCGGCGGTCCTGGAAAACGAAAGTGATCGTGTTTGGGCTTTGGTTTTTTCTTAAACACCAGAAGACCGCGCCACGTTTTGACGATAACAAAGTGGATTATTTATCTTGTCTGGGCTATAATATTGGAAGGTGATTGGGAGTTCCCCGGCTCAAACCACTTGGAGAAAGTTTTCCGTTCCTCAGAAGGAGAAGGGGTTTTTTTTTCTTTCCCAAAAGTTAAGGTAGCCGCTGGAAAATGGCGTTTTGATTGTCCGCTTCAAGAGAAGGACTAGGTGGTTTGGCTTTTTGGTTCCTTCACCGTGTGGATTATAAATACTTGTTTGTTTATTGTGGAATATACTGCTCCTCACCTCTTCTCCTTGCTGATTTGATTTTGGGCTTTTTCTCCCTCTTTGGCGGCTTGGGGTTTTTTGTTTTTGTTTTTTTAAAGGAGAAGCTTGGGTTGACTGTTCCCTTGAAGCCCTTTTATCGCAGTTGGAAAACGATTGATTGGATTATCTGCTTTGGGGAAACGGACCTGCTGTGGATCAACATTTTTACTTGCTCTTCTTTTTTTTTCCAAGCTGCCTGTTGGGGGAGTTTTTTCCTTCGGCTTGACTTTTGTGGATTACAATAACTTTTTGATTTTCTGCTTGCATATAAATTTTCCTATTGGATCTGTGGAACCAGTGGCTGCAGTGTTATAAGCTTCATTTCAGTGACTAACTTTTACAACGAACTGCAGCATTGGGATTTTTATATATTACATTATTATGGATAAAGGTACAAGAGGGAAAGCGAAGGAAGAACTAGTTGTAAAACCTAAGAAGAAAGAAAAAGCACCAATGGAGGAAGCCACTCAGTCTTCATCCCCGCCCACAGTGCCATATGATCAGACTCAAATTATGGTGGAAATTGGCAAGTTGTTTCAAAAATTGGAGAAAAATGAGGATTCAAGGGTGAAAGACAGAAATGAATTGATGAAAAAACAAGACAAGTTGATGTCATCAATGGCAGATTTTTCAAAAAAGGTGGATTTCACTTTGAAAAAAATGGAGGGAAATGTGAAAGTGGTTCAAATTGAGGTAAATGCCATAAAGGAGGAAGTAAAAGGGACTCAGCAGGTGGTGCGGGAGAATAAGATGAAACTGGAGGAACAAGAGAGAAGGATAGATGCTGTGGAAGACATGATGAGAAGGCAGAACATTGTGATTCGTCAGGTGGTGGAACGCACTCCGGATTTGTTAAGAGAGAGGGTGGTTCAGTGGTTAAATGGTCTGAATATGGGGAAAGAATTTGTTCAGGAGGATTTGGTAAGCGTATTCCGGGTGGGTCCAAGAAGAGGGAGGGTGGTTCAAAGAAATGTGTTGGTCAAATTTGCGAATTGGGCAGATAAGTTAAAAGTAATGGCCCATCTGAAACGGGTTGGTCCCGATGCGTTGAAATTTGATGGTTCAGATGTTGAAGTGTATAATGATATTTCATTAAAAGAAAGAACATGGAGGTATAAGATGAGGCCTGTTACTAAATTATTGATGGGTAAAAATATAAGGTATAACTGGAGATTTCCGCAACAGCTGCGTTTTTTCTATGATAAAAGAATGCAAGTTATTGATGAAGGTACTAATCCATTGGAATATTTGAGCTTGTTGAAATTGGTAAAGGTAGATTCGGAAGAATGGAAAAATCTTAAGAAGGAATTGATGGATTCTGGAGCTTTGGGGAGGGAATATGAGAGGGAGGAAGCCACTGGGGCTACAGGTGGAACACCACAGCGAGGAGAGGAGGAAGAGGAGCCGTCTTTGATCATGGTGGAGGAGGAGATAGGTAAGGAGTAATGAGCATTAGATTTCAGTAACTTTAAGTAGTTACTAGAGGTAGAATGGGAAAATAGCGCGTAGCGCCGACAGTAGGGCGCATCTTGCATGTCCCCCCTCTCCCCTCTTTGGTTGACAGAGGCGGCTTTTTACAGGAAGGTGGGGAGAGCGAAAGTGTGTGTTTTATGTAGTTGGTATTGTGGTAGGGTTGTTGGTGGCACGCCCAATGGAGAGTTTAAAGCTGGGAAAAGAATTTGGTTATGGGAAGTATTAAAATAATATCGTGGAATGTGAAAGGTACAGGTTCTGTTCTTAAGAGACGGAGATTGGAACTGGCGCTGAAAAAAGATAGACCTGATATATTGTTTTTACAGGAAACACATCAGAAGTCAAAGGATACGAACAAACTTTATTTGGGATGGATGCAACATTATGAGATGGCGTATGGTACTTCAAAAGCAAGAGGGGTGGCAATCATGATTTCTAGAAAGTTGGGATTTGAAATTACAAAAAAGATTGCTGATCAAGAGGGTAGATATCTGTTGCTAAGAGGAAAATTAGAGGATGAGGAAATTATGTTGGTAAATATTTATGCTCCGAATGACCACCAAGCAGATTTTCTTGAAAAAATTCAGAAAATAGTGGAGTTGGAAAATGTTGCAAAAACTATTGTGGCTGGTGATTTTAATTTGATAAGGTCAGGATTAGATTGTACTAACATAGCTAGAAGTGGAATTGGTTTGAAAGGGAAGGTGTTGGATAACTGGATGGGTGTTATGGGCTTGAAGGATTCGTGGAGAGAGTTTAAGGGCTCGGAAAGGGCATATTCCTTTTTTTCACACGTCCATGGGACCTATTCAAGAATAGATTATGTTTTACTTTCCGAAAATTTAATTGGGGATATAGAAGGTACGGAAATTGGGATTATTAAGGAATCGGACCATACTAAAGTATATTTGGAATTGAAAGTACAAAAAAATATTCGAACAGTAAGAAATTGGAGGTACGATCCTAACTTGTTCAAGGACCAGAAAAGCAAAGAGGCAATTATGGAAAGTTGGAAAGAAAGTTGGCAGTGGAACGACAACAATGAGATCAATTTTAACGTTGTATGGGATACCATGAAGTCAGTTTTTAGGGGGGAAAGTATAAAATGGGCAAGCTACAAATATAAAAAATATAAAGCAGAACAGATAGAAAAAGAAAGAGAAATAAAACAATTACAGGAGGAGCATGCAAAAAACAAAGACAAAAAAAATTTCATGAAATTACAAGGACTTAAGGCAGAAGTAATGGGTAAGGATATCGATAAAGTTAAACGAGATTTGATTTATCTAAATAGAGAATATTTTGAATTTAGTAATAAGAACTCAAAATTATTAGCAAGAGCAGCCAAGGTTAAAAGGGAAAAAAGAGAAATTGGGGTATTGGTTGATAGACAAGGTTTAAGGTGTAATAAGAATAGAGATAAATGTAAAATTGTTAGGGAATTTTACCAGGTATTATATGCAAAAAAGGAAGTAGATTTGGAGAAGCTCAAAAAGATATTGGAGAGACAGTTAGGGAATGGAATAAAGCAAGAGCATAGGGAGAAAATGGAGGAAAAGATAACTGATAAAGAGGTTAAGGAGGTAATAAGAGGATTGAAGACAGGGAAAGCCCCGGGGGATGATGGATTATCGACAGAGTTCTATAAAGAATTTAAAGAGGTGGTGGTCCCGAAGCTGGTGAAGTTATATAATTATATACTAGATGGAGGACCAATTCCGACTTAATGGTATAACACTACAATCGTTCTTCTGCCAAAGCCTGGTAAGAATTTGGAAAGAGTGGATTCGTACAGACCAATTTCACTTATAAATCAAGATGCGAAGATCTTCACAGCAATATTGGCTAACCGCTTAAATAGTTTCATGGGGGAATATATAAATGTTGATCAAGTTGGGTTTTTAAAAGGATGACACATGGCGGATTTGACTAGAAGGGTATTAGACTTAATAGACAACGTTAATCAAACAAAGGAAAAGGTGGGATTATTATCATTGGATATTTTTAAGGCATTTGATTCATTGCAGTGGTCTTCAATTAAGGAAATAGTTAAAAAATATGGGTTTGGGGATAAATTCAATAGGGTTATAGATTTGTTATATCAAAAAGGAAATGCTTGGGTTAGAGTAAATGAGGAGCGTACGGATGTGGTAAAGCTAGAAGCTGGCACTAGGCAGGGCTGTCCATTATCTCCTATCCTGTTTATTATGGCAATGGAGATCTTAGCTAAAAGTATAAGGGAGGATTTAAATATAGAAGGGATCATGGGTAATAAAGTGAGTATGTATGCAGACGACACACTGCTTATGGTGAAGCACCCGGAGCTGGTAATGGACAGGATTAAAGATCACTTACAGGTATTTCAAGCTATAACTGGATTAAAGATAAACTGGGATAAATCAGAACTGATGTTGTGTAATTTGAAACCAAGTGAGATGGGTAGGACAGTGTCGACACTTAATATACAAATTAAAGATAAGCTGAAATATTTGGGGATAATCATTTCAAATAAATTAGAAGAACTTAAACGATTGAACTATGACAGCTTGAAAGTGGAATTTACGAACAAAATACAAGAGCTTCAGAAGTCAAAGCTGTCATGGTTCGGAAGGATTGCTATGTGCAAAATGATATTGTTACCAAAGATTAACTTTTTATTTGATACACTAGCGATCCACTTGAAAGAGAAAGAAATTAATGAGTTTCAAAAGATGTTCAATGGTTTTTGTAATGGAGGCAAAAAATCTAGGCTCCCAAAGAAGCTATGGTACTTGTCCCAAAAAAAAGGGGGTCTGGGTATGCCGAACTTGCTAGCATATTATCGAGCTTTTCAAGTTAAGAATGTTGTGAAGATTTTGGCAAGAGAAAAGACAATTTGGGAGCAATTGGAGATGAAGGAATATAGAAATATTGGAAATATGATTTTTTGGGGAATAAAGGATAAGGTGAAAAGGTCAAATAATACTATGATGAGAGGTCTCATGAAGGTGTGGAAGAAGGTAAAAAAGGACATGGTCCCAAATCTCTCTCTAATTTTGGAATTGACTGATATGATGTGTTTCCCAATAAAGTTAGATAAGGAAAAATGGAAATATTGGATAAAATGGGATGCTTTTATTGAAGGATTGGTTAAAAACTTGTGATTCTGATGTTGAGCGGAAAAAAATATTTGAGATATTAAATTTGAATTGGTTTCAGAAGTTAAAGGTGGACAACTGGAACAAAAAATATAAAAAAGAAGTAGGGTTAGATAGAATACATACAGAATTTGAGGAGTTGGTAAGGAAGATTAGAAAAGGGGAAAGTAGTATTAAAGGTCTTGTAAGTAAGCTTTATAACATACTGAATAGAGGTGCAGATCCACAGGAGGATTTGAAACGGAAGTGGGAACGAAATTTGAATATAACAATTGGGGAGATTGAGTGGAAAAATAAATGGAAAAAGAGGATTATGAGAACAATGTCTGTAAGAATTAAAGAACATAATTTTAAAATGTTGTGGCAATGGTACTTGACGCCATTAAGACTTTACCAGATCGATAATAAAAGAGATAAATTATGTTGGAGATGTAGAGAATTTGATGGAACATATGAACATATGTGGTGGAGTTGTAAAAAAATAAGGGATTTTTGGGGGAAAATAGAAGGTGAGCTTGGTGAAATAATGGGTAGAAGTGTTAAGCTGGTGTCAAGTACCATTCTTTTAACGAATGTGGAAGGTTTGGGTTTAAACAAGGAGGAAAAAGAATTATTGGAAATTGTATTGACAACGGGTAGACAATGTATAGCTAGAAACTGGAAAAATGATATAGATATACAGATTGGAGAGTGGTATAAAGAAATGTGGAGTTTAGCACTGAATGATAAATTGACATGGGAGATTAAAGTGAAAAGAGATAACTTAAAAGAGAATAGATTTTGGAACATATGGAAACCATTTGTGGACCATTCTTGTATGGCAAATGATAGTTCAGGACCAGTACCATCTCAAAGAAGTTTCTGGAGTTGAGCAGAAAATAAACTCTCCGGGCATTGTATATATTCACAGGGTGATTATTATTTATCCAAAGATTAGTGCTAGCACAGAAAGTTCTTATTATTTCGGATCTTGAAACAATGGCTCTTAATATTCGGTGGGTATATAGTAATTAATGAGTCTAGATATTGTTACGTGCTAACATTTAGTAATGTCTGTTAAGATGATACTATGGATTTGTTTATGTATTGTATTGTTAGTCATTGTTTTCTTTTCTTTTTTGTATGTCTTTGAAAAAATTCAATAAAAATTATTTAAAAAAAAATTAAATGAAAAAGAAAAAAAAGACGCACAAAATCCACAGATATCTGCAATATGATCTGACAATTTAAAAAAACTGATTTCTGAGTCATAATTCAATTTTGCTTATTTTAACCTATTACCAGTGTCCTATAATCATTGCACACATATTTCAGCAACAATCATGCATTTAATACAGGATTATACTTATTTTGTTGTTCAGTCGCACAGTCGAGTCCAACTCTTTATAATTATATTTCTTACATTTCTGATATTGGATGTTAGTACTAGTAGAACAAAAGCAAAATACTGTACAACAAAAATAGATACTCACAACAAGCAAGTTCATGAGTGTGTGTCCTATCTCTCCAAACAGCGGTTTCCTATGTCTGATACTAGTTAAAGGAGTTGGGTATACTAGTAAAAAGAAAAAGAAAAAGAAAATGGCAAGCATGCATTAATTTCTAAGTAACACAATTTCCTTTTTTTTTTTTAGGATTCCTGGAATTAGTACAGTATTTGTATACAGTGTATAAAGTAAAATATACTGGCCAGAATCTATAGCAGTACAAAACAAATTTATAGTCTCAATAGAGATTTACTTGTTTGAAATAAAATATCCAATGTCATATAGAGAACCACTTTGAAATTAGAGGTAGTTTCAAAACCATTTAAAAAAATAATATGAACATTTGCTGTCCAAAGGGTTTACAGTAATATGTGCTGTCCAAGCTCCTAGGAGTATAAAATGGAGGGTCTAAAGGGATGGTTTGAAATAGTCTATGACACTGCTGAAAGCAGGTAAATACCTGTATATGATTAATCTCAAGCTTGGAAGCCTGTCCCATACAGAATATGTAAGTAAGATAAGTATATGATTAATACATATATAAGCTAAATAATTTGCATCTGACAGTGGTGGAAAACCTATGACACGCGTGCCAGAGGTGGCACACAGAGCCCTCTGTGTGGGCATGCACGCCATCGCCCCAGCAGTTTGGGCATGCGCCCCTCTGCCCAGCAGCCCAATGGGAGCAATTCTTCCCTCCCCCAGCACAGTTTGCCCTGCCCCTCTGTGGCACGGAGGGCAGCCTGTTGAGTTTGGTCACTCAGTCTCTAAAAGGTTTGCCATCACTGGCATATGAGATATACAGGTACACATAGATATTTAATTTCTATTTGATCTATGGTTTAAACGGATCCCTTTATACTCTTTTCACAATCTATATAATACAGGAAATTTAATAGTCTCTATACAAGAATTTTTACTGATATACTGTTCTTTATTATTGTGGCCCCAACAACATCTGGACCAGAGGTTCCTCATCCAATAATGCTTAACTCATAGTGTGTCATTTAGTGCTACAGCATAATGAGCTGATGCTCTTCAGGAATTCCTGCTAAAATCCCAATACCCTTTTCATTATTTCTTAACAACTGGTTTAGGAATTTAGTGCCTGTAGGTTATGGATAGAACTGGCTTTTGTCCTAAAATGTATCACTTGTCACTTACTTTGAATATTTGCTACTACAGTACTGTACTTTGCTGCCTGACTTTGCAAGATGTCCTAAATGTCTGCACAAGATACCACACTCCTAAATAATTTGGCAACATCAAATGTCACTGACTATACTGCTCACTCTCAATTTATGGATTCATGAAATATAAAACATCCCAACAAAGACCTGAAAATTGTTTTATTCACTTATCCTTCTTCTTTTTGTTTTTTACATTAGCTATAACTCACAAAAATGGCATTATAGAGCAGTTTCTCTTAAATGAATATCTGGAGGGAGATTCTGTCCAAAGTTCTTTGAAATCCAAGTGTGTTTTATTTTTATCCCTACCTACTGTAAATGCTTGCTGACATACTCATGAAGTTTTCTGAAAGTCTGTAAGACCACGCTACCAGCTGAAGAAAATCCTGCCTCAAGAATATTTCTATTCAATTTGTGAGGAAAGAATACAGGACAGGTCTCACAGAAAACAAATGGTAAGTTATTGTTAATTTGCATAGGACATATACTGACAGTTCCAGTTTAATTCCTTCACTATCTGTATGATAGCAATTAGATACCTAGTGGAAATATAGATTTGTTCCTTATCAACAGATAGTGCTCCTTATTAGTAGTGTAAACTTGTAAAATACATGTACAAGGAAAGTTAAAGTGTACTGCTGAAGGGTTCCACAGCAAGACACAATGAAATTGACTAGAACGTGTAATACATCACAGACCTCAGCTCAATATGCAGTGAAGTATCTTTCTGATTAGTGAATAGATTGAGTATTGTATTGGAAATAATTGAGTTTAAAACTCACCCCCATATTCTGCTCCCAAGCGCAACATCAAGCGCATTGGAAACACTTTTGCCCAAGGTACCTCCTGCTTCTGCATAAGAATGCCACATACAAAAGGGGCTTTTGGTAGCATAAGATCATCGAGTTTCTGAAAGGTTGGTGTAATGAAGAGGAATCCGCCATGCTCCTTGCTTCCCAGGAAGCCTTCAGTGAAAGTAATGTTTTCTAAATTTCCTATGAATCTTCCTGGTTAAAAAGATAGTCAAAACTGTCATGAATGCATCTTTGGCACACACCGCCTTGGCAATAATAATCATAACTTCTGAAGCAACATTTTTAGAAATCCGCATGCTATTATAAGAGACATGTCGCATCTAGAGAAGAGAGTTCTTGACAGGTAGAGGGTTTTTCTAGCACAATAAAACTCCATGTAAACCCCAAAATATTTGTTTAAATGTCTAATATATCACTTTCCACAGAATCATAGAATAACTGAGTTGGAAGGGATCTATGAGGCCATCGAGTCCAACCCCCTACTCAATGCAGGAATCCAAATCAAAGCAAATCTGACAGATGGCTATCCAACTCCCTCTTGAATGTTTCCAGTGTTGGAGCACTCACCATCTCCTCCTGAAGTAATTGGTTCAATTGTCATACAGTACTGCTCTAACAGTTAAGTTTTTTCCTATTCACCCTGTAGTCTTTGCCCATTATTACATGTCCTCTTTTTGACTATATTTCAAATACAGTAAAACCTCGAGTTATGAAAGCCTCGACTGACGAAAAACTCACGATACGAAAGGAAATCCCGGAAAAATAATGCTTTGAGATATGAATTTTTTTTCAAGATATTAAAAAGTTTTTTGGGGTCTTCCAACACTTCCCACACTGGCAGGTGTTCGGAGCATTTCCACACCTTTTTTGGAATTTTTCATCACGTTCTGGCACCGCCAGAAGCTCCCACCACCACCAGGTTGGAAATGTGCTGAATATGCATTGAAAACCGTTCTGGAGGTCCGAAAAAAGTCTTTTATCTGTTCAAAACTCTTTCTAAAGTGCACTTGGGATTTTTTGTCATGTTTTTGCCACTTTACAAAGAGTTTTGAACAGCTAAAAAACTTTTTTCAGCTTTTTCCCGACCTCTGGAACACATTATTTGGTTTTCAATGCATTCCACGGTTCGAGATACGAATTTTTCGGGATACGAAAAACTTCGAAGAATGAATTAATTTCGTATCTCGAGGTACCACTATATCTGAAAACTGCTATCATATCCCCCCTCAGTGGCCTTCTTCACAGCTTTATCACATTGTTGACTATTATTCAGCTTGTGATCTACAACAATTCCAAAATCCTTCTCAATTGTAGTATCACTGAGCCAATTATCTCGCATCTTGTAACAGACATTTAGTATTTTCCCCCTAGGTGCAGAACTTTGCACTTATCCCTATTCAATTTCATTCTGTTGTTTTCAGCTCAGTACCCAAACCTATCAAGATCTTCAATTTTGTTCCTGACTTCCAAGATATTAGCTATTCCACCCAATTTTATGTAATCCATATATAAAATGCATGACATGCAATAGACTACACTTCAAAAGTTTAATGAAGTTTCATACCTTTCATAGCATCCTTATATATGTTGATAAACAACTGGAAGATTTCTTTAGGAACACCATTTTCATTTGGCAAACGAAGTAACAGTATAATAATTTCTGCCTGTCCCAAACTATGCAGCCCATTGGTTGAGAAGTACCAGCACCTTTCTGAACAGTCTTAATAAAAACATAAAAGTAGATAGATTTATGTTAAACATAGATTACTTACAAATATAGATTTTGACACATCTGAAAGTAATGTGTGGTTTCTGGAAAAAATTGAAATGGAAATCTTGCCAGGAAAAAACCCACAGCACCCAAAATAGAACATAATCTGAGTTAGCATGTTTATTAGATAGATCTCTGTGGGAAACACTCTTGAATGTTTCAATATTACATTCCAGCAAATTCAAACACTTGGGTGAAAACTACTTATCTCAGAATACTTGACTATGATAGATTAATTTTAGAATATCCAGTGAGTTGTATATAATACACTACAGCTGTCTACTCACCTATTTCTAAAAATGTTTAACTCTCTTCCATTGAAGTCACAAAAGTACCTCCAATTTCACTGTCTGTTAAGTTTCAGACTGAAGGATTCTATGGAATCATTATTTGTTCAGAAATGATAAAATTAAGCACTTGAAAATGTTATTATCCAACATCAGTGTTTCTGCATAGTAACAAAGAGTACAATACAGATCCACGGTAGAATCAACAATGTATCTGGAGTCTCCCTAGAGCAGTGATGGTCAATTTTGGCATACCAGGTGTTCTGGGACTTCAATTCTCAGAAGCCCAAGTCAACACACCTGCTAATCAGGGCTTCTGGGAATTGAAGTTCAAGAACATCTGGAGTGCCAAGGTTGGCCATCATTGCCTGAGAGCACAAGTAGTCAAAGTACTTCCTGTTCTTTGACTGTCCTATGTCAGTGATGGCAAACCATTTAGAGACCGAGTGCCAAAACTGCAACCCAAAATTCACTCTGTGCTTGGCAGAGAGAGGAAGTGCTCCCATTGGGCTGCTGGGCAGACGGCAGGGCAAACTCCGTGCTGGGAGGAGGGAGGAAGCACTCCCATTGGGCTGCTGGGCAGAGGGGCGGGGTTAACTAACTCTGTGTGCCCCCTCTGGCATGTGTGCCAATGGTTCGCCATCACTGTCCTATGTGAAGGCATTCTACTGATTACAACAGAAGTTACCATATTGGGACTTGAGGTAGATGGGCAAAAAAATTTGCTAAAGGAATTGTTCTTTACTGTTGGAGGAAAACTTTGTGGCATGCAGATCCCCTCCAGCCAGTAGATCTAGGGCTTAGGACTGCATTTGAGACATCAGATTTTCTTCACTATTAGGATACTGAATTTGGTATTTTACCACATATATGAAATCATTTACAAGATGTAGAAGGTCAAGTAAAAACTCTACTACGAAAGTTATTCCAACAATAGCCACAACAAAGATGTTTATCAGAAAGAGAGTATCATTCACTAATGTAGAATAATGCATATCATCAAGTTACATAAGCCTCATAAAGGATAGAGGCTTTATAGTAAAATGTAAATTCATTTTTAATTATATCACAACTAAAAATACTTGTTGATTTTCAGTACAACTGGATATTTTACTTTTTTTCTGATTAATTAATAACATGTAAGGAAATATAATCCTACATTAATACTTGTTTAAAATATTATCTTTCCTAGTTCTATATCCCTACCAGTAATGCCTAGGACATTTCGGAATTACATAGATGATAACCTCTAAGGAAGTTTTATTCATCCCAGTTCATATTACAATGGAAAAATGAGAATATTTCTTAAAACACTAAGTATTACAGATTTTAAAAGGTAGAAGTAAACATAAACTCCATTTACAGCAATTTGCAAAATGCTACTGGATTTGTTTTTGTAGTTGAGATTCAGGGTTTCTTTACTGCCCAAACAAATAAGTTTCAGGTCTTAATTGCCATTTGGCAAATAACACTTGGAAATGGGTTAGCTAAAGAAATAAAAAAGCTAGACCCTTTTAAATATAAGTGGGTAAAGCTCAATGTGGAAACAAATTCAAATCTAAAGCTTACTGAAAATAATGCATATTTCTCATTAGCAGCTATAGACATGGTTTTTTTTTGTTTTGGTTTTTTACTAAATTCCAATTTCTGGGAATGCTACCTGCTACTTACAGATGTTCACTTACACTTAAACATGGCTCACCTAGAGAAAAGGCCCAATTGGAAAACTTCATTGCCTAATAGTGAGGCCAACTTCTTTTCTCAAGCTATAGAAAGAGCAATTATAGTACAGTACACATACCGTATATACTACCCCATAACGCTTAGTGCACTCTCTGAGTGGTTCACAAGTTAATTAGCATTTGTGCCCCAACGTGCTGGATACTCATTTTACCAACCTTGGAAGGATGGCAGGCTGAGTCAACCTTGAATCAGGATCGAACTCACAATGTTTTGGCTGCAGCACATCAGTTTAACCCCTGCGTGACCAGGGCTCTAAATCTAAGGTAGTCCATGAAGCCTTCCCAGTTAGGCCTTCTAGGATCTGTAGTCCCAAAAAATCAAAATATCCCATGTTTAACCACACAAAAAATATTTTAAAAATCAGTACTACTTACAAGACACTAACTTGACATTCACAAGAAGATTTGCATTTAGGATGAATGTTAGTGGATTAGATTCTTCAAGTAGAAATGTAACTTCCTCATGAGAAGGATGTTTGTCCACTAAGGATTCTAAAGAATGTATAAAGAATTATTAGTTCAAATAGTAAAGTCATTTTCCTACTATTAATAGGCAGCATTAATTCTGAGAGGCAAGGTATTTTCTGTTGGTAGCAAGGAACAGATTCCTAACTACAACCTTTGGTGGCACTTAAACCCTATTCAGGGATGTTTCTTAGCCCTTTAAGGTAAAAGTTTCCCTTGCTTGAAAGCCAGTCGTATCCGACTCTAGGGTTTAGTGCTCATCTCTGTTTCAAAGATGAAGAGTAAGTGCTGTCTGCTTCTGCAGATGTTTCAGTGGTCATGTGGAAGGAATGACTAGACACGGAACACTGTTTACCTTCCCACCAAAATGGTCCCTATTTATCTACTTGCAGGCTTTGATCTGGGGATGAAGGAACACACTTTTGGTTCTGCAGATACTGGACTCTACTCCCAGTGAAGCAGCTCATATTTAGAGGAAATCATATATCTGTGAGTTAAACCTATCATAATATGTGATGTGCAGCATGAGGCTGAGTTAACTTCAAAATTAATAGGAAAAGAAACTACTAACTTGCTCAGTAATATCAGCAGGACCCGTGTTTAACTAATGTATTCTGAATCAAAGCCACTTAAATAATTTTTAGAAATTTTCCAGGGTGTGATGAGATATAAATCTTCTCTGGTTCTATTGTCTCTAGTACCAGTGAGTACTTTGTTCCTATGAACTTCATTAAAAGTTCCTCTTCAGTTGGCAACACTATGGAACCTGATTTTTAAGATTTTTCAAGATGCTGAAAATGAAAAATATCTGCTAAATTCCAACTTTATTCAGTTAAAATCAATACAAATGTATTGTACTGAGTAACTGATTAAGCCACAAGATTCTTATTGCACATTGCCAGTTATGGAAAACAACCAATCCCTAAGAATTTAGAATGCTAAAGATGCAAATTATGGATATAATATCTGGGATTTTTCAGTTCAATGCCAGTTTTTAAACACCAAGCCCCATCTCCTCTGGAAAGAAAAAAAAACTGTCCAGCAGTAGATGTGAGGATATTTGGATTCAACACCTTAGTAGAAGAAACATACCTTTGGATTGTTCTCCTTTCACAAACAGAAGAGGTGGCAAACCATCATCCTCAGGAATAAGGCTGATGCTCTTGCTAACATGGTTTTCAATGCCACACAGCATCTGGTAGTCAAATGGACTAGCTGGTACATCATTGCTTTCATTATCTATTACAGCAACAAGATGCTTTGCTGGTTCAGAAACAGTTGGGATTTCAGCAACAGCAGTAATTATACAGTCAGAACTACATGGGAGTTCAGCGTTTTCTTTAATGGGCATTATATCTTCTTCTGGCAGGACAGAACTGGGACAACACAATATCTCAGTTTGTCCAGTAACTTGGGTTTCCACTTTAGCCATTTTCTCAGTTGCAGAGACAGAATCATTTGCTGGACTTTCAACCTATGACAAAAGTTCTTCAGTTAGATCAGACATTCACTTGCATTGAGTGTGAAAGGCAAAAAAGCATGTCTAATATGCTTTTGCCTTGAGCAGCTTTTTATTCCTAAAATTCAGTATAATAATATTTTAAATAAGCAAGAGAGCATGGGAAGGAGCAGGAGCAGGCAGCTCTATACACCAGGAGTTCTCATCCTTTTTAAGCTGGGGTCCGGGTCACGCTCCCTCAGACAGCCGGACGGCCATTTTGCCCTTCCTCCACCACACAGCACTTCCTGGTGTGGTGGAGGCGTGGGGGCTCACATGAAATGGTGCCGTGGGCTGCATCCGGCCCATGGGCCTCAGGTTGAGAATTGCTGCTACACACGATTCTATAGCCATACAATGATGTACAGGTTATCTTTTTCTATATAAAAAGGCACCTGTCACCTGTCTTGAATGGCAAGGGCTCTTCAGTTTGAAGAGCTTTAAAATATACTCTGCTCTACCTTCAATGGTATGTGGTAGGCAGTATTTTGGACTTGAACTGTTGAAATCTGGGTTCAATTTCCCACACAACCATGATACTTAGTAATTCGTCTCAAAGGGATTATGGGAAGAATGAAAAAAATGAAGAATTACTTTCAGATAGAACCACAAAAATTGTAGACTAAAAGAGTTGGAAGAGGCCTACAAGGCCATTGAGTCCAACACCCTACTCCATGCAGATATCCAAATCAAGGAGCAGTTGACTGATGACAGTAAGAGAGAGATGCTAAGGAGTTACTTATATACAACTGAACTAAAGCTCTGAGTAACTACAGTACTTGGAGCATTTTAATAATGCAGAAAAACAAAAATAACACGAATTAGAAAATTAAAAAGGGATACATGGCATATCAAGACCATTAGCTCCTGATATCACATAAAGCAGTATGATTTTTTTAAAATTTCCGAGTAAGATATCCAGATAACAGGTTTATTATTTTTTTAACTATACTCTTACTTGAAAATGGCTACACAGCACAAGCAAAAACACAACAACCATGACTATGTCAGCCATTTACACTGGCATATAACTGTATTTTCTCATCTATGTTGATGTTGCACAGGCACTCCCAAACAATTTTTATGCACCAAGCAGAATACTAAAATTTAAAGCAAACCAAAAATTAAAGACTTACAGACAAAAAAATAAACAACCAAGAGATAAAAAATAAACAGTACAGTGGCTCATCTGCATTTTTGTCCTGAAATCAACTCAAAGTAACGGAAGACAGCTTTGCTCAAACAGCCCAAGCTGGTTTTACCGTGAAATATTTTCCAGTTCTCTGTGAGCTAGCTGACTGTATGGTAATACACAAATTCTAGCAACTGATTTAAAGAAGACACAACCTAGAAGCCCAAACTACTTTTTTACACTCTTTAGAAGGCAAGAAATAGTATGGTGTAATGTATTTTAGAGAATATATGACGAGAATTTCTAATAAACTAGGGCTTACAGGATATGGTTCCTGTTGTGTTCTTCTAACTCCAGATGACAGTTTTGTTGTATCTGCAACTTCCCCATTGGGCAAAATTCCATCTGCAAACCAAACTCTTCTCTGTTCTTTAGGATAAACCCCTAAAGGAGGAAGATGAAAGAAATCATTATGCAATTTCTCCGAAAAGAACAAAAAGACTACTTCACGAGGCCAACCCACTGGCCCTCTGCTGCTCTGCATACAAACAGAAGATAGCATGCTAAGTACAAAACAAAAGCCATGTGCAATTGGATCAGAGATACATCTAGTCCAGCGTTTTGTTTCTGCAATTGCCAACTAGTTACATACGGGAAGCTTCAAGTTGGCAACTATCACTACATCTTGTGATAAGGCATTCCACAGCTTTACTATGTGGTGCATGAACAAATACTGGCTGTTCACTGTCCTCAATCTCCAACTACAGTATTCACTTTCAGTAGAACACTGACATTTTACTATTATAACAGAAGGTGAAAAGGTTCTTTATACTCAATTTCTCCACACCATGCATAACTATACACACCTCTATAATACCAGATCACTATCATGTAATAGAGATCTTAGAGGGGAAAATTGTAATACTGTATATCCATACAATATATCACAAAGACAATGGATTTCAGCATTTGGCTAAACTAAACTTTTACTGTAAACAACTGAAAATCAGATTCAGAGGGGTTTGAAATAAAGGTGTTTGCTAAGGAGCTATGAGTACAGCAAAACCCTGAGTTATGGAATTAATCCATTCCGGGACGTTTTCTGTAAAGTGAATTTTCTGTAACGTGAAGCACAATTTCCCATAGGAATGCACTGAAAATTAAAAAAACGTTCCGGAGGTTAAAAAGAGCCAAAAAAGGCATTTTTTCTGTTCAAAACTCTTTCTAAAGTGGCAAAAACACAGCAAAAAATTCCAAAGTGCACTTTAGAAAGCATTTGGAACAGAAAAAATAAGTTGTTTTGGATTTTTAGTGAGCTTTGGAGCTGATCCCCCCCCCCCCAGGCATATTCGTAACATTTCTGTCAGTGCCATCTAGTGGCCAGGCCTGGTAATTGCAGGAAAAGTCCCCGCCTAACAGCTGGGGAGGGGTGGGGGGGATTTCCAGCACTTCCTGGTTGTGGGGAGAGCTTCTGCTGGAGCCAAAAAGCGACACAAATTTTCAAAAACAGAACGGAAATGCTCCAAACACCCACCCACCACCCTGGGAAGTGTTGGAACACTCAAGAATTTTTTTGATATTGCAGGTTTTTCAGTAAATCGGAACGCCATTTCCTCAGAATTTCCTTTCGTAAGTCGAGTTTTCCGTTACCCGAGGCATCCGTAACTCGGGATTTTACTGTTAACTTGTCTTGGGACATTTTCTTATCTCTTTCAACATCTCTAGTTTTGAAACTTTTTCTTAGAAATGCTGAATACATCTCAAGTGGCTTCTTCACAGTTTCTCTGGAAACAAAGTTATGCAGGTTCCACATATGCAAGCTGAACATTTCTTTTCAGGTTGCAAGGCAAAGGTAAAGGTCGCCCTTGCTCGAAAGCCAATCAAATCCAACTCTAGGGTTCAGTGCTCATCTCTGCTTATAGCCAAAGAGCCAGCGCTGTCTGCATTTGCAGAATTTCCTTGGACATGTGGCAGGCATGCCACGACACCGGAGTGCACAAAACGCTGTTTATTTCCCACTAAAGTGGTACCTATTTATCTACTTGCAATTTTGTGCTTTCGAACTGCGAAGTTAGCAGGAGCTGGCTAACTCAGCACTCAGGTCTCGAACTGCTGACCTGCCGACCTTTCACTTGTCAAATTCAGCGTCTTAACAACTAAGCCACCACAGTCCCTGTTCAGGTTGTATCATGCCACAAATAAGAAGTAGATGTGCCATTCTTTGTCTGTGATATCAACTCAGCCACAACCCAATAATTACGATCCCTCTACCCTATAATTGTAACACGTATACAGTAAAACCCCGTACAATAAAAGGTTTTTATAATGAAAAAATCGTACAACAAAGGGAAATCAAGGGGAAATTGTGCCTCGTAGAACGATTTCTTTTTCGTATAGTGAAAGGTTGTTCCCAGTGCTTACCTTTGTGGCAGTGGCAGAACTGCGCACTTTTTTCGGTTGCATTTGCAGCCTCCATGGCAGTGGTGGGGTTGGAGCATTTTCACTTGCCCTAAAAACGCGCTGATCTAGACACTTCTGGTTTTGCCAATCCACTTCCATTTTTTGTTTTTGGTTCTCCGAGCCTTCCCTTGGATAGGGGGGGGGGGACTTGGGGGAGAATTTTGCACCATTTTTAGTTATTTCTTTGGCACCAAAATTTGCGAAAAATGGAGGTTTCATGACATAAAAATGCACCTAAAAATTTAGAAAATGGCATGAAAATGCTCCCCCAAGGTTCCCCCCCCCCATCCAAGGGGAGCCTTGGAGGACCAAAAACCAAAACCAGAAGTGGGTCAACAATACTGGAAGTGCCTAGACTGGCGCGTTTTTGGGCCAAAAACAAAGCAAAAATGCTCCCCCGTCCCACTGCTGCCATTGAGGCTGCAAAGGCAACTGAAAAAGGGCACAATTTGCCCCTGCCGCATTTCAGCATTCCAAGTTTAGGTGGCAAAGTAGGTAGATGATCTTCACTTTTTAATGTGTGGTCTAGGGGTTTGGGGATTTTTTCACTATTTTTTCCAGGTCCGGTACAGAAGTTTGGGTTTTCAATGCATTCCTATGGGAAAATGCATTTTGTACTACAAAAATTTCATAGAACAAAAGATCCCATGGAAAGCATTAATTTCATTCTACAGGGTACCACTGTACAACCATATTACAAAAAACACTCCTAACCACAACAGCCCTGCTAGAACAAAAATAAATCTTGCCTACCCACCTCAAACACATACTATGGAAAATATTTTACCAAATCAGAGGCCCTTTGTGTGTTATCCCAAATAGGAAATCCACATTTACTACAACTTTATTGTGCTTCAATATACAGAAAAGACCTGACAGTAAATTTATTTTTGACTAATTTTAACATTAGTTGATTTATCTTCACCATTTGGCTATTTAAATACAGAAATAAATAATGACTGAAACAGACAGAGAATTAGGAGTACCAGATGCTTGAGCTTCTTGCAAAACGTCAACAGTTGGACTTTCAGAAATTGAAGGAGGCACAGAACCAGTTGGGCTCATCATCCTTTCCAGTGCCTGTGCTAACAAACATACATTAACAAGTTTAAGTGCCATAACCCCATAGCATTCACCTTGATCATTCCCCCTTCTCTCTTTCTTGAATAGGTTGGGAAGCCATTTATATCTCCAAGGGGTCTCCTGGTAAATTCTGAGTAGATCAACCCTGCCCCCATTGTAACTGACATGGTGATATTTAACTGAGTACTATACATCTGATCAACTAAAAACATGCGCTACAAAGTGCTTTTCACAAAAAAAAAAAATTCTTCAAACAACTATTATAAAAACTTGACCTGGTATCCATTCTGCCCTATATTTTATTTGCATCAATTAATAATTAATAAAAATAAGTTCCCTTATATCCTGCTTTTCTTCTATTACAGAATTCACATAAAACATTACTAGGCCATCTCCTATCCTGATATTGCCTAACTTTAAGTGGCTACATCGCTAGTGCCAAGTCCTGTTTTGCTTTGCACAAGTCCTATAAAACTATCCTCTCCCCACCAACAGCATTTTTAATATTGAAAAATGGTGAATTCTATTCAACTCTGCACTTAACTGAGGAAAATGTATGGACAGTGTTCGCCAGCAGCATTTTCAACAGCTTAGCATGGTATGCTGAATACAAACTCACCCTGCAGAGAACTGATATGCTGTCTACAAGCTAATCTGGAGGTAATTTGTTTATCTACACAGTGGTAATATCCAGGCTAGATTTACTGCTCATGTGGGGCTGCCTTTAACAGCAGTTTGAAAACTTTAATTGCTGCTGAATATAGCCACCTGATTATCAGTAGCTATTAGCACTGTATGTTTCAGTAAAACCCCGTATAACAACTTTAATTTGTTCTGCAGGGCTAGTCGTTGTACGATCTAATCACTATACAGTGCACGCATCATATAGCGATTATCCCTATGGGATACATCATACAATGATTATCTCTATGGGAAAAATCGTACAATGACAAAAAATTGTTGTATGATTTCCCCATAGAGATGCATTGCATTGTATAACAATTTTAGTTGTTATACGGGGCACAATGTTTATTCAAATCCTCGTCGTACGATTTAATCGCTGTAAGAGGCATTCGTTATACACAGTCCTACTGTATTTGACACTAATATTGTACAAGTTGCATTAATTGTCAGGCCAACATTTAAAGTGTTTAAAATAACCTTTAAAGTCCTGACCAATTGGTAACCAAGTTACATGAACAACTGCTTTCATCTGTATCAGTCTGCCTGCTCTCTTAGGTCATATTCAGAGGCTCTATTTACATGCCTGCCTGTGGCAGGCACAAGGAAAAAGGTGTTTTTGGTATTAACCTCGCCTTTACAGAACTCTGTTCATATGGAAATATCGCCGCTGCCGCGAGGCTGTCTCTCCCTGCCCTCTTCCATCAGGCAGGGAGGTTAAAGGGGGCTCCCGAGGCCAGGTGAGCGCCAAAAAAACGCTGCTACCGCTGCCGCCGCCACAAGGCTGTCTCTCCCCACCCTCTTCCATCAAGCAGGGAGGTTAAAGGGGGCTCCCAAGGCCAGGTGAGCCCCGAAGACACCGCTACCACCGCAAATGCTCCCTGCCTCACCCCAGGACCCACGAAATCGGTTCTGGGGAGTCGATGCAGGTAGGAGCCGCTGAAGTCCACCTTCGTGGGTGCTTGTGACTCCCCCCTCCTCCATACCATTGGTATGAACCTTTGGACTTGGACCTTGGTGGCAGGGGTCCATTGCTTCCGTTATCCTTTATCTTCGGTTTTTTGGGGGATGATTGGGGTGAGTGCTGGGTGCCATATGTGTTTTGTTTTGTCGGTGGGGTGATTAGTGTCTATAATTTATTATTGTTATTGTATTGCATTGTATTCTATTGTTCTTGTATTATTCGATTTGTGATTGTAATGCTTTTGAAGACTATGTATTTTTGCTCTTATGCTTTGTATTTGTATTGTATTTATGGACTGTAATAGTGTGTATATTGAATTGTAATAGCCACTCTGAGTCGGCCTTTGACTTGAGTAGAGCAGGGTAAAAAACCAATAAATAAATAAATGATCACAAGCATTTCAATTAATTCAATTTATTTATTATTAATTTCCTTAAATAAGTATTTCATTAGGATGTATTTAAAAATAGGATAGAGTAATAATTATATATCTGATATTATTGTACAGTATTTAAAAAAGAATATGCTACCTTTCTCAGTTATTGCTGTTTCTTATTAGTTTTGTAATCTGATTACCATTTTTAATTAAAAAGTGATTGTTCATACAATTCTATGCTAGAGGCAGTCTCTGGAGTATTATGAACTAAATGCATGTGGTACATTTCTATCTGTAGCAATTAGCTATGGTAATGGAAACCATTTTGAAACAATTATTAGAGACAATAGATTCATACAACTAATATTCCGCACACAGAATATAATCAGTATCATACTATCCTGTATCATTTTGATATCTTCTATACCAAGGCTTACAAGTGAAGAGCCAAACATGTGTAACCCCTAGAGAGGCATGATTTTTACAACCTGAATTTCTGGAATACAGATCACATCAAAATGGCAACACGCTGTGGAAAAATATTTGACTAATGTCAAATATGTATTCCCAAATCCTAAAAAGCAGTGAACCTTCTGAGGAAATTCCATAGGATACAATATTTTGCCCTGTTAGTGCCAGAATACTAAACTAGGTGTCTGGAGATATCTGTATCTATGTAGTCAGATCCAATAGCAAATACTCCTATAAAAGCTCTTAAAAATGAAAATTACCTTTTCAGATATATTTTTTACCTTTGTTAATGGACTCATAGCAACCTATACAGACTCTTGCTTCTTTATCCAAATACTGAAGTTTGCATTTTCGATTGCAACAGGAAGCACAAAAAACCTAGATTAATATAAAAGCTAAATTAAAACCTCATTGATAGGGATTAAAATTGTACAGTACAAATAAGAAAAGGTACAAGCAAGTGGAAGAATTGGCACTAAATAAATATCCTTTAGTGTGTAGATTTAGTACTACATTTTGCTTAGTACATTTATAGCTCATGATAAAAATCTATGGAATAACACAGACACCTAATGAAGAGAGAACGTTAGCAAACTTTACACTTATATCAACATGTTACACCTATTAGTATTAATAAGAATAACATGATCTGTGCCTTGTTTTGTTCTGGGAGCTACCGTCAATTGCTAGAGTATACTGAGTAGAATGGTGGATCACTATTAAGCTACATTGGTTCATATTCCCCAGTTAGCCATGTGACCTCATTGAGTGATCTTCGACCAATTGCTAGTTCCATTCTAAACACAGAAAATTGTGAAAATAAAGTGTAATTGCTCTATGTATGCCAATATCAGCTGTCTGGAAATGGAGAAATGTCAAGACAGTATATATATTTTAAAAATTTCCTCTTTCTTGACCCTGGCAAATAGAAAAGATCAAGACCAGGTTATTCAGGTAACTCTTCTAGGCCAAAATATGGAGAACTGCTGGCTTGTAGCAAATTCCTCTCTCTCTCAGCTGCTTCTCCACAGTGGACACATCCCTCACCTTTCCTCTTAGAACCTTAGTATGCTGTTAGATCAATGATAAATACACCAGTCTGTTGTTGGTTGGGCAGCTTGCTTGGTGTTAATGCTGGGAAAAGAAAAAAATGCTTCTGTTTCATGTCAGTTAATAAAGTAATCCAGTGAGCTACTTAGGGAGGAAGCAACAGCATAAAAGACTGGGCTGTGCCGATCTTGTTAAGATCTTTCCCTTATAACTTCCTGTCCTCTCTTTCTTTCTTGAAAGAGGACAAGAGTATATAAGGGATGGCTTTCACCAGCCTGTTGATATGAAAACCAAGCCTCTCAAAGAATTTGGCCCTGGGTTGGGGGAGGGGAAGGTAGACAGATTAATGCAGGGATGGTGAACCTTGGCACTCCAGGTGTTCTTGGACTTCAATTCTCAGAAGCCCCAAGTCTCTGTGAATCCACACAGTAAACCCATTCGTGTGGATTCACAGAGACTTTGAGCTTTTGGGAACTGAAGTCCAAGAACACCTGGTGTGTCAAGGTTTGCCATCACGGGATTAGTGCCTCCCTTTTTACTTAGCTCATATGTATGACAGAGTGAAAAATGACACATCAAGTTGCATGTAGAAAAGGCAGCTTTTTCATATACCATACAAGCTGGTGTATTGTGCTTGTATGACCTAACTTTAAAAATTTCAGCAGGTACAAACACCAGGATTTTTGGATCCTGGCTTAATCATCACATTTTCTGCCTTGCAATTTTTAGACTGTATGCAAATTTCAATAATTATCAGGAACACAGAAAAAGAACACAAATCTGTAACTGACACTTAATGCTGCTTGTTTATGCCCTGACTAAAGCCAATTCCTGGGGAAATGGGCAGGAATGTCAATAAAAGGAGTTTAACTTTCACCACCCACTACATCAGATACCCCACTTACAACTAATGTAAACAAGAAAAAAGTTGTATTACTTACTTTCCCACAAGCACGACAATGGTGTCTTCTTTTTGTAAATGTAAATTTAGCTTGACAATTCATGCAATTTGGAGCTTCTGAATCAGGAACCCAAGATGGTTGCTTCTGTCCCAAGGCAATAACTTGTTCCACTCCTGTGACAGGCTCTGTGATCACAGGTGCAGGTGAGATGCTGTCCCTTTTGTCTTTGAAGCCACTTTGTGTATAAATATTATCACTTTTAATGCCTGAATCAGAAGAACTTTTAGCATCTGAGAGAGAATTTGTGGCTAAGGAACCTGTCACCTGAGATTCACTCACGAGTATATTTTGATTAGTAACCTCAGGACAGATGGCTGAGGGTGGCTGATTTAACAACTGCTTTGGCCTTGCACCTCCACTGGGTGTCATCTGTTGACTTTCAGTAAGATCTGAGGTTTCACTTTGACTAATGCAATCTGCAGTTCCTTCAAATTTTTCCACTGTGTGCTTTTTTTGAGTCTTCAGATTTTTCCACTGTGGACTTTTTTCCACTAGAATCCCTAAACTAGATTCAGGATTGGATAATATACAATTGTTATCAATGGAAGTTTCTATTTTATCACATTCTCTTTCTGTTGTCAGCCTATCAATTCCAACATTTAGTTTGTTTGTATTTCTTACATTGTCATTAATCACATCAGACTCCAATAGTCCATCATCAGTATCTTCTTTGAGAGGCTTTGAATGCTTTTCTTCACAACAGTATTCAGACAAAAAGGCATCGAGTTCAGCATCGCTAATTAGCACATCACTGCCAACAATGTCTTCTTCTAAAGAAAGATCAATTAAACCTCTCTCCCCAATGTCAGTAAGCAAATCATTACTACATGTTTCTGTATTTTCAACAGAAGAACTGGATGCAACAGCACTGTCTCTGTGTTGGAAGGGCTCACATTCAGTAGTAAGGTTGTCAAATCCCACCACCTCACTGTCTGTGAAGGAAGGTTTCACTAGACTGGGCTGGCTTTTTCTGTTCAAATTTTCATCCTGTTTAGAAGGTCCTTGTCTTTCAAACAATTCCCTTTTAGAAAGGTCATCATTATATTTTTCATTGTGCACAGTTATGTCACTACTAACTTCTGCTGCTTGAGCCAGAGGAGTCTTTCCATTTGTATCATCAATCACAACCAGTTTTCCACATAGAGAAACAGCAAGTGGAAGACAGGACAATGAACTCTGTATGTCTTCAGACACCTCTGGTGCTGAAATTACATTTAAAGTTGTACTAGCCTTCTCTTCTGGATTACAGGACTTTTCCTCAGTGCTGTATGTTTTATCCAATGTTGGCACATCATTGGTCTGAAGTGAAGAGTCTGATAAATTCTCTTCTTTAGGTAAGTTTGAGCTGTTTTCATTCAGCTGGGAGATCTTTGGTATGTCCGAAACTGAAGATTCAATTTGCTCATTTGAAATGGCTTGCTTGCCATTTTCCTGACTCTTCACACTGTTTTCATTCCCTGCTGGTTCACAAGGAAGTTCGTTACATTTTAGCTCATCTTTGGAACAGAAAAGTACTGTTGTAGTCTGTTGAATTGTTAAAGCTGGCATCCTGTTAAGGTCTACAACTGCCTTTGTCTGGCCCAATACTTCATTGTTTTTCATTGTTTCTGTCTTTTCTTGGCCCCTATCAAAGTCCACTACATTTGCTTCAGAAGGGCTGCCAGTCCTCAATGCCACTTGCTTCTGTTTTTCTCCTGCATTATATTCTACACTGCAGAGTACTGTATCTTCATCACTTTGTTGTTGTGCATTAAAATCAGCTGACGATTTACTCCTAATAGCTGGTACTGATGCTAAATCAAAGCCAGTAAAAGAAAGGCTACACTGGGAATCAGTTGGCTGTAACTTCTGAATGCACTCTGAATTATTTTTTACATGGTTCAAATTGCCTGTGTCACTGATGAGATCACAGACAGGTACAATGCATCGCCCCAGGCAAGATGACTGACTTTTATCTGAAGAACTATCCACCATTGATAGAAGATCTAACCCGGTGACATTTTTTTCATTCTGTTCAGAGTTCAGTTGTTCAAGGTTTACTACATTTGCAGTCTGAGTAGACAATGAAAGTTCATCTGACACAGTATTTCTAACACTTTCTTGTACAGCTGATCCAGAGAATTTCGGCTGATGATAATCTAACTCTGAAGAAAGTAAATGGCGTTTAGAATCATGTGCTTCTACAGCTTTGCTGTTTTCAAATTCATCTAAATGAAAGATCAAAATCAAATTGATTAGAACTTCACTACACTCCTCTATTACACACGTAATTCTTCAAAATACAAGAAACATCAGTTAATAAAACACAAAATTTTGCCTTTCTTCCCAACTTTCTGTTTTTTACCACTGTATCTGTTTTGTTTACTTGTGACTGCAACTTTCTTCAAAGCAGGGACAGGTTAATGCTGTATACTGAACTGTGAATAACATCTCTTACACCAACGACCTGGTATATAACAGATTTTACTCACTTTTAAGAATGCTACTCACACACACTAAATAGAGACATAAAGAATGAACTAACCAGTATTTTCTTCAAATTCATCAAGTAGTTTGTCCAAATCAGAGACTGCTGCTTTAAAGTAACTGTCCATTCTAACATCTGATCTGCTGTGTATTTTCTCCTCTTATGCCTGAAAAACAATACAATGAGTTAGGACAACAGGCAGAAGACTGATCGCATACCATCTTCGGCCCCCTCCTCTAGCCCCGCTGGTCAGGGAAGGGGAGAGGAGCCCAGCTGAGCCACGTCACTGTGGCGGGGCTTGAAAAAGCCACCGCCAGCACTCCAGAGCTGCCCACACCATCTTCGGCCCCTTCCTCTGGCCCCGCCACCCAGGGGAGGGAAGAGGAGCCCAGCTGAACCTCGTCTCCATGGCAGGGCTTGAATCCACAGGGAGCCCATGGAAGGGACATTTCTTTTCCTCAGTAGGACTGGTTTCTTCCCTTGGCCCCGTTACGGATTTGTGAGTCAGGGGCGCCATTCATTGATGTTTTTTGTATTTAATATTGTATTTTTCCTGATTTGTAATTTTGTAACTCAATATTATTGTATTATTATTGTATTATTGACTGTATTGAGTTTATTTACTTGTGTTACTGTATTATTGTAACTGTGTACACCGCTTTGAGTCACCCGCCGGGTCGAGTAAAGCGGTATAGAAATTAACCATGAAATGAAATAGATGTAGAATGATCTGCAGTAGATCAGAATGACACCTTAGTCCAAGTATTTTTGGAAAAGCAAGATTTAAAGGGATTGTTGTTGGGCTTTTTTCCCTTCAAATTATGTACTAGAAAAGGAGTCTAAATATATGCCACTGTAAACTCAGATTACTGTTTTGTATCTGCCTCCAGTCTTGGGGTTCTAACAAAAGTAAAAGTGCTCTCACAGGATTGTAGTAACAACCCCAACCTTAAGTTCTAAAAACAGTTACATTAAAATATCACTTAAATATCACTTTTATGAATAGGAAAAACACTGCATATCTTCATAACTCTTCAACATTTTTCTTAGTTCCTTGAACTGTAAAGAAAAACAGTCACCCAATGTTTTAATGATTGCAAACCACCTTAAAATCTATTGCTTCTAGTGTAAAGGTAAAAAAATGTAATAAATACATCATGTGTAAATTTAATTTTTTTTTAAATGTAATAAGACCAAAATAAGAATAAAATATCCCTTCAAGAAAGCAATGTAAAATTTGATAATCCAATTTCATTTTCTCAAAAAAAATCAACAAACACTGAACATGCTCAAGAGGCATAGGATGTTGGCCAAAAACGGAAGAGAAAAAAAATGAAAAACCAAAGGTCATGTGATAATCATAGAATGGTATGGCTGGACCACGGAACAAAAATACTTTATATTGCAACACGCGGTTGAAGATCCCACTCCTGAACTTAATATTAGACAGCATAGCCAATTATGATGATGAGAGTACTAGTTCAACATGCGATTTATACTTTTATTTTAAAAGGGTGGACAGTTTCCCCAAGTGGGTACTGTGGTAGTATTCCTTCTTCAAAAATAAATTATATCCGTGAAAAAGAAATAATAGACTGGGGGGGGGGGCAGGGACATGGTCATCATTTATCATTGTCTCTTCACTGACCAGCATCATGAATATCCTCTGCATAACTTGCTGTTGTCCCCCAAGAATTATCTGTATGAGCTATGTAGATCTATACCTATAAAGCAGAGATCTGGGTCTACGTGACCGGTATAGACATCCAGTTGAGCCACAGCTGTATACTAGACAGTATACTTATTCTAATAGAGAAATGGTGGCAGATTAGAAAGTCACACCTACACATGTGCGAAATGAGTAATAGCCAGCTGTTAGAATTTATTTGTAAAGAAATACAGACATTGATGCATTGTTTATTACTGAAATTATCGGTGTAGAAGCTTTTTCAATTGATTAAAGCAGCAAAAATGTTTGTAAATAATGGTCTTTTGATATGAACACTACATCATGTTTTGTAGTGGATAAATGTCTCCAAGACATAAATAACTGCACACTTCTAGTCCTAGACAAATGATGTCTCGTTTATATCAAAATACTTATCTACTAGCCTCACTTAAACATCACAAAAAGGTCTCAATGGCACTGCTTAGCTGAATGCCCTGTATAGAGAAGGGCAGAAATCCCCAAAGCATCATCTGTTTCATTTCTCAGATGATGATTTCAACAGGTGTAGGCAAAACAGACTGTCAGACAACAAAAGCAATGCACTATCTTTATCTTACCCTTGCCGAAGACCACAGCACAGTACCTTTAAAACCACAGATTGTCTCTTCTATATCCCTACAAAGATTAAGAATGTGGCTACAGAACTACAGACGGAAGCTGAGCCCAAACTTCTGAAGATTTACAGATTTATTTCAACTAAAATGGGGGAACAGCTGGCGGGAATAGGAGGAATGGGTTTAAATTTCCAATTCCTCCAGGCACCAGAAGGAGACTATTCACAGGGGGGGAAGCTAAAACCCAGAACTCTTGAAGAGGAGCAAAAGAAATCCTCAAGAACAGAAGAGGAAATCAAATAAGAAAAGAGAAGAATTAACTCTCTTGCTAGCATTACTACATTAGAGGAAGACTGACCAAAATAACAACCCAATACTACCCTGGCTCTTGATTTTTCCTTAATAGACACAACAGAGGATCAAAAGCAATTTTTCCCCTTTCAATCACAAACACTCTCCTTCAAAGCTGCCCCACCTTTCAGATCCCACAACAGCAGTTTTGCTTTTGCCACAGGATGACACCAGGGAGAAAAAGGGGGCAGGATGGGACCCTTTAGTGTAAGAGACCAAAGACAACGAAACAGCCGAAGGGTTGGCTTAACACAGGTTTATTGCATGATGATCCGGAGGAACATGTGGTAATGGCGGATGGGTAGCTCAATATATACAGCTGGCTATACATTTGAATGTGGCTCGTCGACAGACTATTGGTTGCTGCCTGCGTGACGTCGTAGAAGGTCACGCCCTTCTTGACCAGGTGAAGAGGTGGCGGGGAATCTTCCCGCGCTGCTGATCCAGGTGAATCTGAGCCATGAGAGCTGGACGCTCGCTATTGCCATCTAGTGGCCACTAGCTCGCGTCCCCTTATCAGGTTTACATTGATACAGCTGAAGGTTATAATGTTGCACACAGAAAGGTTACATTGTTAACACATGGCTAAGGTACATTGTTAAAGGCACAGCTTTACAGAACACAACAGACCCAGAACCAGAAAACTCCCAAAGGAGAAGATGTGGAGTCTCCCCAACTTGTTTGCCTGCTCACACTCCACTCAAATACGATGAAATGCTGTGTTAGGGTGCATTAACAGAAGTTAATGCCCGTAAGATAACCGTCCCTCTCTACTCAGCACCAGTTAAACCACAACTTGGGACTGCGGTGGGTTAGTGGTTAAGATGCTGAACTTGACTGGAAGGTCAGCATTTCGAGACCTGAGTGATGCACAATTTAGTAAACCCCTAGTCTCTGTCCCAGTTCCTGCCAACCTAGTAGTTTGAAAGCAAGAAATTGCAAGTAGATAAATAAGTACCACTTCGCTGGGAAAGTAAGTGTTCTGTGCACTCCGGTGTCTAGTCATGACTGCTACATGACCACAGAAACATCTGCAGAAGCAGACAGTGCTGGCTCTTTGGCTGTAAACAGAGGTGAGCACCAAACCCTAGAGGTGGTCATTACTGGCTTTTGAGCAAAGGCGACCTTTACCTTTAGCTTGCCTAGACCACATCTTGAGTTCTGCGTCCAATTCTGGGCACTGCACTTTAAGAAAGATGCAAACAAATTTCAGCCGGTGAAGAGAAGGGCAATAAGAATGATCAGAGGAATGGAAACTAAACCCTATGACAAAAGACTGAAGGAACTTGGCATGTTTAGCCTAGAGAAAAGGAGACTTAAGAGGGGATACGATAGCACTCTTCATCCAGAGACCAGGATGCGTAATAACAGGCTCAAACTACAAGACACCAGACATAGGCTGAAAGGTTGCGGTGTTCATTTACATTTACAGCCAAAGAGCCAGTGCTGTCTGTGTTTGCAGACATTTCTGCAGTCATGTGATAAGCATAACCAGCCACCGGAGTGCACGGAACGCTGTTTACCTTCCCAATGAAGTGGTACCTATTTATCTACTTCCAATTTCTTGCTTTCAAACTGCTAGGTTGGCAGGAGCTGTGACAGATGACGGAGCGCTCATTCCGGCATGCAGCACTCGGGTCTTGAACTGCTGACCTGCCAACCTTTCAATCATCAAGTTCAGCATCTTAACCACTAAACCACCACAGTCCCTGAATAATAGGAGAAAGCTTTTTTAAGGGTTAGAGCAGTTAGACAGTGGAACCAACTGCCTCGAGAGGGGTGAGTCCACCAACAGAGAGAACTGGGCCACCCTCTGTATGTCAGATCTACTTTGATTCAGATTCCTGTATTGAGTTGGGGGTTGGACTCAATGGCCTTCAAAGGCCCCTTCCCAACTCAGTGGATTCTGTGAAGAAAAGAACCGGCAACTGAGCGGGGACTTCCCTTTCGGGCGCCCCCCCCCCCATAATGAACAATAAAAAGAGGGTCCAGGAGAGACCCACCCCACAGCTTCCTCCGCACCCCAACCAGGGCCAGATTAAGACCCGTAGAGGCCCTAAAGGCCCTGGTAGCTAACCTTGGCACTCCAGATGTTCTTGGACTTCAATTGCCAGAAGCCCAAGTCAGCACTCCTGCTGATCAGGGCTTCTGGGAACTGAAGTTCCAGAACACCTGGAGTGTCAAGGTTAGCCATCACTGCGGTCCTAATGCAATGATGGCTAACCTTGGCACCCCAGGTGTTCTTGGACTTCAATTCCTAGAAGCCCAAGTCATCACTCCTACTGATCAGGGCTTCTGGGAATTGAAGTTCCAGAACACCTAGAGCAGTGGTGGCAAACCTATGGCACGCGTGCCAGAGGTGGCACTCGGAGCCCTCTCTGTGGGCACCCCTGCAGTCACCACAGCAGTTTGCCCCGCCCCCTGCCCAGCAGCCCAATGGGAGTGCTTCCTCCCTCCCCCCAGCACAGAGTTCACTCCACCCCTCTGCCCAGCAGCCCAATGTGAGCGTTTCCTTCCTTCCCCTGTTGCTGTGTTGGCACTTTGCGATAAATAAGGAGGTTTTAGGTTGCAGTTTGGGCACTCAGACTCTAACAGGTTCGCCATCACTGACCTAGAGTGCCAAGGTTGGCCATCACTGCCCTAAGATTTTGGTGTTCTCATATATATATAACTCAAAATATAAACAACGATAAACCATAAAATAAAATTTTATTTATCGAAATCAAGCAAAACTTAACAGTTTTGTTTAATTTTGCTTAATGGACCATGGTAAATTGGGCTGCAGTGGCTCAAGTGGCTAAGACGCTGACTGGAAGACGGGAGATCAGCAGTTCGATTCCCAAGTACGGCAGGACAGAATGAGTTCCCGTCTTTGTCCCAGCTGCTGCTAACCTAGCAGTTCTGAAAGCAAGAAATTGCAAGTACTGTACTGTGCTGTAGATAAATAGGGACCACTTCGGTGGGAAGGTAAACAGCGCTCCGGTGTCTTTCTTGTCATGCCTGCCACATGACCACGGAAACGTCTGCAGACAGACAGCGCTGGCTCTTCGGCTTCGAAACAGAGATGAGCACTGCAACCTAGAGTCGGATACGACTGGCTTTCGAGCAAGGGAACGATTTACCTTTACCTAAACTGGGCTAGGGGAAATTTCTGTGGTGCCCCCTTCCCTTGGTGTCCGAAGCACGTGCATATTTTGCTTAATGGTTAATCCACCCCTGCCCCCCAACCCTCCCTCATACAACAACGGACCCTCTTTCAAGGCCTACAGCGACCACACCCCCTCCCTCCGTCCCTCCAGCAAGAAGCACCAATACTGCCTCCTCAAAAAATAAATCCCGCTCCGAGTGGGGGCGGCCTTACCCTTACCTCATGGGCGGCGGTTGGGAATATGGACGCCCCGCCCCCGCCCCCAACGGCTCTTCTTGGAGCGCGAGAACGCCCGCGACACTTTCCCGACTTTCGCCTTTTCCTGAGGAAGAAGGTCTTCTTCTTCTTCTTCTTCACTTCGCCTCTTCTTCCTGCGCATGCGCCTTCCCTCGTCTCGTCGCTGCTGCCAATGCCTGGGACGAGCCGCACTGCGCCTGCGCAGTTGCTAGGCTAAGGTTCGGCTTCTTGGTGGCAGTGGCTTTAAAACCTCTCGGAGCCCGGCCGTAGAGGTTCTAGTTGGGCCGAAGTAAGTGTCGCCTTCGTTCGCTCTTGAGAAGGGCAGCCAGGACTGGACTGGACTGGAGCCAGCTGCGGGTTGCAGTCTTTCTGTATTCGGGTCAGAGAGGCGCCACCCAGATGAGCACTGAACCCTAGAGCCGGATACGACGGGCTGGCTTTCGAGCAAGGGTAACCTATACCTTAATAACAATAACAACAACAATAATAGCATTTACTATTATTACTGTACTATTATTATTACTATTACTAGGTAAAGGTTGCCCTTGCTCGAAAGCCAGTCGTATCTGACTGGTTCATTGCTCAGCTCTGTTTCAAAGCCGAAGAGCCAGCGCTGTCTGTTTCTGCAGACGTTTCCGTGGTCATGTGGCAGGCATGACTAGACACCGAGACACACGGAACACTGTTTCCTTCCCACCGAAGTGGTCCCTATTTATCTACTTGCAATTTCTTACTTTCGAACTGCTTGGTTGGCAGGAGCTCGGACAAAGACGGGAGCTCATTCCGTCCTGCAGTACTCGGGAATCTGCTGACCTTCTGCCTCCTATTATTATTATTATTATTATTATTATTATTATTATTATTATTATTATTATTATTATTATTATTATTATTATTATTATTATTATTATTATTATTATTATTATTATTATTACATCCCACCCACCTGGCAATTCATCCCCACTCTGGGCAGCTACCAACAATATACTGTATTAAAAACATCTTTATGTTGCATACAGTAACATATGAAGCTAAAATTAATATATCTAAAACAAAAGTTAATATATCTAAACCAAAAAGGAATTAAAAGGGCTAGATGACATCCGCCCGATATCGGCAATGTGATGGTAGAAATGTACACGTGGGGTTGGGTTTCTTCTTTGTGATCGCACTGGGGTGTCTAGAATTACAGAGGAGGAAATCTGGGTTTATTTCGTTTATGTGTTGCATATCTGTCGGTAAAATGACACCGCCAGAAAAAAATTAATAAACAAGTTTGGTTTTCGTTTACATCTTGTTTTGCTTCAGGTGACCAGCGCTGGATTAATTCATCGCAGGCCTGTAGCAAATCATGTCAAGGGGCCCTTGCTTAAACACTTTGCATTTCTGTAAATACCTCACCCCCTCCTGTGTGATCTTTGGGGCTTAGGCAAAAGAAACTTCAGGAAATATTACCCAAACACTTGGCCTGCAGTTTTCTCAGATTCCAACTCACTTTTGCCCCAGCCTGGAAGTCGTCTCTCCCACCGCTTCCACCTACTTACTGGCTGAATCACGCGATGATTAAGCAAGTTCAGACAGAAGTGACACCTAATCAAAGCCTTCAATCTTCCACTGAATTTCATGTCGGACTGGGAGGGATTTCATTCTAACCAAGCTCAGGGGGCGGGGGGGCCCGTAGCATTTGCTACTCTTGCTATACTGTATTGTTAATCCAGCACTACAGATTACATTTTTACTCAAGGATCTGCTTGTAATAACTAGGGGAAAGGTTTAGGCCATCACTTATTCTTTTCTGTTCAGATCAAACTTTGAACTGCCAAAAAGAAGCCATTTTCTTGACTTTATCATTGGCCAAAATTAAATTTCATCGGTACATGTTTCTGGCAGTACTCAGCATACCAGCAAATGAGACAAATTATGTATCTTTTCACATTCGCACATTGTGTTGTTGTCCACCAACAGCCCCCACTTGAGCAATATATCAGTTTTACGAGGCCAGGTTGAAAGCAGGGCCCCAACCCTCCCCATTTCCCCCCCCGGCCTGGGACCGGGGTACAATTGTATGGCTGATTTGAGATTATATAAATAATATACAAGTCCCTTGGGAAGAAGCATCAAATGTAGCAGCAAATTGAACTACAGTAGTTGGAGGCACTTGATTGCCCAATAGGCAAGGACATAAGAGGAGAAGAATGTGTAATTATGACTATAGTTCTGGGCTGCTTTGTCACCGTTCTCATGATCATTGCAACTCCATGTGGTGAGATCTTGCATGGAGCCCCAGACCGAGGGAGATTGACAGTTACAGTATTTTGTGTTTCTTCCATTTGCGAATTATCGTGCCAACTGTTGTCACCTTCTCACCAAGCAGCTTGGCAATAGTCTTGTAGCCCAGTCCAGCCTTGTGCAGGTCTACAACCTTGTCCCTGACATCCTTTGACAGCTCTTTGGTCTTGGGCATGGTGGCCATAGGGGATTGAATACTTATTTCCCTCACTACAATGCAAATCCATCTCTGACTTTTGGGCACTGGGTTTTTGAGGGTTTGTTTGTTGTTATTCTGTCTCACAGCTACAATACACAATTTGTACAGCTGTATGTCTGTTTATAGATAGCCAATTTAAATAGTATTTACCCCTGTGCCCACCACAGTTTTTTCACTTTTAAAACCCCTATAATAAAGTGCCCAATGTGTAAACATTTTCCTCTGCTCTGGTCTCAGTGTATCTAGTCGTGTTTTGTTTTGTTCAAATAGTCTGTCTGAGTAATATTTTAGTGTACTTTCAAAGCATTGTACCTGTATGTTATTACCTGCTACAAAAAGACCTAATTGAGCTTCATGAAATTTATGGAATTTTAAAATTCATTAAAATGTTTATATGCACCTAAGAAATCACCATGAAAGCATTAAACCAAACTTCTTCTTCTTCTTCAAGTGCCGTATCCGTTCCGAATATTGGCTATCATCATGGCAATAGTCTTCCTGTTCTTTACTCCTCGGAAAAGATCTTTCAAGGACATACCACACCAGTCTCTCAGGTTCTTTACCACAAAGTCCGTCTATGTCCAATAAATGTTAATAAATAAAAATACTATGTACAGAATTCTTTTTGAAGTGGTAAAATAATCATTCATGCTCACTAGAATAAATTGTAGGGTAGATACCACTCTGTTGTAGACTTAAGACTTCCACAAATATGGAATTTTAGTTAAAAAAAATAAAGTAGAATTATGGCATAATAGAACATGAACCTATCATTTCTACATGCAGTATTTGTCCTTGCATATTTAACAAAATGGTTGCCACTCTCAGCTTTGACAACAGTGATCATTATGGCTAGTATATACCTATGGTCAGTCCTCCTATCTCCAAAGTATAGCACCATTTTATTTCCATGCACATACTTGCAACTAGGTAAGAACCGAGCTGCAGCTTCCTTGCTGTGGAGATCCATCAGGGGAGCAAAATATGAGCCCTGGTGGCACACTGGTTAGACAGTTGTCCTGCAACCAAAAGGTTGTGAGTTGGATCCTGACCAGGGATCAAGGTTGACTCAGCTTTCCATCCTTCTGAGGCTGATAATGGGGACGACCAGGCAGGCAGTGGGAAAGGTCGGCATCCACCGCTGCCGCCGCGGAGAGGCTGCCCGCGGCCAGGAGCAGCCGCGAGACCACCCCAGCCGGGGGTGAGGAGGACCAGGCAGGCGACGGGAAAAGTCGCCATCCACCACCACCGCCAGAGGCAGAGGAGGACGACCAGCTGAGCTGCCTGGGAAAACATCCACCGCCCGCTACTGCGAGGCCCTGGAGCAAGGGGCCGCCCGGAGACCACAACCCCCACCTAGGGGGTGAGGACACAAGGATAAGTAGCTGATGTGCAAAAAATGTAGCTGACTTAATATAGCAACTGACATAGAGACTTTATACTGACTTAATATAGCAATTAACATAGAAACTGTATTTTAGAGTGTGATAATATGCATGATAATATGTGTTTTAAACTGTTTTAAACTTTTTAAAACTGTGATATGATGTATGATGCGAGAAAAATGGCGTAGAAACCGGCAAACCACGCCACAAAGCTTGCCAAGAGAACCCTATTGACCAAAACAAAAGGCAAAACAAAGGAGCAGGCTAGATGATACAGGATGCTTAACACCACAGAGTGGAGGAAGAGGAGGGACAGGAAAGGAGGAGGGAGGATTAATGCAATGTTGCAAGGAGCAATACTGCATAGGGACATGGAATGTGAGATCAATGAACCAAGGTAAACTGGAAGTGGTAAAAAATGAGATGGAAAAAATATGCATTGACATCTTGGGAATCAGTGAGCTAAAATGGACAGGGATGGGTGAATTCAGCTCTGGAAACCATCATATCTACTACTGTGGACAAGAAAACCTTAGAAGAAATGGAGTAGCCATAATTATCAATAAAAGAGTGAGAAAAGCAGTAATGGGATATAACTTCAAAAATGACAGAATGATGTCAGTCAGAATTCAAGGCAAACCTTTCAATGTTACTGTGATCCAAATATACGCACCAATCACGGGTGCAGATGAAGCCACAGTGGACCAGTTCTATGAGGACCTAGAACACCTCATAAAACAGACACCAAGAAATAACATCCAAATTATATTAGGAGATTGGAATGCCAAAGTAGGAAATCAAAAAGTGGAGGGAATAACAGGCAAGTTTGGGCTTGGAACGCAGAATGAAGCAGGGCAAAGACTGATAGAGTTCTGCGAAGAGAACGCACTGGTCATAGCAAACACTCTCTTCCAGCAACACAAGAGGCGACTTTACACATGGACATCACCAGATGGCCAACACCGAAACCAGATTGACTACATACTCTGCAGCCAAAGATGGAGAACCTCCATACAGTCAGCAAAAACAAGACCTGGAGCAGACTGTGGCTCAGATTACAACCTACTGATTGCAAAATTCAGGCTTAGACTAAAGAAAATAGGGAAAACAAGGAGACCAGACAGATATCACCTAGACAGCATCCCTAAAGAATACACGGTGGAGGTGATGAACAGATTCAATGGCTTAGACTCAATAGATAGAGTGCCAGAAGAATTATGGACGGAGATGAGGGACATCATGCAGGAAGCAGCAAAGAAAACCATACCAAAAGAAAAGAAGAGTAAGAAAGCAAAGTGGTTGTCTGATGAGGCTCTTAAAATAGCAGAGGAAAGAAGGAACGCAAAAGTCAAAGGAGAAAAGAAAAAAATACAATCATTTGAACACAGAATTTCAAAGAAAAGCAAGGAGAGATAAGGAAAACTACCTAAAAGAACAGTGCAAAGTAATGGAGGAAAACAACAAAAGAGGCAGAACCAGAGATCTTTTCAAAAAAATCCGGGAAGTCAAGGGAACATTTAAAGCAAAAATGACCATGATAAGGGACAAGGGCGGAAAGGAGATAGCTGATGCAGAAGAAATTAAGAAAAGATGGAAAGAGTACAGAGAGGAACTTTACAAAAAGGACCTCAACACTCCTGATAATCACAATGATGAAGAAATTGAACTTGAGCCAGACATCCTGGAGAGTGAAGTCAGAAAGGCCCTAAAGAGCACTGCAAACAACAAAGCTAGTGGAGATGATGGTATCCCAGTTGAATTTTTCAAAGCGCTAAAAGATGATGGCATCAAATTACTGCATTCAATATGCCAGCAGATTTGGAAAACAAAACAGTGGCCACAGGATTGGGAAAGATCAGTATACGTTCCAATCCCAAAAAGGGCAACGCCAAAGAATGTTCAAATTATCGAACAATTGCGCTCATCCCACACGCCAGCAAGGTGATGCTCAAGATAATACAGGATAGACTTCAGCAGCATGTGGAGAGAGAATTACCAGAGGTGCAGGCTGGTTTCAGAAGAGGCAGGGGGACTAGAGACCACATTGCCAACATACACTGGATCATGGAGAAAACAAAGGAATACCAGAAACAAGTTTACTTTTGTTTTATTGACTACACTAAGGCATTTGATTGTGTGGATCACAACAAGATGTGGCAAGTGATTAAAGAGATGGGAATACCAGAACACCTCATATGCCTCATGAGAAATCTGTACATGAACCAAGAAGCAACAGTTAGGACAGAATAACAGAGTGGTTTGGAATAGGAAAAGGAGTAAGACAAGGCTGCATTTTATCACCCTGCTTATTCAACTTATACACAGAGCACATAATGCGCAATGCAGGGATGGAGGAATCACAATATGGGATCAAAATTGCTGGGAGAAACATCAACAATCTGAGACATGCAGACGATACCACCCTAATGGCAGAAAGTGAGGAAGACCAAAAGAAGCTCCTGATTAGGTGGAAGGAAGAGAGTGCAAAAGCTGGCTTGAGACTCAGTATCAAGAAAACCAAGATAATGGCAACAGGCCCAATCAGTTCCTGGAAAATAGACGGGGAAGAGGTAGAAGCAGTGACAGATTTTACATTCTTAGGATCAAAGATCACTGCAGATGAGGATTGCAGCCATGAAATAAAAAGGCGACTGATTCTTGGGAGACAAGCTATGAGAAACCTGGGGAACATAGTGAAAAGCAGAGACATCACATTGCAAACAAAAATTAGAATAGTCAAAGCAATGGTATTCCCAGTGGTAATGTACGGATGTGAGAGCTGGACAATTAGGAAAGCTGAACGCAGAAGAATAGATGCCTTTGAAATGTGGTGTTGGAGGAGAGTTTTGAGGGTACCCTGGACAGCGAGGAGAACAAATAGGTCAATCTTAGAAGAAATCAACCCTGACTGCTCATTGGAAAGTCAAATAGTAAAGATGAGGCTAAAGTACTTTGGGCATCAAATGAGAAGGGAGGATTCACTTGAGAAGGCATTGATGTTGGGAAAGGTGGAGGGCAAAAGAAGAAGGGGGAGGCCAAGGATGAGATGGCTAGATGGTATTGTAGACACAATGGGCACATAACTGGGAGGGCTGAGGGGGATGGTGGAGGACAGAGGCGCTTGGAGAACAATGGTCCATAGGGTCGGAATCGACTATGCGACTGAACAACAAAAAAATGTTGGGGACAAAATGCTAATTAACTTGTAAACCGCCCAGCGAATGCACTAAGCACTATGGGACTATATATAAGCGTGATTTCTTTGCTTTTAAATATAGTCATTGATATAGTATGCTTATAGATGAATTATCCACTAATGAAAACTTTATGCATTTTCATAGGATGAATGTTTTTATTTTTCATAAAACAATGCTTCAAAAATATCTCTGAATCTGTTACAGTATTAAAAAGCACATCGATTTACAACTATATTATATACCATTTACTGGCATCGGATTAAACCCAGTTGTGGCCTTCCATTCAATTTTGATTCACAGAATGTTTTTACAGTAATACCTCATACAAAGTCAGCTTCATACAACATCGAATTCATTCATCACCTAATTCCTTGAAAAAAGTTGCCTCATACAAAGTCGCAGTGACTTTGTATGAGGCATTGGGGTTTTTCCCAGGTTGCATTGTGCCTGGGCAGTATAAAAGTCAGGACACATGAGTACATTGCTCTTGTGGCTTTTGCACGAGGCAGAGTGTTTAGGAGTGGTTTTGATTACGATTTTGGATTTTTTGGTCAGAATTTTTAGAAGCATTCCTGGGATTTTTGCAGCATTCTTCAGGTTCTTGGACAATTAGGGTTGTTTGACATGTTTTTGTAATGTTTTTAGCTTTTAGACAATGATTTCTTAAAGTTCTGTCAGTTTCCTGTCTGTTTCCTTGACTTTGCCCTGAAGTCTGTGCTGTTATCTCTATGGAAACAACGTTGTACGAGGCATCGCAGCAAGGATTTGGACGTTGTATGAGGCATCGTGGCTAGGATTTTGCATGCCTCATACAAAGTCCAAATCCGTATAAAGTCCAAATTTGTGGAACCAAGTTTGGATGTTGTATGAGGTATCACTGTACTTTTGGAAGAGAATGGGGTGGGGGTTAATTTTGCTGATTTTACCCTTCCTACCTTATTCTGCATCCATCATCTGTTCCACAAGCAAAGTATTTCAGCAATCATTAGCTACTTTGTAAGAAACAGTTCTCTACTTCCGTAGAGAAAATAATGGATGAAGGAACTATGGATCCCTTATGAGGGTTTTCACACTCTTGAGCAATCATACAAGCAATCTCACTTGTCGGCCAGGAGCAGAGAAGTGTGACTCTCCAGTTGTTGGTGGACTAGAACTCTCATTACCCCTGGCTATTGGCTATATGCTTGCTGAGCCTGATGATGACTGTAGTTTAATGCTACTCGGAAGGCCACAGCTTCCTCTCCCTTCATATAGAGTAATAATAAAGAAGAAGCAATCAGAAAAAATTGAAGAAGGACCTACTGGATACAACTGTCTGCAGTTGGGGTGGTGGTGGGTTCATGGGGTAGGGTTTTTAAAATGATTATGTGAGGCAATTTTTCACACATTTTGATTGAAAGGTATGTAAAAATGTATTTTATTTGAAAACGAATAAAAATATTTTTAAAAAAATAACTGTCTGCAGTAAGAATATTACATTAGAGCAGTGATGGCTAACCTTGGCACTCCAGATGCTCTTGGACTTCAATTCCCAGAAGCCCAAGCTCCTGTAAATCCACACGAAGGGGTTTACTACGATTCATCTGGCTCGCGCTGCCCTCGTCGCTCCCGGAAGCAGAAGTAAAGATGCCCATATGGGCACGTTTTACTTCCGCTTCCGGGAGTGACGAGGGCGGTGTGGGCCGGATGAATCACAATAAGCCCCTTCATGTGGATTCATGGGGGCTTTGACTTCTGGGAATTGAAGTCCAAGAACATCTGGAGTGCCAAGGTTCGCCATCACGACATTAGAGCATCACATTATTTTCAGCATCAATTTTAATTTTAATTTTGAAGTATGCTTAACATTATTTTTATTAGAGAGGTAATTTCCCCCTAACTACAATGAAAGAGTTAAAGGACATTTCACAGTTTCCATGTTTTTGCCTAAATATGCTAAATTCCATGTACTGGGTAGTTTTTCATTCGCATCATTGTGCTCATGGATTTTTCCCTGATGCGAAGCATCTTATGCAAAAGAACTCTGCATATGCACTGAGGCACAGATAAAGATTGATAACTGAGTCTTAAAATACTAGAGAGAGTGCAAAGGCTTTTGTGGAGGGGTCCAAACTCCATATTCTCTTGAAGCAGTCTGCATCTTCAGTTTGGATTGGCTGTTTCTTCTATTTTCTGCACATGTTTTTCTTCAGATGCTGTGGAACATGGACCTTTGGGTATACAGTCTAGTATTCTGTTTGAAGCTGTGTTGGGAACAGAACAGCAGTCATCTTGAACTTTATATGGCTGGCAACATAAGCATCCAAGAGCAACCGGTTCTTCAGGTTTTGAATCTTTTTTGCATTGATTGCTCTTAGGAGCAAACTCTTCTTCTGAACATCTGCTTTCTATATTCCTTGACAAACCCTCTTCTTTTTTTTCTAATGCACGAGCAAGCATGTAACTAACTTTCCTTTGATGGGCCAAAGCCTCCTCCTTATCATTCAGCTGAAGATCAGATCAGAAAACAAAATTAAGAGGAATGCAATTTCTCAGTGTAAATGATGCAAAAAATATATTGCATACATACATTTCGAGAGATGCAGTATTGTTAGCAGATACCCACCAAGTCTATTAGCATCTTGATGATTTCTTGGGGATTATCCAGTTCTTCCATCTTCTTACGATCAGTGCTAGAAGGAAGGATGCCTGTAAACTTTTGCGCTAAAGTTTTCCGATTTTCTGGAAACATATAAACATCTAATGTAGGGGGGAAATGAATATTTAAGGTCAGGTTCTATGGCATTTGATAAGCAACAACCAGTGTGGCAACACATTTTAATAATCCAGACTAATATGAAATACCTGCTAGAAAGCAATGATTATTAGCCTAATTTATGGCAAATAAAAAATAATGATATGCAGCTGATTTTAGTAATGACTATTTTTAATACTCAGTATAGAGAATTGTGTTAAGAGCTCTGGAGTTAAAGATGTCAATCATAAAGTGATGTACAGTATCTGCCAACTTATTCAGTCCTCAGAAAAATCTTTAATTTGCTTTTAACATAACTACAGTATTTAGAAGCTGAAATCCTGTTGCACAGTTAAACGAATGACATAACTTTTTAAGTGTGGATTCCCTGTGCCCCAATGGCATGGAACGGCCCACACAGAGGCCACTTCGGGAGAACGCTCCTGGCCCGTGGGCTCTGCGGGCAGAGAAATTAAGGGGGGTGGATTAATAATAGGGTTTGATTCACCCAATTAATGACCTGACCGACGGTTCCGCTGAGAAGGCATTTCTCCAGACTCTGTTATCCATTAAGGTAATCACTCATCTCCGAGTTTATCCTTATCCTTGGTGCAAATAGTAGCCATGTTTACCCCAGTCTAAACCCTAGACAATGGTGTTTTCCCTGTCAATGTTTGCCCACGTTAATTAACTTCCCCAAGAGAGATTCCCAATTAACCTGAGTAAATAGGTGATGTGATTTTCTGTCAGATGACGGTTTTTTCTGCCTTGCCTTCTGATCTATAAATGTAGATACTTTTCCTTCAATAAACCACTGATCTGATCTCGCTCCATACTGCCTCGTATCGTTTCTTGATCAGTCTCCTCCGGGACCTAACGGCCGTCCTAGCGGCCCCGATTCCTACATTTAAGGCTAATTATCTTAAGACACCTTAACTTTTTGCAATTAGCCTCTAAAAATTAGCCTAGTTACATAATTGTGCAACAGGATTTTGGCCATCATTTATTATATCTCATTATACTATATTTATAAACAGCAGGAATCAAAAAAGTTAAGGAGAGGAAAAATGGAAGTAGAGGTTGGAAGAAGGAAGACAAAATGCTATAGATCAGGAGCAAAGGCTGTATTATCAGAAATTGACAATCGGTATATAGATTGGCTATGATATCTGAACCAATTTATCATTACTGGTGACACATCAGTTATTATTAGATGCTGCAATCTTCAAACAGTTAAACTGCATGTGTAAACCAGCCCTATGTCTTTCTGGTAGTGGTCATTGTTACTACTTTGTCTGCATCTACCACAGTATATCATGATTATGAATTGTTAATAGTTCAGTTAACGCAGGGGTGCCCAAACGTTTCGGGCCGTGGGCTGGTCATGTGGTTCAGGGGGACGGTCACAATGGCCCATGGGCCAGATCCAGGCCCCGACACCAATTCATCCAGCCTGCAAAGCTCTTGTTGCTCCCAGAAGTGGAAGCAAAACTTCTGCTTCCGGGAGCGGTGAGGGCTTTGGGGGCTGGATGAATTGGCAACGGGGGCCAGATCTGGCCCTCATTTTCAGCACCCCTGAATTAATGTATCAGGCTAGGAAGTGAAAGGTATCAAATAGCAGATTTTATTCAAACAATGCTGCAAATACTACTTGTGAATCATGTAGAGTAGAGAATATTACCATCCTCTTTTACGCTTTTCCAGTTTGATGGTTTCTTTTCTTTTCGGCAGATCTTACTCATCTGTGCAAGCCTCAACGCTTGGTCCTTCCTCCGCATCAGCTGCTGTTCAAATGCAATTCTGAAGGCATCTGCCATTATATAAGCTTCTTCTTTACCTTTCTTCATAAGTTCAAACTGGTATTTTTTGAAATCAAAGAAGATTTAGACTTTTTTTTGAAGGATGAAAATTGCAGTACAGTATTGTTTTTTGTAGTTATCTAATTACAGTAAATTAGTATGACATCTGTTCCTTCATATCAAGCCAACATCTACAAACACAATACATCCTGTTAACACACAAGGAAAGCCTCTAATGTATTTTCCCTCAGGATTACCATTTTTTTCTTTTAAACTGATTCTAACAACACATGGAGATGAATGTCTCTTTTACAGAGGATGCATTCAGACAACATGACAACCAGGATTTTACAGGAACCTTGGTCTGTCATGAACGAGCAGTGTGCTGGTGAATGCTGGGCTCAGCCATTCCAATTTGGAGCAGAATTGGGCAAAGTACAGTTAACAAAACTACAACTTTACTCCACAATTGGCTTGTTCTGTTGTCTGTAAGTGAGCAGCTTCATGATTTTTTCCTCCAGCTTGTTAAATAGATGGTTGGATAGTTCACTGGTTTAGGTGTGTGGTTGCAGAGCCGAAGTGGGAAGTTTGACTCTCTACTGCAGGGTACCCTAACCTTGGGCCTCCAGCTGTTCTTGGGCTTCAATTACCAGAAGCCCAAGTCAGCACACTTCCTGATCAGGGCTTCTAGGACTTGACGTCCAAGAACATCTAGGGTCACAAAATTGGGGAACCCGGCCTCCCTGGAGAAGAGACAGCCTATGTAGTCATGGGCAAGCTGCACAGAAGGGAAGTGTAAACCCCTTAAGTTTTCTCTACCTAAGAGCCCTGGAAAGGATCAGTAAGAGTCAGAAATGATGCGATGGCACTCTACTGCTGTTGTTGTTGCTCCTGCTGCTGTTAAGTGGGAATAAACCACAGAAGAGATAACAAGGTAAAACAATGATGGAGCAAAGAAAGGAGACAACGCTTTTCATTTCTTTTTAATTGTTACTAACTGACAGCACATCAGCAATGTTTTGAAAGGGCTTTAAAAGAACCTTTTCAAAGAAAGTGCCCCTGGTGTATTAAGGTAAAGGTCACCCTAGCTCAAAACCCAGTCATATCTGACTCTAGGGGGCAGTGTTCATCTCTGTTTACAGCCAAAGAGCCAGTGCTGTCTGTGTCTGGAGGTGTTTCCATGAGCATGTGGCAGGCTTGACTAGATTGATGCCAGACCACATGGAATACTGTTACTTTCCCACCAAAGCAGTACCTATTTATCTACTTGCAAATTTCTTGCTTTCAAAATTGCTAGGTTGGCAAGAGCTGGGACAGAGATGGGAGCTCAACCAGACATGCAGCACTGGGGTCTCCTGCAGATCTTCCAGTCGCCAAGTTCAGTGTTTTAACCACAGCCACCGCAGTCTCTCCACTGGTGTATTGGCAACAACTAAAAAGAAATAGAAATTTTCCTCTTCTTTCTCCTCTTCAGGTAAGCAGAAAGAAAGCTTTCTGTTTCTCAAGAATGTTACATGGCTTCAGCCAAGGGACAGCAATCTGCATTTTTAAATCACAGAGGACAAGGGTATCCATGGCTATAATTATAGATACTTAAGGACAACCTCGGGGTTAGAGAGATAGGCAGGATATCTCTCAATGCCATTTCCAGGGAATCCTAAGCAGGTGAAGGCATCTGCTTGGGAATACCCTGAAGGAAATGGTGAGCCATTGTGTGAGACAGAATGCTGGACTGGATGGGCTGTGGCCTGTTCCAGCAAGGCTGGTCTTATGTTCTTATTGGTTTGAGGCCAGCAATCACACACATAAACCAAACCAAAATGAAGCAATACTATACACGGGGTGGGGGGTGGGGGTGGGGAGCAGTAGCCCCTAATAGGGACCCAAAAGATGCTGGCAAGCATTGATTGGGGTGGGCTGGTTTGCAATGGTATGTCTATCTTGTGATCACTGGGAACAGGAAACAAGTTCTAGAATCTGCTACATCACACTGGCTCTCCACTACAGTATTTAGGTACAGCCAGTGGTGCAAGTTTTAGATATGTACCTTAATATGAAAAGGTAAACATGCAGACTAACCACTTATACTTTGAAACTTGCAACATTTAAACCATTTCCCCTACATATTAGGAGGACAAGAAAACAATGTTGCTTTCAATCCATGCCTAAATACCTCTTGCTTGAGTTGAAGAAGTTGTTTCCGAGTTGCTGCTGACATCTTGGCGCAGGCGCATGGCTCGCCACTGGGACCATTGCAAGTGCAGGCTCCAAGCACAGCCAACTTCAAAGTCAAAGGCATTTGTGTCAATTATTTTTAAATCAAGCTTTTTGACAATACAGTAAATTAAATCTACTCACACTAACAGTTATGTACATTAATGGATGCATATCTTAACCTATAAAACCAAGTGTTCACCGTTGGAATTGGCTATACGTTGCTATGCATCGCCCTACTGACCCGCACCCTTCCTTCGTGCGCACGGCCGAATTGCCTACGCAGGTCAACGAAGGATTTAAAAATCCGGCACGGGGGCCTCAGCCCCACAAACGGCAAGAAAGGGAAAGAACTTCACGTCCCAACAGTCACTGCGCCGCGGCGCGCCAGAGCCAATCAGGCTGAGAGGCTCTGGCACGGCGCAGCGTTCGGACACGCGCCGCAGATAATCAAAAGAAAAGCATTTTTAAAAACGCATCACAAACACAAAGCACCAACCTATTACTACAAGCCCCAGCGTCCTGCGCGCCATGAGCGCGCAGAACGAGGAGGCAGCCAGCGCGCGAAAACAAAACTTAAAGAAAGCCGCCTCCGCCGCCATTCATCCCCACGGGCGAGCCAGCATGGCCCGTGGGGGAAGAAAATGAAACAAACCCGCCGCCCATGCTCTTCCGTTCGAAGAGCCAGCGGCGCGTGAAAAAAAATACAAACAAAAAAACCCCACAACTCCCCTTCTTCACCACGGGCCAGCAAGTATGGCCCACGGAGGAAAAATAAACCTCGGCCGCCGCTGCCCTTCCATTCGAAGGGCCAGCCACCGCACCAAAAATAAAAACAAACCACCCACCAACCCCTCCCCCGCAACTGCCCTTCTTCCCAACGGACAAACAAGCATGGCCCGTGGGAACGAAAGGCACCCTCCCTGCAACAACGCACCCTTCCCAAGAGCCATCCAGCATGGCCCATGGGATCAAAAGGCACCCCCGGCCGCAAGTTCCCTTCCTAACCACGGCCAACCAAGCATGGCCCATGGGAAGAAAAGGCACCCCCGCTGCAAGTAACCTACTTTCCCACGGGCCACCAAGCATGGCCCGTGAGAACAAAAGGCACCCCCCCTAAAAAAAGGACGCACCAAAAAACAAATCAAAACCATTCAAAAACAGAAATCTAACCTTTAAAAAATAAACACAAACAAAGACAGGAAAACATACAACAAAAAACAACAGCTCCCCCAACAAAAACTCAACTCCCCCCAAATAAATAAATAAATAAATCAGAGTGCTTACCATGAAGACGTCTTCACTTCATGGCGACAGGAACTCGAATGACCAAAATAAAGGAAGTAACACTTACCGGAACTGAAACCCAGAGGACAAGAGGAGAATGGAAGAGAGAAAACAAAGTTCACCACCGCCACCCAGAGGCCAAAAGAAAAACGAGTAGAGGATGCATTCATGATGTGCTAAATGAGGAGTTCTCAACCTTTTCAAGTTGAGAGCCAGGACACACTCCCTCAGACAGCTTTGGGGGCCGGATGGCCATTTTGCCCTTCCTCCACCACATGGCCCTTCCAGGTGTGGTGCAGGAGTGTGGAGCACATGATAGATAAAGATAAATTCATAATTCCAAAATGCAGAAAATAAGTTTGCAAAACATTCCAAAATATACATACTACTCTCAAAAAATAAAAAATTACATAAACCACTTTAACACCAAATTAAATATAAAATTTAAAAAAAAATTTGTATGAACAAAAATAAAATAAAAAGTCCGCCACAGCCGGACCCAGCGCAAATAAGCCACAAATTCAAAAAAACTTTAAAAACCATTAAACACAGCCCAGCACCATTTGTACAGGAAAACAAAAAAAAACCTTACCTGTCCAAAACATTTAAAAAACGCACGGCATTTTTTTTATTAAAAAAAAACCCCAAAAAAGCCCGGCAACGCCGGGCAACCCATGCTAGTCTATACCTATAAAATGGTGCGTTAACCGTTGGAATGTGACAAAGGATGTTGCACCAGGCCCCACTAGCCCGTAATGGGCCTCCGTTCACTCGCCCGAACCCGGTTCACAGGTAACTGTCGGGTTGAAATTTTCGACCCGGGGGCAGGAGCCCCCCAGTCGCAAACAAAAAAAGGGAACTTCAATTCCCAACGTTCCTGGCACCGCGCCGCGCCAGAGCCAATCAGGCTGAGCGGCGCGGTAAAAGGAAAAAACCGCAGCAGAAAGTAAACACGCGCAGCCAAAACTACAAGCCCCAGCGTCCTGCGCGCCATTAGCGCGCAGAATGCTCAGACGGCCGGCGCACAAAAAATAAAGTAAAAAAAAGCCCACCACCGCTGCCATTCTTCCCCACGGGCCAGCCAGCATGGCCCGTGGGGGAAAAAAAAGAAACCCCCACTGCCGCTGCCCTTTTGTTCGAAGGGCCAGCTGGCGTGCGAAAAAAACAAGTAAAAAACAACAACACCCCGCCACTGCCCTTCCCCACGGGCCAGCCAGCATGGCCCGTGGGGAAAAAAAGAAAAACGCCCGCCACCGCCCTTCCGTTCGAAGGGCCAGCCGGCGAGTGAAAAATACAAGTAACACCCCCCCCGCAACTGCCCTTCTTCCCCATGGGCCAGCCAGTATGGCCCGCGGAAAAAAAAGGAAACCCCCCACCGCCACTGCCTTTCCTTCCCACGGGCCAGCCAGCATGGCCCGTGGAAAAGAAAGCACCCCCCCGCCATTGCCCTTCCTTCCCACGGGCCAGCCAGCATGGCCTGTGGGAAAGAAAGCCTCCCTGCCATTGCTCTTCCTTCCCACGGGCCAGCCAGCATGGCCAGCAGGAAAGAAAGCCCCCCCCCCCGAAAAATAAACACAAACCAAAAACATTCAAAAACACCCAAAAATCCAAAAATGAAACACAAAAACAGTCAAAAAGAAACAAGAAAAAACACACAGACACCCCCTCCCAAAAAATATCCCACCCCCCCACCCACCCACCCCCAAAAAACCAGAGAACTTACCAAAAGACGTCTTCCATCTATGAGGACCAGAACTCAAATGAGAAAAGAAAGAGAAAACTTACCTGGAAGCGACACCCAGAGGACAGAAGAGAACAATTGTAGAGAGGCAGAAAAGCTCGCCACCCCCACCCAGAGGCCAAAAGAGAAAAAACATTCAAAAATATTAAAACTAATAAGATTAATTCCAAAATTTATCACATAAGTTATAAAAACATTCAAAAATAAACACACTAATCTCAAAAATTACCAAAAAAACCCAGAAATCACTTTTCACTCCAAAACACAAAACAAAAAATAAAAAAGTGTAAAAATAAACATTTTAAAAACCAAAATTAAATTTTAAACTAAATAATATTAAATTAAATTAAATAAATTAAAATAAAATAAAATTTGCATAAACATAAAACAAAAACGTTCAAAAACCAATTTAAAGAGCCCGGCACTGAGGAAGCCAGCACGCAAAAAGAAAAAACCAAAAAGAACAAAAAAAACCCACTGGGAGCGCAAGTCCACCGCAGGCGGACGCAGCGCCTCGAAGCCACAAAATCACAAAACCTTACAACACCATTTTAAAAAGCCCAGCACCATTGGTTCAAGAAAAAAAAAAACGAAACCCTTTACTATCCAACACAATTTTAAAAAGCCCGGCACCGCCAGGCAAAATATGCTAGTTCATACTAATTACATGAGTAGCATCTAGAGTACTCCTACAGAGAACAGGTCCAGCTTGCAAATGTGTTACAAATTTGTTTCTTGGATCAAAATAACCTTGGTTGCAATTTTCTTGCTTTGCATATGCAAAGCCTTAGCCAATTTATTATGTGTCAATGTCTTATGCTCAGTTACATCAATCAACCTTTGCATCACATAAGCTCCATGCTTATTCTTCTGGTGACTCATAAAGGAAAGAGAAACTTTTCATTTCTGTTTCCACATCTCTGCTCATCCCTGACTTTGAGAATTTACAACTGAAATTATAATTACTGTATTTTGGGTTAATTTAGTAGTGTAGTCGAACTATGTGACCAAAAGAATGTTTATTTCCAGTAAATATTTTCAAATTTTTAAAAAAAATATTAATAAATCTATATCCTGGCCTTTAATTTTTTTTATCAGATTTGAGTTTACTAGTTTCCTCTCTTAACACCCTTCTTTATCTATATCCTCAGAACAAACTGTTAATTTTGCTTTCCAGTGGTAACAGATAAGGAAGTTACAGTATAATACTGAAGCTTCTATGGTTTATGTAACACCTTTCTGTCGTAAGGACTCTGGACATTTGCAATGTAATTTTAAAAGACATTTTTAAAATTAATGATTAAGGAGCATATATCCAAAAAGTATCATCTCTGCTGGATGCTTCTCTGCGGGAGGGTGTGTTTCCTGCACCATTGAACCAGGCGCTGGTGCGCCCCCTCCTGAAGAGATCATCTTCAGACCCAAACAATACCGGCTAATACCGGCTAATTTTCGGCCTGTGTCCAACTTCCCCTTTTTAGGGAAGGTGTTGGAGAAGGTAGTGGCGGAGCAGCTACAGGGGGTTCTGGATGAAGAGGATTATCTGGACCCTTTCCAGTCAGGATTCAGGCCCAGATATGGCAACGAGACTGCATTGATCGTGCTGATGGATGATCTCTGGCATGAGCTAGATGGCGGTCATCCGTCCGTCTTTGCTCTTCTTGACCTCTCAGCGGCATTTAATACCATCGACCATGGTATCCTTCTGGGATGGCTCCGAGAGCTGGGGATCCAGGGCACGGTGTGGTCCTGGCTTTCCTCATTTCTTAGGGGCCGGAACCAGTCGGTGTTGTTGGGAGACGAGAGTTCTAGCCCTAGGCCCCTCCAATGTGAGGTGCTGCAGGACTCGGTGCTCCCACCTCTCTTATTTAATGTTTACATGAAGCCTCTGGGGGAGATCATCCATTCCCACAGGGTGAAGTACCATCAGTATGTTGATTATACTCAATTGTACATCTCAGCCCGTGGTGATCCAAGTGTTGCAGTCAAAGTCCTATCCAGGTGCCTGGAGGCTGTAAGGGTCTGGATGGGAGACAACGGGCTTCAGCTGAATCCCAGAAAGACTGAGTGGCTGTTAGTAAGGGGTCCTGTGTTATCCCTGGAGTTACCACCTTTGGTACTGGATGGGGCTCTTTTGCTCCAGACAGACCCGGTGTGTGATCTGGGGGTCCTCCTGGACTCACGACTCCTGCTCAAAGAGCAGGTGGCAGTCGTGGCCAGGAGTGCTTTCACTGAACTTCGAGTGATTCGCCAATTATGCCCATTCCTGGACTGGGACTCCTTGCTTATGGTTACTCATGCGCTGGTCACCTCCAGACTAGATTATTGCAATGCACTCTATATGGGGCTGCCCTTGATGTCCATTTGGAGGCTGCAACTGGTGCAAAATGCAGCTGCCCATGTGGTGATGGGGTGTGGGCGTTATGCCCCTGCCTCACCTTTGTTGTGGGAGCTGCATTGGCTGCCTGTGTGCCTCCAGGTGCAATTCAAGGTGCTAGTTATTACCTTTAAATCCCTGCATGGTAGTAGGCCAGGTTACCTAAGAGACCGTGTCGCCCCAAGGATATCGGCCCGTCCCACCAGAGCAGACTGGAAGGGCTCCTTAATGGTACCAACGGCTAGAGAGCCTCACCTCTATAACACTAGAAGGAGGGCCTTTTCAGTATCCGCTCTGGCCCTGTAGAACCTGCCAACCAAACTACGCCTCCACTCAATTATTAGCCTTTTTAAAAGGCCTCAAAACTTGGCTGGCCCAGAGGGTATGGGGTGCTGCCTGTGGAGCAGCCCCCGCCCCCCAGCTGGTTCATATGAATGCTATCTGGGTTTTAGTGTTTAACTGTGAATGAGTACTTTAATGGTTTTTAATGGTTTTATGGTTTTAATTGTTATTGTGGGGATGCTTTTATATTTTAGTATTCTCATTGGTTAGACTGTAAGCTGCCCAGAGTCGCCTTGACGAGGGGACGGCGATAAAAGTTGAACAAAATAAATAAATAAAAAGTACATATACATGTTAAATTTCTGTATGTGGGTTCAAATCCTATGGTCTCCTGAAGCCCAAAGGCCGACATTGCTCCAATGACTAGTTGTCGGCATTGCCCGGTGCACAAGGATGTTGTGAAAATAAAAATGGGAAGCAAAGCCATATATGCTGCTTTGAGCTCCTTAGAGGAGAAAGAGGATATAAATGTAACAAATAAATACATACAATGAATTTAAGCATCATTTGGTGCAATATTCACAAATGAGAATAAGCCACAGTTATACTTAAGCTGATGTATTTCCTTCCCACAATTCCTCCTCTTTCCTGGCTGGCAATTGTTATTCATAACCTAGTTTGCGTTTCAGTTAATCACAATAGGACACATCCAAAGTTGTAGCTATTTCATTCTATTAATTTAAAGCAAGCTAGACTCAGTATGGTTGCTTTGTTTGCAACAAACTAGCAATAGCAATTATACTTATATACTGCCCGTAGTGCTTAGTGCACTTTGTAAGCAGTTTACAAGGTAATTAGCATTTTACCCCCAGCATGCTCGGTCAGGGGCTTTCAAACTACAGCCCATAGGCAAGATCCGACCCGCGGCACCAAATAATCCAGCCCATGCCTGTCAAGCATGGCTCCGGAAAATACGGGACCTGCGCAGAACCCTTCTGCACATGCGCAGAACCCTTCTGCGCATACACGCATGCGCATTAACTACTTTCCCCGCCAGCCAAATTATGGGATGGCGGCGGAAAGTGGAGGAAGCGGCACGGAAATACGGGAAATCCCAGCCAATCCGGGATACTTGACAGGTATGATTCAGCCCCTGACCTCACTCCAGCCGCCCCCGCCACCGGAATCCACTGCGCACTCATTTACGGCTGCGTAAACACATTTACTACAGCCGTAAATGAGTCTGCGGACATCATAAATGCATTTGCGACAACCGTGGACACGTTTTCTGGCACCAGTCCGGCCCACGGCTGAAAAACGTTGAGAACCCCCATGTTAGGTACTCATTTGACCAACCTTGGAAGGATGGAAGGTTGAGTCAACCTGGATCCCCATCAGAATCAAACTATTAATGCAAACTACAGTTAGCATTAACCATAGGTCCAAGTCAGACCACAGTAAGTTGGGTTAATTAGAAATGAAAGCAGAAACTTCCAAGGTACTCTTATTGGTTCTTCTTGTGGAGTTTCTAATAAAGTTATCAAATGATGAAAATTAAAAAATGCAAGGTCATGATACATACTTCAAGTCCTGTAATCTCTGTAACACCACTCTTGCTAAGAGACAGGCTCTCTTGAAGAATCTTCTGCTGTTTTACATCAAGCATTGCAAGAATCTCCAAGTGCTGTTGATCTAAAACTGCATGATTCAAAATTAGGTAAGCATTATATTTTTTATTCTTCTAATCAGTTTCTCCTGATAATGGTTCTGTTATGTATTCTTCTAATTCACAAGTGAGTAATTTTCATATTCTAATTTCTTACAGTGTATACTCAAAATTAAGGTGCTTAATCTTAGAAGAGCTGTTGTGGCTGATTTTTGCCTCAAAGTCATATTCTGTACCTTAGAAGGTTCCTGAAACTCAAACTTTGGGGGGGGGGGGGATGCGCGTAGTTAAACATTCAAGAAAGGGTACGTGGTTCAATACAATTTTCCCTGTATTATTTTACATGCCAAGAGCTACACACAGGCATTTACAGAGGGTTCCAAGGCTAAGCTCTTCCCAGGAACTGCTATGAGACACATTATTTATAAATGAACACATTGAACCCAGAGTGGTGTAGTAGTATAAGACAGGGGTTCCCAAACTTTTTGCGCCATGGGCTGGCCATGTGGTTGAGCGGGTCAGTCACATGGTTCCTCCCACTGGAAGCAGAAGTAAAACGTGCCCATGCGTGTGCAAAATGCTGCTGTAAATGCACCCACAGCTGTCATAAACACGTTTATGACAGCCACGGTACATTTACGCAGTGTTTTGCACATGCACAGGTGTGTTTAACTTCCACTTCCAGGAGCGGCGAGGGTGGTGCAGGCCAGATTATTTGATGCTGCAGGTCAGATCTGGCCCATGGGCCGTAGTTTGAGTACCCCGGTATAAGACAAAGATAGGTCTTTAAACTACCTCTCAGTTCATTGGATGATCTTGGAACACTTGTTCTCAGTCTGACATGCCTAGCAAGATTTTTTTTCAGGGTAAAGCAAAAAAGAATAACAGGAAAAATACCTGGAGTTAATTGCAGGAAAGCTAGGACATAGATCAAATAAACAAATAGGACTCCTCAAGCTTCATCAGTATTCTTTACTTGCTTTACTACTGTGATGAATGACTGGAGTGAAGGCTGTCCAGAACTCTAATAGAAAATGGGGGGGGGGGGGGCTCTATACACACAGTCACCAGGCTTACTACCTAGTACAACCATTACTACATTCACCTAAATCTAATTTTGGAGATCATTTAATAAAAGATTTGTGCCTGTAGATTTTTCTGTGAAATACAAATACAGTACTTGTCTTCATGTGCACTGTGTTAATGGACAAAATAGAACTCAAACATAAAATCTGTGTTCTGCCATTGTTCGTTTAATAAAAATGTTCCTGGTAGCACTCCCAAGCAATTGTGCATGAACTTTCCACTTTAAACTAAAGTAGCCTAAACTAAACTGCAGTGGCTCAAGTGGCTAAGATACTGACTCGGAGGCGGAAGGTCAGCAGTTAGATTCCCGAGTACTGCAGGATGGAATGAGCTCCCGTCTTTGTCCCAGCTCCTGCCAACCTAACAGTTCAAAAGCAAGATATTGCAAGTAAATAAATAGGGACCACTTCAGTGGGAAGGTAACAGCGTTCCGTGCGCTCGTGTCTAGTCATGCCTGCCACATGACCACAGAAATATCTGCAGAAGCAAACAGCGCTGGCTCTTCGGCTTTGAAACAGAGATAAGCACTGAACCCTAGAGTCGGATATGACTGGCTTTCAAGCAAGAGAAACCTTTACTAGCCAAAGGAAGTTGACATTGTCGCCCATGATCAAACGAAAAGTGTTACTGTTTTGTTTTGATCTGTTTTTTGTAAAGAAGGTTATCTCCATACTGCTTCTTTTCTTATGAACTTTGCAATAACTCATTAAGCCCCACTTTCAGGTTGGGCCTAAGTTTGGTCACAGTTCTCCGTGATGTGAAGCATCCCTCCAGATATTTGGAGTTACAGTACATGGTCTTGCCCCTCTCTCCAGTTTTCTACCATGCAGCTTGGAGAAGAGTTCTAGGGAATTCAAATGCTTGCAAGCTTTGTAGATTTACAATGCATCTTTATCTGTGGAACTTTATGTTCCAATATTTGATATTGTTGTTCGAAGTTTTATTTGAGTCTGAGTGCTATGTTTTAATAAATAAGCCTTTTCAATCATTCAATCATTCATTCAATCAATCAATCAATCAATGCATTTATACCCTGCCCTTCTGGGACAAGCACCACTTCTAAACACTAATACATAAGTTGCACACAATTGTGTTACCCTGTAAGCACTAAAACATAAGTAGCACACTTGAACCTGCCTCTCATTTTAGGAATTAAAGCCATAACACCCAAAATCCAACCTTACAAAAATGTAATTGGGTGAAGTACAATTCCCAAGAAACTTTGCATTCTTACATTTAAAATCAAGAAAGCAGAGAAACAACTGATAAAATAAAGCTTACTCACGTTCCTTTTCAGATTTCAGTATTTTAATTTCTTCAGTCTTCAACTTAAGTGTCTCTTTGAGTGCAGCATTTTCACAATATATTCTGTTGACATAGGTAAATAACATGTTTTAATCCAACCTTAAACACATGACTTACATTTAATATAAAATCGACAATTCAGTAGGTATATGAATACCTGTCATATTTTTCTGCCCACACTTCCTCTATATTTTTAAATTTCTCCTGATTAATTTTGATTTCCCACTGCAGAGCATTTACCTCCTAAAATAAAATGTAAATGAGAAAAAACAATAGTTTAGTTAAAGAGCTAGCTAAACATTCTACAGTATTCTAAACATTGATATGAATGTTGCAAAGCTAGCTTTAATCTCCTCTAGCATCGAAGGACCAATATGCTCTCTATGAATAAAATTTTGCTTAGTTTTTATGGGAATAAGCAAAAAGTTGTAAATGTTTATTACTGCGGGCAATCACTTGAGAGTACAGACATTAAGGGTTCAGATGCAGAAGAGAACAAAACAGAACTTTAATATTTGGCACCATGAAGCCAACCAAGGTTGAAATCGGATGTTTATTGTTCATCCCTCATATGCACTGTTTTGAAAGGATATGCGGCATCTTTGGTGACTTGGGAGTAAATTCAGCCACACATTAGCATGCTATAATCTTCAGTGGTTTAAAGTGAGAGAATCCAATGTTTGCCCCAGGAAGCCACTCACCCCTTGCTATACATGTTTATATATAGGTGTGTCACAGTACTCAAGAGAGTTTACTGCGTAGCAATGCAGCCTGCGACATGGTTTAATTGTGCATTAAAATCAGTGGACATAAGCATGACCAGATAAGACTGTATCCTTAAGCAATGTTGGATCATCATTTAGGGAAGCCGTCTGATGCAAGTGGAGTCTGTTGTTTTTTGCCCCCCCCCCCCTAAGAAAAAGAGTGCAGTGGCTCAAGTGGCTAAGACGCTGACTGGGAGGCGGAAGGTCAGCAGTTCAATTCCCGAGTACTGCAGGATGGAATGTACTCCCGTCTTTGTCCCAGCTCCTGCCAACCTAGCAGTTCGAAAGCAAGAAATTGCAAGTAGATAAATACGGACCACTTTGGTGGGAAGGTAACAGTGTTCCATGTGCTCCAGTGTCTATCTAGTCATGCCTGCCACATGACCACGGAAATGTCTGCAGAAGCAGCAGCGCTGGCTCTTCAGCTTTGAAACAGAGATGAGCACTGAACCCTAGAGTCGGATACGACTGGCTTTCGAGCAAGGGAAACCTTTACCTTTACTAAGAAAAAGAGTAAAAGATAGCCTTACCTTTTCTAGAGCTCTTTTTTGCTGCTCTGTTTTTTTCAATGCTGCTTTAGTATGACTAGTAGCTTTATCCAACACGGCCTGAGAAACAATTAAGTTTTTTAAAAAAAGGTCTGTCTCATAAATCGTATTAAAATTAAATAAACATCTAGACATCAATTCAGGAAAGAAGAAGAAGAAGAAGAAAATAAGAACAAACTGCAGATCTGTACTTTGGCAGTACGTATAGGAATCATAACCATCTATGAATAGAAAGATTATGGATCTCACTGATTTCCTGGGCAGACGTCAATGACCCTAATGAAAGAATTTTTACATGTAAGAATCTTAAAGGATACTTGACTCAAAAATTCAAAGAAAAGATAAGGCAGCAGTTCAAATTCTAAGGAATAAATTACTGGACCACAAAAGATGCCTGAAAATTCATTCCCCCCCCCCACAAAAAAAATCATCTTCCAATGTAGGAAGACAGGCAACCAAGGTACTGTAATGATAATTTCGTGTCAGAAATTATTCTGGGTTGAAAGGATTTTTGCTGGAGAAACTCCATTCAGGGGATGTCTGAATGAGGCTCCTTTCATGTCCCCAAGATCCTGTCCCACTGAAGTGGCCCCTATTTATCTACTTGCAATTTTTTGCTTTCGATCTGCTAGGTTGGCAGGAGCTGGGACAGACAGAGATGGGCGCTCAATCCATCATGCAGTACCTGGGTCTTGAACTGCTGACTTGCCAGCCTTCCAGCTAACAAGATGAGCTTCTTAACCCCTGAGCAACCACAGCTCCACCAAGGTAATGATAGCGCACATTACTGCTATCAGTCTACTAAGCGTGTTGGGAGCCAAAAAATTGCAAGTACCGTAGATCAATAGGGACCACTTCAGTGGGAAAAGATCTGGGGGACATGAAAGGAGCCTCATTCAGGCATCCCCTGAGGGGAGTTTCTCCAGCAAAATTCCTTTCAACCCAGAATGATTTCTCATACGAAATTACTATTCTACATCATCTTCCTATGCCCTTCTTTTCATCTGCATGAGTTTTACAGGCGATAGTGTTCTGTTTTGTGCAGAAAAGGAAAGTTTCCTTTTAGGCTTAAAAGGCATCACACATTTCTTTGTTACTTTTGGATTCTCATGTTGATTTGACAGAGGTTGCTTCTTATTATATCAGCTGAGATGTGAATCCCAAAAAAACTTGCTCCAAGGAAAAGAGTAGTACCAAATTATTCTTGTAACTGACTTTGCAGAAGTCAAGACAAATTATTTCATTTACATAATATATGCAGTTTGAAAACTATTAATTCTATGCTTTAAGTACATTCAATTGACTTATTAAATACCAAATTGATTTTTACCAAGCTCTGCAGAACTTTTAATGCTTGCTCTTTGCCTTCAAGTTGTCTTTGAGATGCTTCCAACTCAACTCTTAACATTTCTACTTCCTAGGGACAAAGAAATTTAAGTTGTAATATTAAAGCCACCAGGTAATGTACAAAGGGGACATTATATTTGCAGAAAACATCTCTCTTATGAAACTTAATGGTTTCTGATTTTCCCAGTTGCCCATGATGGTGAACCTTGGCACTCCAGAAGTTCTTGGACTTCAATTCCCAGAAGCCCAAGCCCCTGTGAATCCACACGAATGGGTTTGCTGCGATTCATCCGGCCCTCACCGCGCTGCCCGCACCGCTCCTGGAAGCGGAAGTAAAACGTGCCCGTACGGCCATGTGGATTCACGGGGGCTTGGGCTTCTGGGAATTGAAGTCCAAGAACATCTGGAGTGCCAAGGCTCACCATCACGGGTCTACTCCATTACCTAGCATGATGTCTGATCAGACTACTGACTTTTGTACTAAGTACAGTATAGAGAATCCAATGGTACTTTCACACACACACCTATGAAACATAAGAAGCAATTATATTCTGAGCTACTACTAAATGTATCCATACAACATGCACTTCCGATTCAGCATTCCAGTATAGCTGCGCTCTCAGTGGGGCAATGACTGACATACTAAAGGAGATGTTACTGCATCATTTACTTTGCAAACCACAGAGAAACTTTAAATGGCTGTTGAGGACAAGGAAGAGCCAGATGATGGCAGAGGAGGAGGCAACCCCACAATCATGTTTATTATGTTGATTCAACCACTGCAAGGCTGTCAGGGAGGACCAATTATAGAATTCAACTCACCCAGGTGACAAAATACCAAATTTAAAGAAAACACTGCAATTTAAATATTTTCCCATTACTTACTTGAACATATTTACTGAGGGGGAAAAAGAAATCAAATCAGGACTTACTAAGATAAAAAAACCTACCAATATCTTTTATTAACTGACTCTAACAGGTTAAAATGTGATAAAATACATTAGCTAAAATAGGATTACACAAACAGATTATAAGTCAAATGATACAATCATAATAAAATGAGATATAAAATGTGCTCAATAGAATTCATCACCTTTGCATGCAACCCTTATTTGATCAATAAAACATCTTCTCTTTTGAATGGCCCCAACTATAAACTTGACAGTTCTAATATTTACATATGTATTTGTGCCCTGAAGGAATTTAATATTTTATTAGGGTCCCAATATTTCATTCAGATCATACACTAAGATAAGCACTTACCTCTGCAACTTCTTGAAAATGTTGCCTTAATTCCTCATTTGCTGCTTCAGAATTAGACTCTGTAAATTCATAACAGAAAACAGGAACTGATTTGCAACAGAGAGAAGACTTAAGTTATTTAAATACAGAAGAATTGTTCCTTAGAATTAATACTGTACTTGAAAATCTCTCCACTGCACCTTCTTGATACCAGCATTCAGTGTATTTTTCAATTTAATTTTCAACAAACAAGTTAGGAGGAGAAAATATTGTACTAGGCCTCCCCAAATGGTAGGAGGAGGAGGAGGAGGAAAGACACAAATGTGCAAGCTGTAAAGTTGCAATAATATAGTCCTGTTAATGGTTAACCACACTTTCTGGTTTCTATGACTGATATGGGAAATTGTAGCTATAGTGAAGTTATTGCTTTCCTTTCCCTGCGGGGAGAAAATATATATTCATTCTAACCCTGAAGATGCTGATCCCAAAACTTAAAAAAAAAACCGAGCAACCCCCTGAACCAAGGTCAAATGTTCATTATTCAGTTATCATAGCCTCTGTTTAAACCAAAGTTCTACTTTCTTTTAACTTGATCAACACCATTACCAAGATATATACCATAAATGCTTAACTTTTACTTTGAACGCTTTTATGTGATGAATACAAAATAGCTCGGAGAGAGAGGTACATAGGACTTTCCAGATGTTATTTTTGACAGCATCTCATATCAAGGCCAGCTAATGACCAGTGGCCAGGGATTATAAGGACTGCAGTCCAATATAACCTTGTAGGCCACAAATTGTCTACCCATTGGATATCTAAAAATGTTCACATCTAGCATTTTAATACTGGTTACTCTATTGAAAAACTATCACCGAAATCCAGTGGTGGGCTCCAAAAAAATTTACTACCACACTGTGGCCGTGGTATGGTGAGCGTGGCCAGGGGGAAAGCCCTGTGTTGCACCTGAATTAGGACTACTTTATTTCAAAACTTGGATGGGCAGGGCCAGACAGAATTTCTGCTACCAGTTCTGGCGAACTGGTGTGAACCTGCTGATGCCCACCACTGCCTAAATCATTAGTATTTGTTGCCCTATACAAACTGTTCTCATAAATTGTTGAACTAAAGCCTTACCAGAGCTGTTCTGTCGGCTACAACCAGCAAATCCATTCGTTTCATTTTTTTTAAAGGGCATATCAATCAAACTGCTACACCTTGTGCAACGAAAAATTGAAGCATCACAGTCTCCTTTGTTTGGCAACATAAATGGGCTCATGCTTTTCCTTGGCGAACCTCTTCTAGGCCAGCTTGTTTGCATATTGCAGCCTTCCAGTTCATACAGATCACTGTGTCTCCTAACAAATCCATTTCCCAAGTCCCCGCCTGCCATGTCATCATCTTCACTCTCCAGCACATTAATGTTCTGCTTTAAGGTTGTTTCGCACATTGGTAACCTGCTGTTTCCTCTTGTACAAAAAACAATCAGGCAAAGTTGAGCTGGAAAGGAATACAGTTAAGAATCATATTAATGAAAGAAAAAGACTTTCCATTTCTTTAATAGTTCTTCCCAACATTAATGTATGGGAAATTTGAAACATTTACCAGTAATATCCCAGATGGGAGGCATAAAAATGTAATAAATAAATAAAATATACCTTTTTTGTTACTGAATTCAAAACAAAAAAGCAGTTTCAAAATAAAAGTCCAAGAGCACGAGAAAATGTCAGAATAATCTTGTATCTTGCAAGCGAAAACAAACACACCCAATCACTTTGTTTGTTTTAAAATGTACTAAAAAGAAAGCATTGTTTACCTTACAATTCACCAATTGCGGACGTCATATCAGGATCTATGGAGAATCTACTCCTTACACCATGGCAACCTACAGCCCATGGTGCCAAATCACCCGGCCCGCACCCTCATTCCAGCTGCCACTGCCAGAATCAGCCATGGACACGCTGACAGCTGCCATAAACGGCAGGGGGGGGCACCAGTCTGGCCCCCTCAACTGTCTGAGGAAGCGTGACCTGGCCCCAGACTTTAAAAGGTTGGCAACCACTGCTTTACACAAATCATCCATATTTCATCATATTCGTACTTTCAAAGTTTTCTTAATATCCCAATATCAGATTATATATTCAGATTATATATTCTCCTGCCAACCTAGCAGTTCGAAAGCAAGAAGTTGCAAGTAGATAAATAGGGACCACTTCAGTGGAAAGGTAACAGTATTCCGTGCGATCCGGTGTCTAGTCATGCCTGCCACATGACCACGGAAACGTCTGCAGAAGCAGACAGCGCTGGCTCTTCGGCTTAGAAACAGAGATGAGCACTGCACCCTAGAGTCGGATACGACTGGCTTTCGAGCAAGGGAAACCTTTACCTTTACTATCAGATCCAATATTGATTTGTCATCACTTTTAGTGCAAATCAACTGAACTCCAAAATATTCTACCCTTTGCCTTCTGTTTCCATCTCTGGCTGAACAGCTTTACCATCGGTTCATCCCATTGTTTTCGGGGTCTACCTAGTAGTCTTTTGTGGTTCCTTGGTATCCAGTCTGTTAGCCTTAATATAACCGTTGTGAATTATTAATAATTATTAATTCATCAAGTATTTTCCAAAGAAAGTCAAATAATTATGAGTGCTTAGACAACAAATAGATTCAAAAGGAACTTTTATTTAACTCTCTTACTGTACAAATATTCTTGGCCACTAAAACATTAACATCTGCAATACTATCAGCAGAATAAGCTAAAAGTGCAAAATGTATCTATAACGACTGTTTGTGAAACCACTGCTGATGTGAATTCTTAGCTATTTGAATTTATCATAGAATTTTAAGAACAAGTAAAAGGTGGTATTATCTACCCATTACACACAAAACTAGAATAATGACTATATGTTCCTTTATATCGTTCTCTTATCTTCGCCCGGCGGCTGGCCAGACCAACTTCCCACAGCTGTGAGGACCGCGGCGGGCTTCAAAAAACCCCCACCATCGTCGCAGGTGTTCCGGGGCCAGCCCCCTCCCGGCCCCGGTCTCTCCTCTTGGCCAGTTGGGCCTCAAGGGGAGATGGAGAACAGCGGGGCGAATAGCTGTGGGCGAACCCGAGGCCCCGCACTCCTTCCCCTGGGCTTGGCCGAATGATGGGGAAGTGGGAGCACCGGAGCCCCAGGGTGCCAGAGGCGAGAGTGGCGTTGGACAAAGCCTGATGTACCAGCACACGCCTGCTGACCCCCTGAACCCCGTGACTGGCCCACGACCTGAAAGGTTTGGGTACCCCTGCACTAAAGTTTCTTGGCTTTGTCGTTTTAGTGTATGAAACTAAGACACAGGACACAGCCTCGGGCTGGGTTAACTCAGGTTTATTGCATCGTGGACAGAGGGAACATGAGGTAATGGCGGATCAATAGCTCTTTATATACAGTAGGAATACATTTGAACGTGGTGCCCTGGTAGCCCATTGGCTACTGTCTGCGTGACGTCATTGTGGGTCACGCCCTTCTTGTCCAGGTGTAGGTGGTGGCGGGAAAGCTTCCCGCGCTGTTGCCTTTGATGAGTTCGGACCAAGAGAGCTTGGACGCTCGCTGCTGCCAGCTGGTGGTCATTAGCTCGCGTCCTATTACAGGGTTTATATGATACAGCTGAAGGTTACATTGTTGCTATAGGCAAGGTTACATTGGCTCAGATACATTGTAATCCATGTGGAAGGTAAAACCATTAGAACACAACATCCCTCCCCCCTAGGACGAGACAATGTCTCGAGCCCACACTTCAACACACTCCCCCCCCTTAGGAGACAAAGTCCCTCAGCCAAGATGGCTTATTTCGAACACGCTGGGGTCTCGATGCGGGCTGCCTTTCCCCGGGTTTGCTACCTTCTCTTTGTCCCCTGGTTTCCTGCCCTGTAATTGGAGAGGGAGACTTGTTAGTGACTAGCCGCGGCTCCGCGGCGTTGTTGGGAGGTGTGCTCTTTCTCGGGGAAGAACCGGGGGCACTGGGGGCTAACGAAAAACCCCTCTTCTCGCTTGGAAGGGTGGGGGAACACTCCTGAAAACCCCCCCGGCTCGCAAAACCAAAATCAAAATTACATTCGGGGGACGCGGCGGCGGCCGCACATTCCTTTTCCCTCCCCCCGGGCTCTGATAGAACTGGGGTATCAAAAGGATATGAGTCGGGACCACCGTTTTCCCCCCCGGTTTCGGACTGCTGTCCCTCAATGTCTCCCCCTTGGGCTAAACGGGTGGGGGAGAACCCTATCGCTGAATCCTGTTGCTGCGCCCCACTAACCGGCCCTTCACTCACTCGGCGCCTCAGTTGGTCAGCGTGTCTCCTCCAGAGGAGGCCGGTGCTCGTTTCCACCCGATATGACACTGGCCCCGTCTGCTCAATTACTGTTCCCGGCACCCAGGCTGGCCCTGCGCTTGCATAGTTCCTGCAGTAAACAAGGTCGCCGGCGGCGAACCCTTTCGAGACTGCCAATCCTATGTTTTTCCCTTTGTCCTCGACTCTCGTCGGGTCCAGCCTGGACAGAAGCGTGGTCAGTTTTCGCCGCATCAAGAGTTCTGCCGGCGAGTAACCTGACGCTAAGGGGGTCACCCTATACGCTAATAAGAACTGACACACTTGGTGGTTTAGGTCCCCCGGGCCCATGCGCCGAAGCGCATCCTTTGTTGTCCTCACCAACCGTTCCACTTGGCCATTCGTGGCCGGGTGAAACGGCGCGGATGTAACATGCCGAATGGCGTTTGCTTCCATGAATGCCCCGAACTCCGAGGAGGTGAAGCAACTCGCGTTATCGCTGACTAAAGTGTCGGGTAAACCGAACGTGGAGAAGACTCTCCGTAGCTGGCTAATTGTCGTGGCGGAGGACGTGCTCTTTACTGGGATAACCTCCAGCCACTTGGAAAATGCATCCACCACCAGGAGAAACATGGTCCCTCGAAATGGGCCAGCGAAATCTACATGCACTCTGGACCACGGCCCCCTCGCTGCGTCCCATTCCCTATGCGGAAGGCGGGCCGCCTCTGGTCGGGATCCCTGGCATGCCTCACAAGTGCCGACCATGTGCTCAATGTCCGCGTCCAGCTGAGGCCACCAAAAGTAACTGCGGGCCAGCGCTTTCGAACGCACGATGCCTGGGTGGCTGACGTGCAGCAGTTTGAGCACCCTCGGCCGCATGGATGTAGGGACCACCACCCGTTGGCCCCACAGCAGGCACCCCCTTTCTAGGGACAACTCTAGCTTTTTCCGAAAGAATGGGTCGAATTCCGTGCTCGGGGATGATGCCGGCCACCCCTTTTGTACCCATGCGCTGACTTTCTCGAGCGTTCTGTCCTTGCCTGTCGCCCTAGCAATATCCGCTGGTACTATTGGGGGTGCATCTAAAACCTCGATTAGTAACACCTGGCGGTCTCTTCCTACTCTAGCCTTTTGGTCGTCCGACAAGGGCAAAGGGGATCTCGAAAGTGCATCAGCATGGCTGATCTCTTTTCCGGGCCGGTACTCCAACTCGTGTTGGTATGCGTTGAGAAAAATGGCCCATCGCAACATTCTCGGTGATAGGATCTGCGGGGTGGGCTTGCTTGCCGTGAAAATCCCTAACAGTGGCTTGTGATCCGTCACGATTTTGAACGGGCGGCCATACAAAAAATCGTGAAACTTTTTGGTCCCTGCTACAATTGCCAATGCCTCCCTGTCGGTTTGTGCGTAATTTCGCTCTGCCTGGGACAGGGACCTTGAATAAAATGCAACCGGGGCTTCCCTTCCGTCATCCAACACGTGGCAAAGTACTGCCCCCACCCCCACCGGTGACGCATCACAGACTAGGACCACCGGCCGTTTGGGGTCGAAATGCGTTAGAATTGCGTCAGAGGTCAAGAGTTGCTTTAATTCTTTGAACGCCCTCTCGTGCTCGTCACACCACAACAAAGTCTCCTCTTTTTTAAGCAACCGATGAAGTGGTTCGGCCACGGACGCCTTCCGCGGAAGGAATGTATGGTAAAAATTGAGGAGCCCCAGGAATGACTGTAGCTCGGTTTTGGATGTGGGGCGAGGGGCCTTTTTGATGGCTACTACTTTGGATTTGGATGGCTTGATACCCTCGGGTGTGATCCTGAACCCTAAGAACTCGACCTCGGTTTCGAAAAAAACACATTTGTCCTTCCTCAGTCTCAGCCCCGCTTTCTCGAACACAGTTAGCACTTTGTCCAATCTCCGTGCCAGTTCGGCCTCACTCCCCCCTGTTATTAATACGTCATCAAAATAAGGTAACACCCCCTCCAGCCCCTTCAGGAGGCGTTCCACAAGCGACTGAAAAAGGCCGGGTGCCGAGTTCACGCCGAACTGTAAACGCGACACTTGGAACGCTCCTTTATGTGTGACTATCGTTTGTGCCGCGGCCGTGGCGGGTGTTACGGGAAGCTGCTGATAGGCTTGTGCCAGGTCGAGCTTAGCGAAACACTTTCCCCCATTTAGCCTAGCCAAAAGGTGGCTGACCACCGGCACCGGATAAGCATTAGGGCGGATCGCCTTGTTAATCGTACACTTATAATCAGCGCAAATGCGCACCTCCCCGTTAGCCTTCAGAGCTGTTACAATTGGAGTTTCCCACTCCGCGGAATCAACAGGAATAAGAATTCCCTGGCCCACCAATTTGTCCAGTTCCGCCTCTATTTTGTCCTTTAGTGCGAAAGGCACTCTGCGCGGTTTGAGTCTTATCGGGCGGACCTCCGGATCTAGGTCGAAGGCTACAGGGGGTCCCTTGAATTTTCCGAGTCCTTTTTCAAAAACGGCGGGATGCGCATCGCACACCGCTTGTATTGGGTCCACCCCCACTGCATGTACTCCCCCTATAAACAGGCCTAGAGGCTGGAACCACTGTGTCCCTAGGAGGCTACAACTCCCCCCCTTGAGGACAACTAAGGGCAGCTCCGCAGAGTGTCTCTTAAACTCAACCCGAAATTTCCCGACCCCCAACACCGGAATGCTGTTCCCCTGTACATCTCGTAGCGTGGACCTCAAAGTTTTAAGTTTGGGCCGCACGTGGGGGTCGATTTTTAAAAACTCTTTCTGGGGAATTATGGAATAGGAGGACCCCGAGTCAATTTCCATCCTGATGGGGGCCCCTTGTACTAGTACCTCAACGAAATAATGGGACTGTTCCGCGGACACACTGAGCACTGGGACGTCGTCCTCGCTGCTGTCCGAGACGCGGCCCACGCCGTCCTGCTTCCTCGTGGTCTGGACGCCATCTTTGGGCCTCGCTGAACGGTCCGGCCTGGTCGAACGGTCTGGTGACTGCCTCCGGCCCTCCTTCCGTTTTCTGCATGCCTTGGCGATGTGCCCCCGACGGCCGCAGGTGTAGCATTCGGCCTTTCTAAACGGGCACCTCGCACGCTCGTGGGCCGCTCCGCAACCATCGCAGCGGCGCCCCCCTTTTCGGACCTTCTGGACCTCCTCGCCGTCGCTGCTCTCTGAGGACGACTTTGAGGCCCGTTGAGTTGCGTGCACCGACCTTTCCGCCTTGCCGGCTCTGGGACGCCACTCACGCCACTGGTGCATCTCGTCCACTCCAGCATTCGTGGACTCTGCGGCTTCTGCGGCCTCGACGACCTCTGCCAGCGTGGGTGGCGGCTCCTTATTCATCAAGCTGCGCTGCACCTCCTTGTCTTTCAGGCCACACAGCACGCCGTCCCTGAGGGCCATTTCTAGGATGCTGCCCCATTTACAGGGGGCAGCGGCTACCCTCATGGCGGCCACGAATGCCTCGACCGACTCGTCCGGCGCTTGGACCCGCCTCCAAAACGCGCTCCGAGCGGGAAACATCGCCCTCGCGGGTTGGAAGCGCTCCCGTAGCAGCTTCATGATGTCGTCCGCCTTAAATTCGCTCACCTTCTTTGGAGCGATGATGCCCACCAGCGTCCGCTTGGTTTCCATTCCAAGCATGCGGGTGAGGATGGCCCTCTTCCTCTCCTCATCGTCTTCCTTGACTTTGAGCTCCACCAGCGCCGCATGGAAGTCCATCTCAAGCAGCTCCCAGTCTTGCGGTTTGGTGATGTTGAACCCGCTCTGTGCCCTGGCTGCTCCTTGGGAATCCATTATCCCACCTTCGTCGCCAATTTAGTGTATGAAACTAAGACACAGGACACAGCCTCGGGCTGGGTTAACTCAGGTTTATTGCATCGTGGACAGAGGGAACATGAGGTAATGGCGGATCAATAGCTCTTTATATACAGTAGGAATACATTTGAACGTGGTGCCCTGGTAGCCCATTGGCTACTGTCTGCGTGACGTCATTGTGGGTCACGCCCTTCTTGTCCAGGTGTAGGTGGTGGCGGGAAAGCTTCCCGCGCTGTTGCCTTTGATGAGTTCGGACCAAGAGAGCTTGGACGCTCGCTGCTGCCAGCTGGTGGTCATTAGCTCGCGTCCTATTACAGGGTTTATATGATACAGCTGAAGGTTACATTGTTGCTATAGGCAAGGTTACATTGGCTCAGATACATTGTAATCCATGTGGAAGGTAAAACCATTAGAACACAACATCCGTTGGCCAAACTTTAAGTCCTCATCGGTGCTTATTTCTGGCGTCTGCCAATTACTACCAGAAACATGTACCGATGAAGGCTGAATTTTGGCCAATGACAAAGCCGAGAAAGTGGCTTCATTTTGGCAGTCCAAAGCTCTGGGCATGAAAGAAGCATTAGCTATCATTGCCAGCAGCATGACGAATCAAGATCTGCCTGTTGAATATTTACACACACACACCATTAAAGACACGGGAAAGAAAGCAAGTAAATCAGGGGTGCCCAAACTATGGCCCAGGGGCCGGATCCGGTCCCCGACGCCAATTCACCCGGCCCGCGAAGCCCTCGTCGCTCCCGGAAGTGGAAGTAAAACGCGCCCATACAGGCGCGTTTTACTTCCGCTTCCGGGAGCGACGAGGGCTCCGCGGGCCGGGTGAATTGGCGTCGGGGACCGGATCCGGCCCCCGGGGCCATAGTGACCAGCTCCCTGAACCACGTGACCAGCCGGCAGCCAAAAAAGTTTGGGCACCCCCTTAGTAAAACGATCCACCTGTCCCGCTTGCAAATGCTCACCGGAGGAGTCCTAGGCATCTGCAGCTACTCCCAACCCCGAATCCTCGTCTGAATACGGAAGGCAAACAGCCTCCCAGTTTAGGCGACGACGTATACCTAAAGGAGGCCTTCCTCCTCCTCCAACAGCCACAGGGACAATCCCGTTCCCACCGCGCCCAGCACTCGTTGCCTTAGCTCGGCCTGCGGCCTTCCCTCCTCCTTCCCTCCCGCAAGGGAAAAGGGCTTCTTCCCCTTTCCGCCAGTCTTCTGGCCCCAAGCCCGCCTTTTTCTGCATGATGCATCTGGAGGAGGAGCACCGCGTCGGCCTTGGTTTCTCACAGGCTGCACTTCCAATGGGGAAGCCAGGCTGAGAGTAGGAACAAAGATAGGCGAAGGCAACCCAGATTAAGCTACTGACCTGGCAGGGATTTGCACAGGTGTTCCCTAGCTAAAAGTAACTCTGGTGCAGTGGTTCCCAAACATTTTTTTGACCATGTCCCTCCCGCCTAAGCATCTCTAAAATCTTGACCCACCCAAGGTGACATATAATTCTTAGTATTCGAAAAGTGAACTCCTATTCACATGCCAACCTAGCATGTTTGAAAGCAAGAAATTGCAAGTAGATAAATAGGGACTTTGGTGGGAAGGTAAACAGCATTCCGTGCGCTCCGGTGTCTAGTCATGCGGTTTTCGTCGGTTAAATTTTTAAAAAAACTTTCCCCAGTAGGGCCCGCGCCACTGGTTCAGCCTAGGGGTCTACAGATCCTAAATACGGCACTGGCTCTGGTGTGTAGTCATGCCTGCCACATGACCACAGAAACGTCTGCAAACGCAGACAGTGCTGACTCTTCGGCTATGGAACAGATAATCACTGAACCCTCGAGTTGGGTACGGCTGGCTTTCGAGCAAGGGTGACCTTTACCTATTCATGTGGAGGAAGCCTAAAAGGCCATTCACTGTTAATAACTCATTCTCGAATTGCCCCCGCTTAAAAATCAAACTGCCCCCATGTGGGGTGTGTGCCCCATGTTGAGAACCACAGTGAGTTTAGAGTCTCTAGACAAAAACTATTGGAGGCATTTTTTGCTCAATTCAGTTTTATGAATATGCCACCAGAGGACACCTTCTGTAGTTAATTCTATGCTTTGAAGTTGTCTAATATATTCCAGAAGGAACTGCGGTGGCTTAGTGGTTGAGACACTGAGCTTAACAGCAGGTCAGCAATTTGAGACCAGAATGCTACACAACTGAACGAGCTCCCGTTGTCTGTCGCAACTCCTGCCAACCTAGCAATTGAAAAGCAAGAAATTGTAAGTAGATGAATAGGTACTGCTTGGGCAGGAAAGGTAACAGCATTCCATGCACTCTGGCATCTAGTCATGCCTACCACATGACCATGGAAATGTCTGCAGACAGTGCTGGCTCTTTGGTTGTAGACAGAAATGAACACCACCCCCTAGTGGGCCACAAATGGTTTTCGACCAAGGGAGGCCTTTACGTAATATAACATAGAAAATTATGATCCATTGCTGACTTCTTTAACGTCTTCAGGAAATATATTTTTAAAATTCTTTTAAAATTCATTAAACATGGAGAGAGGTGCTCTTTTACCAACTAAACATGTCCATTTCACAATTAATTTGTATCCAGTATATTAAATTTGGGATATCCAGTGCAGTGCAGAAATTAAGAAAAGATGGAAAGAGTACACAGAGGAACTTTACAAAAAGGACCTCAACACTCCTGATAATCACAATGATGAAGAAATTGAACTTGAGCCAGACATCCTGGAGAGCGAAGTCATAAAGGCCCTAAAGAGCACTGCAAACAACAAAGCTAGTGGAGATGATGGTATCCCAGTTGAATTTTTCAAAGCGCTAAAAGATGATGGCGTCAAATTACTGCATTCAATATGCCAGCAGATTTGGAAAACAAAACAGTGGCCACAGGATTGGAAAAGATCAGTATACGTCCCAATCCCAAAAAAGGGCAATGCCAAAGAATGTTCAAATTATCGAACAATCGCGCTCATCCCACATGCCAGCAAGGTGATGCTCAAGATAATACAGGACAGACTTCAGCAGCATGTGGAGAGAGAATTACCAGAGGTGCAGGCTGGTTTCAGAAGAGGCAGGGGGACTAGAGACCACATCGCCAACATACGCTGGATCATGGAGAAAACAAAGGAATACCAGAAACAAGTTTACTTTTGTTTTATTGACTACACTAAGGCATTTGACTGTGTGGACCACAACAAGATGTGGCAAGTAATTAAAGAGATGGGAATACCAGAGCACCTCATATGCCTCCTGAGAAATCTGTACATGAACCAAGAAGCAACAGTTGGACAGAACACAGAATGGCAGAGTGGTTTGGAATAGGAAAAGGAGTAAGACAAGGCTGCATTTTGTCACCATGCTTATTCAACCTATACACAGAGCACATAATGCGCAGTGCAGGGATGGAGGAATCACAATATGGGATTAAAATCGCTGGGAGAAACATCAATAATCTGAGATATGCAGACGATACCACCCTAATGGCAGAAAGTGAGGAAGACCAAAAGAAGCTCCTGATTAGGTGGAAGGAAGAGAGTGCAAAAGCTGGCTTGAGACTCAATATCAAGAAAACCAAGATAATGGCAACAGGCCCCATCAGTTCCTGGAAAATAGACGGGGAAGAAGTAGAAGCAGTGACAGATTTTACATTCTTAGGATCAAAGATCACTGCAGATGAGGATTGCAGCCATGAAATAAAAAGGCGACTGATTCTTGGGAGACAAGCTATGAGAAACCTGGGGAACATAGTGAAAAGCAGAGACATCACATTGCAAACAAAAATTAGAATAGTCAAAGCAATGGTTTTCCCAGTAGTAATGTATGGATGTGAGAGCTGGACAATTAGGAAGGCTGAACGCAGAAGAATAGATGCCTTTGAAATGTGGTGTTGGAGGAGGGTTTTGAGAGTCCCCTGGACAGCGAGGAGAACAAATAGGTCAATCTTAGAAGAAATTAACCCTGAATGCTTATTGGAAGGTCAAATAGTAAAGATGAAGCTAAAATACTTTGGACATCAAATGAGAAGGGAGGATTCACTTGAGAAGGCATTGATGTTGGGAAAGGTGGAGGGCAAAAGAAGAAGGGGGAGGCCAAGGATGAGATGGCTAGATGGTATTGTAGACACAATGGGCACAGAGCTGGGAGGGCTGAGGGGGATGGTGGAGGACAGAGGCGCCTGGAGGAAAATGGTCCATGGGGTCGCAAAGGGTCGGAGTCGACTGTGCGACTGAACAACAAGTGCAGTGTAGTGGACAGACTAGGATTTGGGTTCAAATCCCCACTTAGCCATGTGTAATAGAACAAAGTATACCCTATTCTCTTTGAAAATGGTGATTTCAAGTCAGGGGGAGAGAGAAAATATGTAAACATCCTTGTCTTAAGAGTTGCTTTGTGGCTTTGGTGAAATGAAACTTATTGTGTGATTGACATGTCTTGCTGGAATCCCTAAGGTTGGAATCCCTAAGGGGGAGGGCCAAAGGTGGACCCTATGGGAGGAGATATAACCCAGAGATGCACACGCACAGACTGGCTGACACAGAGACATTCTCTGGAAGGCTGTGCTTTTAAGCTTGCCAAAATGTAAATACTTGGGAGAAAGGGGGGCCAATGGGCTATCCCTGGAACATGCAGCTTGCTTTATTTCTGCTTTGAAATGCTTTCTAAGCTTTTGTTGTATCCTGAATCTTGCTATGCTTTCAATATATTTCTAAAAATACCGGAAGAGACTTGGAGTGACTACTTGGCACACATTACCTGAATCTATACTACTCTCACATGCACCCTTTGCTCACTACCTAGATTTCGGTCAGGAGTTACTGGGCACACTGAGAGGAAAAGCTCTGAACTGCTGGGTCCGATCTGGGCCAGGGAAGCAGGATCAGGTGCAATCTCATCACCAGGAGGCCGGATTACTCCCGAATCCTACCTGGGAGTAAGCAGATTGTTACACCATGGAAACTCACTTAACTTATCTTGAGAGCCTATTAGCATCACTGTGAGTCAGTTCAAATTGATGCTTATGTTATTTCTGTATTCTTGTCTCCCTCCCACCAGAGACTGGATGCGCAGTGAGCGGTTTTAAATTTGAAAACAGCAACTCTGAACAATGACGTTGTGTTATATCCACACCAGTCTCACAGGATTTTCAGCAATTGTGTCCTTCTCCTTCCTACACCTCTTCCAACTCCTCTTTATCTTTAGTGAAGAGATGGAACAATGTATGCTGTTACATGAGAAAGTGTGGACAAAGTAGATAAGGAAAAACTGTTTTCCCTATCGCACAACACTAGAACCAGGGGGCACTCCATGAAACTTTTGGATACTAGTTTTCAAACAAATAAGAGAAAGTACTTTTTCGCCCAGAGGATCACTAGTCTATGGAACTCCCTGCCAGAAGAAGTGGTGACAGCTGTCAGTCTTGACAACTTTAAAAAAGGATTAGACAAGTTCATGGAGGACAAGGGTATCAATGGCTATAATTATGGATACCTAAGGACAACCTCCAGGTTGGAGAGATAGGCAGGATATCTCTCAATGCCATTTCCAGGGGATCCTAAGCAGGTGAAGTCATCTACTTGGGAATAATACCCTGAAGCAAATGGTGAGCCACTGTGTGAGACAGAATGCTGGACTGGATGGGCTGTGGCCTGTTCCAGCAAGGCTGTTCTTATGTTCTTATTGCAGGACTCTGCATTATAAGACTTCCCAATTTTTTTTGCCTTTGCTGTAATATTTGTTCCTGAAACACCTGTTCAACTATTACTGCTTTCTCAATGTCTGAAACAGCATATAGTTTACTATGCAAGAACCCATTAACTTCCTTGAATAAAGTTTTTTTTACTGTTTTGTTATTGTATATTGAAATTTTAATTGTTATCTTTTATCCACTGTTCAGTCCACTGTATAATTTGATCTACATTCCGTTCCATGTCTTCTGGTGTATTGCTTGACAACTGATGTACAATTTCTTCCTTGTAAGATGACATAGCCTCTTCGTAAACAGTCTGGAAAATTTCACACTGAATATTGTCTTGAAGCTTTTTTCCTTGGTAACCTCTAGACCAAAACGAGAGGATGAGAGAGAAAAAGAAATGCTGAGATCAACTTGGAGGATATTTTCATATAAATAAAAGCAGAGATTTAGATTAACCTGTTATAAATAATGTAGTTGGCTGTAGATACTTACTTTTGTTAACAAGCAATACAAGTAGCATTTACAAAGCTCCTTTTTAGAGATTGTCTAGAAACCAGTTGGAACAGAAAGGGCCATACAAACCGCTCAGCCAAACTGCCCAACTGGGTAAGTTCCCAGGAGGTCAAATGTGCTGACGACTAGGGAAATCTTCCTGCTTGGTCTCTCCCCTGAATGCCAGGCCTTCTTGTGTCCCAATTATCCAGGAGTAACCAATGATGCACAAGGCTTAGTACTTTAGCTCTAACAACAACCTTCCAAGGTACAATTCCCAAGACACCCACAAAATGCATAAACTCATAAAAAAACACACAGCTGAGGAAAAAGTCGATTTAGTACCAGCAAATCTTCCCAAAGTAATCTAGACTGTTTTTGATTCAAAATAGACAAAAGGTTTGAAAAGTACAAAATAACAAGGAGGTGGTGGAGGAAAATAGCATTCAAAACAGCTTGTAATACGCATAGTTCTCAAATAGCTCTCACAGGAAAAGAAAACTATCCTAAATTTATACTCACAATCCAGCACAGATCTAGCACATACACAGAGTGCAGATCAGACTGCAGAAGAGCTTAACATTCTAACTTCACCTACACAGGCACATGCCTAGAACAATGCTGGGCATCAGCAGGTTCGCACCAGTTCGCCAGAACCAGTAGCAGAAATTCTGGCTGGCCCTGCCCATCCAAGTTTTGAAATAAAGTAGTCCTAATTTGGGTGCAACGCAGGGCTTTCCCCCTGGCCATGCCCACAGTGTGGTAGTAATTTTTTTTGGAGCCCACCACTGCCTGGAGCTGATCAGGATAATGTACAACTCAAGACATTTATTTATTTCTCCTTCCCTCTTTTTAAATTAATTTATTTATTTTTAGCATTTATCTGATGCACCCACAACTCAGGACATCTTACAAACATATCAAAATACTAAATAAAGCAATTAAAAACACACAACTAATAACATGAAAGTACAACACCAAAAATAATGAAACAAAAACATAGAGAACTATATATCAATATACAAACCTAGTGTCAGAGATACAAAAATATCATTTGAATATAATCCCCATTTAATTATTACTGTACAATAAAAACATCAATAGAGGTAGGCAGTGGCAGTAGGTAGCCTAGCTCAGTGATGGGCAACCTTGGCACTCCAGGTGTTCCTGGACCTCAATTACCAGAAGCCTAAGTCAGGACTCCTGATGACCATGGCTTCTGGGAATTGAATTCCAAGAACATCTGGAGTGCCAAGGTTGCCCATCACTGGCCTAGCTTCAGGGCAAATCAATCAAAGCAACTAGAACGACAATGGCAACCTAATGATGGAGATGTAATGAACAATGCAACAAATGACATTTAAAATGTAAAATGCTGAAGTTTGAATAAAAGTAGGATTTGTGTATTGAGAGGGTTTGTCTGAAGCTGAATCTAAATAGTATTTAATCTGTAGTATTGATTTACCTGCTTTCCAGCCTGTCATAAAGGAATGAATTCTCAGTGCGAAGCACAAATACTATGTCAAACCAGCGTTCAGGAAAGAATTCACAGCTGTGATAATCAACTATGACACCACCATTACTCATGTTATCTTCCATTTCATCAATTACCTAAAATAGAAAATAAACAAAGGAGACTTGGCATTTGTTATTGGCAACAAAAACAAAAATCACAACTGCATTTGACATTCAGCTTAAACTCACTCTGTCTTCATCCAAAATTGGGCATCCATACTCTTCATCAAAGCCTTCATATAGTTGCCCTGCACAATTCAGAAGACACTGCAAATTAATGCTGTAGGGTCACACTCAAGTATGTGGCAGTCGCGTGTAAAGATTAATCAGCTTTAGTTGTTGATGCAGAAATAGAAAGCACAACAAAACCATTTTAATTATATCACTCACTCACCTTGTCGCATTTCAATTTACAGTAGCACATTGTTCAAAATGTCATTTCATAATTTTAACAACTCTAGCAGATTAATTTCAAAGCAGTCATAAATAAGCATGTACTGCAGTCAGACAAAATAACTGAATACTGTACAAAGGTCTGTTTACAATATAATACCACACTGTCTGTCCATGCATTGAATATAAATTCTACACTAAATTGAATATGCTAGGTTCTATGAAGCAAAAACTTACTTTCTTTAGCCAATTCACCCACGTTGATGTAATTTAAACCTGTTATTGTGGCAATCTCTTTGCCTAGTGTAGTTTTCCCAACACCTGGAGTACCTACAAAGAGACATATAAGAAACAGCAGTATTGCTACAGTTGGTGAAAATTACTTCTTTGGACTACAGCTCTGAGAATTCTTCACCTAGTATAATTAATTATTATGCTAGTTGAGGAATTTTGTAAACTTTAGTCCAAAATAAATTTGTTTAGGCTGTGAAGGCATCATTAAATATGAGTAGATCAAGAAAAGTAGATGAAGATTAACTATTTAAAATATATACCTTTTGTCCCTTATATCACTCTTGCCTCATTGTGCTGAAAAAGAATCATGCCTGTTGCAGAAGAGAAATTAAGGAGTGTTGTGTAATGGACTACGTCACTTTCAAATGTAAATGGTTGTATCACATTTTATATCATTATTTGTATTAAGTATTCCCTGCACAAAAGGGTTGTGCTAGTTGAGCTAGTTTGCCTCTTGCACTATATTCAAAACCAATATGAAGAAACTTCTAAACTGGATCTATACCCTACCACATGCAATTATTTCTGTCCGGTTACAGACCACATCTTAACTATGAAGCTTAGAATGAAGAATGGAAATGACATTCACTAGAATACAGAATTGTGTGGAATATATAAAACAGCCCTTGATCTGGCACACCCCTCGTTCATCCTGCATAAAACTGTCTACTATGAATGGTAGCTTAAGAGCTCTGGGGTTTAATATCAGAGCAGCCCTGGTGGTGCAGTGGTTAAACTGCTATACTTCATCCAAAACATTGTGAGTTTGAGCCTCATGAGCTGATCAGCCTTCCATCCTTCCCAGGTCGGTAAAATGAAAACCCAGCATGTTGGTGGCAAAACGCTAATTACCTTGTGAACTGCCCAAAGAGTGCACTAAGCCAGGGGTGCCCAAACTTTTTGGTCCATGGAGTGACCATGTGGTTCACGGGGCTGGTCACTATGACCCTTGGGCCATGTTGTAATGGTGGGCCAGAAGGAAGACGCGTGGAGGCAGCCGTGTGGCGAAGTCCAGCCCCAACAGAAGTCGGGAGCAAGTATTTATTCCTGCCTAGGAGTGCAGACGCGTATGTAAGATAATCGTGTCACCCCTGTACAGAAGGCTTGCGTACATGGCATTTCCCCATGGCCCAGCTACAACGGTGGCTCTGAAGACTCCCTTGAGGTTAATGGACAGCCCACAGTTAATTGACTTGGGCTGGCGAAACCCATTGTTCCTGCCCTAATCTCGGAGCCTATGCGTATTGACCCGGGGCATCTAACTTTGTCCCTTGTTTGCCCTTGTCTGCTTTCCTAGCTCTATTTGCCCTCAGCCTGGGCCATTGTTAATTCCTAACCTACCCGCATATCTCCCAATTTCCCCTCCAGCAGAGCCCGGTCGGTTCTCGGTCGGTTCTCGGGACTGTAGTCGCCTGAGCGGACCCCTGAGGAGAGGTTAAGCCAATTATTGCGAGCAACCCACAGGGCCAGATCCGGCCCTGACAGTAATTCATCCAACCCATAAAGCCCTTGTTGCTCCCGGAAGCGGAAGTAAAATGTGCTCATCCAGGCACATTTTACTTCCACTTCCAGGAGCAACGAGGGCTTTGGGGGCCAGGTGAATTGGCATCAGAGGCCGGATCTGGCCCACGGGCTGTAGTTTGGGCACCCCTGCACTAAGCACTATGGGGGGGGGTTATATCAGTGCAATGGCTATTGCCATCTTTTCGAGACTTATACTCAGAGATTTGAAGCAGAAAATACAAGAGATTGAACCTATATAAACTTTCCCTGCAGAACTCTAATAATACCCTCTTCTCCAATTCCGCGCCCCTTACTTATTACCCGGCACCTCCTGCGTCTTGTAGTATTGCTCACGCATCATCTCTGACTCTGACCCACTCCTTAGCCCCTCGTCTCTCCTGTAATGATGCCTTGCATTTTGCCCTCACCTGCAATCAAAATATTGGGTCGTCTCATCTTGGCTCCTCGGCGTAGCTACTACCGATAGCAGCGCTTTCTCTCCGCCTTCCACCAGCTGCCTGCGTGTGAGAAGACACACGTGTGCCAGTGCAGCCCGGAGGGGGCCTTTATCGCCATGGCTCTGGTAGGGCGCGTACTGAAAGCGTCACGACAAGTGCCTCTCACCCTTTATCGTCCTCTTTGGCTTTGCTAGACGGAGAAGAGAGAAATATCCTGGGACGTTTTGTGGATATATTTCATATCTGGAGGTAAGACTGGAGTTTGACTAAGTGAGCTGGGGGAAAAATAGTGGAGCGCAGGCAGTGAGATAGACGCACCCCTGAGCATTTATGCGCCAAGAGGAGGACACATCCCGCTGGTCTGAATGGAGGTGGCTTAAATCAGGGAAGAGGGGTTGGTTGGTGTCGGAGTAGGAGGTGGAGGCAGGCGGCGGGCGCAGGGGGGGGCGAATAATAACCCCTGGCTGGGTTCGATCGAGGAGCGGCCAAGTCAAGGGGTGTCAAGAAGCGCAGCGTGGCTGGATGAAAAGCTGCTCTTTCAGACGGTCTGGTGCCCTTTCCTGCTGGCCAGGCAGACTTCGCTATACGCGCAGGGCATCCCTAAGCATGTTCTTTCGGATCGGACGTAAGTCCCGTTGGGTCCTTCCTTCCTTCCTTATCAAGTAGTAGGTAAACGCTACAGGTAAATGTCCCATGATCTTCCCTCCCCTCGTGTATCTCTCCATCGCTTCTCGGAGTAGTTAGTGTATCCACTACTATTCCCCCTCCCCCTAATTCCCAGAGGAAATAGAAGACTTAAAGCAGGGGTGCCCAAACTTTTTAGGGTCTTGGGCCAGTCATGTGGTTCAGGGGGCCGGTCACTATGGCCTGCAGTCTGGCTCCGACTCCCAATGCCAATTCATCCAGCCCATGAAGCCCTTGTCGTTCCCGCACCATTATGTGTGGATTTTACTTCCACTTCTGGGAGCGACAAGGACTTTGCGGGCCGGATGAATTGGCCTCAGGGGCCGGATTCTGCCCGTGGGCTGTAGTTTGGGCATCCCTGACCTAAAGGGATAAGCACAATCCTGGCAGGTCCTTCAGCTAAACAAACTACCAGCACTACATCCATAGTCTTAATAGTTGTAGCATCATTACTAATGTTTTTACTCCTTTAACTCTAAGCAGAAACGCTCCACTTAAATATATATATATATATATATATATATATATATATATATATATATATATATATATATATATATATATATATATATATATATATATATATATATATATATATATATATATATATATATATATATATATATATATATATATATATATATATATATATAAAGTACCTTCATTAAAACTTATGTTTCTTGCTCTACTATGCTGGTCTTGGACTGTAATAAATATTGATTTGGTTTGGTTTATAGGCACTTTCCATGTGTTTTACATCATGTTCTTATGTCATGCCCATTCAAGAAACTAACTGATGTTTATCTTTAAAAAATGAAATACTGTAGCAACATGTCTATGCTTGAAGGCAGTTGGACAGACCAATGTTTGCTTTTCATATTGTGCAATCTACGGGAACAAGACTCTAGGCTAGGGCTTTTAGCTGTATTCCTTGAAAGTATCTTTTTTCCCCTCTGTTTCAAAGACTGTTACTTTTTAACATTGCTGATGATTAGACATAATGTGCATTTACTACCCATATAGCTTCTTTCACATCTAGGTCAGACTTTAAGCTGACAAAATGAAGACACCTTTTGATGAATTCATTCCTTAGTTCCTTTCACCTGACCTAGTATGAGAAAGATATGCCGCATTGTGTGATTCAAAAATACCACAATCTTTGAGGAGGCTCTTTCTGTGTACTCCACTGATATAGCTGAATACAACAAATTCTGAACTTCTTTTGTTGTGTCTGGACTTGGGTGAAACTACAATCGTCTATGTTTATACTTTTAAAAATGGCCACAGTGAATATTTAAGATTGTTATTGTGCCTAGCTGTATCAATTCTTATTTCATGTAACTGACTTTTGGCCTACTTTCATATACTGTTAGTGTTGTTTTCAAAGATTATTAGCAAAATCACTGTTACAATCATTCTGCCACAGTGTACTTCTGAATTGTTTCCATTATAGTTGTATTTGTAAAAATAGCATCTATGGAGGAATGTAACTGCTAAAAGGTAAATTCATTTCCCAGGAAACTGGTATACAGTAGTTTGCGAATAAAGGTCTACACAAGGGGAAAAAATGAAAAACATTTGTCATCAATCCCGTGAAATTAAGAGTACATATACAGATCAATATGAGATTTGGTTGACCAAGCCAATTGCACTGCTTAGTTTAGATATGTTAAAACTCTGATTCTGAAAACATTATGTAGGAGTTTTCACACTTTTTTGGTGACATAATTTAGCGGACTTCTAATCATCTACTTCGGATGGAAACTACATATGGACGCGTTTTACATCCACTTCCAGGAACGCCAAGAGCTTTGCAAGCTGGGTGAATTGGTGTCGGGGGCAAGATTTGGCCCCCGGGCCATAGTGTCCAGCCCCCTGAACCACGTGACCAGCCTGCAGCTCAAAAAGTTTAGGCATCCCTTTAGTAAATGATCCACCTGTCCCGGTTGCAAATGCTCACCAGAGAAGTCCTAGGCATCTGCAGCCACTCCCAACCCCAAATCCTTCGCTCAGTCCTCGTCTCCATACGGAAGGCAAACAGCCTTACAATTTAGGCGACATATACCTAAGAAGGCCTCCCTCTTCCAACAGCCACAGGGACAATCCCATTCCCACCGCGCCCAGCCAGCACTCCCCAAACGTCAACCTCTTTCGTCCCTCTGCCCAGCTGCGTACCTGCAGAGTCTCTTGCGCGGCTCTCTTGACTTACCCAGCACGGCGGAGCATCAATGCCTCTTTCCCTAACCTGGTTCTTGTTGCCTTAGCTCGCCCTGTGGCCTTCCCTTCTCCTTTGCTCCCTCAGGGGAAGGGCTTCCCCTTTCCCCCAGTCTCCTGGCCCCAAGCCCACCTTTTCTGCGAAGGAGGAGCACCGCGTCAGCCCTGGTTTCACAGGCTGCATTTCCAACAGGGAAAGAGAACAGGAACAAATATAGGCAAAGGCAACCCAGATTAAGCTACTGACCTGGCAGGGATTTGCACAGGTGTTTTCTAGCTAAAAGTAACTAGTGCAGTGGTTCCCAAACATTTTTGACCATGTCCCACCTAAGCATCTCTAAAGTCCTGATCCACCCAACCACCCGGTGAGACGTATAATTCTTATTATTCAAAAAGTGAACTATTCACATGCCAACCTAGCAGTTTGAAAGCAAGAAATTGCAAGTAGATAAATAGGGACCACTTGGGTGGGAAGGTAAACAGCATTCCATGCACTCTAGCTCTGGTGTCTAGTCGTGCCAGCCGCATGACCACAGAAACGTCTGCTAACACAGACAGCGCAGGCTCTTTGGCTATGAAACAGAGATGAGCACTGAACCCTTGAGTCGGGTACGACTGGCTTTCGAGCAAGGGTGACCTTTACCTATTCATGTGGAGGAAGCCTAAAAGGCAATTCACTGTTAATAACTCATTCTTGAATTGCCCCTGCTTAAAAATCAAATTGCCCCCCTGTGGGGTGTGTGCCTCCCGTTGGGAACCACGGTAAGTCTAGACAAAAACTATTGGAGGCATTTTTTTGCTCAATTCAGGAGTTTTATGAATATACCACCAGAGGACACCTGCTGTGTTAATTCTATGCTTTGAAGTTGTCTAACATATACCAGAAGGAACTGCGGTGGCTTAGTGGTTGAGAAACTGAGCTTAACAGCAGGTTAGCAATTTGAGACCTGAATGCTACACAACAGAGCAAGCTCCCGACGTCTGTCGCAACTCCTGCCAACCTAGCAATTCAAAAGCAAGAAATTGTAAGTAGATAAATAGGCACTGCTTGGGCGGGAAAGGTAACAACATTCTGTGCACTCTGGAATCTAGTCATGCCTGCCACATGACCATGGAAATGTCTGCAGACAGTGCTGGCTCTTTGGCTGTAGACAGAAATGAACACCACCCCCTAGACAGCCACAAATGGTTTTTGAGTAAGGGAGACCTTTACGTAACATAACACAGAAAAGAAACAAAATTATGATCCATTTCTGACTCTTGAATGTCTTCAGGAAATATATATTTTAAAATGCTTTTAGAATTCATTAAACATGGAGAGAGGTACTCTTTTACCAACTAAACATGTCCATTTCACAATTAATTTGTATCCAATATACATTGGTACCTCGCATAATGAATGCGTAACGCATAATAAAAATCGCATAACACTATTCGTTATGCAAGGGTGATACCCAGCATAACGGAAAAAACTTATGTGGGGTTTTTGGTTAACATGGTATACCCGCTCAATGGGAACCCGGTTAACGAACATTTTTTTTTCGTTATGCGGGGTGTCTCGCATAGCGAACCGCGTAACAAAAAAACCTGCGTAGCGAAGAGCTCTGTGGAACAGAGTTTTTTTTCGTTATGTGCGGTTCTACTGTATTAAAATTGGGATATCCAGTGCAGTGTAGTGGACAGACTAGAATTTGGGTTCAAATCCCCACTTAGCCATGGAAACTCACTGGGGGTGTGGAATACTTATCTTGAGAGCCTACTAGCATCACTGTGAGTCAGTTCAAATTGATGCTTATGTTATTCCTGTATTCTTATCTCCCTCCCACCAGAGATTGGATGCCCAGTGGGCTGTTTTAACTTTGGAAACAGCAACTCTGAACAATGACATTTTGTTATGTCCACACCAGTCTCACAGCATTTTCAGCAATTATGTTCTCCTTCCTGCACATCTTCCAACTCCTCTTTACCTTTAACTAGCTGGTTACCCGGCTTCGCTTGGGTAGTATTGTTTTGTATGTGGGTCACTCCTCCCTTCCCTCCCACTTCTCCGTCGACAGTCACTGCCCTCACCCGTCCCAACAGCGCCTCCACTCTCGCATGCCCATTTGCCTTTCACCTACTGAGCTCAGTTGGAAAGGCAAATGATGTCACAATCCCAGGTGATATCACCTGCCTGGTGACAGATGTCACAATCTCAGGTGATGTCGCCTGCCTTGTGACATCAGCCAGCTCATTGGGCAACAGATCATTAGGTAACAGATCAATTTGTGGAGCGTAGGCCCCCCCATGCGTCTTGTGACCCCGACAGTGACCATATCTCCAGCCCAAGATATCTATGTGCCAAGTTTCAGCGCGATTGGTGCAGAGGTGTGGATTTGTATTCAGCACCCACAAGAGGACACCTCTGTTATAGATGGATGATGAAGAGATGTGACAATGTATACCATTACATGAGAAAGTATTGCAGGACTCTGCATTATAAGACTTCCCAAAAAAAAATACCTTTGCTGTAATATTTGTCCCTGGAACACCTGCTCAACTATTACTGCTTTCTCAAAGTCTGTAGTTTACTAGGCAAGAACCCATTAACTTCCTTGAAGTCCTTTTTTTTACTGTTCTGTTATTGTCTATTGAAATTTTAATTATTATCTTTTATCCACTGTTCAGTACACTGTATAATCTGAGCTACATTCTGTTCCATGTCTTCTGGTGTATTGCTTGACAACTGATATACAATTTCATCCTTGAAAGATGTCAAAGCCTCTTCATAAGCAGTCTGGTAAATTTCACACTGAATATTGTCTTGAAGCTTTTCCCCTTGGTAACCTCTAGACCAAAGGAGAGGGTGAGAGAGAAAGAAATACTAAGATCAACTTGGAGCATATTTTCATATAAATAAAAGCAGAGCTTTAGATTAACCTGTTATAAATAATGTAGTTGGCTGTAGATACTTACTTTTGTTAACAAGTAATGCAAGTAGTATTTACTTTTTTAATTTTTATTAAATTTTTCAAAAAATTGTAACAAAATCAAAACTAAAAAAAGACTACAATACAAATACAAAACATTGATAAAAGTCAATAAACAACCACAATGATAACAACAGTACAAAAAAAAACCTTTACAGTGATACCTCATACAACGTCCAAACTTGGTTCCACAAGTTTGGACTTTATACAGATTTGGACTTTGTATGAGACATGCAAAATCCTAGCCGCGATGCCTCATACAACGTCCAAATCCTTGCTGTGATGCCTCATACAACGTTGTTTCCATAGAGATACATTGTACTGTAACAGCACAGACTTCAGGGCAAAGTCAAGGAAACAGACAGCAAACTGACAGAACTTTAAGAAATCATTGTCTAAAGGCTAAAAACATTACAAAAACATGTCAAACAACCCTGATTGTCCAAGAACCTGAAGAATGCTGCAAAAATCCCAGGAATGCTTCTAAAAATTCTGATGGAAAAAAATCAAAAAAATCCAAAGTCGCGCTCAAAACCACTCCTAAACACTCTTTGCCTCATGCAAAACCCACAAGAGAAATGCACGCATGTGTCCTGCCTTTTATACTGCCCAGGCAAAATGCAACCTAGGAAAACCCCAATGCCTCATACAACGTCGCACAACTTTGTATGAGGCATTTTTTTTCAAGGAATTAGGTGATGTTGTATGAATCTAATGTTGTATGAAGCGGACTTTGTATAAGGTATATACTGTATTGCTTTAACAATGTAATACTTCCTCACCCTTCCTTCTAACTCATTGAATATATTCCAATACATTATATACAACATTAAACTTACATTTGCTAAGTCCTCTATTTCTTAATCACTTCGCAAGTAGTATTTACAAAGCTCCTTTTTAGAGATTGTCTAGAAACCAGTTGGAACAGAAAGGGCCATACAAACCACTCAGCCAAACTGCCCAACTGGGTAAGTTCCCAGGAGGTTAAATGTGCTGACGACTAGGGAAATCTTCCTGTTTGGTCTCTCCCCCTGAATGCCAGGCCTTCTTGTGTCCCAATTATCCAGGAGTAACCAATAATGCACAAGGCTCAGTACTTTAGCTCTAACAACAACCTTCCAAGGTACAATTCCCAAGACACCCACAAAATGTATAAACTCATAAAAAAACACACAGCTGAGGAAAAAGTCGATTTAGTACCAGCAAATCTTCCCAAAGTAATCCAAACTGTTTTTGATTCAAAATAGACAAAAGGTTTGAAAAGTACAAAATAGCAAGGAGGTGGTGGAGGAAAATAGCATTCAAACCAGCTTGTAATATGCATAGTTCTCAAACAGCTCTCTCAGAAAATGAAAGCTATCCTAAACTTATACTCACAATCCAGCACAGATCTAGCACATACACAGAGTGTAGATCAGACTGCAAAAGAGCAGGAGAACTTAACATTCTAACTTCACCTACACAGGCACATGCCTAGAACCAGTACTGGACATCAGCAGGTTCGCACCAGTTCACCAGAACTGGTAGTAGAAATTCTGGCTGGCCCTGCCCATCCAGGTTTTGAAATAAAGTAGTCCTAATTCGGGTGCAACGCAGGGCTTTCCCCAAGGCCACGGCCACCATACTACGCCCAAAGTGTGGTAGTAAATTTTTTTTGGAGACCACCACTGCCTAGAACTGATCAGGATAATGTACAACTCAAGACATTTCTTTATCTCTCTTTCCCTCTTTCTTTTTAAATTTATTTATTTATTTTTAGCATTCATCTGATGCATCCACAACTCAGGGCAGTTTACAAACATATCAAAATACTAAATAAAGCAATTTAATAAAACACAACTAATAACATGAAAGTACAATACCAAAAATCATGAAACAAAAACATAGACAACTATATATCAATATACAAACCTACAGTGTCAGAGATACAAAATATCATTTGAATATAATCCCCATGTAATTATTACTGTACAATAAAAACATCAATAGATGCCCATCACTGGCCTAGCTTCAAGGCAAATCTGAAGCTGAATCTAAGTACTATTTAATCTGTAGTATTGATTTACCTGCTTTCCAGCCTGTCATAAAGGAATGAATTCTCAGTGCGAAGCACAAATACAATGTCAAACCAGCGTACAGGAAAGAATTCACACCTGTGATAATCAACTATGACACCACCATTACTCATGTTATCTTCCATTTCATCAATTACCTAAAATAGAAAATAAACAAAGAAAACATGGCATTTCTTATTGGCAACAAAAACAAAAATCACAACTGCGTTTGACATTCAGCTTAAACTCACTCTGTCTTCATCCAAAATTGGGCATCCATACTCTTCATCAAAGCCTTCATATAATTGCCCTGCACAATTCAGAAGACACTGCAAATTAATGCTGTAGGATCACACTCAAGTATGTGGCAGTCACGTGTAAAGATTAATCAGCTTTAGTTGTTGATGCAGAAATAGAAAGCACAACAAAACCATTTTAATTATATCACTCACTCACCTTGTCCCATTTCAACTTACAGTAGCACATTATTCAAAATATTATTTTATAGTTTTAACAAAACCAGCAGATTAAATTTCAAAGCAGTCATAAATAAGCATGTACTGCAGTAAGACAAAATAACTAAATACTGTACAAATGTCTGTTTACAATATAATACCACACTGTCTGTTCATGCTTTGAATATAAATTCTACGCTAAATTGAATATGCTAGGTTCTATGAAGCAAAAACTTACTTTCTTTAGCCAAGTCACCCACGTTGATGTAATTTAAACCTGTTCTTGCAGCAATCTCTTTGCCTAGTGTAGTTTTCCCAACACCTGGAGTACCTACAAAAAGACATATAAGAAATAGCAGTATTGCTACAGTTGGTGAAAATTACTTCTTTTGACTACAGCTCCGAGAATTCTTCACCTAGTATAATTAATCATTATGCTGGCTGAGGAATTTTGTAAACTTTAGTCCAAAATAAATTTGTTTAGGCTGTGAATGTAACAATTATAATGTAGCATGGCCGTAGTAGGGTGGCCCGGACAGAGGCTTTCCGCCTTCTGTGCGTTTTACCACTGGCACGGACCTATTGCCCGGTTCTGGTAGTTTATAATTGGAAGAGGTTGTATTCCTGCCTCCTGGCAGAGTAAATATCCCAGTTAATAGGCTTGCCACCTCCCCAAAACTACACAGACACCCAGCTCTGGGAAAGTATGGCAGCGTATAAATAACTTTTTACCGTCAACGATGGAATGTCCATAGAGAGTGTTCCCAAGCCTGTGAAAACAAAAGTTCTTCTTGTTTACATGGTGACTCTATCTCCCAAACAAGTGTCTCTTTGGGAAAATAGCTGCACCTCAAGGTTATACTATTGTAGCACAATAGCCGAAGAGCAGGCTTTGCACCTTATCTTCTTTCCTCCGGGTCACTCCCTTTTGCAGCCGAGAAGCGACTCACACCGTTCGTGTGAAGCTAATTGAAGATTCTTGAGCAGCTGTTTTTTGTGTTCCTGCTTTCATCTGCCTGCTGAAATACAGATGGATGCGTCTGGAGCTTGGAGGAGGTGAAATGGAGATGAAGAAATGTTTTTGTTGTCATTTGTTGTGTGTCTTGTGGATTTTGTTTGTTGGAAAAGACTCTGTTTTCTGAACTGGACTAAACTAAAGGTAAAAGACTATCTGGCCATTTGTACGGACTGTGCTGGAGGAGAGACACTGGTGTTAAAATTCTAATCTGAAGAGAAAAAATCTACTACAGTGGACCCTCGAATAATGACGTTACTTGGTTTCCCAAGTAGCATCGCTATTGGAATAACGTCGTTATTCGAATAACGGGAAAAAATGTCGTTATTTGAATAACGACGGTAAAAATACCGTCGTTAATCGAATAATGACATCGTTATTCGAATAACAACGGGAAAAAGTACTGCTGTTATTCAAATAACGGCGTTATTCGAACAATCACTGGGAGCGTCGGGAGCGTCGTTTATCGAAAATGACGCTATTCGAACACGTCGTTAATCGAGGGTCCACTGTATCAACATTCTTTGTTCGGGACTTTCTTTCACTTTTTTACTAATTGGGACTAATCTGGACATTATATTCAGTTTCAGAATGATTGTTGTAGACTTTTATAACTGTTATCTCAGTAAGTTCTTTAAATTGGCTGTACAATAGTCCCAGAAAATTTGGCTATGATCTCAATGTTTTCATTGTACGTATCTTCTGTTTTGTAAATGCTTGCATTTTTTCATTGCTTCTTTCTACAGTAAATGCTGAATGCTCTGTTTTATATTTAACTAGCATGGGGACCTGGCTTCGCCAGGGGGGTTGGGGAGGATCTGATCGGCCTCCCCAAACACACATTCCTCATCCTCCCTCCCCACCCTTCTTTCTCTTCTGTATCCATCCCTTCCCCGTGTTTTCCTCCCTCCTTCCTTCCATACCTCCTTCCGTTGTTCACCCCTTCCCTCTTTCCTTCATACCTTTTCCCCTTCCCACCATGACGTTGCCTCACCATCCCTTCCTTCTGGCCGGTGCTTGTCCCGAGCAAGCGCGTATGCTTTGGCATGGGGGGGCCTGTGGTTCCCCCCTGTACAGCCCCACAGCGGGGGCAGGCGATGAACCCCAGGCAGGCGAGGATCGCGCGTGCATGCGCGCACACACACACACACACATTCTCTCTGGGAAGCTATGCTCTCAGGCCTGCAAAATGTAGCCTTTTGAGAGAATGAGGGGGCCGGATGGGCCTATCCCTTAGAGCACCAGTTTGCTTTATTTCTTTATTTTGAAATGCTTTCTTATCTTTTGTTGGACTGTATCCTGAATCTTGCTATGCTTGCAATATTATAACATGCTTGAAGAGACTTGGAGTGAGTTCTTGGCTCAAAGCTATCTTATCTGATGCCTGGGTAGTCCAGCTAGGGAGCTGCAACTCAGAAGGGCAATAGGGCCTACTCAAGAGGAAGGCTCCTGTTGTTACACCAACCTTATACAGAGAATAAGAAATCATGGAGTATCTTATGCTAACAGAGAATTAAAATAATGGCATCCCTTAGGGATTTTCATGACAGTGAAGGTATCATACAATATGAGTAGTTCAAGAAAAGTAGATGAAGATTAACCATGTAAATTTTTACCTTTTGCCCCTTATATCACTCTAGCCTCATTGTGCTGAAAAAGCACACCTGTTGCAAAAAATAATAATTAAGGAGTGTTGTGTAATGAACTATATCACTTTCAAATGTAAATGGTTGTAGAGGTAAAGGTTTCCCTTGCTCGAAAGCCAGTCATATCCGATTCTAGGGTTCAGTGCTCATCTCTGTTTCAAAGCCGAAGAGCCAGCGCTGTCTGCTTCTGCAAACGTTTCTGTGGTCATGTGGTAGGCATGACTAGACACTGGAGTGCACGGAACGCTGTTACCTTCCCACCGAAGTGGTCCCTATTTATCTACTTGCAATTTTTTGCTTTCGAATGCTAGGTTGGCAGGAGCTGGGACAAAGACGGGAGCTCATTCCGTCCTGCAGTATTCGGGAATCGAACTGATGACCTTCCGCCTCCCAGTCAGCATCTTAGCCAATTGAGCCACTGCAGTAAATGGTTGTATCACATTTTAAATCCTTATTTGTATTAAGAATTCCTTGCATACACAAAAGCAGCACACAGTGAAAGGGTTGAGCTAGTTTACCTCTTGCACTATCTTCAAAACCAATATGAAGAAACTTCTAAACTGGATCTATACCCTACCACATACAATTCTTTCTATCAGGTTACAGACCACATCTTAACTATGAAGCTTAGAATGAAGAATGGAAATGACATTCATTAGAATACAGAATTTTGTGGAATATATAAAACAGCCCTTGATCTGGAACATCCCTGGTTCATCCTGCACAAAACTGTCTACTATGAATGGTAGCTTAAGAGCTCTGGGGTTTAATATAAGAGCAGCCCTGGTGGTGCAGTGGTTAAACTGCTGTACTTCATCCAAAACATTGTGAGTTTGAGCCTGATGGGATCAAGGTTGATTCAGCCTTCCATCCTTCCCAGGTCAGTAAAACAAATACTGTACCCAATATGTTGGAGGCAAAACGCTAATTACCTTGTGAACCGCCCAAAGAGTGCACTAAGCCAGGGGTGCCCAAACTTTTTGGTCCACAGCCGTCACGTGGTTCAGGGGGCCCATGGGCCAGATCCGGGCCCCAATGCCAATTCATCCGGCCCACAAAGCCCTCATCACTCCCAGAAGCAGAAGTAAAATGCATGTTTTATTTCCACTTCCGGGAGCAATGAGGGCTTTGCAGGCCAGATGAATTGGCATCAGGGCCAGATCCAGCCCACGGACTGTAGTTTGGGCACCCCCCTGCACTAAGCACTATGGGTGGTATATAAGTGCAATTGCTATTGCCATCTTTCCCAGACTTATATTATGAGATTTGAAGCCAAAAATACAAGAGACTGAACCTACAGGTGAAACTCGGAAAATTAGAATATCGTGCAAATGTTCATTCAGTTCAGTGATGCAACTTAAAAGGTGAAACAAATATATGAGATACACTCATTACACGCAAAGCGAGATAGTTCAAGCCTTACTTTGTTATAATATTGATGCTTATGGCTTACAATTTATGAAAACCCCAATCCCATTTACCCAGTGGTAGGCTTCAATATTTTTTACTACCACACTGTGGGTGTGGCCAACTCTCTGGGTGGGCGTGGTTAAACTGCTGTATTTTAATGTGAACTTTTGTAGATCAAGTCCACTTCATCAGACCATTAGTTAGCAATTACATTTCGATGCTCTAATTTTCCTTTAAAGAGTAACTGCAGCAGAACAACTGCTGGCTCAGAGCCTCACCCCACCAGGGGTCGGGACCCAGCAGCCAAGATGTTGGAGTTGCTTCGACTCTGGAGTGGGGTGAGAGGAGGAGGAGGAGGAGGAGGTGGGCGGGGCAGGGCAGGGCAGTGGGCGGGGTCAGCCAGTTTTACTACCGGTTCTCCCGAACCTGCTGGAGCCCACCACTGCATGTACCCCATAATCATCACATAATCTCATGTAACGAAGTGAGTCTATCTCATATATTTGTTTCACCTTTTAAGTGAAATGAATGAACCTTTGCATGATATTCCAATTATCCGAGTTTCACCTGTATATAAACTTTGCCTGTAAAGGTAAAGGTTTCCCTTGCTCGAAAGCCAGTCGTATCCGACTCTAGGGTGCAGTGCTCATCTGTTTCTAAGCCGAAGAGCTTCTGCAGACATTTCCGTGGTCATGTGGCAGGCATGACTAGACACCGGAGCGCATGGAACGCTGTTGCCTTCCCACCGAAGTGGTCCCTATTTATCTACTTGCAATTTCTTGCTTTCGACCTGCTAGGTTGTCAGGAGCTGGGACAAGGACGGGAGCTCATTCCGTCCTGCAGTACTTTGCCTGTAGAGCTCTAATAATACCCTCTTCTCCAATTCCGCGCCCCTTACTTATTACCCGGCACTTCCTGTGTCTTGTAGTATTACTCACGCATCATCTCTGACCCACTCCTTAGTCCCTCGTCTCTCCCGTAATGATGCCTTGCATTTTGCCCTCACCTGTAATCAAAATATTGGGTCTTCTCATCTTGGCTCCGCAGCGTAGCTACTAGCAGCGCTTCTCTCCGCGTTGCACCACAAGCTGCCTGCAAGGAGGAGAAAACATGTGTCAGTCCAGGGGGTGGGGAGGCTTTATCGCCACGGCTCTGGTTGGGCGGGTACTGAAAGCGTCACAACAAGTGCCTCTCACCCTTTATCGTCCTCTTTGGCTTTGCTAGACGGAGAAGAGAGAAATATCCTGGGACGTTTTGTGGATATATTTCATATCTGGAGGTAAGAGTGGAGTTTGACTAAGTGAGCTGGGAAAAATAGTGGAGCGCAGGCAGTGAGATAGACGCACCCCTGAGCATTTATGCGCCATGGCGACAGAGAGGACCCCGCCCTGGTCTTATGAATGGAGGTGGCTTAAATCAGGGAAGAGGAGTGGGTGGGTTGGTTGGTGTCGGAGGTGGAGGTGGAGGCAGGCGGCGGGCGCAGGGGGGGGGGGCGAATAATAACCCCTGGCTGGGTTCGATCGAGGAGCGGCCAAGTCAAGGGGTGTCAAGAAGCGCAGCGTGGCTGGATGAAAAGCTGCTCTTTCAGACGGTCTGGTGCCCTTTCCTGCTGGCCAGGCAGACTTCGCTATACGCGCAGGGCATCCCTAAGCATGTTCTTTCGGATCGGACGTAAGTCCCGTTGGGTCCTTCCTTCCTTCCTTATCAAGTAGTAGGTAAACGCTACAGGTAAATGTCCCATGATCTTCCCTCCCCTCGTGTATCTCTCCATCGCTTCTCGGTGTAGTTAGTGTATCCACTACTATCCCCCCCCCCCATTCCCACTTTGCAGAGGAAATAGAAGACCTAAAGCAGGGGTGCCCAACCTTTTGGGGCCATGGGGTTCAGGGGACTGGTCACTATGGCGTGCAGGCCAAATCCGGCCCCTGACACCAACTCATATGGCCCACGAAGCCCTTGTTGCTCCCGGAAGCGGAAGTAAAACACGCTGATATGTGCGGGTTTTTGTTGTGTTCTGATGGTTTTACTGTACACATGGATTGAAATGTATCTGAGTCAATGTAACCTTGCCTATAGCAACAATGTAACCTTCAGCTGTATCATATAAGCCCTGTAATAGGACGCGAGCTAATGACCACCAGCTGGCAGCAGCGAGCGTCCAAGCTCTCTTGGTCCGAACTCATCAAAGGCAACAGCGCGGGAAGTTTTCCCGCCACTACCTACACCTGGACAAGAAGGGCGTGACCTGAAAATGACGTCACGCAGACAGTAGCCAATGGGCTACCATGGCACCACGTTCAAATGTATTACTGCTGTATATAAAGAGCTATTGATCCGCCATTACCTCATGTTCCCTCTGTCCACGATGCAATAAACCTGAGTTAACCCAGCCCGAGGCTGTGTCCCGTGTCTTGGTTTGCATACACTAAATTGGCGACGAAGGTGGGATAAATGGATCCCCACGGAACAGCCAGGGCACAGAGCGGGTTCAACATCACCAAACCGCAAGACTGGGAGCTGCTTGAGATGGATTTCCAGGCGGCACTGGTGGAACTCAGAGTCAAACAAGACGACGAGGAGAGGAAGAGGGCCATCCTCACCAGAATGCTCGGGATGGAAACCAAGCGGACGCTGGTGGGCATAATCGCTCCGAAGAAGGTGAGCGACTTTAAGGCGAGCGACATCATGAATCTGCTGCGAGAGCGGTTCTGCCCCTCGAGGGCAATGTTTCCCGCTCGGAGCGCGTTTTGGAGGCGAGTCCAAGCGCCAGACGAGTCGGTTGAGGCATTCGTGGCCGCCATGAGGATAGCCGCCGCCCCCTGTAAATGGGGCGACATCCTGGAGATGATCCTCAGGGACGGCGTGTTATGTGGCCTGAAAGACAAAGAGGTGCAGCGCAGCTTGATGAATAAGGAGCCGCCACCCACGCTGGCCGAAGTCATAGAGGCCGCGGAAGCCGCAGAGTCCACGAATGCCGGAGTGGACGAGATGCATCAGTGGCGTGAGTGGCGTCCTAAAGCCGGCAAGGCGGAAAATTCGGTGCACGGGAAGGCCGGACAGTCGGTGCACGCGACTCGGCGGGCCTCAAAGTCGTCTACGGAAGGCAGCGACGGCGAGGTGGTCCAGAAGGTCCGGAAGGGCGGTCGACGCTGCGAGGGTTGCGGAGCGGCCCACGAGCGCGCGAGATGCCCGTTCAGGAAGGCCGAGTGTTACACCTGCGGCCGTCGGGGGCACATCGCCAAGGCGTGCAGAAAGAGGAAAGAGGGCCGGAGGCAGTCACAAGACCGCGTGGCCAGGCCGGACCGTCCAGCAAGGCCCAAAGATGGCGCCCAGACCACGAGGAAGCAGGACGGCGTGGGCCGCGTCTCGGACAGCAGCGAGGACGACGCCTCAGTGTTCAGCGTGTCCGCGGGACAGTCCCATTACTTCGTTGAGGTATTAGTACAAGGGGCCCCTATTAAGATGGAAATTGACTCGGGGTCCTCCTTTTCCATAATTCCCCAGAAAGAGTTCCTGAAAATCGACCCCCACGTGCGGCCAAAGCTTAAAGCGTTGAGGTCCACGCTACGGGACGTACAGGGAAACAACATTCCGGTATTGGGGGTTGGGAAGTTTCGGGTCAATTTTAAGAGACATTCTGCGGAACTGCCCCTAGTTGTCCTGAAAGGGGGAAGCTGTAGCCTCCTGGGAACACAGTGGTTTCAGCCCTTAGGGTTGTTCATAGGGGGGGTGCATACCGTGGGGGGGGACCCAATACAAGCGGTTTGCGATGCGCATCCCGCCGTTTTTGAGAAAGGACTCGGAAAGTTCAAGGGACCCCCTGTAGCTTTCGACATAGACCCGGAGGTCCGCCCAATAAGACTCAAACCACGCAGGGTGCCGTTTGCACTCAAGGACAAGATAGAGGCGGAATTGGACAAACTGGTGGGCCAGGGGATTCTTATTCCTGTTGATTCCGCGGAGTGGGAAACTCCAATTGTAACGGCTCTAAAGGCTAACGGGGAGGTGCGCATTTGCGCTGATTATAAGTGTACAATTAACAAGGCGATCCGCCCTAATGCATACCCGGTGCCGGTGATCAGCCACCTTTTGGCCAGGCTGAATGGGGGAAAGTGTTTCGCTAAACTCGATTTAGCACAAGCCTATCAGCAACTTCCTGTGACCCCTGCCACGGCCGCGGCACAAACGATAGTTACACATAAAGGGGCGTTCCAGGTGTCGCGGTTACAGTTTGGCGTGAACTCGGCACCCGGCCTGTTTCAGTCGCTTGTGGAACGCCTCCTGAAGGGACTGGAGGGGGTGTTGCCTTATTTTGATGACGTGTTGATAACAGGGGGGAGTGAGGCTGAACTAGCGAAAAGGTTGGACAAGGTACTGACCGTGTTCGAGAAAGCGGGGCTGAGATTGAGGAAGGATAAATGTGTTTTTTTCGAAACAGAGGTCGAGTTTTTAGGGTTCCGAATCACACCCGAGGGGATTAAGCCGTCTAAATCCAAGGTAGCAGCCATTAAAAAGGCCCCTCGCCCCACATCCAAGACCGAGCTGCAATCTTTCCTGGGGCTCCTAAATTTTTACCATACATTCCTCCCGCGGAAGGCGTCCGTGGCCGAACCGCTCCATCGGTTGCTGAAAAAGGAGGAGCCGTGGATGTGGGGTGATGAGCACGAGAGGGCGTTCAAGGAGCTAAAGCAACTCCTAACATCTGAGGCAATCCTGACGCATTTCGACCCCAAACGGCCTGTGGTCCTAGTTTGTGATGCATCCCCGGTGGGGGTGGGGGCGGTGCTTTGCCACGTGTTGGAGGACGGCAGGGAGGCCCCGGTAGCATTTTACTCAAGGTCCCTGTCCCAAGCGGAGCGGAATTACGCGCAAACCGACAGGGAAGCATTAGCAATCGTATCGGGGACCAAAAAATTTCACGATTTTTTGTATGGCCGCCCGTTCAAAATCGTGACCGATCACAAACCGCTGTTAGGGATTTTCACGGCGCACAAGCCCACGCCGCAGATCCTGTCCCCGAGAATGCTGCGATGGGCTATTTTCCTCAACGCGTACCAACATGAGTTGGAGTACAGGCCCGGAAAGGAGATCAGCCATGCTGATGCGCTTTCGAGATCCCCCTTGCCATTGTCGGACGCCCAGAAGGCGAGAGCAGAAAAGGACCGCCAGGTGTTGCTAATTGAGGTTTTAGACGCTCCCCCAATAGTGCCAGCCGACATTGCTAGGGCGACAGGAAAGGACAGGACACTGGCGAAGGTTTGCTCATGGGTGCAGAAGGGGTGGCCGGGTTCGTCCCCGAGTACGGAGTTCGACCCATTCTTTAGGAAGAAGCTAGAGTTGTCCCTAGAGAGGGGGTGCCTTCTGTGGGGCCAACGGGTGGTGGTCCCTGCGCCCCTGCGGACAAGGGTGCTCGAACTGCTGCACGTCAGCCACCCGGGCATAGTTCGTTCCAAGGCGCTGGCCCGGAGTTACTTCTGGTGGCCGCAGCTGGACACGGATATTGAGCACATGGTTGGCACTTGCGAGGCTTGCCAGGGGTCCCGCCCTGAGGCGGCCCGTCTCCCACATAGGGAATGGGACACAGCACGGGGACCATGGTCCAGGGTGCACGTAGATTTCGCTGGCCCATTCCGAGGAACCATGTTTCTCCTAGTCGTGGATGCGTTCTCCAAGTGGTTGGAGGTTATCCCGGTAAAAAGCACGTCCTCCGCCACGACAATTAGCCGGCTACGGAGAGTCTTTTCCACGTTCGGTTTACCCGACACTTTAGTCAGCGATAACGCTAGTTGTTTCACCTCCGCTGAGTTCGGGGCATTCATGGGGACAAACGCCATTCGGCATATCACGTCCGCACCGTTTCACCCGGCCACGAATGGCCAAGTGGAACGGTTGGTGCGTACAACGAAGGAGGCGCTGCGGCGCATGGGCCCGGGGGACCTGAATCACCAAGTGTGCCAATTCCTCTTAGCGTATAGGGTGACCCCTTTGGCATCCGGCTACTCGCCGGCGGAGCTCTTGATGCGGCGAAAACTGACCACGCTCCTGTCCAGGCTAGACCCAACGAGAGTCGAGGATAAAGGAAAAAACGTGGGGTTGGCAGTCTCGAAAGGTTTCGCTGCCGGTGACCCTGTTCACTGCAGGAACTATTCCAGCGCAGGGCCAGCCTGGGTGCCAGGGACGGTTGTAGAACAGACGGGGCCAGTGTCGTACCGGGTCGAGACGAACACCGGCCTCCTCTGGAGGAGGCACGCAGATCAACTGAGGCACAGAGTGATTGGGCCGGTCAGTGGAGCTCAGCAACAGGATTCAGCGTTAGGGTTCTCCCCCACCCGCTTAACCCAAGGGGGAGACAGCAGTGGACAACAGTCCCAAGCATGGGGGGAAGGAAGCAGAAGCAGCGGCCCCGACTCATATCCCTTTGATACGCCAGCTCTAGCAGGGGCCGGGGAAGGGGGAGAGGAGTTCGCGACCGCTGCCCCCGATAGTGATTTTGATTTTGATTTGGCGAGCCGGGGGGGTTTTCAGGAGTGTTCCCCCACCCATCCAAGCGAGAAGAGGGGTTTTTCGTTAGCCCCCAGTGCCCCCGGTTCCTCCCTAAGAAAGAGCACACCTCCCAACAGCGCCGCGGAGCCGCGGAAAGTCACTAACGAGTCTCCCTCTCATATTGCAGGACAGGAGACCAGGGGACAAAGAGAAGGTAGCAATCCCAGGGAGAGGCAGCCCGCACCGAGACCCCAGCGTGTTCGAAATAAGCCATCTTGGCTGAGAGACTTTGTCTCATAAGGGGGGGGGGAGTGTGTTAAGGTGGGCTCGAGACTTTGTCTCGTCCTAGGGGGGAGGGATGTTGTGTTCTGATGGTTTTACTGTACACATGGATTGAAATGTATCTGAGTCAATGTAACCTTGCCTATAGCAACAATGTAACCTTCAGCTGTATCATATAAGCCCTGTAATAGGACGCGAGCTAATGACCACCAGCTGGCAGCAGCGAGCGTCCAAGCTCTCTTGGTCCGAACTCATCAAAGGCAACAGCGCGGGAAGTTTTCCCGCCACTACCTACACCTGGACAAGAAGGGCGTGACCTGAAAATGACGTCACGCAGACAGTAGCCAATGGGCTACCATGGCACCACGTTCAAATGTATTACTGCTGTATATAAAGAGCTATTGATCCGCCATTACCTCATGTTCCCTCTGTCCACGATGCAATAAACCTGAGTTAACCCAGCCCGAGGCTGTGTCCCGTGTCTTGGTTTGCATACACTAAAGTTTTACTTCCACTTCTGGGAATGATGAGGGCTTTGCCGGCTGGATGAATTGTCCTCAGGGGCCGGATTCTGCCCGTGGGCTGTAGTTTGGGCATCCCTGACCTAAAGGGATAAGCACAATCCTGTCAGGTCCTTCAGCTAAATAAAGTACCAGCACTACATCGATAGTCTTAATAATAGTTGTAGCATCATTACTAATGTTTTTACTTCTTTAACTCAGAGCAGAAACACTCCACTTAAAATATATTTTTAAGTACCCACATTAAAACTTATGTTTCTTGCTCTACTATGCTGGTCTTGATTTGATTTGGTTTATAGGCACTTTCCATGTGGTTGACATCACATTCTTACATCATGCCCATTCAAGAAACTAACTGATGTTTATCTTTGAAAAATGTAATACTGTAGCAGCATGTCTATACTTGAAGGCAGTTGGACAGACCAATGTATGCTTTTCATATTGTGCAATCTACGGGAACAAGACTAGTGTTTTTGCTCTATTCCTTGAAAGCATCTCTCCCCCTCTCCTTCAAAGACTGTTACTTTTTAACATAGCTGATGATTAGACATAATGTGCATTTACTACCCATATAGCTTCTTCTTTCACATCTAGGTCAGACTTTAAGCTGACAAAATGAAGACACCTTTTGATGAATTCATTCCTTAGTTCCTTTCACCTGACCTAGTATGAGAAAGATATGCCTGATTGTGATTCAAAAATACCACAACCTTTGAGGAAGCTCTTTCTGTGTACCACACCCATACAGCAGAATACAACAAATTCTGAACTTCTTTTGTTGTGACAGGTCTTGGGTGAAACTACAATTGTCTATGTTTATACAGAACTTCTAAAAATGGCCACAGTGAATATTTAAGGTTGTTATTGTGCCTACCTGCATCAATTCTTATCTCATGTAACTGACTTTTGGCCTACTGTTGTTTTCAAAGATTATTAGCAGAATCACTGTAACAATCATTCTGCTACAGTGTACTTCTGAATTTTTTCCATTATAGTTGTATTTGTAAAAATATCATATGTGGAGGTATGTAGCTGCTAAAAGGGATATTCATTCCGCAGGAAACTGGTATAGCTTGTGAATAAAGGTCTACACAAGAGCAAAAATGAAACGTTTAAGCACACCTGTAAAACATATGTCATTGATCCCTTGAATTTAAGAGTACATGTACAGATCAATCTGAGATCTGGTTGACCAAGCCAATTTCACTGCTTAGGTTAGATATGTTAAAACTCTGATCCTGAAAACATTGTTTATGTAGGCATTTTCACACTTTTTAGGTGACATAATTTAAGGGACTACTAATCATCTGCTTCGGATGGAAACTACAGAGGTTGATAATGTCAAAAAAGTCTTCAAAAAGAAAAATAGCTCCAACTAAAGTAGGTGACTACAATTTTAAATTGTTAACAAACAACTTTGAATTCTATCATTCTTTTGCAGGGGTTATGCCTGTGCAGTGAAGAGCTGTTCTGATTGTTTTTGTTTAATTTGAGACTATTCTATTCGTGTAGTTTAGAGGTTACTGCACAACTTCCTAGGCTAAGGTTGCAATGCATACCCATTTAGGTGACCTCAGTGAGGCTTCTGAGTAGATATCAATATTCTTGTACAGTACAGTGAGCAGCATAAACAGGGTGGGGCGTGGGTGAGATTGTTAAGTGTAGAATATCTGTTTTCTCAATGTATGAAGTGCTAACCCTGTTAGTCTGTGCAAGCATATCAGTGAGTAAACAATACAAAACAGCAAAAAAATAAAAGAAGACAAACTGTTGTGGCACCTTAAAGTCTAACTCTTGTAACATTCTGATGAAGTGGACTTGGTCTTTAAAAACTCACATTTAAATACAGGAGTTAGTATTTAAGGTGCCACAACAGTTCTTGTATTTTTTGCTGTTTTGTTTTGTTTACTCTCTGATATACTTTTTCAATAAGTGATTGATTGATTGATTGATTGATTGGACTTGTATGCTGCCCAATCGGCTATGACTCAGGGCAGCTAACAACAATCACAATACAATCTAGTCACAATACATCTCATAATTACATTATAGTACAACAGAATACAGTAGAATCAAACAATATCATATCATCATCACAAATCACAGTATCAAAAAAATTATAAAAGAGAAAGACACTCATTTGAGAAGTCCCACAGCAACAGCACAAAAGTCACCACATGGCACCCCAACCAAAACCACCGGTGGAAGGGCTGCGGAGGACGCGTCGGCGTCTTCAGCCTCCCGTGGCCACGGGGGCTCTTTATCCTCCTGGCTGGTGGTAGAGCTGAGGAGGGTGCGGCAGCACGGTGGCATCTTCAGCCTCCTGTGGCCACGTGAAAAAGGAGCATGTGGTTGAATGAACTTCATTTCCTGATTCTTAACATATATTTCACAGTATACTCCTTCCCAAGTTCTAAGACTGTCTGAGGGCTCCCTCTGTCTGTCCTATTACCCTCTCATGAGGACAGGAGAAATATTGTCTTCATTGTCTCCTCCCAGACTACTACTTCTTTTCATGGGACCTCCCTCTCTGCTGTTCTACTACTTATAGATAGAGGCCTTTCTGTTCTGGCAAGCTTTTGGCCACTGAACAGGCTGTGAAGAAAAGAATTTCTAATGAGGCTGCTGCATGTTAAGTTCTTAAAATGTTTTAATTAATATAAATTAATTAATTAGTGATGGCAGATGGTTGTTGATATACTATTATTATTCCATGTTTAACTGCAATATAATGTTACAATGTGTGGATTTTTACTCAAAAATAAAATTGCCAGTTGTCTTTGAGCTTTGTTTTGGGATAAGGGTGCAGTCTGAGTAAATGCTCATAAATGACTTCATTCACGCTTGGTTTGTGTATATGTTTTGCATGTTGTTTCTGTATTTTTGAGTTCATGCAGTAGTTATTGGCTGTGAGTTGCAGCTAGAATAGGCCCACTGAATGAGTGAAACTTACAGAAAAGTGACTTACCAAATCCCCACGGATTCAATAGGCCTATTCTAATTGCATAGTGGCTAAGATGCTGAACTTGATGACTGGCAGGTCAGCAGGTGAGCAGTTCAAGATCCGAGTGCTACATGATGGAGTGAGTTCCCATCATCTGTTCCAGCTCCTGCCAGCCTATTAGTTTGAAAGCAAGGAATTGTGTTCCATCTGCTTCAGTGTCTACTTATGCCTGCCACATGACCATGGAAACATCTGTAGATGCAGACAGCACTGGCTCTTTGGCTGTAAACAGAGATGAACACCGTGTCCTAGAGTTGGATATGACTGGCTTTTGAGCATGGACAACCTTTACCTTTACTGAATATCAGCTTCTGTATTCCAATGTGATGGAATTAATGTAAGCAATAAAATAGAAATGATTACAAGAGAATTTTAAGAACTCACCCATCTCTACTGTTAAGACAAACTGTAATCAATTGGCTTAAGAATTAAAGGGTTTTTTTTTACCACATACTGTAATAACTTTTGCATGCTTACATTTTGCCAGGTATCTGACTGGGTGGAGCCATCATTTACTGATTGTTGTAAAAATTTAAGTGCATCTAGCATTCTTCATGAAGAGACACCTACAGATACTTACCACTATCAGACAAAGAAACAGCATTTTCTTCCCATAGAAAGTTACAAGAGAGAGAAGAATAAAAAGCAGTTTCCTACAGATGAATGCTACAAGCCCATGAAACAAGGTTCCAGCCAAACTGAACCATGGGTGGATAAATATAAACCCCAAACTCAGGTAAAGAGTAATCTTGAAACCTATTATTTTTTTAAAAAAAGGAATTGCCATACCACTCTGAACAAAGTTGCTATTGTTGGATTTCATAAGATTAATGTGTCATCAGACTGGGTTAGTTGTCAGCTATAAGATCCCCAGCAATTTGCAAATAGGTCTAGAAAAGAGTTGTGCTTAAAATGTGGAAATACCTATTGCCATAATGGTCCTACTTGCTATAAGGTAGCTTTCTTTGTTCTTGTATCTTTCTAAAATATCACCTTATCATATCAAACACACTTCATCTTATGCAATTTGGGAAGCTAAACAGTTAAACCTGGTCTGTACCTGCAAAGGAAGTCAGAATTTAAAAACAATCCTTTACTGGTGTGGGGTTCCCCCCCACTCAATGGATTCTATATGTAATATATTTATATATTATAGTTTATTGTAAATTTTAATGTCTTAACATTTGTTTTCTAAACATATAGGAACCCTTTGAGAGCCTGTACTGGGGGGAAATAGACAAAGTATATATAAAATGTATGAACACCCAGAACTTGCTGAATGTGCTCTCTGTAGAGTTTTATCTTACATTTTGATATACAAATAGTTTGCTATATGCATGCATATGTGTTATCACATGTACATTTCTAATTCTCTTTGTTTACCAGAATGAGCTTGCAACCCACAAAAAGAAAATAGAGGAAATTGAAGCATGGTTAAAAGCCCACATATTTCAAAGGCAGCCTAAACAGGTAGAATGTATTTACTGTACTCGATTTCTCTCTCTCTCTCTCTTAGTCCCTCCTCATGATATATGCTAAATGTGTTTACGACAGCTGCTGGTGCATTTACAGCCGCATTTTGCACACGTGTGAGTGTGTTTTACTTCTGCTTCCAGGAGCAGTGCGGGCCAAATGATTTGGCATCAGGGGCCGAATCCAGCCCACGGGCCGTAGTTTGGGCACCTGTGCACTAGCAGATCACTGCAGTAACATTCTAATAATACGTGATGTCAAGTCAATTCTGACTTACAGTCACCCTTTTCAGGGTCTTCTAGGCAGAGAGTACACAGAAGTGACTTACCATTTCCTTCTTCTGGGGGCATCCTGGTATTGTGCAGCTTGCCCAACACCACACAGGCTGGCTGTCCTGGAATGCACAATAGGAGATTGACTTCCCATCCTCCAGCTCTGCAGCCAGATACCGAAACCACTGAGTTAACCAGCCAGATGTGTAACATCTTATGCAGAAGAAAATTGAATCTGGCTGTGGTTCAGTTCAGAAACTTGCACAGGCATTTGCAAAATACTATGGTTACCTGTTTTCCTTCTCCACATACCTATTGTTTTTATCCAGGCCAACTTTTCTTAACTTTCCCCATTTTTCAAGGATAGAATTTATTGAACTCTGTACTGCTGCTGTGTCCTATATTTCTCTTCAGTGCTTGTCATCCAGTAGACAACTGAATGTGACTTTATTTAACTGTGTGTAATTTTGAATAATTGGCAACGTATCTCAGGTTGTGCTGTATCTTTTTATAGGGAGGCTCCATTTTATTATTAACTGGTCCTCCAGGATGTGGCAAGTCTGCAACTGTGGAAATATTAGCCAAGGAGCTTGGCATTCGAGTGCAAGAATGGATAAATCCTGTTTCTCTAGACTTCAAGAAGGATGCTGTTCAAGATCCTTTGAACCATGGTAAAAATTTAACTGGGAAACTTCTGTAACTTCTCAAAGTATGAGTTTTTTGTGTATATTTGATTGGTTTCTGTATCTGAAGCCCATGTAGAGAGTTGAATTGAAATTAAAGGGGCTGACTTCTACTTAACCAATTTTAAACTAGCTACTAGTAGTACTAGTGCTACTATGCTACTTTAGCAACAGAAACCCCTTTTTAACTTGCACTACCTCATCAATGTCTCAGTTTAAAAAGTGGTATGTGGAGCAGTGATGAAAAGGGACAATTGAGCAACTGTTTGAAATCCCAACACCAAGTACTGCAAAACATGCAGACTTAATTGGACACATTTCCTCATTGCAGCTTCTGATCCAGTTTGTACATGGTACTAAATACAATAGTTTTCACATTACAAGAACAAGCTGTAACAAACCTCATACTTGTTTCCTCTCTTTTCTGCCTTTTATGTGGCTACAAGGAGGAGATCAGAAGTTTCTATAGCCATTTAAGACAAGCTACAGTTTAGTGTTGTGTCTGAACTTTAAAATGTAGCTGGTTTTAACTACACTTGAGGAAAACAAGTCAAACTGTGAATTGAAACAGGAACGAATACTTACAAGCACAGGCAGTGTAATTATTTATTTATATTTCAAAAAGGATGATGTCCTAGAAAACTGAATTTTCATATTCATTTTTAAAAAGGTTTCATGAAATATAATGCAAAATGAACTCTTTTGTTTAGAACCCAATTTTCAGATGCTTCCTTATCAGAGCCAGCCTGCTATCTTTCAAGAGTTTTTGCTAAGATCAAGCAAATATGTCTGTCTTCAAATGATTGGAGAATCCATGGACAATGACAAAAAACTTATTCTTGTAGAAGTAAGTAGAAGGTCATTCAAGATTTTGGTCAAGTAATGGATTAACTAAAGAGAAATTCCTACTTCCTTGTTTAAAAAGATAGCCAGTTTCAATGTAACATAGCGTTTCTAAACCTTGGGTTCCAAGGTATTCTTGGACTTTAATTCCCAGAAGCCTAAGTCAGTGCACCTGTTGACCAGGTCTCCTGGGAACTGAAGTCCAAGAACATCTAGGGTTGAAAAAAAATGAAAAAAAGAAAAATGTTCATCCCCTTGTCTGTAATTATGTAGAGACTAATAGCTCACTGCAGAACAGGAGTGTTCCTACACCAGGCTTTCTCAACGTTTTCGAGTCATGGGCCGGATTACTCCCCCTCAGACGGCTGAGCAGGCTGGTCGCGTGAGTTCTTGCGTGTATTCTCACACGTTTTCATGTGTTTTTGGCGAGTTCTCATGTGTTTTCAGTGCATTTTTTGTGAGTTCTCATGCAAAAACAGATTTTTGCTGCACTTTCTGCATGTTTTTGCCACTTGCGGCAGTGGTGGCGGTGCCAGCGGGAATGAGGGGGGGCACATAAAATGACTCGGTGGGCCGTGTCCAGCCCATGGGCTGCATGTTGCGAATGCCTGTCCTACACCTTCATGAATTAAAAATAAAAGGTGTTTCCTTGTAAATGACAATTACTTGAAATTGTACTCATCCTGCCTGAAAAGTTGTAATTTTATAGAAAGACTAGCAAGGGTTGCCCGGCGTTGCCGGGCTTTTTTTGGGGTTTTGTTTTTTAAAAAATATGAGAAATGGTTTTGGATGTTTTTTGTTGTATGTGTGTTTAAATGAGTTATGTTATTTTTTAAAAATATTGTTTTTTATACATAGGTAGTTTTTTAAACTGTTATAAATAAATTTTTAAAAGTGGAAAGGTTGATATATATTTTTTCCCAATAATTGAATTTTAAAAAATAATTTGTCATTTTTTTTTTGGGTGATAGGTGTACTTTGGATAAGATTTTTTTAAAAATGTGTAAGTGTGATTCGAATTCATTGAGTGTCATTTTTCCTGTGGCCACTTGGTGGTGCTGTTGCGTAATGTTTGTCCTGTCCTGTGAATTCTTCCTGTTCTTTTGCCATTTCAGTTCTGTTTCTCGGCGTGTCTGGAGCTGTGTTGGTAAGTTGTGATCTCCGATATTTAAGTGAAAAGGACGCGGGGATATGAATTTTGTTGGGGGGGGGCTGTTGTTTTTTGTTCTATGTTTTTTCTGTCTTTGTTTGTGTTTATTTTTTAAAGGTTAGATTTCTTTTTTTGAATGGTTTTGATTTGATTTTTGGTGTGTCCTTTTTTTAGGGGGGTGCCTTTTGTTCTCACGGATCATGCTTGGTGGCCCGTGGGAAGGTAGGCTACTTGCAGCGGGGGTGCCTTTTCTTCCCATTGGCCATGCTTGTTTGCCCGTGGTTAGGAAGGGCACTTGCGGTGGGGGGTGCCTTTTGATTCCATGGGCCATGCTGGATGGCCCTTGGGAAGGGAGCGTTGTTGCGGGGAGGGTGCCTTTCGTTTCCACGGGCCATGCTTGTTTTCCCGTTGGGAAGAAGGGCAGTTGCGGGGGAGGGGTGGTGGGTGGATTGTTTTTATTTTTGGCGCGGTGGCAGTCCCTTCGAACGGAAGAGCAGGGGCGGCGGGTTTGTTTCATTTTCTTCCCCCACGGGCCATGCTGGCTCGCCCGTGGGGATGAATGGCGGCGGAGCCGGCTTTCTTTAAGTTTTGTTTTCGCGCGCAGGCTGCCTCAGCGTTCTGCGCGGTCATGGCACGCAGGATGCTGGGGCTTGTAGTTATGGGTTCGTGCTTTGTGTTTGTGCTGCGTTTTTTTAACATGCTTTTCGTTTGATTGGCTGCGGCGCGTGTCCGAACGCTGCGGCGTGCGTGAGCCTCTCAGCCTGATTGGCTCTGGCGCGCCGCGGCACAATGACTGTTGGGACGTGAAGTTCTTTCCCTTTCTTGCCGTTTGTGGGGCTGAGGCCCCCGTGCCGGATTTTTAAATCCTTCGTTGACCTGTGTAGGGAATTCGGCCGTGCACACAAAGGGTGGGTGTGGGTCAGTAGGGCGACACATAGCAGCCTATAGCCAGTTCCAATGGTTAATGCTTGGTTTTATAGGTTAAGATTCAACATTGAAATGTGTAGGTGCTTTTATCTGACTTTCCATTAATGACCATTATTGGTTGTAGGACCCTTTACAGGGGACTATAGCCCAGGGGCAGTGCAGGTAGAAAGTATTTAGTTCGATCTCCAGGTGGGGTTGGAAAAATATTATTCCCTAAATTCTTACATAGTCATTCATGTCTGAACTAAGTGGGGGTCAATGTTCTGTCTCTGTATAATGCAGTTTCAGACAGAACATTTAAATCAGGGGTTTGCAACCTACGGCCAGCTGGCCGAACTCAGCCTGTGGCACCATTTCATGTGGCCCACAGCACTCACTGCCACTGCTGCCAGAAATGGCAAAAACAGACGAAAACATGCTGTAAATGCTCCTGCTGCTGTCACGAATGTATTTACAACAGCCATGGGTGCATTTTATGGCAGCGTTTACAGCAGGGGGAACCACGTGTCCAGCCCACTCAGCTTTCTGAGGGGGCGTGGTCTGGCCCATGGCGGGAAAACGATGTGAACCCCTGACTTAAATAATAGATTCATATGCAGTCTCAGGGACTGCAGTGACTCAAGTGGCTAAGACACTGATTGGAAGGCGGGAGGTCAGCAGTTCGATTCCCGAGTACTGCAGGACGGCGTGAGCTCCGGTCTCTGTCCCAGCTCCTGCCAACCTAGCAGTTTGAAAGCCAGAAAGTGCAAGTAGATAAATAGGAACCACTTCGGTGGGAAGGTAAACAGCGTTCCATGCACTCCAGTCATGCCTGCCACATGACCACGGAATCGTCTGCAGAAGCAGAAAGCGCTGGCTCTTCGGCTTTGAAACAGAGATGAGTATTGAACCCTAGAGTCGGATACGACTGGCTTTCGAGCAAGGGAAACCTTTACTAATGGGAAAGTATCCCATCCTCAAACAACTCTGGAAGGTTCTTGTAAATGTGGATAGTCTCAAAAGTAATATGACATTGGGAACACAGACACACTTTGTTTCATCTTAAAACAGATTTTGGGACCAGTCATGTTTATGGTGTTGCAAATCCCAAGTAAGATACATCCATAACTGTATATGTATTGTAGTTTTAATGGTTATAAAAGACTGAAAATCAGTCACAATACTATCCAGCATGTATGATAGAACTAAAAAAGTATATCTGCTTTTTAACAGGATATGCCAAACCATTTTTATTATGACCCTAGCAGTTTACACGGAATTTTGAGGTGAGTATAAAGCACTGTTCAAAGTTAAATTTCAAAAGTAAGGTAATGTGGTAGGAATGAAATTAGTTTCCACATATTAACAAGTAAAACTTCAAATAAAAAAATAGTTCTAGGGCCTTTTGACAAGGATTTTTAAACATTTATGTCACTGTTGTATGAATTTTAAATTTTAGAAAGAAAAATAATAGAAAATAAGAGAAAACAATGAGTATCACAACACACAACACACAACATACTAAATTACTTGTTAAACGCTTCATTCTTTCCTTCTTCCGTGTCTAGGCCAGATGTGAAACTGCCAAAATGTAGCCACCTTTGGTTGAACTCATTTCCGTAGTTCCTTACGCATGACTTGGTGTGAGAAAGATTAGCCGGCACAAGGTTGCTGTTGTCCAGGGTGTACTCAGTTGGGGTTCAAAAATACCACAATGTTCGAGGAGGCTCTTTCTGTAATGAAATGCTTCATTGAGTAACATTAACAAGTTACTTTTTCACATGCTGAAAGAATAATGAAAATGTATTATTTTCAAACATTAACTATCTGTGCTCTTTACACAACATTTATCCATCTCCTTCATTAAAAATAAGAGGGAGAGAGCAGAGAACACACCAAAATAGGTGACTGAGATGGTCTGGGGGCTTTAGGTTGTTAATATAAACTCTTACTGATAGGTGGCCACTACAAATGTTTTAGACTTGACGACTTTTGCTCATTTTCTCAGACTTCATTTTCTATTTTAGGCAATTTGTACGGACAGGCAGATCCCCTCTTGTATTTATAATCTCAGACAGCTTCAATGGAGCCACCAATCAAAGGTCCCTCTTCCCAAAGGAGATTCATGAGGAGCTCTGTATTACTAATATTAGGTAACGAGATCGTATGTTGCATTCAGCTTGACTGTAGAGTTACTGTGGAACTTATTTTTGACCAACTTTTTCATCAATTTTCTTAGTTTTAACCCAGTGGCTCCAACAATAATGATGAAAGTTCTAAATCGAATAACTGCAACAGAGGCCAATAAGGTACGACAAACTGAAAGAGCATTGGGGACAATTCAGTGGGATCATATTGTAGAGGATGTAATGGGTAACTGTGAGAATGCATTCTGAATTCATCAGGGGATCCATGCACCGCCACCACAAGGATCCTCAAGTTTGGCATCTCTTTTTGAGCTTTGAAATAGGGCATAGAGCATATATCTTGTTTACAAGCTGATTTCATTACAAGAAGTGCTAATTGCCTCTTAAATGAATTATCAGCTACCACATCTATTTTCACTCATCCACATCTGTCTTTTCCATTTCATTAGAGGATATGTACTGAATATGTTTCTGCAACACATTCCACCACTGAATATTGATATCTTAATGTATTTTGTACAGATGTAGTGAATTTTTTAAAAAAGGAAACTGGAAGTCAGATCTACTTTTAGCTTATACTGGAAAATCTAAAGTTAATAACAATCATATGAAGGCCTAAAGTCACACTGCTTGTAAATACTTAAAAATTGTGGAAATTAAAACATCAGACATTCTTGCTTTTTCTTTGTAGAATGGAGAAAAGATTGATGCTCCTGACAAAGCCTCATTAGAGTTGATTTGCAAAGGGTGCTCAGGTGATATTAGAAGTGCAATAAACAGTCTTCAGTTCTGTTCTTTGAAAGGTAAACGTAGATCTATTGCTTAAAGAGTATTTGCCTTCTTTGGAAGTTTTTAATATTATTAACGATTAGTTAATTGAAACACTGTTAAGATAGGCTGGCAGAATCCTTGAATGCAGAGGGATAAGAACTGGATGCGTTTACTTTATTGAATGAATTTTACAAATTGTGGTACTCATCTAACAATAACAAATTCACAAGAAGGATACTTAACCACTGCAGCAGTCTCAGAATATAAGAGCCTTGAGGCAAACAACATGAAACATGCTGACAAAAGTGTTACTGTAGTTTGTGCCTTGGGACTGTGGTGATTCAGTGGGTAAGATACTGAACTTTAAGAATGGAAGGTTGGCAGGTCAGCAGTTTGAGACCCGATGACGGAGTGAGCTCCTGTGTCTGTCCCTGCTCTTGCCACAACCTAGCAGTTTGAAAGGAAGAAATGGCAAGTAGAAGAGTCTGATACGACTGGCTTTTGAGCAAGGGCGACCTTTACTTTTACCTTTGTGCCCTAGAGATGTAAAACTGTGCTCTCCCCCATTCAATGACAAAAATGAAGAAGTGGTGTGGAAGGTGGAGCAACATTGCGCTGTAATGCCAGTAATGACAAGGATTACCTTGTAAAGACATCAAAACCTGGTTGGCGGGGCAGGTGTGGGGTATTGATGGTAGAATGACCCCTGCCTGTTGGCTTGTCTGAATGGGTATGATCTCCCTTCTCTGTCTCTGTTTATGGGTGGGGTGGGTGGGTCTTTTAAATGCTTTTTAATGTTTTAATATGACTGTTTTAATTATGTGAGTAGGGTTTTATATGTTTTTATGGGACGATATTGTAAGCTGCCCGGAGTCGCCTGTCGATTGGGCGGCAATATAAATTGAACTAAATAAATAAATAAATAAATAAATAAATTACACACACACATGTGCACAAAAATGGGAGCCGGGAAAACAGCTTACTTTGCTAGGGGAAAAAGAAGTGGCAGTGTTGGCCAAAATGGGTACAATGGGTAGCAGGTGATGGCTGCCACGGCCATCAGCCACAGTTTGTGAGCTGTTTCTTCAGTGTGGGGCTGTAAGGGGCCCTTCTTGAAGCCAGTGGCCAAGGGCAGAGGAAAATAGCCACTCTCAAAAAATAGCCATTGGGAAACTGTCTACTTATGCAGAGGCCAAAATCCTGTCTGGCCAGGTTATCTTGCTGTAGTAATAGAGTACTAGACCCTACTGCCAGCAACTCAACGCTGATCATCAGGAGACAGTTAAGTAACCTGACCACCCTGGGGACTCATGGCATTGGGTAACAAAGTCCACAGGGAAGGGTGATGGTCCCCATGCGGATTAAATCCCACTTGAATCCATCTTGACGGAGGGCAGCAGCTTCATCATTCCTGGTCTGGGACCGATGAGGACTTTGCGTGCCAAAAGGACTTAGGACCAGAAAGTGACTCACAGAAGTGGATCAGTGGTGCGGGTGTCATGCTGCGATGCGGAAGGCAAATGGAAGGCCACTGCATTATGTTGTTCCCAGGACAATCTTCATGGGTAATCGTCAATATTCAGAATTGGATATGATGCTTGAAGAAGCAGATGTAGAGGACACACATTGGTTTGCTGGCTTATTGTGGCTTTGATTCTTGCTGCTGCTGCTGCTGCTGCTGATGTTTTTTTACTCTTTAGACAATTATTCAATTATTATACAGATACTAGAGTTGATTGTATGGAAAAATTTGTATCAGCACTGTAAAATAATTAACATGTTTTAAATCTTGTTCAGCTTCTGATTGTTTGGCTTTATAGTCTCAAGATTTTTTTCAGTATTGCAGAATAGAAGAAATGAAATCTTATACTTCATTGATTGGTCTTTGGATTAATAAGCATGTTGTACTTTTCTACTCAGTCAAGAGTTCTGGAATTCATGTTCTGTTTCATCTATTTTGCTGATGTACTTGCTTTTTGATTACTAGACTGTTCATCAGAGAAAAAGTTCTGGTCACGGAGAAAAGGGAATTCTACATTAAAATGTGATACACTATGTAAAGTGAAGAAGAAAAAGAAATCTGGTAACCCTTCAGAAAATGAGGAAGTTCAATCTATTGGTGGCAAAGATAATTCCATCTTCCTTTTTCATGCTTTGGGGAAAATACTTTACTGCAAAAGTAAGATAATCTATTATTCATTATTATTCTTGTATGTGCAGAAGGTTATCCCACATTATTTGTTCTTGGCAGTTTATATATTTGTATACAGCTGGTTTATACAAATAGGACTGTGGTGGCTTAGTGGTTAAGATGCTGAACTTGATGACTGGAAGGTTGGCAGGTCAGCAGTTTGAGACCCGAGTACTGCACAACAGAGTGAGCTACTATTTCTGTCCCAGCTCCTGCCAACCTAGCAGTTCGAAAGCAAGAAATTGCAAGTAGATCAATATGCCTGCCACATGTCCATGGAAACATCTACAGACAGTGCTAGCTCTTTGGCTAAACAGAGATGAGCAATGAACCCTAGAGCTGGCTTTTGAGCAAGGGTGACCTATACAACTGGTGTAATGTGCTATTCTAAGACAGTTGCAAAATGCTGTTACTTATTCCTGCTGGTACTTTGGCATAAATCTGAGTCAAATTTCTGCTAGTTAATGAGTCAGGAGAGGCAACTGATGTTGCAAACCAGTTGCTGGATAAAATAAATGTCCCAATGAATCTGTTCAACCCCCTGTACATCCCTGGAAATGGCCTTTTTGACACAAGTCACCTGACTGTTGTGTGGGCAACACATTTTACTTATTCAGAGAAATTAGATGGCAAAAGTATTGCAATCTACATGAACCAGTACTGGTCAAGTTTGATTTGTACACAGTCACCTTGTCCTTGCCAAATATATGTTACCATAAACCAAAATCCATTTATTAGTGGTTTAGTTTTTGATAAAAAAACCTGTGGCTTATAAAAGTTAATACATTTGTTTCATAGGAGAATCTGCCGTAGAGTCAGATCTTCCTCAATTACCTGATCATTTATCAGGATATCAAAGAACTCCCTTGCTTGTCCAACCTGAGGTAAAGTGTTTACTTTTCCTACTAACTAATTAAGATTTTGTACTGATGGTGCGTGCAAACACTGTAGTGGATTTCTGTTACAAGTTTTAGAGATATGTGGAAACAATATTAACTGCATTTATTTTTCTTTATTTAGGATGTCATAGAAAAGTCACACATGCCTGGAGATTTGTTTAACTTATACCTTCACCAAAACTATTTAGACTTTTTCTCTGATATAGATGACCTTGTGAGAGCTAGTGAATATTTGAGTATTGCTGACTTCATTTGCAGTAACTGGAACGTAAGTTTTTTATGTGAAACGTTTATCTTTTTTGTATTTTAATTTATCAAAGCTTAGTGTAAATGCCACAGAAGGTAAATAACAATACTGAGCCAAGTAAATGCAGCCCTGCAATCAAAAGACGCCTACTTCTTGGGAGGCAAGCTACGACAAACCTAGGCAGCATAATAAAAAGTAGAGACATCACCCTGCCAACAAAAGTCTGCATAGTTAAAGCAATGGTCTTCCCAGTAATCATACATGGCTGTGAGAGCTGGGCCCTAAGAAAGGCTGAGCACAGAAGAATAGACGCTGTTGAACTGTGGTGCTGGAGAAGGCTCTTGAGAGTACCCTGGACTGCAAGGAGATCAAATCAGTCAATCTTAAAGAAAATGAACCCTGACTGAGCCTTGGAAGGACGAATACTGAAGCTTAAGTACTTTGGCCATCAAACAAGAAGAGAGGACTCACTGGAGAAGGCCCTGATGCTGGGAAAGATCAAAGGCAAAAGGAGAAGGGGGCGGCAGAGGATGAGATGGCTAGATGGCATTGTTGACACAGTGGGCGTAGATCTGAGTAGGCTATGGGGGGTGGCAGATGACAGAGGAGCCTGGCGTGCGGTGGTCCATGGGGTTCCAAAAGGTCAGACTCGACTGTGACTGAGCAACAATAATCACAGAAAGCTAATAGGTTCAGCATTTTCAAGTGTGTGTGTTTAATATTTATCGACATCTTATTCTCCAGCATGCATCCTTTCATTTCCATCTGTTTTTGAGCTCCAGTGCAGTTCTTTGTCTTTAACGATGTTCTCTCCCACAGGCACGGCCTATACTGCGGGAATATAGTGCATCTGTGGCAACAAGGGGTGTAATGCATTCAAACAGAGCCAGAGCCTTTGCCCAGACTAAAGGTGGAATGGGTTTTCGACCCCTTCATAAACCACAGTGGTTCTTTATTAATAAAAAGGTAATTATTTTAAAATCAGCAAGTTGACAGTCTATCACCATTATGGCAAACCTTGGCACTCCAGCTGTTCTTGAACTTCAATTCCCAGAAGCCCAAGTTCCTGTGAATTCACAGCACTGGCTCGTTGACTATAAATAGAGATTAGCACTGAACCCCAGAGTCAGATATGACTGGCTTTCGAGCAAGGGCGACCTTTACCTAAGCCACATTAAAATCTAATATAGCATCAAGTTGAGTGAAACTCAGCTCCAATTTATTAATGCCACACTTATTTGTGGTGTGTGCTAGCCATCCTGTATGTTTGCCTTAGGTCATCTCTTTTGCAAGTTTCTTAAGTTATTGGGAAGATTTAGGTTCCAGCTAGACATGGTCTTGCCTAGCCTATCAGATGAAAATATTCTAGGACCACACTGATAACAATCATTTTGATGATTAGATTTGTTTATTTTGCCTTTATGTAGTATCAAGAAAACTGCATTGCTGCAAGATCACTCTTTTCAAGTTTCTGTTTGCCACCACTGTGCCTTCAGACTGAGCTACTGCCTTATTTTGCGATGTTGACAAATCCAATGAGAAATCAAGGTATGTTAAAATTAAGCTGACCTCCAGAATTATAGGTCAATAGGTGAATGAAGCCTTCCAGCTAGAATATCATATGCTTAAATAAATACAGACATATTGTTCAAGTCTCTGCATTGGTAGTGAGAATGAGGTGTTGGTGAAGCACTGAAAAATCAGGTGCTCAAACATACTGTATATACTAGCACACCTGTGTTTCATGCTTTGCACTTCTGCTACAAAGCTGCCATAGTGTTGTATTTTGCGGCTAGTGCTCTGGCATATTATGAAAGTTCATTTTGAGTAGCATTGTTACCATCACATTTATCTCAGTCCTCCTGTAACAGTGGGGCAATTTGAAGGTGGTCTTACTGGCAGAAAAAAACCACTATATCAAGCATATGAGTACTGGGAAATTTGTGCATGTTTACACAGAAATAAGCCCCATTTATTTCTGTTGATATGCTGAGGTAGGAGTATATACATTAGAGCCATAGTTGTTTTTACGTGTCCTAGAACCTTATACAGTACTGTGCAAATGTCTTAAGTTATCGTTAGATATGTTGTTTTAGCAATGGTATAATAATCATATACAGTATACTTATTTTTCAGTCTCTTCATTAGACTACAACCAGAAAATACAGGAAATTTGTATGCAATACTGTATTACAAAACAGGAAAAAAAATAAGAAAAGACTTTTACACTAGGTTTGTGCAAGACATGCTTGAACATTTCATACACTACACATACATGTGTGAGTGTAATTCATTGGAAGCTTGCAAAATGGCAAGGGTCCAAAATTTGACAGAAATAAAATCATACTTTGCATCAGCAAGGCCACTCTCAAATGGTAATCAACAAACAAACAAACAGGATACTCAAGATGCAGTATTCAAGTTGTTATAAAGGAATATGAGGAATCAGGAAAGGTCGGGGTGGGGGGAGGACTTGAAGTCCAAGAAAATTTTCAGATTCTGATGAGAATTTCCTCAGAGTTTCTTCTTTGAGAGACGGGAATAAGTACAGCAAGGACCTGGCTCAGCATCTGGCAGATTCATGGGGATGCCAAGTTGACCCTTCTACAGTCTGAAGAAGCTTGATCGGGAATGGTCTTTGTGGAAGGGTAGTAGCCAAGAAACCACTTTTCCGGAAGAGGGAACAGGGTGAAAAGGCTAAGATATGCTAAAGCTCACAAAGATTGGAATGAGGATCAGTGGGGAAAAGTGATGAATCCGAGTTTTAATTTTTTGAGTCAAATCCTTGACAATATGTGAGGAAAAGAATTGGAGAGAGTTTGACGAATGAGTGCTTGTGGCCTTCAATGAAACATGGTAGGGTGTCTGCCCTAGTTTGGGCCTGCTTTTCTGCAAGTGGTGTTGACAATATCATTCTAAAGAATAATTATTGTGTGTTTTCTCAGCTCAGATTACTTTTATTCAGGATGTTGGAAGGCTTCCATTAAGGAAACACTTTGGAAGGTAAATGTCTTGGTAATATCTTTGAAGAAATGTAAGGAAAACACTGTTACAGTTTTCTCAGGAAGTATGATATTTTATTCTCTATTTTTATTTATATTTAGAAACTGATATTTATTGAAGGTATAAGGCAAGGGTTCCCAATGTTTTTCCGCCACGGGCCAGTTCCCACCACCGCACTCAGCTGTGGGGTCCAGAGGCATGGCTGTGCCCACAACTTATGTTGTCAGTGTCGGGGGTGGGGTGGGGAATCACATAGTTTTTGCTGCTTCATGCACAGCCTCCGCCACTTCCTAGGGCGGCGGGAGGCTTTCCAGAGTATGTTCGCTTCAGTTTGGTAATTTTCCAATGCTCCCCCGCTGCGCTTTTTCAGCTAGAGTGGGACCTTGAGCTACTTCCTGGTTCCATGGTGGGATCCCTGGCGTCTACATAAGCTCTGCCTGACACCTGGAGTTGCTCACAGTTCCACTCTAGCTGCCAAAGCGCAGCAAAGGAGCATTGGAAAATTACCAAACTGGAACGAACATGTTCTGAAAAGCCTCTCACCACCCTGGGAAGCAGCAGAGGCTGTGCATGAAGCAGCAAAAACTGCACGATTCCTGCTGCCGCGGTAAGTGACTTTTTTTACTTCTGGCTGTGAGGGTCGGGTCTAGAGGTGTCCGGGTGGCCACCGTGGGCCGCATTAATGATAAATTTGGGGCGGGGGTTGGGAACTCCTAGTATAAGGCATCTAAAAAGCTTATAAACGCTATCTATCCCATTGTATTAAACTAATTCAAAAACAAGTCCTGTGAGACTAAGCTGATTTCATTTTTCAATCAGTTAACTTGCATGGTAGACAATGGGAATGCTCTTGATATAATATAGCTTGACTTCAGCAAAGCCTTTGGCAAAGTGCCCTATGATATTCTGGTTAGCAAGCTAACTAGGTGCTGCCTGGATAGCACAAGTGTCAGGCGGCTATAAAATTGGTTACAGAATCGTACTCAGAGAGTGCCTATTAATGGCTCCTTCTCAAACTAGGGAACAAAAAACAGATTCACAGTTACAGGATGGGAGGCAATTGGCTTAGTAAGTGAGAAGGATCTTGGGATTGTTGTAAATCACTAGCTGAATAATTTGGCTGTAAAAAAGGCCAATGCTGTTTTAGCCTGCATAAACAGAAGTCCCCCTCTATTCAGAACTAGTTAGAGCACACCTAGAGTACTGTGTCCAGATGTGGGAACCACACTGTAAGAAATATGCAAACTAACTAGAGCAGGTACAAAGAAAGGCAATAAGAAAGATCAGAGAACTGGAAATCAAGCCGTATGAGGAAAGACTGAAAGACTGGACATGTTTAGTCTTGAGAAAAGGAGACAAAAGGGATATGAAAGCGCTTTTTCAAATACCTGAAAGATAAAAGAGGAAGGGCAGGATCTGTTCTCAATCATCCCAGAGTGCTGGATGCATAATAACAGGTTGGAACTACAGGAAGCCAGATATAGGCTGAATAGCAGAAAAAATGTAATGGTTAGAGCAGTACAACAGTGGAACCAGCTGCCTCAAGAGGTGGTGAGCCCTTCAACACTGGAAACATTCAAGAGAGAGTTAGACCACCATCTGTCAGATCTGCTTTAATTTAGATTCCTGCATTCAGCAACAAGTTGGACGCAATGGCCTAAAAGGCCTATTCCTACTTAGTTATTCTACGACTGGAAGGTAGCAAATGTAACACCAATTTTCAAAAAAGGATCCAGGGGTGATCCAGGAAATTACCGACCTGTCAGTTTGACATGTGTCCGAGGTAAAGTGATGGAAACCATCCTAAAAGATAGAATTAATAGGCACATAGAAGAGAAGGCGCTGCTAAAGGAGAGCCAACATGACTTTTACAAGGGCAAATCATGCCTCACTAATCTGTTGGAATTTTTTGAGAGTGTCACCAAGCATGTGGATAAGGGGGATCCAGTTGACATTGTTTATCTGGACTTTCAGAAGGCTTTTGACAAGGTCCCACACCAGAGGCTCTTGAATAAACTTACCAGTCATGGAATAAAGGGACAGGTCTTGTCCTGGATCAGCAATTGGCTGACAGGAAACAGAGGGTAGCACTAAATGGACACTTCTCCAAGTGGAGGGAAGTAAAGAGTGGGGTCCCCCAAGGTTCAGTACTGGGACCCCTGCTTTTCAACCTCTTCATAAATGATCTAGAGGTAGGAGTAAAAAGCAAGGTAGCCACATTTGCTGACGACACTAAATTATACAGGGTAGTGAAAACTGTGAGAGATTGTGAGGAGCTCCAGAGGGATCTCTTGGCACTGGGGGAGTGGGCAAAATAGTGGCAAATGAGCTTCAACATTAGTAAGTGCAGAGTGATGCATGTTGGGGCAAAAAAAAAACCAATTACATTTATAAACTGATGGGTTCTGAATTCTCTGCGACAAACCAGGAAAGGGACCTTGGTGTCCTGGTGGACAACTCAATGAAGGTGTCAACCCAGTGTGCCTCAGCAGTGAAAAAAGCAAACTCAATGCTAGGGATCATTAGGAAGGGTATAGAAAGTAAGTCAGCAAGTGTCATTTTGTCTCTTTATAAATCTATGGTGAGGCCCCATCTGGAATACTGTGTACAGTTCTGGTCGCCATACCTCCAGAAGGATATTATGGAGTTGGAAAAAGTGCAGAGGAGGGCAACCAAAATGATTAGGGGACTGGAACACCTTTCTTACCATCTCAGGCTACAACGGTTGGGCCTTTTCACTCTTGAACGACGACGTCTAAGAGGTGACCTGATTGAAGTTTATAAAATCATGCACGGTGTGGACAAAGTAGATAAGGAAAAACTGTTTTCCCTATCGCATAACACTAGAACTAGGGGACACTCCATGAAACTTTTGGGTACTAGTTCTCAAACAAATAAGAGAAAGTACTTTTTCACCCAGAGGATTACTGGTCTATGGAACTCCCTGCCAGAAGAAGTGGTGACAGCTGTCAGTCTTGACAGCTTTAAGAAAGGATTAGATAAGTTCATGGAGGACAAGGGTATCAATGGGTATAATTATGGATACTTAAGGAAAACCTCCGGGTTGGAGAGATAGGCAGGATATCTCTCAATGCCATTTCCAGGGAATCCTAAGCAGGTGAAGGCATCTGCTTGGGAATACCCTGAAGGAAATGGTGAGCCACTGTGTGAGACAGAATGCTGGACTGGATGGGCTGTGGCCTGTTCCAGCAAGGCTATTCTTATGATTCTATAAGAAAATTTTGTCCCATTCTTCAGTGTCCTACAGTAGTATTTTCTAAAATTTACATGTATCTCTTCCTCTGCCACAAGAGCCTAGAGGCATGTGTCCAGCTTTTACACTATGACCAAAAGCCTGTTGTTTTGCATAATAAGTTGCACTAGAGTAGGCACAATGAATCTATGGGGACATGGTGAGTCAACTCCTTTACAAGTTGGAGGAGATGATTCACTAAAAAAATCCCTATTGATTCAATATAAAATGAAATATAGAAATATACAGTCAAACCTTGAGATAAGAATGGCTTTACTTAAGAAAAATTCAAGATATATCCAGAAATCTCAGAAAAAAACAAGTTTGAGATACAAATGCTTAATAGGATTGTTTTGAGATACAAAATTTAATGCATTCCTATGGGAAATTGGACTCAATGCATTCCTATGGGAAATTCAAGATAATAATTTTTCAAGATGCAGTAAAACCCCGACTTACAAATGCCTCCAGTTATATAAAATTCGACTTTCATAATGATTTTATGCTAAAATCATGTCCCGATTTACACGGATTTCCTATGGGTTTGCTTCGAGTTACATAAAGATTCTTTTTCCTATGGGTTTGCTTCAAGTTACGTAGAAATTAATTTCCCTATGGGTTTGCTTCAATTTACGTAAAAAAATAATTTTTCCTATGGGTTTGTTTCGAGTTACAAAAAAATCAATTTAAGCAAAAGCCTACGGAACAGACTTTTTCGTAAGTAGGGGTTTTGCTGTACAACCAACCTCAAGGAATGAATTAAATTCTTATGTAGATGTTTTACTGTATTGTTTTTTTCTTGTTGTTTAGTCGCATAGTCGGGTCCGAGCCTTTGCGACCCCCATGGACCACTGCATGCCAGGCACATATCCTATGTTGTTTAGATTTTATTATTTATATGCCATTTACTTTTATTTTTGTTGGGGACTTAAACTGATTAACAATAAAATGTAACTGTGAATCAGAGACTTAAACTTAAAAAAGAATAAAGGGTTCTAATGGCCCAGGAAAACTAAAAGGCATCCATGTGTCCCTGAAGAAAATCACTGAGTAGATATCATGTGAGATTATCTGAGGAGATCATGCTGTATATCTATGTACCTCTGCTCAAAAAGCCCTCTGTCAGTCATTAGCTACCACACCTCATGTGGCAGAAAGTGTCTGGGTACTGTCTCAGGATTTAGGTAGCCAGTTACATGTCAAGACCAAACATTCAGATAACCACAGCCCAAGCCTTTGGAGGAATGTGAGTTTGGTTCCTTTAAGTCTCATTAAAATATAAAAGTTTTAAAAGTACCATATTTGCTGGTGTATAAGACACATTGGAGTATAAAACACACTCCGTTTCCCCAGTGTATTTTAAGGGGGGGAGTGCATCTTATATGCAGGCAAATATGGTAATTGAAATTTCCTTCTCTTGATAGTGACCACTATTCTGAGAAATATTGGCCAACATCCAAACATAGATTTCTGTGTTGTCGTATATTCTCTAATATAAGCCGACCTGAATATAAGCCAAGGTACCTAATTGTGACCTGGAAACCCAGGAAAATAGATTGACCCAAGTATAAGCCAAGAGTGGGGAATGTAGCAGCTGCTAGTGAGTTTCAGTAATTAAAATACATTACAATATAGTAAAATTAAGTATTTTAGTGAATTTTAAAATTGTATTTGCACCACCCACCAGTGGTGGCACTGCAAGTGAAATGGGTGGGCAGGTCAATTGCACTGAGGCAGGAAGTCTTGCTCTAGCCTAGCCTCTTGGAAGAAACATGGCTTTCTCCTCCATCTTGGGCAGAGCAGAGACAAAGGCAGAAGGTACCAATAGGTAAAATCCTTTCTTTTTCCATACCAGTTTGGAAGGGAGACACAATTGTAATGTAGAGCTTCTTTCTTCATCTGCGGTTTTTCATAAGAATTAATTGAAAACAAACTTCAGAATAGGAGAACTTGATTTTCAATGTATTCTAGGGGGGGGGGAATCACGATTTTCGCCCTCTTGTGACCAGTTGTGTAATTGCACCTCAGAATCTTTCCCGGTAGAAGTCCCAAATAACTCAAAAACCTCATATTTGTAGACCCTCGTGGTCGTTGACTCATGTAAAAGCCGAGTCCCCTTTTTGGACCTCATTTCTGAGGCTAAAAGTTTATGCTCGAGTATATATGGTAAGTGGTGTAAATCACAGCAGGAAGTTATCACTAACTAACAATTTGCCGCTTGCATTCCTAGTCACAGGCCAAGTCGTGTAAATTACATTCAACTCGGAATGCAAATTGTAACTCATTAATTAGCAGTAATTCACTGCTGTGATTTATGCCATTATACTTGATGCCAGTATAAATCTGCAGTAGAATTCTGCTCACTGTATATCTTTATTTATTATTTACACTTATATCCCGCCCATCTAGGGGGGAAAATCATCCCTACTCAGGGCGGCTAAATCATAAAACCAGTCATAAAGTTAAAAATTACACACAATAAAACTCCAAATAAAACCATCACCAATCCAGGACCCTTAAAATGCAACCTATTTAGAATGAAAAGGAGCCGGGCAGCATATCTAATGACCAGAAATAGACAGCCCATTCCCAAAGGCCTCAAAGAGCAGTGTTTTTAGTTGTTTTTTTAAACACTGTAGAGATGGAGCCTGGCGTAGCTCAGCTGGAATGGCGTTCCACAGCATTGGTGCCGCCACCAAGAAGGCCCTTCTCCTCATCACAGCCTTTCTAACCAGTCTCAGGGTTGACACCTGAAGCTGTGCTGACATTGAGGAGTATATAGTTTATCTCCAGAAGAAAATGTGAGGAAAGGGGAAAGATAAGTTAACATTTTGGTTTTAGTTTACTTATACTGGTGGAAAAGATAGTCATTAAGGCAGAATATTGAAGGTGAGTATTTCTAACACTTCTTCTTCCCTCATGCCAGTTTCTAGATCTCTAGTAATATGGATTATCCAAGAGCTACAGGAAATTAAAAAAACTGCTAAGTTTTCGTATATTGTAAATATCAATGCAAATAAGAAAGTTAGCATACCTGAGTTACATTCTCTCCTTTATGTTAACTGATGATTGTGTTTTAAAGAGTGATTGAAAACATAATGCTTTTGAAACTTTTCTGTTGTTTCACAGGTTGAAATTTGAAACTCTTACTGATAAGGAGTCTACAATACAAGTCTTGGACAGTGATGATGAAGGTGCCTTTACTGATATCCAGCCCACAAATGTGTTTCTGCAAACAGAGAGAGGCAGAAGCAATGTGGAAAATGAACCAGATGAAATGGATCTTGCATCCAGTCACTCTAGTGGACATGAATTATCAGACAGTCAACCTCAGCCTAATGCAGCACAAGCCATCATGAAGGAAGATGATTTAAACATAGAAGAATATGACAGCGATTGAAAGTTATAAAATTCCAATCCCAAAGCTGTGATAGAGTTTAACATAACTTTATTTGTGGTATTTTATAAGAATTCTTATATAAATGTATAGAGAGTGATACTGACAACCCTAAGTGTTATTTTTACAGGCTATAATGTACCTTGTGATCACAATGGATATCAACTAATGTTGAGTTATTAGAGTTCTCCACTTTTGTTAGTCCCTAATGCAAACTTTAAGCTATGCAAACTTTAGTTCCAAGATTCTGTTTCTTGCCCATAGATGTCATTATTATACAGAAATTCATTCATTTGGATTTGGTTTACCTCAGTTGTCTCTTACAGATATTTGGGGAACATTGACAACATTTTGACAATCATTTCATAAGTTTCAGTCTTGCCTGTACAGAGCATTTAAGGTCTGGTTTTTCAATCAGGTAACTTCCATGGTAGACAATGGGAATGCTGTTGATATAATATAGCTTGACTTCAGCAAAGCCTTTGGCAATACCACTCTCTATACATTTATTTAAAATGTAAATAGATCTCTCAATGTGTTTGTCAATAAATATACTATTGCAATTTTAGATGCTTATAGGCACATTTTATATAAAACTGCCTATTTTGCTTTTTTTTTAATCTAAAAGATTTTCAGTGCAATCCTCATATCCTGGGACTAATAACAATGGGTAAGGTCATTGAGAGGGTTGTGGCAGACCAACTGCAGGGGTTCTTTGATGAATCCAACTGCTTGGACCCATTCCAGTCAGGCTTTAGGCCACACCATGGCAGTGAAACTGCTCTAGTCGCACTGCAAGATGATTTGCTCCAGGAGGCTGACCAGGGGGCTTATCTTGCTGGGGCAATTGTCAGAGCTCGGGGTGTGAGGCCCTTTTTTTTACAGTGGTTTCGTTCCTTCCTCAGTGATCGTCCCCAGAGGGTCTAGCTTGGGGAATGTTTGTCGGCTCCGTGGGCTCTTCAATTGGGTGTTCCTCAGGGGTCAATTATTTCCCCAATGCTATTTAACATCTATGTGAAGCCACTGGGAGGGGTCATCCAGAGATTCGGAGTATGCGGTCACCAATATGCGGATGACACACAACTCTATCTCTTCTTTATAACATCTGCAGTGGATGCAGTCCGGTGCCTGAATTACTGCCTGGCCGCAGTACTGTAGTGGACCAAAGCTAACAAGTTGAGACTGAACCCGGGTAAGATGGAAGTGTTGGTGTTGGAGGGTCCATCTGCCCAACCAAGGGCCCTGATCCCAATGCTAGAGGGGATGGCCTTGTCCCCTAAGGACCAAGTACGCAACTTGGGGGTCATATTAGATCATCATCTGATCTTTGAAGCACAAATTGCAGCAATGTGTAAAGCTGCTTTCTTCCATCTTTACCAAATAGCTCAATTGCGTCCCTACTTGGAGAGATGGTCCCTCATAAACACTAGTTATCTCACTGGTAATCTCTTGTATTGATTACTGTAATGCTCTCTACAAAAATTTCAAAGGGCACAAAATGCGGCTGCCAGGCTGGTTAGTGGGGCGAGAAAATCCGTACATATCTCCCCAGTCCTGGCGGAATTGCACTGGCTTCCCATTGTGCTCCGTGTCAGGTTCAAGATGGCATTGCCGACCTTCAAAGTCCTAAACGGTTTGGGACCTTCCTACTTGGCGGAGCAGCTACCCCTCAGAAATCAGGCCAGCTTCACCTGCTCTTCTCTTGCACCTCAACTCCAGGTACCAACTCCCAGGTTTGCTAGAACGTCTGTTACCCATTGGAGGGCTTTCTCAGTGGCAGCCCCAGCTAATTGGAATGATTTACCTGGGGAACTGTGTTTGAATGACTCTTTAGGGTTCTTCAAGGAGCAACTGAAAACTTTTTCGTTTCGAGGAGGCCTTTGGTAGCTTGTTGAAGTTTAAATAAGAGATCTTCCCATTGTGGCTACTTGGGCTAGTGATCCTTGGTGCTGATTGGACTGGATGGGTAGGGGGTTATCTATTGTTTTGTTCTGCTTTTTTTATTATTTATTTATTTATTTCAATTTTTATGCTGCCCGCTCAGGGAAAAAACCAATTCAGGGCAGCGTACAACTGTTAAAAGCATATAAAAACATGTTAAAACCTCATCACCCACCCATCCATCCACCCTCATTACTCCCACCCCATTTAAAACTAAAAGCTAAGAGGAAGGGGGGGCGGAATGCATTTTTACATTGTTCTGCTTTTTTAACATTGTGAGCCACCCAGAGTGGGAGGGCATCCCAGATGGGCAGGATAAAAGTCAAATAAATAAATATGGTGTTTGTGAGGCAATAGAAGGAGTTTAGTTTGCAGTAAAGGAGGACCAGGGACTGCATGGCTCTCAAGATACTGTTGGACTCCAGTTCCATTAACCCCTGCCAATAGTGAGAGATATTTTCCTGTTTAATGATCATTATATATCTGCTTCCTATTAATAATGTGGTGGCTCAGTAGTTAAGAAGCTTGCCTTGTTAGCTGGAAGGTCGGCAGTTCCTGACCCAGGTACTGCATTATGGTTTGAGCACCCGTCTGTCCCAGCTCCTGCCAACCTAGCAGTTCAAAAGCAAGAAATTGCAAGTAGATAAACAGGGACCACTCCAGTGGAAAAAGATCTTGGCGTCCCCAAATGGAGTTTCTCCAGCAAAAATCCTTTCAACCCAGAATAATTTCTAATAATAATAATAATAATAATAATAATAATAATAATAATTATTATTATTATTATTATTATTATTATTATTATTATCTGCTTCATAGGAAGCAGATGTAATCAGTGGGTTCAGAGGGGAGACTTTAAAGCCTTTTAACTCACTGCATATGTTAATCTGCCCTTCAGTATAAAAATGTATATGTTATAATTCTAGCCATTGTTTATTAATGACAGCTGCTCTTGTTTTCTGAATTTGAATATCCATTCATCACAATCTGCCACCCTAGTAGGTGAGATACTGAAGATGCCGAAAATACCGAGACCCCGAAGACGACGACGCCGTGAGCGCCGCGCTCTCCCCGCCTCTTCCACTGGCGGGGAGATAAAGGGAGTCTCCCCCGGCCCGGGAGACCCCAAAGACGCCGCCGCCGTGAGTGCCGCGCTCTCCCCTCCTCTTCCACCGGCGGGGAGATAAAGGGAATCTCCCGGCTGAAGAGACGTTGTGCCTCCTGGCCCCTTTGTCATCCAGGAGGTTGGCAAGGGCGGGTGTAACTGTGACTTTTGTGGCGGTTTCCCACTGCGCTGGGATGCCTGGGGTTATGAATACTGGGATGCTGCTTCTTTGTGATCGTATTGTGTGTTTTTTTAATGATATATCCATTTTGCATTATTGTAATTGTACTTTTGTTAATCTTGCTGTTTGATGATATTGTATTTTTTGTATTTTGTAAGCCGCTTTGAGTGGCACTTGTGTGCCCCAGTGAGCTTCCACTGATGAGCATGGATTTCTGGGTCCTAGCTTGACATGCTATTCACTACGCTACCCACTGGCTAGCATCGTTAATTTGTACATGTTCCATTTCAGTTCATTCTGATCCCACTGATTATATTTTCCACACAATGCCAGGAGACTTAGTTTATTTTTAAGAAAACATACAAAAACATGCATACCAAATGTTAAGTTTGTAATAGATCGCATCCTTATGACCATACCTGTCAAGTTTTGGATTTGGAAATAAGGGAAATTTCCTGGCAAATAAAGGATACTTGATAGCTATGCTTATCCTGTGCTGCCCTCCAATGGCGGCAATAGGGCATTGCAGTCTAATAAGGGATGACGGCGGGAAAGAGGGTAAAATAAGGGGTTTTCCCGGCCAATAAGGGATACTTGACAGCTATGCTTATGACCTATTGTCCCAGTTAATTCATGTTTTGACTATTGCCCTTGTTCCATGCCATGTTTATTTGTTTAAGGTGGTAACCAGGCATACTTTAAAACAAACATATAAATATAATCATATGATCAAATAAAATACAATAAAATAAGAATAATAGCAAGTTAAAACAGGCAAGTCATAAATAAGGTGGGCCAAGTTCACTGTATTCAAACTACTCCGTACATACATGTTGGATACATTCTTATTTTTGTGCCTTAGATGTTCTCACTGCTAAAATTACTCATCTGTAGCGAAATAATAATCTGTACAGCCCAATAAATGGAACTTCAAACATTGCAAGCTAGAGATGAAGCAGCGGAGGCAAAAGAAAAGCAAAATGTACTTTTTAAAAAACCTGTGGCTATCATGCTTAGGAAAGCTTCTGGCTCTGGAGTTTATGTTTCCAAACGGTTATCGGTTGTTTCATTCTCCTGTGTATATTACAATATATGGACTATAGTGGCTTAGTGGTTAAGATGCTGAACTTTACTGGAAGGTCAGCAGTTCGAGACCCAAGCGCTGCACAACAGAGTAAGCTCCCATCATCTGTCCCAGCTCCTAGCAGTTCGAAAGCAAGAAATTGCAAGTGGATAAATAGGTAAGGTAGCAGCATTCTGTGCACTCTGGTCATGGTCATGTGGCAGGTATGACTAGACTTCTGCCTGCCACATGATCATAGAAATGTTTGCAGACTGTAAACGGAGGTGAGCACCGTATCCTAGAGTTGGATATAACTGGCTTTCGAGCAAGGGCAACCTTTACTGGAAATCAGCTTCTGTGTTCTAATGTGATGGAATTAACGTAAGCAATAAAATGGAAATGATTACAAGAGAATATTAAAAACTCACACCACTCTATCGTAAAGACAAATTGCAATCAAATATTAATTGGCTTAAAAATAAGGGTGTTTTTTTTACTACATATCTTTTGAATGCTTACATTTTGCCAGGTATCTGGGAAGGTAACAGCATTCCGTGTGCTCCGGTATCTAGTCATGCCTGCCACATGACCACGGAAATGTCTGCAGAAGCAGACAGCGCTGGCTCTTTGGCTTTGAAACAGAGCTGAGCACTGAACCCTAGAGTCGGATACGACTGGCTTTCGAGCAAGGGAAACCTTTACCTTTTAATTATGTTCGTGTTGATATAAAAGTCTGTTTTTTGGGTATAATGTGTGGCACCTTAAAGACTAATTTCTGTATTTTAATGTGAGCTTTTGTGGATCAAGGCCACTGGCTCTTTGGCTGTAATCAGAGATGAGCACTGAACTCTAAAGTTGGATACAACTGGCTTTCAAGCAAGGCTTAAAGACCAACTTCTGTATTTTAATGTGAGCTGTTGTGGATCAAAGCCACTGGCTCTTTGGCTGTAAGCAGAGATGAGCACTGAACTCTAAAGTTGGATACAACTGGCTTTCAAGCAAGGCTTAAAGACTAACTTCTGTATTTTAATGGTTTTTGTAGATCAAAGCCACTGGCTCTTTGGCTGTAAGCAGAGATGAGCACTGAACTCTAAAGTTGGATACAACTGGCTTTCAAGCAAGGCTTAAAGACTAACTTCTGTATTTTAATGTGAGCTTTTGTGGATCAAAGCCACTGGCTCTTTGGCTGTAAGCAGAGATGAGCACTGAACTCTAAAGTTGGATACAACTGCCCATCGATTTCTTTTGGGAAATTGTGTATTCCAGCTGCCACCGCCACCCCAATGTGAGGAGAGAGAAAAGTGTGTTTGTGTGTGCCCAAATAGGACATCCCTGTCAAGTATCCTGGATTGGCCGAGAAATCCCGTATTTCGGCGTGTGTTCCTCCCCTGGTGCCGTCCTGTATTTAGAATGGCGGGGAAAGGGGTTACTGTGCACACGCACATGCACAGAACTGCGCAGAACCCATCTGCGCATGCGCAAACATGTTCTGCGCATGCGCAAAGGGGTTTTGCACATGGGCAAAGGAGTTTTTTGCTACACATGCGCAACCCGGGCCGGAGCAGTTCCCGTATTTTCCAGAGCAGTGCTTGACAGGTATGCAATAGGATTGCTCAGTACGGGGCCCAGAAATTTCTCACGGTAGCCATCATTGACTGATTGTTGTTAAAAAAAAAATGTAAGTGTGTCACACGAAGAGACACCAACAGATACTTACCACTCTCGAGCAAGGAGGGAGAACTTTGCCTTTCTAGGCAACAGATTCATGAGCTTGAACTTCCACACCAGATTTCTTCAGTTGGGAATCAGCCTTTTTAAAGGTAAAGGTTTCCCTTGCTCGAAAGCCAGTCGGATCCGACTCTAGGGTGCAGTGCTCATCTCTGTTTCTAAGCCCAAGAGCCAGCACTGTCTGCTTCTGCAGACGTTTCTGCGGTGGTCATGTGGCAGGCATGACTAGACACCTGTTGTGTTCTGTAAAGCAGTGCCTTTAACAATGTACCTGTACCATGTGTTATCAATGTAACCTTTCTGTGTGCAACATTATAACCATCACCTGTATCAATGTAAGCCTAATAAGGGGACGCGAGCTAGTGACCACCAGAGGGCAGTAGCGAGCGTCCAGCTCTAATGGATCATCAGCCACCTGGTTCAGCAGCGCGGGAAGATTCCCCGCGACTTCCTCACCTGGTCAAGAAGGGCGTGACCTCCTACGACGTCACGCAGGCAGCAACCAATAGTCTGTCAACGAGCCACATTCAAATGTATAGCTAGCTGTATATATTGAACTACCCATCCGCCATTACCACATGTTCCTCCGGATCATCATGCAATAAACCTGTGTTAAGCCAACCCTTCGGCTGTTTCATTGTCTTTGGTCCCTTACACTAAATTGGCGACGAAGGTGGGATGGCAGCCCACGGGACCAAGACATGCGCCGGTTTCGAAATCAGGAAACCGGGCGACTGGGAGATCTTCGAGATGGACTTCCAGGCCGCACTGATCGAGTCCGAAGTCACGGAAGAGGCGAAGAAAAGAGCCATCTTCACCAGAATGCTCGGACAAGAAACAAAAAGGACCTTGGTGGACCTGATTGCACCGAGGAGGGTGAGCGAATTCAAAGCCAAGGAACTCATGCAGTTGCTGCGTGAGCACGTCCGGCCCGCCACGGCGATGTTTCCCGCTCGGAGTGCGTTTTGGAGGCGAGTCCAAGCGCCCGGGGAGACGGTCGCCACGTTCGTGGCGGCCCTGCGGCTGGCGGCCGGCCCGTGCAAATGGGAAAACGTCGAAATCACCCTCCGAGACTGTGTGCTGTGCGGCCTGAACGACGCCGAGACCCAGCGCACATTAATGAACCAAGAGCCGCCTCCCACGCTGCAGGAGGTCGTCAGAGCGGCCCAGGCCGCAGAAGCTACGAAGGCCGGGGTCCAAGAACTCCAGGACTGGCGGCCAAAGTCGAGAAAAGCAGAGGCTCCGGTACAGGCGGCCCGGCGAACTTCGAGGTCGTCTACAGAGAGCAGCGACGACGAGGAAGTACAGAAGGTCCGGAAGGAGAGCCGACGATGCGACGGCTGTGGCGCGGCCCACGACCGCGTGAAATGCCCCTTCCGGAAGGTCGAGTGCCACAACTGCGGCCGCCGCGGGCACATCGCCAAGGTGTGCAGGAAGAAGCGCGAGTCCCGGAGGAGCTCCCCAGACCGTTCCGCGGGACGAGACCGCCCAGCGAGACCCAAAGACGGCGCCCAGGCCACGCGGAAGCAGGACGGCGTGGGCCGCATCGCCGACGGCAGCGAGGACGACACCCCAGTGTTCAGCGTGTCTACGGGACACCCCCGCTACTTTGTTGAGGTACTAGTCCAAGGGGTGCCCATTAGGATGGAAATTGACTCGGGGTCCTCATATTCAATCATTTCCCAGAGGGAGTTTTTCGGAATTGCCCCCCAAAAGCGGCCCAAGCTCAAAGCATTGAGGGCCACGTTACGGGACGTGCAAGGGAACAGTATTCCAGTGTTGGGGGTTGGAGAATTTCAGGTCAAGTTCAAGGAGCACGCCGCGTCCCTTCCCCTGGTCGTGCTCAAGGGAGGAAATTGCAGCCTCCTCGGGACTCAATGGTTCCAGCCCCTGGGTTTGTTCATTGGGGGGGGTGCATGCCGTGGGGATGCACGCTGTTGGGACTGACCCAATTCAGGAGGTGTGCGAGGCGCACCCCGAAGTCTTCAAAATGGGACTGGGGAAATTCAAGGGGCCCCCAGTGACTTTCGACCTGGACCCGGAGGTCCGCCCTGTTCGCCTAAAACCACGCCGGGTGCCGTTCGCACTCAAGGACAAGATAGAGGCGGAACTGGACAAATTGGTGGGTCAGGGGATTCTTGTGCCTGTAGATTCTGCGGAGTGGGAAACTCCAATTGTAACTGCTCTTAAGTCCAATGGGGAGGTCCGCATATGCGCCGACTACAAGTGCACCATCAACAAGGCGATCCGCCCGAATGCATATCCGGTGCCGGTAGTCAGCCATCTGCTGGCCAGGTTACACGGGGGGAAATGTTTCGCTAAGCTTGACTTAGCACAGGCCTACCAGCAGCTCATGGTGTCTCCTGCCGCAGCTGCTGCGCAGACCATAGTCACCCATAAGGGGGCGTTCCAGGTGACGCGCCTCCAATTCGGCGTGCACTCGGTGCCAGGAATTTTCCAGTCACTCGTGGAACGCCTCCTGAAGGGTCTGGAGGGGGTGTTGCCTTATTTTGATGACGTCTTAATAACAGGGGGGAGTCGGGCGGAATTGGCCAAGAGGTTGGGGAAGGTGCTGACTATATTCGAAAAGGCGGGGCTGAGGTTGCAAAAGGACAAATGCGTCTTCTTCGCAACCAAGGTTGAATTCCTAGGGTTTTGTGTGACTCCTGAGGGGATAAAACCATCCAAGTCTAAGGTGGCAGCCATCAAGAAAGCCCCCCGCCCCACCTCCAAGCCCGAGTTGCAGTCGTTCCTAGGGCTGCTCAACTTTTACCACTCCTTCCTTCCCCGGAAGGCAGCGGTGGCTGAACCGCTACACAAGCTGCTAAAGAAAGAGCAGGCATGGAAGTGGGGCGATGACCAAGAGCTGAAAAGCCTCCTGGCGTCCGACGCCATACTGACCCACTTCGACCCCAAACGCCCAGTAGTTCTGATCTGTGATGCATCTCCAGTGGGGGTGGGGGCGGTGCTGTGCCACGTGATGGAGAACGGAAGGGAGGCCCCGATAGCATTTTACTCCAGGTCCCTGTCCCAAACAGAGAGAAACTACGCACAGACGGACAGGGAGGCCTTAGCGATAGTCTCGGGGACGAAAAAATTTCACGATTTTCTGTATGGCCGCCCCTTCACCATTGTGACGGACCACAAACCCCTGCTAGGCATTTTTACCGCGGATAAGCCCACCCCTCAAATCCTGTCCCCAAGGATGCTCAGGTGGGCCATTTTTCTCAACGCGTATCAGCACGCGTTGGTCTACCGGCCCGGGAAAGAGATCAGCCATGCGGACGCCCTATCTAGGTCTCCCCTTCCCCTAACGCCCAGCCAGGTGAGCATGGGGGAGCGGGACCATCAGGTTCTCATGATAGAGGTGCTGGATTCGCCCCCCGTAGTGCCCGCCGACATTGCCAAAGCGACAGAGAAAGACAAAACGTTAGCGACAGTAAGCTCCTGGCTGCAGAAAGGGTGGCCCGCATCCTCCCCAGCGGAGGAGTTCGCTCCATTTTTCAGGAAAAAGCTAGAACTGTCCCTAGAGAGGGGGTGTCTCTTGTGGGGGCAGCGGGTGGTGATTCCCACTTCCCTTCGGCCGCGGGTGCTCAAACTGCTTCACGTCAGCCACCCCGGCATCGTGCGATCCAAGGCGCTGGCCCGGAGTTACTTCTGGTGGCCCCAGCTAGACGCCGACATCGAGCACATGGTCGGCACTTGCGAAAGTTGCCAATGCTCCAGACCGGAGGAGGCCCGCCTTCCCCACAGGGAATGGGATGCGGCTAAGGGGCCGTGGTCCCGGGTGCACGTTGATTTCGCGGGCCCGTTCAGAGGCACCCTGTTCCTCCTTGTAGTGGACGCTTTCTCCAAATGGTTGGAGGTTATCCCAGTCACGAGCACCTCCTCGGCCCAGACCATTAGGCATTTGCGGAGGCTCTTTTCCACGTTCGGCATACCCGACACGTTAATTAGCGACAACGCTAGTTGTTTTACGTCCTCCGAGTTTAAGGCATTCATGGAGATTAACGCCGTTCGGCATATTACCTCCGCTCCGCTTCACCCGGCCACCAACGGCCAAGTAGAGCGCCTCGTCCGCACCACGAAGGACGCGTTGCGGCGCATGGGCCCGGGGGATTTGAACCTACAAGTGTGTCAGTTTCTGCTATGGTACAGGGTGACCCCGTTAGCGTCAGGATACTCCCCCGCAGAGCTCTTAATGCGCAGGAAGCTGACCACCATCCTTACTAGGCTAGACCCCACGAGGGTAGAGGACAAAGGAAGGAACATCGGGCTGGAAGTTACAAAGAGTTTCAGCATAGGTGCCCCCGTGCATTGCAGGAATTACGCCAGCACAGGCCCAGCCTGGGTGCCGGGCGTAGTCGTGGAACAAACCGGCCCCGTGTCGTACCGCGTGGAAACCAGCACAGGACTCCTATGGAGGCGGCACGCAGACCAGCTCCGACGCAGAGTCTCCGATGAGCAGGACGCGGTTCACGCAGGAAATAAGTCAGCGTTAGGGTTCTCCCCCACCCGTTTAGCCCAAGGGGGAGGAGAAGGGGACCGTGGGCCCCCACCAAGGGGGGAGGAGGATATCCTCGTAGATACCCTGGGGGATCTTTCCAAGGGGGAGGAACCCGACCCCATACATATCTCGCGGAAAGTCCCCACAAATGCGGGTACCCCTACCAACTTAGATTTTGATTTTCAGAACCGGGGGGTTTTTTCGGAGTGGTCCCCCACCCGTCCAAGCGAGAAGAGGGGTTTTCCGTTAGTCCCGACGCCCCCCGGTCTGCCCACAATGGAGTTTTTCCCTTCCCCTAAGACCGCCAGACAGCGGCAAGCCACTAACAAGTCTCCCTCTCCCATTTCAGGACAAGGGACCAGGGAACAAAGAAGCAATAACGCCCCCGGGGGGGGCAGCCCTCTTCACGGCCCAAACGCACATGCAACAAGCCATCTTGGCTGAGAGACTTCGTCTCATCCTAGGGGGGAGGGATGTTGTGTTCTGTAAAGCAGTGCCTTTAACAATGTACCTGTACCATGTGTTATCAATGTAACCTTTCTGTGTGCAACATTATAACCATCACCTGTATCAATGTAAGCCTAATAAGGGGACGCGAGCTAGTGACCACCAGAGGGCAGTAGCGAGCGTCCAGCTCTAATGGATCATCAGCCACCTGGTTCAGCAGCGCGGGAAGATTCCCCGCGACTTCCTCACCTGGTCAAGAAGGGCGTGACCTCCTACGACGTCACGCAGGCAGCAACCAATAGTCTGTCAACGAGCCACATTCAAATGTATAGCCAGCTGTATATATTGAGCTACCCATCCGCCATTACCACATGTTCCTCCGGATCATCATACAATAAACCTGTGTTAAGCCAACCCTTCGGCTGTTTCATTATCTTTGGTCCCTTACACTAAAACACCGGAGCGCACGGAACGCTGTTACCTTCCCACCGAAGTGGTCCCTATTTACCTACTTGCAATTTCTTGCTTTCGAACTGCTAGGTTGGCAGGAGCAGGGACGGAGACGGGAGCTCATTTCCGTCCTGCAATACTCGGGAATCGAACTGCTGACCTTCCGATTCCCAGTCAGCGTCTTAGCCACTTGAGCCACTGCAGTACTAGTTTTTAAAGTGCTAATAGGTTTCCCTTGCTCGAAAGCCAGTCGTATCCGACTCTAGGGTGCAGTGCTCATCTCTGTTTCTAAGCCGAAGAGCCAGCGCTGTCTGCTTCTGCAGACGTTTCTGCGGTGGTCATGTGGCAGGCGTGACTAGACACCGGAGCGCACGGAATGCTGTTACCTTCCCACCGAAGTGGTCCCTATTTACCTACTTGCAATTTCTTGCTTTCGAACTGCTAGGTTGGCAGGAGCTGGGACGAAGACGGGAGCTCATTTCCGTCCTGCATTACTCGGGAATCGAACTGCTGACCTTCCGCTTCCCAGCCAGCGTCTTAGCCACTTGAGCCACTGCAGTCCTAGTTTTTTAAGTGCTAATAAATAAATAAATAAAAACCGGGGCGGGAAAGTGGGTGGGGAGAGGAAAGGCGAGATTAGAACTGCCTGGGCCAAAGCCGCACTACCCTCAAGCGGAAGAAGCAAGTCACCTTTTCCCCCGGCAGGGCCTTGCTTGCGCGCTCTACCTGGAGAGGGCGAGGCACAGGTAGGCGGGCAGACAGGTAAGCAGGCGGACTCGGCGGAGGACTGGGTGGGAGCCTTAGGCGACGCTAGCCCAGGAGCTACATGACCACGGAAACGTCTGCGGAAGCAGACAGCGCTGGCTCTTCGGCTTAGAAACAGAGATGAGCACTGCACCCTAGAGTCGGATACGACTGGCTTTCGAGCAAGGGAAAAACCTTTACCTTTAGCCCAGGAGCTGAGGCAAGAGACCCCGCCAGGAAGAAGGGGGGGGGACTGAAGTGCATGGGCTGCTGCTCCTCGCCCGCCATTCCTGGGATAGTTCTTTCTCCCGGGTTTTTGTTCTCAAGGGTTTTGCTTTCCGGGCAGGAAAAAAGGCCTGAAACACCCGGGGACCGAACGGGCGAAGTTGGGCTAGGCGGGAAGGAAAGGCGCTGTGTTTACCTGGCTCGGGGGGCGCAAGGTGTGGCTGCTGCTGCCGTGAGTACCTTTATGGGGCGGTGGGAGCTGCGGGGCTTCGGTTGTGGCTTGGCACCCACCGAAGAGAGGTGGAAGACTAGAGAAAAGGCAACAGTGTTTTGGTGGAAAATATCCGTGTCTGAGAAACTTCCAGTGTAATCTTAAGGCAGGGGTGGCCAAACTATGACCCCTGGGCCGGATCCGGCCCCCGATGCCAATTCATCCGGCCCCGTGAAGCCCCGCGAAGCCCTCGTCGCTCCCGGAAGCGGAAGTAAAACGCGCCCGTACGGGCGCGTTTTACTTCCGCTTCCGGGAGCGACGAGAGCTTCGCGGGGCCAGATGAATTGGCATCGGGGGCCGGATCCGGCCCGTAGTGATGGGCCCCCTGAACCACGTGACTGGCCCATGGCCTGAAAAGTTTTGCCACCCCTGCCTTAGGCACATCTACTTGAAAGTAAGCCCCACTGGATCTCTGTTGTACTACTGACTCCCACGGATAGGACTGGAAGTTTCAGAAGTAAAATTCCTGGGTTAATAAGTAGTTTCTCTTCCACCCCCACGGAGGATTCGTGCCAAAAACCGCTTTAGTGTGTTGGGAAAACAAGGGAAAGAGGAAGAATTACAGTGTTAGCTGGGGTTGTTTCCTCTGGTGCCTGGAAAAAAATGTTTTTTGTTGTTGTTTTTTGGCTGCACCTTTATTACTGAAGGACAGAATGAGCTCCCGTCTTTGTCCTAGCTCCTGCCAACCTAGCAGTTCAAAAGCAAGACATTGCAAGTAGATAAATAGGTACCACTTTGGTGGGAAGGTAACAGCGTTCCGTGCGCTCCGGTGTCTAGTCACGCCTGCCACATGACCACGGAAACGTCTGCAGCAGCAGACAGCGCTGGCTCTTCGGCTTAGAAACAGAGATGAGCACTGCACCCTAGAGTTGGATACGACTGGCTTTCGAGCAAGGGAAACCTTTACCTTTACCTTTTTAACTTTGCTGGAAAAGCCTAACCATTGACTGTGATTCAGGGATTTCTGCCTTTTCTTTACACTTAACATGAGGAAATGGCACTATTTAGACGCATTCCTATACACTGCAGTGGCTTCGTGGTTAAGACGCTGAGCTTCAAGACTGGAAGGTTGGGGTTCGGTACCCAAGTGCTGCATGACGACTCTTGGGGACATGAAAGGAGCCTCATTCACCACGGCCCCCCCCAGTGGAGTTTCTCCAGCAAAAAAAATCCTTTCAACCCAGAGTAATTTCTGACACTAAATTCATTTATTTACATGTCTTGGCGTTGTTTCCGGAATTAAGTCCAGGCAAACCCGATCTGAAATTGAACTTGATCCAAACTACTTGGGAATCTGGAGCTCTTCTGTTTTTCAAGATGGAGAGGATGTCAGAATAATGTGATCTGTAAATTAATTAAGGTTGTATCTCAGGCCTTCGAGATTCCCGGCGCAGGAATTTGTATTTTTGTTTTTCCTTCTGGTTAAGTGCACTTGCAGTGTTTCTCTCTTGTAACTTGTTTTAAAGAAAAGGAGGCAGTAAAGTAATTTTAACTCTTTTTTACAATTTCTGAAACAGGACAGAAGGTGGCAAATGTCGTCTAAGCCAGTATCAGCAGGGCAGCATACTCGATCTGTCCATTATGATGAAGTGTACGTGGATTCCCCTTCCCAAGGAATTACCGAAGGAGATGCTGAGCAGATACTAAGTGCTGATCCTTTGCCCCCTCCACCTCTTCCCCTGCAGCCACCATATGGACCTGAATTTTATCCAAGTGAAAGTGAAGAAACAGCCAGGGACTCTGATATCAAACCAGTGAGGAAATTTATTCCAGACTCTTGGAAAAACTTCTTCAAAGGGAAAAAAGATGCTTCTGAATGGAGTAAGCCAGTCTGTGTAATTTCTGGTGGAGATCAGTGTTCCCCACCATCATCTCCAACTCTTACTTCAGTGAGAACAGCCCATTCCTCAGCTCCGAACTCATATCAGGATCCATATGGAGGTTCAGGAGGAAGCTACAATTCAAACAAAGAAGCAGAAGCCATGCTCCCATCAGATCCCTATGGCTCTCTAGGAAGACGTACTCAAACAGCTCTGACTTACAGTGAGAAAGTAGAAGCTTTTAATCTGAGATACTCTTACATGAAATCATGGGCAGGTTTGCTCAGGATCCTGGGTGTTGCTGAATTGCTCCTTGGTGCAGCTGTATTTGCCTGTGTCACAGCTTACATTCACAAGGACAACGAATGGTACAACTTGTACGGCTACTCACAACCCTATGGTTATGGGTCAAGCAGCACCTATGGAGGTTACTACTACAGTGGGCCTAAAACTCCCTTTGTCCTGGTTGTAGCAGCACTTGCTTGGCTAGTGACTATCATACTGCTAGTCCTTGGCATGTCAATGTATTACAGGACTATTCTTCTGGATTCCAACTGGTGGCCTTTAACTGAATTTGGAATCAATGTTGCTTTGTTTATTTTGTATATGACAGCTGCCATAGTCTATGTAAATGATACTAACAAAGGAGGACTCTGCTACTACAACTTATTTAACACACCAATGAATGCATCATTTTGCCGTGTAGAAGGGGGACAGACCGCTGCAATTATCTTTTTGTTTGTAACAGTGATTATTTATCTTATTGGTGCCATAGTTTGCCTAAAACTGTGGAGGCATGAAAATGCACGGAAGCACAGAGAGTTTATGGAAGAACAGGTAAGTTTGGAAGAGAACAGTTGCTACTTTAATTCTGCTAATTTCCTGTCCAGATTGACATAGTCCCCCTCTTTGGCAAGATAATAAGGACCTGCTTGCATTTTTAGATACTTTTTTTCATAGCTCAGATAAGGTAAAGGTCACCCTTGCTCAAAAGCCAGTCGTATCTGACTCTAGGGTTCAGTGCTTATCTCTGTTTATAGCCAAAGAGTCAGTGCTGTCTGCGTATGCAGACATTTCCATGGACATGCAGCAGACATGCCTAGACACCAGAGTGCGCGGAACGCTGTTTACCTTCCCACCAAAGTGGTCCCTATTAATCTACTTGCATTTTCTTGCTTTTTTAACTGCTAGGTTGGCAGGAGACGGGCACTCACTCGATCGTCCAGTACTTGGGTATCAAACTCCAACCTTCCAGTCATCAAGTTCAGCGCTTAAACCACTTAAGCCATTGCAGTCTCCTTAGCTCAGACTAGGTTGTCCTTGCTCTTCCTAGTTCCTTCTCCCTTCCCTTGCACTAGAAGTTCAAAACAAAGCCCAAAACAGGAAACTGCCAAGGTTGGAACAAATCACACTTCAAAAGCTTGAAGCTGTCTCCGGATCCTGATTTGTTTCAAACATGTTATCAGATTGGACATGCTATCAGAGTGAGAAATTATGGTCAGTCAACCTAGAAGATGATGAATTACAGCACAGCAAGAGGGGAGAATAAAATGAAAGATGCAAGCACTAACCTCAGTTACTGCTTCGTAATTCTATAATTTATTAAGCAGGATGTTGCACAAAGTTCCAATTTTTTTAAAAAAAGAATTTATGCATTCCATGTTTCCCCTTCAGCTGAAGAGCTGTTTGCTCCTTATTTTTCCTTTGTAGAACAATAGGAATCCAAACAATACACAATATACCGGACATTTTGTATTCCATATATATAATGATTGAGTATACATTGAACTTTACTAGTGGCTTATCTACAGCAATTAGATGAGCAATATTAACTACATTAGTTATTTTCTTTTGTGGAAGCACATTTCTTTAGTCTTTAGATAGAAGTACAGTATATTGCTATCTACTGTAGCTTCTCCCATTCAATTTTCCTGAAAATCCAGAAGTGTTATGTTCAAAGAACAGTTTAATATTTTTAATACAATTATTCCCCTTTGTATTCCTTCATCTGAAGCATAAATAGCTCTGTACAGCTAGGTGATGCACAAGATAATTTATTGAGATAACTTATATTCAGCAAGTAAATCCATGTATTCCTTAGCTGCTATTCATGAAAAAGATTACTATTAAATATAAAAAATTGTGATTTAAGTTAGCCTTCCTGTGTAAACAATTTGCTTTATAAATGAGTCAGTCATTCTGTACTTGTTTCATTTCATGGATTTGCTTCAAATTAGTTTTCTGCAGTATTGTTGCTGCATATCTAGCAGTGGTAACTTATTAGGGAGCATTACCAACTTATATTGCATCAAGATGACATCAACTTGAAATGATACAAGCTGTGACACATTTATCAGCAGTTGTTTCTTTCTAGGAGAAATATCTGTGTCATAGTATAAATAGTTACTTGCATAGTGTTGTAATGATGGAACATTATTTTGACTAACAGCAGAAATATTACTTAAAAAAATAAAAGCTGAAAATTCCGTGATCATGATTTTGAAGGATTTTTCTAATACCAAATTTTATGTGCGTATGGAATGACTCTATAACTGTGTACATTCACTGAATGGTTTTATATCTTGCCATTCACAAACACTAATCATAAATTCAGTGCTATTGCTTTGTAAAATGTTGCATTTTAGGCTTTTGCTGTCTAGGTCTGAACACCAAATATTGTCATTTTTATCTTTTTATTTAGATGAAGGTACGGTCTTCTGAACCAAAGAGAATGGTAAGAACAAAATGCACTTTTTGTGCTTATGGCCAAACTCATAAAGTACTTACAGGCCATGGGCTCTGTTAGCTTCAAAATGACTCAAGAGGAATTGGGAGGTGTGTGTGTTTTCATGTCAGAGATTACTCTGGGTTCAGGGGAGTGCTGGCTCCGCTAAAGGCGCTGGACAGGGAGTGATGAGGATGTTTAGAACCGACAACCTCTTGCTTACAAGGCAAAATTGCAACCTCCAAGCCACAGCACATACACTGTAAATGGGCTGGTTTTATAACCTTATCTTTGGCAGCAAAGGAGGAGAAGGCAGGCAGAGGAACATGGAGCCCCGCTCATTTGCTCAATCGTTCCGGGCATCTCAGCTCGGCTCGGCTCTTTGGATTGGCACCCACTGTCTCGGTTGAACGGATTTTGTGGTTAATACATCTGAGATTCTGCTGATCCCCATCCGTTTTCCTTTTTTCATGCTAGACTTACTAGATGTCTTAGCAATATTTTGCTATTGTTGCTTAATGTAAAACCTAATTAGGAGGGAGGTTTATACTGTGTTTGAAGTAAGGGCATTCATCAGAGAGGGAAAATATGTGTCTTGCTAACAACTGGATGTGTTATATTATGCCTTAGTGCACTAATTGATTGTTAAAAGAGCAGCAGCATCAAGCAATGATAATTCTACCTTCATCTCAATAATTTACTGCAGGCCATATATAACACATCCAGACAATAAAAAGTGCATGTATATAATGTAAAACATTAAAAGAATAAATTATACAGGATTTCAAAACATGCAATACAAATGTTAACTAGTGAAATAGATTGTGTATGAGCAATTGCTAAAGGAACTAAACCTAAGGCCAGATGTTTTAAGTCATCTAGCCATTGAACAATAGTACAGGTACCATAAAGATAATGTAGTTCTTGCAAAGAGCCAGGTACCTTCTAAGATGGCATTCCATTGCAATGTGATAGAAAGTTTGTGGGACATACCCACAGTCACTATTAGAATTATTGACCAGCCCCCGTTCACACTTCCATTATTGGCATCTGCTGTGCTTAGTCCAAAGATCAAAGCCATAAGGGCATTGTATAGTACTGTACTAGATTGGTCACTAACTTGAACAGGTATGGATTAGAAGCTCCCTGCTCTTGGTGCTGAGCATCTGCAATGTAAAATTCTTCTCTGACTAGTTGCTGGCCAGGCTTCCACGATGGTTTCCAAGAATTAAGTCTTAAATATTTGATCAGATATAGTATGTGGAATAGAAGGAATGGTCCCAAGGATGGAGAGTGCACTTATTTAAAAACCTAACAATATAGAACTTGTTATTTTTTTATATTTTATGTGTGTATTCTTCTATGTGTTTTGAAAATTAAAATTAAAAAAAGAGAGAGATCAGCTCTTTATTTGGTATACCAAGGCAAGAGCTGATCTCTTTTTTAATTTTAATTTTCAAAACATAGAAGAATACACACATACAATATTTTAAAAAATAACAAGCTATATATTGTTAGGTTTTAAATAAGATTTGCATTATTTAGTCATTCTTATTTATATTGCGTATAACATATACTTATAACATATAACAATTAACAAGTGTACCCTCCACCCTTGGGACCATTCCTTCTATTCCACATACTGTATCTTAATTCTCTGTTTTAATTATTATATCTTTCACTATTACCAAGAATTAAGACTTTCTTGACATGGCTTGAATTATTTAGATTTTTGTAACACATTCTATTATTATTATTATTATTATTATTATTATTATTATTATTATTATTATTATTATTATTATTATTATTATTATTATTATTATTATTATTATTATTATTATTATTATTATTATTATTATTATTATTATTATTATTATTTCATGTCAGAAATTATTCTGGGTTGAAAGGATTTTTGCAGAAGAAACTCCACTCAGGGAACGCCCAAATGAGGCTCCTTTCATGTCCCCAAGTACCTACCTAGGTCTCAAACTGTTTACTTACTAGCCTCCCAGCTAACAAGGTGAGCTTCATAACCACTGAGTCACCGCAGCCCCATATTCAATGAAGTCTCCCCATATCTGTAGAAATTTTTTATCGTCCCCTTTTTAATTCACACGTCAGCTTGTTGTTCAATGCTATATTCCATATTTCTTTGTACCACTCTTCCAAATTTAAGGAGATGCACACTTTCCAATTCTTTGCTATCAACAGTTTCATTGCTGTTATGATAATTATAATCAACTTTTTCTTCTATTTATCTACCATTATACCACTTAAATCCATTACCAACACAACCTTGGGACTCAAATGTATTTTTAAGATAGTATCTTATTAATTTAATTAAAACCTTTCCCCCATATATTATAATTTCTTTACACTCCCACCATAGACGTAAATAGGTCCCACCCCTTTCTTTATATCTCCAACAATCTTTTTTATAAATATGATCATATCGATGTAGGCATATTGATTTCAAGTACCATCTCCGTAATAGTTTATAGCTGATGTCTTAAGAACTGTGGCTCTTTCTCCCTAATTAGTGCCAGAGAGTTTGTGTAGAATATTGTTTCTGGTTTTCATTTTGTCCATGACTTTTCTTAGGTGTTCCTTATAGGTTAAGGACTAGTAAAGGGTATTTTGGGTTATAGTTGGGCTTTAACAGCTGGTTCCTAAATTCCACTTTTGGTGTATAGTTGGCTTGTCTATTACTAGGGAAGCGAGCAACCTCAGTTTTGTTGGTGATTTAGCCTGCCAAGTTTCGATGAGCATTTCTATTAAAACTTCCACTTTGTTACAGCAGGAAGACCTGCTCTTATTTTGTTTTCTGAGAGGGAGTGTTACTTTCCATTTTTGTTAGGTACACTGGACTTTGTAATTTTTATAGCAGTTAATAAGTCAGCTATAGAATTGCAAATGTTATTCAGGATATTGTTGTCACTTGGCTGTTACAAAACTGAATGGACGAAGGCATCATGGGGTTGTGGAAGTAGCAGTCCTCTGGTATGCATCATCTAGGAATTCTCTTATGCACCTCTATTAAATCTTCTAATGGTACCTTTTTCCCTACAGGGTCTCTGCCACTCTTCAGGTATAACCATTTCATTGTGTCTTCCTTAGCCAATAACCTCTGTGTATTTTTGCTATCCTCGGAAGTGACAGGCCCCTTTCTAAGCTGTACCTCATGTCCCATTAGTTAAGCTGAAATACCACAGCCAAAATTATCCTCACATTTTGAGTTTCATCACAAAGGGATCAAGGCTTAGTCAGCCTTCCATCCTTTGACCTACAGAAAGATTTGCCACTGGCAAACATTGGGAAATACTGAGTGAAAGTCCCAAAATGGGGGACAAGATTCACTGTCTTTGTGTTATTCATTATTACTTTTTGAACTGAATGGGTTTTAATATTCTGATATTTTAGTGCAGGAGTTCTCAATCTTTTTAAGACAAGGATCAGGTCACATTCCCTCAGACAGCTTCAGGGGCCGGGCGGCCGTTTTGCCCTTCTTCCACCACATGGCACCACCACATGGCACTTCTGGTGTGGTGGAGGCAGTGGAGGGCCTCATGAAATGTTGCTGTGGGAAACCGTCCCACAGGTTGCAGGTTGTGAATCCCTGCTTTAGTGCTTGAATTTGGAGTGACACAGGAACAATCTGAAGAGGGGTGGTGGTATTGATCTCTGTGTCTCAAGTCCAACAGGAATTTTCTGTTTTGCTTCACCAGTTTATGGTTGATATAGCTGAGGAGCCTGAGGATTCATCCCCTTAGGGAATCCATAGAGCTTTGGAAATGATGGATCCAAAGATATCAGTGTTTTGCCTCCCATAATACCTTATTTTGGGACTTTCACTCAGTATCTCTAGTGTTTGTCAATGGCAAATCTTTCTCTAGGTCAGGGGTGCCCAAACCTTTTGGACTGTGGGCCGGTCACGAGGCTTAGCAGGCCGGTCATGTGATTCCTCCCACTGGAAGCGGAAGTAAAACACGCCTTACAATCTGTTTTGCAACAGATATGTTTTGCAACTGGATGAGATTTTTTTTAGGCTGCCATTTTCTCTGCTTAAACCAGGGGTGCCCAATCAGTACAATCCGCCCCCCAATGCCAATTCATGCAGCCTGAGCCACCCTTGTTGCTCCCAGAAGCGGAAGTAAAACGCACCCGGATGGGCGCATTTTACTTCCGCTTCTGGGAACAATGAGTGTGGTGTGGGCTGAATGAATTGGCGTTGGGGGCCAGATCCGGACCACAAGCCATAGTTTGGGCACCCCTGCTGTAGGTCAAACAAAGCTGCTGATCTGAACAGAGGGGGTTCTGTTCTAGCTTAACTCCTTCCAGTGAACTGGTTTCAGGTCTGGGAATATTCTCTTAATTATTTTTTACAAATCAAAGAGCCCTATTTCTAATCATTCACTCCATACTGTGACATGCTCTAAGACTGATTGTACTGCTTTTGCTTATTACATAGTATGAAGATGAAAACCACAGTCCCAAAACAGCAGTAAACTCAAAGAAACGTAAGCCTTTGGAAATACAACCTGAACTGCTCAATGGCCATATACCGGCAGGACATATTCCTAAACCTATAGTGATGCCAGACTACTTATCGTGAGTCTATCTTTGCAATATTTATTGTGTAGTTGGTCTTTGGAAGGAAATATTCTGTTAACTTTGTATACAAAGATATGGATATATCTTACTCAAGTGTTTCCATCAATTGGCCAATGACTTTTACTGCTGAACAGTTTTAATTATATTAATTTTAAATACCAAATAAGTCAATTTAACAAAATCAGTATAGTTTATCAAATTAAGAATAAGTTTTGTATTTACAGTACCTGTATTGTAAGATATAAAGCATCTTTATGTCTTACAAAGAAAACAATTTAAATCAAGAAAGCATACCTCTGTTTAGTTTTTCAGTTTGAGTCCCCTACTATCAAGTACAGTATGTGGAAAATAGCAGTCATTATGTTGAAATGTTACCAAGCATGATCTTCATCACAATAAAGCAGGGCCTCGTATATACTGGAGTAATTCTCCATCCTCATGTCTATGTGTACTGTGAAATTAGTTGAGAGACCATCCAGACAATTAAGTAAATCAGCAAAAGTACACTGTACGGGTGCTGGACAAAATAGTTCAGGACTGTTTTTAATTGATTAATTTCTAATTTGTTTATTAATTTTCCCTGTAGTGCTATATTTGTGGATGTCTCTTATGCATAATAGCCTACTGCAACTGTTGAAACAATATTGTCTTTCTTACAGTAAATACCCAGCAATTCGCACAAATGAGGAAAGAGACCGCTATAAAGCTGTGTTTAATGATCAGTTTTCTGAATATAAAGAGCTCTCTGCTGAGATTCAAGCAGTATTGAAGAAATTTGATGAGCTAGACGCATTGATGAGGAAGTTACCTCAGCATCCTGGAAACACTCTTGTAAGTAACTAATTGGACATGATTTTATTTATAAAGAAATGTGGCTGTAACTAGGGAGCATTAGCAATTACACTTACGTACACCACCACATCGCACTTAGAGTGCTCTCTGGGCGGTTCGAAAGGTAATTAGCATTTTACTACCAACTTGCTGGGTACCCATTTTACTGACCTTGGAAGGATGGAAAGCTGAGTCAGCCTCGAGCCCTTTGGGATGAAATACCAATCGTGAGGAGAGTTTTGGTTGTAGTACTTCTGCTTAACCAGTGTGCCATGAGGTAAATTTTGAAGGGGGCCTGCCACTTCTGACCAATAATCCTTTCGGTTCTGGAAGTCAGAATGATGTATTGAGCGTAATTCCACAGTGAAGTAATTTTTAAAAATCATCCAAATAAACTATGTTTTAATGACTTTAACATGTGGCTTTTTAATGCTTTCATTGTGTTCTGTCATGTCACTTCTGACTTATGGTGGCCCATTTCAGATTTTTTTTTGTGTAGAGAGTATTCAGAAGTAGTTTACCCTTCCCTCCTTCTGGGGTCATCTGGCTCTTCTGGGGTGTGCAATAGGGAATTGAACTCCCAACCTCTGGCGTACTTAACTCTTTGATCTATCCAGCCAGCATTTTTAAAGGACATAATTTTATTAATAATTCTATGTCACGGCCCTCATTTTAATGGATTGCAATGGGAAATTCTGCAATACGTACAGATTGAACACTGTGTCTTAATACCTTGGATATCTTGGATTCGTTATTCAATAAGGAGTTCCATGCATACATAGACGTCTCTGTGATGACATTCCACACATGCAAATTAACTTGGGAAATCAAGTCCATCTGCATGTGGTTTTTCAGCCATTTGGATATCACGTCACCCGTGGGCTAGGTGGACCGTAACATGTGCCCTCCACTTTCACCTTGCCCAAGGGGATCCCACAGGGGATGCTTTGGTGAGTTTAGTCCCAGCCTAACATCATTGACAAGAGATAGGCAATACTTCCTAGTTAGACCGCTCAAGCCCTCACACCATGACAAGGCTCTCACCTAGCAGAGGACTGTCTTAATACTTGCACTAAAATATGCAAACCAAGGCTGAAAAGATATTTTTTGTGCTTTACAACATGTTCTGTCTATTTGATTTTTACAAAACATATTACATTTATTAAAATTCTCATATACATTCTTGAACTTAATCAATAATGTGAAACATTACAAATAAATGTTAAAAAGAAGTCAGAAACATGTTGTGTGGGTTGCAACATATCACTGCTTGTAGGGGAAGGGACCAGAAAGTCCTTTGGTGAAATCATTGGAGCAAGGACGGCTGGACTGCTAATTCATGCTGGGATAGAAATATTTGGTTACCTATTTTAATAGTGTTCTGCTGCATAATAACCTATGCCAGCTATTTGTTGTTGTTGTTCAGTAGCACAGTCGATTCCAATCCTTTGCGACCCTATGGACCATTGCCCTCTAGGCACCCCTGTCCTCCACCATCCTCCTCAGCCTGCCCAATTCTGTACCCATTGTGTCTACAATACCATCTAGCCATCTCATCTTTGGCCGCCCCCTTCTTCTTTTGCCCTCCATCTTTCCCAGCATCAAGGCCTTCTCAGGTGAATCTTCCCTTCTCATTTGATGTCCAAAGTACTTCAGCTTCATCTTTACTATTTGACCTTCCAATGAGCAGTCAGGGTTGATTTCTTCTAAGATTGACGTATTTGTTCTCCTTGCTATCCAGGGGACTCTCAAACAACTCCTCCAACACCACATTTCAAAGGCGTCTATTCTTCTGCGCTCAGCTTTCCTAATGGTCCAGCTCTCACACCCATACATTACCACTGGGAATACCATTGCTTTGACTATACGAATTTTTGTTTTCAAGGTGATGTCTCTGCTTTTCACTATGTTCCCCAGGTTTAGCTTGTCTCCCCAGAATCAGTCGTCTTTTTATTTCATGGCTGCAGTCACCATCTGCGGTGATCTTAGATCCCAGAAAAGTAAAATTTCTCACTGCTTCTACTTCCTCTCCATCTATTTTCCAGTGACTGATAGGACTTGTTGCCATTGCAGGCACACCCCCCAATAAAGGACTCAGACACTGATAAAAGTGGATAACGGCATTGGGCCACATTTATTGATTCATGCCCTAGTCCGAATTATAAATTTCTATTGGTAATTGACCAATCATAATTCTTAAGGCAAGCAGGCCGAAGTAACACTGGTAAGGTACCACCCAAAATTGCCAACGGCAATTGCTACAATGTATCCATTTGTATCAATTTGTTTGTTGACAACAAACAAATTGTTGACCGTAGTCAATATCTAACTAATGACCCCACCCTCTGACGCGTATCCGTAAAATCACGGGGTGATGCATGCTGTCTAGCTATAGCCATCACCCCGTCGCCTAGTTCGTCGTTGACCGGACAACGTTTAACCAACTTATGCCTGTCTAGTGTTGTCCAGTCAATTGCGAACTTGCCGGATACCTGTGGGTCATAATGTTTACCTTACCAGTGCTACCCGCCCATGTGACCAAAGTCAACAGCAGCAACAGAAAAACCCCTATGTCAAACCATAGCAACAGTGTGGGATGGGCGAAAAAACCAGGACCCGGAAGCCAATATGGGTCCCAGCCAAAAATTCCCACCCGGCCCCGAAGCGACCAAAATATCACACTGTTAACTAGGGAGGGGGTGGAGGGGAAAAACTTCTCCGCTCCGTCGCTTCGCAAAATGGCAGCTCGGCTGCCTCGTGGCCACCCCTTTTATAAGGGAGCTGGCCACGCCCCTAACTACCCGGATGCCTTCGTCCGGTGGGGGGCCCCCGCAAAGAGCGCGGCGGCCATTTTGGCGCCACGCTTGCATTGCAGGCGCACCCCCCAATAAAGGACTCAGACACTGATAAAAGTGGATAACGGCATTGGGCCACATTTATTGATTCATGCCCTAGTCCGAATTATAAATTTCTATTGGTAATTGACCAATCATAATTCTTAAGGCAAGCAGGCCGAAGTAACACTGGTAAGGTACCACCCAAAATTGCCAACGGCAATTGCTACAATGTATCCATTTGTATCAATTTGTTTGTTGACAACAAACAAATTGTTGACCGTAGTCAATATCTAACTAATGACCCCACCCTCTGACGCGTATCCGTAAAATCACGGGGTGATGCATGCTGTCTAGCTATAGCCATCACCCCGTCGCCTAGTTCGTCGTTGACCGGACAACGTTTAACCAACTTATGCCTGTCTAGTGTTGTCCAGTCAATTGCGAACTTGCCGGATACCTGTGGGTCATAATGTTTACCTTACCAGTGCTACCCGCCACACGGAGGGGCTTCAAAGAAGGCTCGACGCCCCCCCCCCCCAGACCGTCAGCTCGGTCAACAGGCCTGCTCACCAATCACACAACAGGAGGTCCATACCTCCTCGCGACAGATGGGCCCCATCCCCTGCATACAAGTCATAATTTTGTAGGCTAATAGCGGGGTGACGACTGACCCTCCCCCAAGCCCTGCCGACAAGGAACCGCGCCACTGCCCTATTCACCATGCGTCTAGCGCGGTCAAGGGCCAGGAGGTCAACACCACCTCTGTAGGAATGGCGCGGGACCATGTCCGACCAAACAAGGGTTGTGGCGGGCCAGACGTAATGCAGGTAGGCGAGGTCCTCGCAAATCGCATGCTTCAGCGATAAGCCGGTGACCTGGCCCAAATCATTGCCCCCCAGGTGTATGATCAGAATGTCAGGCGGGTCAGCATTCTGGCCTGAAAAAAGGAAAGGCAGCAGCTCCTGCCATAACATCCCGGGCTTACCATGCCATGTGAGACTTGCGTATGCACCCAGTCCCAGTCGGGGTCCCCACTCTGTCGCCGCAGCGTAACGCGCTGCCCTGTGCACGTAGCTATGGCCCACCAGCCATACTGTCACCGGTGTAATACGACACCCAGGGTCTGTAAAGAAAATTGAGGAAAAGAAGGTAAGGTGACTGAATTGGTACTCACGGCGGAAGTGGGCGCACATAAAACTGAAAACATTGCGAACCCCACCTTCCCATGCTGCGTATGTCAGCCCCGGAGTACCCAAAAGCAGCTGCGGTTGAGGCCGCCCCTATACGGAATGAATGGGTGCCATAGCGGGCACCTGGGAGGCCCACACTGGCCAGCGCTTTGCCCGTCACCTTCCAAAATTGAAATTTAGTAAGGGGAGACCCATCTTGGTGACAGAAAAACGGGCCATGGTGCGTGCCACGCAGTGCAAGGAACTCCTGTAGGGCACCAACCGGACAGATGTCTGCCAAAGAACACCGTAGCAGTCGCACACCACTGCCTACACCATGCTGATCTGTCTTAGAGGAGCGTATCCTCAACTGAGCCCAGTCTTTGGCAACACAGACATCCTCGAGTTCCAGTGCCCTACGACTTGCATCCGCCTTAGACAGCATCACAAGCTCGCTGATGCGGAGCGCTCCAAAAAATGCCACCGTTGTGGCTGCATGAAATAGGGCTGCCTCATATGTATCAAAACAGAGGCAAGGCCAGCCCCGGGCCAACTGGGTAAGAACCCCTGGGGAAATCGGGTGGCGGTCGTCCGGGCAACGCCCGCGCTCGCGCACCCACCCCTCCAAAACATGTCTCACACGGAAGTCAGAGGTGCTGTCCACATGACCTCCCACTTTGGCCATAAAAGCCAACGCTGAAAGCTTAGATGCTATGGTGCGAGGTGCAAGGCCCTGAGCATGCAGGTAAACCATGAACCGCAGAACATGGGTTACCGGGATCGGCCAGGTTCCTGGCAGTTGAAATTGGGTACAGAATGCCCTGAAAGAATTAATTGCGTGGTGATACGCCTTACGTGTGCGTGGCGCTAGCGACAGGCCAATCGCCCGGTTCACCTCTCCTTGCCAATGGTCCATATCTCCTCCGGGAGTGGCGAGGGAAATTCCTCCGCATCCGGGGCCAAGGCACGGAACCGGGGGATCTGTAGGCGGGACAAAGCGTCAGCAATATCATTATTAACCCCTGGGACATGCCTGGCCCTGAACAGGACATTGAGGCACAGGCTGCACAAAACAAACTGGCGCACTAGGTCCATAACCCTGGGCGATTTAGAAGTCTGTGCATTGACAATGTGGACCACAGCCGCGTTGTCACACCAGAAATGCACGACCGAGTTGGCCCACTCCTCGCCCCATAGCATCAAAGCACCCAGGATAGGGAAAAACTCCAGATATGTGAGATCACGCAGGCGACCCGTGCCTGCCCAGGCCGGTGGCCACCCACCATAGGCCCACTTCCCATTGAAGTACATCCCATAACCCAGGGATCCCGAGGCATCAGACTGAATCTGAAAACGAGGGGAAGCCAGGAGGTCATACCTCCAAAATGAGACCCCATTGAACTCCCTCAGGAACTGTAACCAGACAAGCATGTCTGCTCTGATACCCCGGGTAAGACGTACCCTATGGTGAGGCCTGGATAATCCTGCCATGGCGTCGAACAAGCGCCGGGCAAAAGCCCTGCCCGGTGCGACCACCCTGCAAGCGAAATTAAGGTGACCATGTAGCACCTGCAGTTCTCTTAGTGATGCCTTGCGCTTGGCCAGCAAGTCCGAGATAAGGGCCACTAACCTTGACACCTTATCCCGCGGTAACCTAGACGCCTGCGCTATCGTGTCAATCTCCACCCCCAGGAAGACTAGCTGGGTAGATGGGCCCTCGGTCTTTTCGGGCGCTAAAGGGACACCGAGTTCCTCCATTAGCGTCTGAAATGTGTTGAGGAGACGTGTACACGTGTCCCAGCCCCGTTCACCCCCGAATAAAAAGTCATCCAGGTAATGGGCTACAGACCGGGACCCTGACCTGCAGACGAAAGCCCACTCTAGGAAGGTACTGAAACGCTCGAAAGCCGAGCATGATATGGAACAGCCAAAAGGCATGGCCTTATCAAAGTAATATTCGCCCCGAAATTTGAAACCCAGCAATTCAAAGTCGCCCGGGTGCACCGGCAAGAGGCGAAAAGCCGACTTAATGTCGCACTTAGCCAGCAGCGCACCCGGGCCACATGAGCGCACCATGCGCAGCGCGTGGTCAAAAGATGTATACCTGACTGAGCAAAGGTCATCAGGGATAGCATCATTGACCGATCGGCCGGCTGGGTAGGACAAGTGATGGATAAGGCAAAACTCGCCTGGAGACTTTTTGGGAACCAAGCCCAGGGGCGATACCTTAAGGTTGGGGAACGGGGGTGCAGGGAAAGGGCCAGCGACCCTGCCCGCATCGACCTCCTTATTAATGCTGGCAGCAGCCACCTCCTCCCTCCCCCTAATGGACAAAAGGTTGGGGGCATCCTGAGGGGACCTATAACCCATGAAAGGGATACGGAACCCCGCCTAAAGCCCTGAAGGAGATAATCCACATCCTCCCCTTTCGGGTACAATGTGAGCCAACGCTCCAACATGTCCACATTAATTGGGGAGGGAGCCTTTCGGTGAACCAGCTCCATCTGCGGCAGTCTTGCCAGCTCACTGTCCGCCCCTCCCTCTGCCCCGCGTCCCTCCAGGCCTGGGACAGGCAGAGGCTGCGTGGGGGCCCGCACAGGTGGGACACTCATGTCTGTACTTGCAATTCTTCCTATTGCAGGAACCATAGGACGAGAAAGTCCAGCACAGCAGGCGGGCTGGAACCCCCTGCCCCGCCACCTGGCGGGGAACCTGTGCTGGAGCCGCTCGCTGGACCGCATGTCCACAATGGTATCTTTCCCCTGGCGCGGGGCGCGTGGGCGTCATGTACAGAAGCCAAAGCCTCTGGCATGGCTCATCCCACCTCATCTCAGGGTGCAGGGGAATCAGCATACGGAATTCCTCGTCATAAGCCAACCACGACGGGCCTGGAAAGTCAACCATCGCCCGATAGATGTTGTCCAAATACTGGACCATCGGAATTGCCAAATCCGGCCGGGCCCTCAGGTACACCGCCATGTAGATGAGGTAAGCCGGCAGCCAGTTGGCCCACGTACGTGGTGGCTTGCGACGACGTGCCTGCTCCTTATCCTTCTCATCCTGCCCCTCCCTCTCTTCCTTGGTGGGCTCCCTGTTTAGGAGTGAGAAGATATCTACATACTCCCCCCGCCATATTTTCTCTTTGGTGGCCTGAGCCAAGTGGTCACCCAGTGGTAAGGAATACCCCGCTGTTGGCAAGGCCGAGACAGGCACCGCAGAAACTGCGGGCATCTGGAAAGGGGCTTGGACTAGCCCAGCCACCCCCAAAACATTCCCCACAGGGTAGGAAACACCCCCCACCCCGGGGCCCTGGGTGGTAGTTGTCGTCGCCGGGTGGGGCGTCAGCGGCTGTACCGCCGCACCACCCACGCGAGGCCAAGGCCATTGGAAAGCCCCCCCCAACGTGGCCACGTGTGTAGGTGCACTAGTTTGTACCGCATACTCACATGCTGCATCCCCGCGGGCCGCCCCCACCGGGGGTTCCGGCCCACTGGGGGCGTCGGAGCTCACGACCGCCGTAGAGCTCGTCGCTGGGGCCTGACCCGCACTGGCCTGTTGGATGGGGAGCTGCGAGGCAGTGGCCGAAGTCGCGCCACGCGCCTCAAGCTGCTCGACCCGTCCCGTCGCCTGCCGCTGCCCAGCAGACGACGCGTCAAAATGAACCCCAAAGGGAGCCCCAGCGTGGCTGGCCCGAGCCAGGGAAGCCTCAAGGGTCGCAACGCGGGCCAGTAAGGCCTCCACACTGACGTGGGGCCAAGGGCCAGCCAGCCCGCCTGCTACAGGCGTGGGTACAGGTCCTTGTACCCTGGGGCCCGAATAGGGCCATGACCCCACACCCAGGCCCGGTAGGGCCGATGTAGGCACCTGCCAGGGAAGGGGACCACATCACCCCCCAAGGCTGGAAGGCCCCGGAGTGAGCTGCGCCCCCATAGAGGAAGGCCCAGTAGAATGGGAAGCACCAGGAGCGGTGTCCACCGCTTGCGGGCTGCGGGCCGCAGCCCTTGCTGGACCCATGCTTGGGTCCCCAGCCTCCGGCCAAGGGGGAATAGACCCCATCCCACCGGTCCCGGTGGGTGCAGGCAAAGGCGGCTGCTGGGGAGGCGCAGCCGCGGTCCTCCGACCCGGATTGCGCCTCCGAACCGCGCGAACCGCGCGAGCCGCGCTCGCGGCCGCCTCCTTCGTCGAAGGCATCTCAGTCCAACCTATGGGAAGCCGAAAGAAGAAAATCAGCAGCCAAAAGGCTTCCCAGTCAAGGCAAAAGCGACGGAGGTAAGAGGGAAAAACTTCTCCGCTCCGTCGCTTCGCAAAATGGCAGCTCGGCTGCCTCGTGGCCACCCCTTTTATAAGGGAGCTGGCCACGCCCCTAACTACCCGGATGCCTTCGTCCGGTGGGGGGGGGCCCACAAAGAGCGCGGCGGCCATTTTGGCGCCGCGCTTGCATTATCTTGGTTTTCTTGAGATTGAGTCTCAAGCCAGCTTTTGCACTCTCCTTCAACCCAAGCAAGAGATTCTTTAGGTCTTCCTCACTTTTTGCCATTAGGGTGGTATCGACTGAATATCTCAAATTGTTGATGTTTCTCCCAGCAATTTTAATCCCATATTGTGATTCCTCCATCCCTGCATTGCACATTATATGCCAGCTAAAAGTGAGTAAATTATTGCTTTAGATTACTATAAGGTTTAAGAAATTAGAGCAGGTTTTAAAATTCAGAAAATATCATAGACATGAAATTTTAAAATGCTTGATTTTTTTCTCCTCTTTTATTTGTAGGAACGTGAAAGGATTGCAAAGGTTTTGCAGCAGTATAAAAAGAAAAAGAATGTGAGTGCCAGATCTGTTTATTAATGTAGTACAGCTAATATGCAAGTGTATTACAGAGCTATTAGAAAAACAATGTTTGGATTTGTTATTCCAGTTGCATCTATTTTCTGTAATTAAAGATATATTTCTCCTGTCCCATGGTTCCCACAATTTCTACACAGTGAAAAGAGCCATGTGATGGAAGTAGGACCTGCTTATTTTCTGAAATAATTGGCCTCCTGTTACTTCAGCAGTCTTCCATGGACATAGTTGCCCAAACAGAATTGCAGCCAATATTATATAGTGATTTGGAGACACACAGCTTTCAGTAGCATTACTTGTGTTACTTTGCATTACATATGTAGAGCCACACCACAGATTGATTTTTTTCCTTTTAAAAATATCTGTTAAGACATTTGTATTCTTTCAGAACAATAATATATATTTTTTAATTTTATTGTTCACTCATCTTGTGTTCAGCATTTCTAAAATACTAATTTAATATATTTAGATAAATTTGTGGTTTCCGCTATCCCAAATCTTTAGGGCAAATTACAAAAGAAATAAAAGAATCAGATTTAAATAAAATAATCATCTGAAATGCTAACCCTTTTTCTCTTCCCGGTATGTCCAACCTCATAAATGATAGCTAACCCAAACCCCTGCACTAAGTTTAAGCTGTGGGAAAGGAACCCCTTCTCCTGGATTCTCCCTGTCATGAACCCAAGCAGCCAGTGTTCCTAATACAGTCGGGCAACTAAGAGCTTTTTTTTATCATGTCAGAAGCACACAAAGGTGCTTTCTAGGTTGCAAGGATTTTTGCTGGAGGAACTCCACTCAGGGGACACCCGAATGAAGCTCCTTTCGTGACCCCAAGATTTTTTCCCACCGAAGTGGTCCCTATTTATCTACTTGCAATTTGATCTTTGATTTTACATGTTTTGCTCATGCTGCTCCTCATCATTTTAAATCACCTTTCATACCATTTGCACTTGTAATCCTTCTTTTAAACAATGATTTTACTGTTAAGAATGAATTACAGATATTAATTCACCAGAATTACTCAATAAGTTCAAGTCTATAATGTACATATGACACAAGTCAACAATTGTGCACATTTTATTCTCTCAAATTCTGTACTGCTGAATGTTCATAAGTTGTTCAGTTTCTAGATAAAGTAGTTAATAGACATGGAAGCCGTAATTCTTAATATTGTGCTGTGTAAGCTATGGCCAGCTACGGTTGTGTAGGTTATGGTCAGCTATGTGAACATTTTGTTAATTCTTCTCTTTGTCTCAATTTTTAATGCCAATAATAATAATAATAAGAGAGGATTCCCTTGAGAAAGCCTTGATGCTGGGAAAAGTAGGGGGCAAAAGAAGAAGGGGCAGCCAAAAATGAGATGGCTAGATGGTATTGTAGACGCAATGGGCACAGAGCTGGGCGGGCTGAGGAGGATGGTGGAGGAGAGAGGTGCCTGGGGGGCAATGGCCCATGAGGTCGCAAAAGGTCAGAATCGACTGTGCGACTGAACAACAACAACAACACTTGCAATTTCTTGCTTTTGAATTGCTAGGTTGGCAGGAACTGGGACAGAGACAGGTGCTCATTCCGTTGTGCAGTCCTCGGGTCTTGAACTGCCAACTTGCTGACCTTCCAGCTAACAAGGCGAGCTTCTTAACCACTGAGCCACCACAGTCCCAACTAAGGGCTGACTTTACACTGCCTTTATAAGGGAAAATGTAAGAATGCTTCTGGTGAAACAAGCAGCCTTGTTTACTTTGGGGACACTATAGAAACTATTTGTTTATGACCATTGGTTTATGTGGGTATAATGTCTTTTGATTGTAATCTATAAAATAATAGAGTTTATAAACAAAAAACCAAAGGAATAAAAAAAGGTTCAATTAACAGGTAAAAGCAAAATAACAAAACATTTCATTAGTTTCTTCAGTATATAACATAAGCCTTTACTTTTCTTCTTTATAATTTTAGTCACTTCCTTTTTTTATATGTAGAAAGACATACTAGTTTGGCACAAATACTATCAATACTACATTTTTATTCCCAACCTTTTCCCAAAAGAGATTGCACAGATTTTATCTCACAACGCTGACTAACCTAGAGTGCTTAACTTCATCACAATCTTTTTTAACCTTTCTGCATCCACTCTTTATGTACAAATAGAACATCACCAGCCAGGAACCATACAAACCACTCATCTCATGACAGCATTCATAAACATTCCTCTTCACTTCTCAGCTGGCCAAACTGTAACTCCTGTCAAACATCTCTCCATGCAAGTGTTCATCAATTCCAGTCACTTACCAAAAAAACCCAAAAAAAAAGACTTATACTTGAGTATATACGGTACCTTTACAAACCCTATACACAATATACATGCAGTGTAAATTTACCACAACAGCATGTTTATTATAAACTTTCTTCTTTTCTTGCTTAACCTATCTCTCTGCAAAGGCCTGCATAGAATAAAATTCACATACTTTATTGAATTTCAGGACCCTACATTTCTGGAGAAAAGAGAACGATGTGAATACCTGAAAAACAAACTTTCTCACATAAAACAACGAATTCAGGAATATGACAAAGTTATGAACTGGAATGCAAAGGACAGCTATAACCTTTAACCTCTGCGGTTTTTATTCATATTTTATATGTTTATTTATTGTCATCACTTTGTATACATTCTGCTGTAAAGTGAATACTCAAATCACTTTCAACTACCAGTTTTGAATTTATGAAATGTCTTTCACACTTAAATATAGCTTTTTAATGTACAATTTGTATTTTTGTTTATTATGAGCCTGTGTTATCACTGAGATAATTTAATTTGTATTTCTCTATTCTTCTTGTGCCTCAGAATATTTAATTTCTCTCATTGAATTACTCCTTGTAAATATGATTTGTCACGGACGCATGATTGTTATAATTACATTTATATGATAGCTTTCTTACATGGAAATCTCAGTCTAGGTAGTTTTCTGCAGTCCTCATACATACAGGGGTGCATTTTATTTATCTTTAAAATAATCAGAATTTGTTATTCTTTGCCCAACTTTTTTCTGTTGTTCTAATCTTTTGCATTAGTGAAGCCTCAATTTTGACAAATCATGAAATGTACCTCCTTAAATTTTTGAAAACTGACTTTATGATCTATCCTGATTTTTAACTAGAACATTTTAAGGCTATAGCAATGGACTTTTATGCTAATACTGCCTTCAAAATATATATATATATATATATATATATATATATATATATATATATATATATATATATATATATATATATATATATATATATATATATATATATATATATATATATATATATATATATATATATATATATATATACACACACACACACACACACACACACACACACACACACACACACACACACACACACACATACACACACACACACACACACACTGGAGCTGTTTTGTCACTTTTTCTTTTGTTTAGGTTTCTAATTATCAGATCATGTCATGAGACTTATTCTGAAACAATGGACTCAAACCAGTTGCTAATACTTAGAACAGAATGAATAGGTCTTGTTAATAATAATTCAACTCTTTTTTGTTTGACAACTCTATTCAATAGGACTGAACTATGTTTTTACATTGTATAAAATATAGCATAATGGAACAAATCATAATATTCTTCAGAGCTTGTGCTGCTATTTTAAAATCCTTTCTCAGATACAGTACCATATTTTCTTCTAAATTATGGGTTTTTTTTAAAAAAATTGATTTTATATACATTTTAAACTAGAGGTTATAGACATCATTCAGAACTGTCATGTCAAAGTCACTTAATATCATTTGATCTTTGTAAGTATCATACTTATTTTTCTAGTGTTGAAAACTTTTAAAAATAAAAATAAATTGAAAAATGTTTTGTGATATACATGAAGGTTTACCATTCTATTTTGTTTGCAATTAAGTTTTGCTTTGTAATTGTTGATTCTTGCCCTGATAAACCAGGAAGATTTAATGTAATGGGGTATTAAATTTTAGCACAATACACAGCAAATTCATTATTTTTATTTAATCTATAACTACAAGTAGAAGCTTTGTTTGGCCAGGTTATCTTGCTATATGATAATAGAGTATACCATACTGCCAGCGACTAATCACTGATCACCAAGAGGGATTAACCTGACAACCCTGAGGACTAATGGCCTTTGTTGGAGAAGTCCACAGGGAAGGATGATGGTCCCAAAGTGGATTAAATCCCACTTGAATCTGTACTGATTGAGTGCAGCAGCTTCATCAATACTGGCCGAGCTGATGAGGATTTTGTGTGCCAAAAGGGCTCAGGACCAGAAAGTGACTCACAGAACTGGATCAGTGGTACAGATACCATGCTGTGATGTGGAAGGCAAATGGATGACTACTGCATTATATTGTTTCCAGGGCAAGCTTCATGGCTGACCGCCATGATAATCACCAATATTCATAATCGGATATGGCACCTGATGAAGTTACCAAAATTTGGGGATAATGTGGGAAATCCTTTTTTGTCTCTCTTGATTTTTTTTGCCCAGTAATGTATGTAAGCTTCCTATCTCCAGTCCCTTCTGCTCTGCAATTGGAGGCCAATCTAAGTTATTTCAGTCATGGGCTACTCTGATCAGTTGGGGATAATTGGGTGCATCCCACGATGTGCCTTCAATTTTTCCTTATCAGACTTCAGTAGGCTGCAAAGGGGGAAAGAAAATCCTGTTGTGTGGACAGAAGTTTGCTCGTGTGATGCTGGAATCAATCCTGTATCTCAGGAGAACTGTTAGGCTGACAAAACTAATTTTAATTTGTCAAAATAATCTGTTTCCTCATCTCTTTTCTAATTAATATTGGATTTAATCTTTTGGATCATTTTTATAGTTGTCAATCTTTAATGCTGTCTAATTTGATAACTTGTATAGTGAACACAGACTTGCATGTCATTGATTCTCTATTCCTCTAAATGAGGGGTCAGCAAACATGGCTCTCCAGATGTTTTTGGACTTCAGTTCCCAGAAGCCCTGATCATCAGGTGCACTGACTTGGACTTCTGGTAATTGAAGTCCAAAAACATATGGAGAGCCAAGTTTGCTGACTCCTGCTCTAAACCAGGTTGTCAGAGAGGAAAAACGTAAGATTACTGCTATCTGCTACAGCTCCTGAGAGCAGAGTAGCTGCAGCAGTAGAAAAGTTTAGGAACTTGATGGTGGAACAACCTGTTAAGTTATTTATAGCAGCAGCACAGGCAGGTTTTAGGCAATTTTATGTTTGAATGCAAGTCTCCCAGTTCACCCCTTTTTAGCCCAGCTAATAAACACACTTGGACCAGATACTTGAGAGAAAGAAAAATATAATTTTCTCACAAAACGAGGTCAGAAGATACATGTGCTCAGAAGTCTTGATAAAGTATGTTTAGAAATAAATAAAAGTTTTCCAGCCATGTGGCCTGGAAGATGGAGGAGCTCAAAAAGGACATATTACCTCTTCCAAAGCAGAAAGCAAGAGAGAGAAAGCCTGAGCAAAACAAAGGCCTTAACACATGCAAATTGGGTTAGATGATCTCTGAGGCAGGAAAGAACCTTTCTAATTATAATTATAGGCAAACAATGCAAAACAACTTCCTTTAGATCAAACTAGTCTTTCCTGCTTTCCTATCTCTGGTCACTGCATGCTGGGATTGCACTAGAATACTCAATACAACCCTTACCCACACTCCTAATTTAATTCAAGAGAGAAAAAACATAAATAGCAGGTTCCATCTGACTGTTTTGATATACTGTATATTAAACAGACATTATTAGTGGAATGAATTATCTTTCATTTTTAGTCCTCTACCCTTCTATTTTCTTCAGAGATTTGGAAGACATTTTGAACAGATTTTGGAGAATACCATTTGTTGGGAGGGGAGAGGAAAAGACATGTTCTGCAAGTAGCAGTCTGCTGATGCTGAAAGTAACTCTAAAGTATGAGTATAATACATTAATATAGAAACTATAGAAAACCAATTTTGAGCAAGAACCTCCATACTATAGGTCAGTGTAGGTGAACCTATGGCATGCGTGCCAGCGGTGACATGCACAGCCTTTTCTGTTGGCACGTGCATCATCGTAGGCAAGCCCTGCCTTGTGCCACCAATGGCAGCGCCACTTCCCCACTCACCCCTCTTCCTCCAACAATGGGGAGGCAAGGGGGGAGACTGAAATCCCATCTGGGAGGAGGAGATGAGGTGAGGCATGCAGGTGTGTGTGTGTGTACCAGTGGGGGGGGGGGCGTATGGACCCACAAGGAGCATGCAAATCTATTGGGGGGGGGGTTATGGACCCACAGGGGGGCTTGCACATGTGCCCACATGACATCACCGAAGGCTCACCAGCAATAAAACATAGTTGCGTGGGCATGCACGGTGCCTACATGTTTGCTGCCTCCTCCTCCTGGGTCACTCAGTCTCTAAAAGGATCACCATCACTGCTCTAGGTTGATAACTATGTATTTTAATTAACCTTATGTGCTGTCCATTGCCTTGGTATTTCTGTTTAGAGGAGTCAATACAACAACAAATTGGTAATATTGATAAAAACAACCTTGATTTTTTGAAGAAAAAAACTTCACAAATAAGGAAATGTTAACTTTTATTCAATTCTTCAAAAACCCTCTGGTTTATGAATATAGGATGCTCTAATACTGGTTAATTCTACATGAGGGAAATTGTATTGTAATTTGTGTGTGGTGTACATTTGTTTAAACTTTTCCTTTTAAAAGCCAGGAAATTTCTGTAAATTATTTAAAATCCCTCTGGTTTATTAATGTGGGATGTTGTCCTTCTGAATCCATGATTCAAAATGCCAGGAAATCCTGCACAATATTGTTCCTACATTGCCAGCAGGAATAAGGATGTCAAGCTTATTCTACCCACCAGGAGGGCGGGATATAAATGCGCATCATCATCATCATCAAAGTTTTATAAAGCAAAGGGCAGCTTTATCATTGACCATACCAATGGAAGCAGTAAAGATGGTCTACACTACAGGATACCCTCTTGTCCTCATTACCGTTCACACATTTAAAAAAAACCATGACAATTGCTTTGTGTTTGAACAAAGAGTGGTTAACTGATGAAAAAGCAAGTATAGCTGGGATGTGGCTGTAGTAGTACCTCTGCACCAAAATATTTTGAAGGGTTTGGGGGGCTATCCTACCATTCATATATAATGAAAATATATACCTGAACAGAAAAGACAAACTTACACTTTTTTGTTTGAAGAATTGCCTTGTAGCATGTTTATTTGTTCTGCTGCACAATAACATAGCTGCACTCCTGTGCAGGCATAATCCATATTTTATGAAGCTGGAACAGTTTATGTCTATGTTGTACATTTCAATTCAGTTTTAGTCCAGAAAATATTGTGTACTTTTACTAGATCTTGTTTTCTCCAGAATAGGTGGCATCTTTCTCTCTTGAAGTCCCCAGAGGTACCCTAGAACAGTGGTGGCGAACCTATAGCATGCGTACCAGAAGGGGCACTCTGAGCCCTCTCAGTGGGCACACACGCCATCACCCCAGCACAGAGTTTGCCCCTCCCTTCTGCCCAGCAGCCCAATGGGAGCACTTCCTCCCTCCCCTCAGCACAGAATTTGCTCTGCCATGCTGGCACTTTGCGGTAAATAAGTGGGGTTTGGGTTGCGGTTTGGGCACTTGGTCTCTAAAAGGTTCACCATCACTGCCCTAGAACATGTTCAGGAGAGTGCTTTTCCTTACACTGTGAGCTCACACAGAGCTGCCATGGGAGAAGAAGGAAGAAACCAGTCCTACAGAAACTCTGCCAGCATTGGATGTGAAAGCACATTTTTGGTTACAGAAATATTCTAGTTAATAATAATTTCATGTCAGAAATTTTCCTGGGTTGAAAGGATTTTTGTGGAAGAAACTCCACTCAGGGAACGCCCAAATGAAGCTCCTTTCATGCCCCCAAAAGCTGGGACAGAGACGGGTGCTTGCTCAATCTGTCCTGCAGTACCTGGGTCTCGAACTGCCAATTTGCCAGCCTTCCAGGTAACAAGGCGAGCTTCTTAACCACTGAGCCACCAATATACCAGTTGAACTTGGCCTTAGAACTGGTATGGCTGAACTTTACACCATTGTCCTACAAATATGTTTAATAATTGAGCACACAATGTGTGTCATCTGAGTCACAGCACCCATCAGGCAAGATGCTTGAGATAGGTTTGTCTCATTGTGCTGTTAATTAGTTGCAGTTGCATTGTAATCATATCTACAGGTGTTAGGAATTTAGATTTATGCTGATAAAACTGGCTCAGTTGCATGACTAGAATGCTGTGCATATGGGTAAAATGCCAATGATGCTTACTTAGAAAACTGAGATTCATTAAGAAAAGTTTCCCCTCAGCACTTCAGTATATTAGTGTTGGATCGGGGCCGCGGGGCGGCCGTGAGGTCCCGGAGGAGACTGGTCAAGTAACGACACGAGACAAGATGGAGCGAAAACCAGTGGTTTATTGAGGGAAAATCATCATCATATATAGGAATTCAAGGCAGCGTGTGATAGAATCGTCATCTGACAGAAAATCACATCACCCATTTACCCGGGTTAATTGGGAATCTCTCTTGGGGAAGTTAATTAACTAAGGCAAATACTGACAGGGGAAATCCATTGTTCATGGCTTGCACAAGAGTAAACATGGCCACTATTTGCGCTAGGGCTTAGGCTAATCTGCAAGTGCGGAGTTACCTAATTCCTAACTCGAGTTAGATATTCAACTTCCTCCTGCCGAACTGCCTGCCAGGTCAGATATGGGTGAATCAATCTTATGACTATTAATCCGCTCCCCAATTTCTGTTCCAGCAGAGGCCAGTGACCAGGAGCCTTCTCGACTGGTGTAGCCTCTGTCAGGGACAGTTATGCCAATTATGCTTGCGGATCCCGCACTCCCCCTTTACTTGTTGTGGACCTGACAGACGGCCCTGCGTAGGAGGGGCATCAGCTCGTGTGGGGGGATGACGTTTCGGGGTTCTTTCCATGGGGGACATCTCGACAGCAGTGAGGGAATACATTTCACGAAACAACACACTGTTGTGCCCAGTATTACCACCCCCACAATCACCTTGAGTGTCGTCTGAAGCCAACCCCATGGGAACCACGACCACAACGAATCCCACCACCCCCATGAAGCATCCTCCTTGATGTTCTTGACCAGGGTGTGGAGGTCCGTGAGCTGGCTCTGTACTTTGTGTGTGTTGTCTGTGAGATTAAAGCAACACATGCCGTGGACAGACTCGCAACCCAAATGATGTAGCAACAGAAGGTAATCGATAGCTGCTCGATTGTCTAGTATGGCATGGCGAAGTTCTGCCTGCTCCTGGTCGCCGAGGAGGTGTGGTTAATGGCTTTTGCTAGCCCGCAAGCCAATTGACCAATTCTCCGAGCGTTGCCAACGGCTAAGCCTGGCACGCCAAGCCAAGTATGCTGACTGCCAACGAGACGTACTCAGCTTGACTCAGAACCCTAATGTTACTATCACATGAGCTGTCTAGCTGGGTGGCGCGAGCGCGCCGTATGGGTGAGGAAACATTCGTGCTTGGAAGAATCATATCCCTAGTGGGGAGCAACAATGTTAAGCGACTGATACAACATGTGGAAACTGATACATTAGCGGGAATGTAATTCCAAGTGTACTGATTGCATGTAAAGAACCAACCTGAAGGCAGGGTAACATGAGCATACATTGAACCAATTGTCTCTGGGTTATCACAAGTCCAATTGCCACTGCCGGTGTCGAGGCAGCGACGCTGAGTCTGGCCGACCGCGGAGCAGCCGGTCATTCGGGCGCAAGTAGCGTTCGGCCTGACCGCCACTCAAGGGGTGTAGAGAGTGGCTGCGTCAGCCGGCAAAGTCATGGTTAACTGGGCTCCCCAGTTGAGAAACCCATTGGGTAAAGCGGGCCGAAAATCCGCTTCACCAGCCAGTCGCCGTTCCTGGTGTGCGCCTCCGGAGTATGGCACACCGGGATGAGACAGGTGCTCAAGATTGAGGCAGAACCGGTGTTCTGCTTTAGGCAAAAATCGGACTGGTTGACGAGAGTCGCCAACCTTTCCCATAGGTTGTAGTGCATCCGGGCAGAGAGGTCTCCACCTGGCATCAGGTCGCTGGCCTTCAGCGAAGCTGCCTGAACGCTTCCCCCCGCAAGTAGGGAGAGGGTCAGGATGATGGTGACCACCACGGTGTTGGCGGTAATCAGGGTCTTGACCATCCCCCAGGTGACCTTCGGCGCTGTCATCTGCTGTCGCCGCTTCCTCCGCCGGGTCCCCTCGGTCAGGGTGAGGTCCTCCATCTCCGGGATCGGACTCGGGTCGGTCTGGGTCCACGCCATGTGGCTTCAAGTGGGGCTTGACGGACCGGGCTGGAATCCAGATGACACCTGTAGGAGACATAACTGCAGCATACCCTCTTCCCCAGGTTACGAGTGGCGCCGGGCCCCTCCAAGAAGGATCCGGTGGCACTCGGTAACGCACCATCGGCCGCGGGAGAGCCTCCGAGCGGCGGAAGTGCTTCTCCTGTGGCGTGCAATCCGAAAAAACATTAAGGTGATTGTACGTGAACAACACCTTGTTCAGACAATACTGTGCCTGACCCTGAGACTTGGGGAGGGCTGGTTGCTCCCCCCTTTCTGTTTGTTTGTCAATGTAGGACTTGAGTGTCCGATTGACTCGTTCCACAATCGCTTGCCCCTGCGGATTGTACGGAATGCCAAAGGTATGTTTGATATCCCAGGTGGCCATGAAGTTGGCCAGCTGCCTGGAGCTGCAGACCGGGCCGTTATCGGTTTTCACGTGCCGTGGTTTGCCCATCGCTGCGAAGCAGGAAAGGAGATGCTGCTCCGCGTGGGAAGCTGTCTCCCCTTTTTGTGCCGTTGCCCAAACGAATTGTGAAAAAGTATCAATGCAAACGTGCATGTACTGCCATCTGCCAAATTGCGGGACATGTGTGAAGTCCATTTGCCACACCTGGTTAGCCTCTGTCCCTCGTGGGTTGACCCCCCACGAGGGCCCCCCCGGCGCCCCTGCACAATGCTGACAAGAGCGAACTATGCCTTGGGCTTGAGAGAGTGGCAGGTTAAACTGTCTGGCGAGCGCTTTGGCATTCTGATGAAAGAATGCATGACTCTGAATTGGAGTTGTGAATACACCCAAAACTGACCGTTGCTGAATTTCCTTTGCGGCCGCATCCGCTCTGCTATTGCCCGCGGAAATCGGACCAGGTAGGTCCTGGTGACTTCGGATGTGGGCGATATAGAGCGCTTCTGTGCGGTTCCGCAAGTGAAATTGAGCTGTGAGGAACAAACTCAGCAAATTTTTGTCTATCGCGGGAGTGATGTATGCTCCCGGTAGACTGTGAAGCAAATTCCTAACGTATTGACTGTCAGTAATAATGTTGAGGCGTTCTTTGGCGAAGGTGCGCAGGACAAGGTTCACTGCTGCCAACTCTGCCCGCTGCGCGGACTTCTGTGGAAGAGTTAGAAGCGTGCGCCAAGCCTGGCCCTCCTGCCAAGTTAAGACACCATATGTGCGACCCCCATCCGTGAAAACTGTTCTGGCCCCCTGAAGTGGAACCAGCGATATTAATTCATACAAGCTGACTGTCTGCATTTGAAGCGAGACGAGTCTGGGGTCCTTTGGCAAGTGGTATGCCAAGCATCCGGTGAATCTTTCCAAGGCAATTGGAAGCGAGTCACCGAGCTGCATCAGCTGCTGAACTTGCTCTTTGGTGAACGGGATCACGATTTTTGCTAAGTCGTGCCCTGAAATGTCCCTTGCTCTCAGCCTTCCGCGGTAGACCACCGCGGAGACCAACTCTTGGGGGGGAAAGATGTTTCGGGAAGAGGTGTTCGGTAAATACACCCATTCCACGATACTCGCTCCTCGCTCGGAGTCCACTCCTAGGGCTCCGGTGAACATGGATCCGGCCCGAACGATGTACAAGTTCAGGATCGGGGCATATGGCCCCTGAGCAATCCTGTCCACCCACCTTTGACTGAGAATTTGGTTAACCTTCTCGAGAGTCAAGCGTGCCTCTCGAGGAATTTGTATCCCTAACGTTAGCAGCGAGAAGAGCGGCTTTAAAAGATCCGTATCCAATCTGAAATACGGTCTGGCCCAATTAACGTTACCTAAAACCTGCTGCAACTCTACCAAGGTGATCTGGGGCAAAACTGGTGCTGCGAAAGAACGGAGAAGCCGGTGACCCAAGTATGAGAATGGCTCGGTTCTCTGCACTTTCTCTGGGGCAATGAGTAACCCTTTCTCCCCCAGGGTGGCCTGGAGGTCTTTAAACATTTCACTGCCGAGTTGCGGCGCTGCGACCAAGATGTCGTCCATGAAATGACACACTAAAGCTGTGGGGTGAAGGTTTCGAAACTTTGCCAGTGCGTTGTGAACATAAATTTGGCACAGGGTGGGCGAATTGAGCATCCCCTGTGGCAAATACTTCTGCGTGGGCTCGCTGTGGTTCACAACCAGCACCGTAAAGGCGAACCTTTCCCGATCCCTTGGATCTAGGGGAATGGTATAAAAACAATCCTTAAGGTCTACGACCAGGATCTCCCAACCCTCGGGGATCATATTTGGTTTTGGAATGCCGCACTGAAGCCGACCCATTGGCTGAATATATTTATTGATCTCTCTGAGATCGTGGAGGAGTCGCCACTTCCCCAACTTTTTCTTTATGACAAAAATGGGCGAATTCCAAGGACTGGTGGACTGCTCTATATGTCCTGCGTCTAGCTGTTCCTTAACCAGTTGCTTTAGGGCGACTAATTTCTCCCTCACTACCGGCCATTGCTCCACCCAGACTGGCGTGTTGGTAAGCCATTTAAGTGGCAGAGCCATTACCCGAACGTAAGAGTGGCACGGTATTGCTGCAAAATGTCTCGCCCCCAGAGGTTGACATGCACGTCCAGAATGTGCAGCCGAATGACCGCTGTGCCGTCAGCCCTAGGGATCGTGACTTCCACCCACTCCCGGCTCCTAAACGCTTCTTGGATGCCGCCTACCCCACACACATCGGAGACCGGCTCAATGGCCCACTCCTGCAGCCACTGACTTTGGCTGACCACGCTGATGTCAGCTCCGGTATCTAGCAGCCCTGAGAACGATTTTTTATTCAAAAATACCTCAATAACTGGCCGCCGTTTCCATTCTATGTTGGTCTCCACTGTCGCTAAGACCTGGTATCCTTGCACTGCCTCACTTGCGCTCGAGCGGTCTTCTGACCCGGACTCTGAGCTGTCCCTGAGCCTTCCCTGGCTATCTGCTGACGAGTTACAAGGAACCATAATCAGTTGCGCTAGCGTGTCTCCCTTGTGAATGGTCTGGGGTAGGTGCGTCCAGAGTTGAACTTGGAGAACACCTGAAAAATTGGAGCCAATGACTCCCGGAATTACAAGAATTCCACGTGCTCCTGCGACACTACGAGGCAAAACTAAGCCTATGAAGCCTTTGGGCAGGGGTCCCATGTACTGGGAATCCACCAGATAGACTGTGCCTGGCAAGTCGCATGTGACGTCTGCCTGGCAAGTCAATTCTAGCCCTGTACTACCCTTGGGGCTGGCCTGCGCCTTCGCAATGTCTGGAATGTGATTGGAATCTAATCCAGCTCTGGCTCGCCCAGAGCGAGGGAAGCCTCTGTTTGGACCGGGGTCAGAGACGTGCCCGCGTTCCGGTTTCCCGAATTCGGACAGAATTTGGACCAATGGAAGCCTTTGTTACACTTCGGACATGGGGTGGTTGGAGCCTTGGAACAGTCGGAATGTTGTCCACCGCCCTTGGATCAGCACTCCCTAACGAAGTGGCCGACCTTGCCACAATTGTGACATGCCCCTAGATTTTTGTTTTTGGGTTTCCTTCCCGCTTGCACCGCCGCTGCCAGCAGACCCATTTTGTAGGAGTCCGTGCCAACGTCGGCGCAAGCCCTAATCATGTCCGTGAGAGTCAAGTCGGGACGATTGCCCAGTGACTGCAAGATCTTGGCTCCTTTAGGGAGTCATGTTATTTACCGCTGCCCAACACTCGGTGTTCAGTCGCTGGCTGTACGGTCTCCTCCATTACTTTAGCAGGATGTCCGGCCAGACATAATAACTAATAGTTTTAAAATAATAATTTTAAACATAACTAAAGTGAAAACTGTGTCGAACGCTCTTCCCCGGTAGCATGTTGGACACCTTCTAACCTGACAGATTCATCTCCCAGGATCAAATCTTTTAGTCCGGGTGGAAAACCTTGGTGCTCCAGCTGTTCTTGGACATCAATTCCCAGAAGCCCTGATCAGCAGGAGTGCTGACTTGGGCTTCTGGAAATTGAAGTCCAAGCACAGCTGGGACACCAAGGTTGACCACCCCTGGTTTAGCCTGTTTATACCATCCATGGGGTTTTCTTGGCAAGAATACTGGAGTGGGTTGCCAGTACTTTCCCCAGTGGATCGTGTTTTGTCTGAGTTCTCCAGTACGACCTGTCCATCTTGGGTATCTCTACACGGCATCTTCTGCATTTGTGTGCTTTGAATCACACTGTAAAGGAAAATAAATACACATTTTCTGTTCTGAAACTCATTTTCAGATGCTTATGATTGCTAAGTTGAACTATGAAAAATCACTTTAGGCATTAGGCAAGTGTAATTAAAATGAGATTAATTTATATTTAGATATGTTGAAAGGCATGGCTAAACTTTACTTGTGAGGTCATCAAGAGTTTAAAATGGAGAGAACAGACAAATGAATGGAAGAATGAAAGTGAATTGTTTCACAGTGATAAGAAGGAAAGACTAATCAAATGGAATTATGGGGAATGGCAGAAGTGATAAAATAGAAGGACCACATGGTGGCTTTTCTCAGTGATAATCATATTACGTACAGTATAATGTAAAAATGAAAATGTCTCTAGATTTATAAATATGCTTCATTCAGCAAAACTGATGCCTGGGACACATTAGACAACTCTATCTATGTTTAGAAGGAAAGCAGCTGTTTTAGCAAGATGTTGGCAGTGTACTGCACATAATGCTTTCTTGCAACATACGATGTGGATGTATTGAGTATTAGCTTCCTTGAAGGAGGCCGGGGAGGTACCAGGTTTAGGCCCTCCCCCGTGCCTTCCATACCCAGAGGGTGAGGAACCTTTTGGAAGAAACAAAGCTCAGGCAAGGAACAATGGATCTAGAACCATGATGGCGAACCTTGGCACTCCAACTGTTTTTGGACTACAACTCCCAGAAGCCCAAGACCTTGTGAATCCACATGAATGTGTTTACTGGGCACAGTAAACCATTCATGTTAATTCACAGGGACTTGGGCTTCTGGGAATTGAAGTCCAAGAACACCTGGAGTGCCAAGGTTCGCCATCACTGATTGCGGATTCCCCATGCCCATCTGGCATGGAACAGCCCTGCGGAGGCTGCTTAGGTGAGATCTATAAATGGTTATGCCTTTTCCTCAATAAACCACTGATCATATCCTCCTCCATACTGCCTCGTATCGTTCCTTGATCAGTCTCCTCCGGGACCTACGGCCCTCAGCGGCCCCGATTCCTACACCTGGTGACCCCGCGACGTGATCTACTCGTGAGTAAGAGCGGTCTTCCTCAGAGTAGCGATCACACGGTCCGGTTCTGCGCTTGAACCGTGTCCGAATCATCCCGGAGGACAGCGCGGCACTCCGTCCGGCAGCCAGCCGATCGGAGGGACGGCCTGCGGTGAGGCAGTCCAAAGAGGCATCCTACAGCTTGCTCCCGGCTTTCGCGGCGGCTTGCGCCAAAGGGAAAACGCGCGTTCCGCTCAGGGCAGCTGTGAGCCCCTGACAGCGCAGTGGCCACCGAGGGCCCGTGGCCGCAGTCCACGCTCCGAGCTCTACCCAGAAAGCGACGTCGCCAGAACCTATTGCCTGCCAAAAGACGCGTCGGCTCATCCCGAGGAGGAATCTTCCGAGGAGCCAAGAGAGTGGGCCATTGAGCCGGTCTCAGATGTGTGGGGGGTAGGCGGCGTCCAGGAAGCGTTTAAGAGCCGAGAGTGGGTGGAAGTCACAATCCCAAGGGCTGACGGCACGGCGGTAATTCGGCCGCACATTCTTGACGTGCACATCAACCTTTGGGGGCGAGACATCTTGCAGCAGTACGGTGCTACGCTTACCTTTGGGTAATGGCGTTGCCACTTAAATGGCTCACCGACACTCCGGTTTGGGTAGAACAATGGCCGGTAGTGGGGGAGAAATTAGTTGCTCTCAAGCAGCTAGTTAAGGAACAGCTAGACGCAGGACATATAGAACGGTCCACAAGCCCCTGGAATTCGCCAATTTTTGTTATTAAAAAGAAGTCGGGGAAGTGGCGACTCCTCCACGATCTCAGAGAGATCAATAAATGCATACAGCCAATGGGTCCGCTCCAATGCGGCATCCCCAATCCGAACATGATTCCCAAGGGGTGGGAGATTCTAGTCGTAGATCTCAAGGATTGCTTTTATACAATCCCCTTAGATCCCCGGGACCGGGAAAGGTTCGCCTTTACGGTGCCGGTTGTGAACCACGGCGAGCCCACGCAGCGTTACGCGTGGAAATTTTTGCCACAGGGCATGCTCAATTCGCCCACCCTGTGCCAAATTTATGTTCACAACGCACTGGCAAAGTTCCGAAGCCTTTACCCTAAAGCTATAGTTTGCCATTTTATGGACGACATCTTGGTCGCGATGCCACAGCTTGGCAGCGAAATGTTTTCAGACCTCCAGGCCAGCCTGGGGGACAAAGGCTTACTCATAGCCCCGGAGAAAGTGCAGAGAACCGAGCCCTTCTCCTACTTGGGCCATCGGCTTCTCCGCTCTTTCGCAGCACCAGTTTTGCCCAGGATCAATTTACAGGACTCAGTCACCCTTGTAGAGTTGCAGCAAGTTTTGGGTAACATCAATTGGGCCAGACCGTATTTCCGATTGGATACGGATCTTCTAAAACCGCTCTTCTCGCTGCTAACCTTAGGTAAGCAGCCGGCAGACCGGATAAAGATTCCTCGAGACGCACGCTTGGCACTCGAGAAAGTTAACCAAGTTCTCAGCCAGAGGTGGGTAGATAGGATCTCCCCAGGGCCATATGCTCTGATCTTGAATTTGTACATCGTACGGTCAGGATCCATGTTTACAGGAGCGCTTGGCGTAGATGCCGAGAAAGGGGCGAGTATCGTGGAGTAGGTGTACCTTCCGAACACCTCTTCACGAAACATCGTTCCTCCCCAAGAATTGGTCTCCGCGGTGGTTTACCGCGGAAGGCTGAGAGCTAGGGACATTTCAGGGCATGATTTGGCCAAAATCGTAGTTCCATTCACCAAGGAACAAGTCCAGCAATTAATGCAGCTCGGTGACTCGCTTCCCATAGCCCTGGAAGGATTCACCGGGAGCTTGGCATACCACTTGCCAAAGGACCCCAGACTTGTCTCACTTCAGACGCAGACAGTTAGCTTGTTCGAATTGCTCTCGCTGGTTCCACTCCAGGGAGCCAGGACAGTTTTTACTGACGGTGGTCAGACATACGGTGTCTTGACCTGGCAGGAGGGCCAAGCTTGGCGCACGCTGCTAACTCTTCCACAAAAGTCCGCGCAGCGGGCAGAGTTGGCAGCGGTGAACCTTGCCTTGCGCACCTTCGCCAAAGAACGTTTAAACATCATCACTGACAGCATGTATGTTAGGAACTTGCTTCACAGTTTACTGGGAGCATACATCACTCCCGCGATAGACAAGAATTTGCTTAGCCTGTTTCTCACTGCTCAATTTCACTTGCGGTACCGCACGGAGCCGCTCTATATTGCCCACATCTGAAGTCATCAAGACCTACCGGGTCCGATTTCCGCGGGCAATAGCAGAGCGGATGCGGCGGCAAAGGAAATTCAGCAACGTTCAGTTTTGGGTGTTTTTACTACTCCGATTCAGAGCCATGCCTTTTTTCACCAAAATGCCAAAGCACTTGCCAGACAGTTCAATTTGCCACTCTCTCAAGCCCAAGGCATAGTTCGCTCTCGCCAGCATTGTGCAGGGGCACCGGGGGGGGGGCCTCGTGGGGGGTCAACCCACGAGGGACAGAGGCCAATCAGGTGTGGCAAATGGACGTCACGCATGTTCCGCAGTTTGGCAGATGGCAGTACATGCATGTCTGCATCGACACCTTTTCTCAGTTCGTTTGGGCGACGGCGCAGAAGGGGGAGGCTGCCTCCCACGTGGAGCAGCACCTCCTTTCCTGCATTGCGGCGATGGGCAAGCCGCGGCACGTGAAAACGGATAACGCCCCGTCCTACAGCTCTAGGCAGTTGGCCGCCTTCATGGCCACCTGGGACATCAAACACACATTTGGCATTCCCTACGATCCGCAAGGGCAGGCGATTGTAGAGCAGGTCAATCGGATGCTCAAGTCCTATATTGACAAACAAACAGAAAAGGGGGAGCCACCAGCCCTCCCCAAATCACAGGGAGAAGCACAGTTCTGTCTGAATAAGGTATTGTTCACATACAACCACCTCAATGTCTTTTCGGACTGTACGACGCAGGAGAGGCACTTCCGCCGCTCGGAAGCCCTCCCGCGACCTATGGTCCGGTACCGAGTGCCACCAGACCCTTCGTGGAGGGGCCCGGTGCCGCTCATAACCTGGGGAAGAGGGTATGCTGCAGTTATGTCTCCTACAGGTGTCGTTTGGATCCCAGCTCGGTGCGTCAAGCCGCATTTGGAACCACATGGCGTGGACCCAGACCGACCCGAGTCCGATCCCGGAGATGCAGGATCTCGCCCTGACCGAGGGGACCCGCCGGGAGAGACAGCGGTCGCAGACGACAGCACCGAAGATCACCTGGGGGATGGTCAAGGCCCTCTGCCATGATGCCCAGGACGCCATCCAGCGCGAGGGGGAGGAGCTGACTCCAGAAAGCTTTGCGGTTGCGATTTTCGCCCAAATTCACGCCAACTCCATGGCAGTCACCATCATCCTGGCCCTCTCCCTGCTTTTGGGGGGAGGCGCTCAGGCCGCCTCACTGGAGGCCAGCGATCTAATGCCAGGCGGAGACCTCTCTGCCCGGATGCAGTACAACATTTGGGAAAGGTTGGCTACCCTTGTCAACCAGTCCGATTTTTGCCTCAGGCAGGACGTCGGCTCTGCCTCGATCCTCAGCACCTGCCTTGTCCCGGTGTGCCACTCTCCAGGCGCGCACCCCCGGGACGGGGACTGGCTGGTGAGGCGACTCTTCAGCCCATACATCCCATCGGCTTCCTCGGAATATGCCCGTTGGGAGATGCGGCTAACCATGACTTTACCGGCTGATGCGGCCACTCTCCACACTCCTCGAGTGGCGGTCAGCCCGAACTCTACCTGCGGCCGGATACACGGTTGCTCCGGACCCGGCCGAGCCCGGCGCCGCTGCCTCGATGTGGGCAGCGGCAATTGGACTTGCAATGACCCAGTGCCACTTGGTTCGAAGTACGCACATATCACCTTGCCATCTGGATGGTTCTTTACGTGTAACCAGTATACGTTTAACTACATTCCGGCTAATATTACAGACTCTATATGTTGTATCAGTCGTTTAACACTGTTGCTCCCCACTAAGGATATGATTGCCCCATGCACTAATATCCCCAATGTTTCCAATGGCTCCAAGGTTCCCTCACTCATACGGCACACTCGCACCACCCTGTTGGACAGCTCATGTGAAAGCAGCTTTAGGGTAATGAGACCTGCCGAATACCTCTCTTTGGCAGTCAGCATCGTTGGCGTGCCAGGCTTAGCCGTCGGCAACGCAAAGAGGATCGGTCGCTTGGCCTGCGGTTTAGCAAAGGCCATTAACCACACCTCCTCAGCGATAGCGCTCCTTAATCAAGAGCAGGCAGAGCTTCGCCATGCCATTCTCGATAATCGAGCGGCTATCGACTACCTCCTACTGTTGCACCACCTGGGCTGTGAGTCCTTTCACGGAATGTGCTGCTTCAACCTTACTGACAACTCCCGGAAAATTCAAAGCCAGATCACAGATCTCCACACCATAGTCGCAGGCATCACAGAGGGCTCTGCGTGGGGGGCTTGGTGGAGTTCTCTGTGGAAGTGGATGTGGTCGTGGATCCCATGGGGGTGGCTTCAGACGGTGCTTAAGGTAGTGGTGGGGGTAGTCATACTGGGCATAGCAATTTGCTGTCTCGCTCAATGCATTCCCTCACTGATCTCGAGGTGCCACCTCAGAAGGAAACCCCGTGACGTCACTCCCGACCAACAGCTGGTGCCGCTCCTGCGCAAAATCGCTGGTCAGGCTCTTAATATTAAAAAGTAAGGGGAGATGCGGATTCCCCATGCCCATCTGGCATGGAACAGCCCTGCGGAGGCTGCTTAGGTGAGAAGGCTCCTGGCGGTGGCTTCTGCGGGCAGCTAAATTAAGGGGGGTGAATAAATGATAGGATTTGATTCACCCAATTACATGACCTGACCGACGATTCTGCAAGGTAGGCAGATCGCTAACCCCAGTGACTGATTAGGTAAACACTCATCTCCTGGCCAAGGAAATCTCCGGTGCAAACAGTGAAGATGTTTACCCCCTGTCTAAACCCTAAACAATGGTCTCCCTCATCCCGTGTTTGTTTGGAATAATTAACTTCCCTTCGAGAGGTTTCCCAATTAACCTGAGTAAACAGGTGATGTGATTGACTCCCGGGTGATGGTTTTTTCTACCTGCCTTCTGATCTATAAATGGTTATGCCTTTTCCTCAATAAACCACTGATCATATCCTCCTCCATACTGCCTCGTATCGTTCCTTGATCAGTCTCCTCCGGGACCTATGGCCCTCAGCGGCCCCGATTCCTACAACTGATCTAGAAGGAAGAAGGGAGAGCCCAATGTATAAAAGAGTAAGAGGGAGCAGTAAGGGGAAGGACTGGTGACTGAAAGAGGATGAGAAGACAACAAAGGAGAAAGCAGGGTGGAAGTGCCAGATGGCCTCAACTTGAAGTATCTGGAAAAGCTTTACTTGGCCAAGAGCACAGGTACACAGAAGTGGCCAAACGGTGTGGCAATGTTCAAAGATAGGAAATCCGTTTGAGGCTTGAATATGTAGTAATATAATATAATGTTTTATTCTGGTAGTTAATATATTCAGTATCTTCCAGTAGAGCAATACAACAAGTCCAATACATTGTGAAAGTCAACCGGTATGCAGACTCTTTCAGGAGAATTTCCCTTCATCAGACAACTTGACTTGCTAACTTTCCAATATCTGAAAATATATACAATATATATATAAAAATTAATTCTGAACTGGAATATTGCTACTGAGCTAAGTATAAAAGAGAAACCCACCTGGATATATAACATTTAGTTTTCAAAGGGTATCTTGTTTTCATGTTGCATCCAAACCTCTTTTCGTTTATTCATTTTGGGCTGTGGATGTTACTGTCTCAAAATATTACTCCCCTTATAAATCCTGCTGATAGGAAACCAGGTGTGCATAATCTAGCATTCCCCTCCCATGCCTCCTAATTGACTAAATATATTTATACATTTTTATATTTTTATACATTTTATATTCCAGGGCTACAAATTGACATAATTGTGTAAAGGGGGACAAAAATATATATCTACAGAAGTACATTACACCACAATGCTTGAACTCTTAACAATCTCAGAATTGTATTAGCCAGGATAACGCTGGCCATGTAAGTAATTAGTAACAGCTGTGGGAAGAGGTCTCATGCTTGTGGAATCCCCACTGTTTTATAGTCTTTGTAAAAGCCCTGAGTAAACAGTTTGAAACATCAAAATAGAGGTGCCATTGGAGGATCTGCCCATTCTCAAATGCCATAAAGCCAAGAAATGCAAAAGCACAGGTACACAGAAGTGGCCAAACGGTGTGGCAATGTTCAAAGATAGGAAATCCGTTTGAGGCTTGAATATGTAGTAATATAATATAATGTTTTATTCTGGTAGTTAATATATTCAGTATCTTCCAGTAGAGCAATACAACAAGTCCAATACATTGTGAAAGTCAACCGGTATGCAGACTCTTTCAGGAGAATTTCCCTTCATCAGACAACTTGACTTGCTAACTTTCCAATATCTGAAAATATATACAATATATATATAAAAATTAATTCTGAACTGGAATATTGCTACTGAGCTAAGTATAAAAGAGAAACCCACCTGGATATATAACATTTAGTTTTCAAAGGGTATCTTGTTTTCATGTTGCATCCAAACCTCTTTTCGTTTATTCATTTTGGGCTGTGGATGTTACTGTCTCAAAATATTACTCCCCTTATAAATCCTGCTGATAGGAAACCAGGTGTGCATAATCTAGCATTCCCCTCCCATGCCTCCTAATTGACTAAATATATTTATACATATTTATATTTTTATACATTTTATATTCCAGGGCTACAAATTGACATAATTGTGTAAAGGGGGACAAAAATATATATCTACAGAAGTACATTACACCACAATGCTTGAACTCTTAACAATCTCAGAATTGTATTAGCCAGGATAACGCTGGCCATGTAAGTAATTAGTAACAGCTGTGGGAAGAGGTCTCATGCTTGTGGAATCCCCACTGTTTTATAGTCTTTGTAAAAGCCCTGAGTAAACAGTTTGAAACATCAAAATAGAGGTGCCATTGGAGGATCTGCCCATTCTCAAATGCCATAAAGCCAAGAAATGCAAAAGCACAGGTACACAGAAGTGGCCAAACGGTGTGGCAATGTTCAAAGATAGGAAATCCGTTTGAGGCTTGAATATGTAGTAATATAATATAATGTTTTATTCTGGTAGTTAATATATTCAGTATCTTCCAGTAGAGCAATACAACAAGTCCAATACATTGTGAAAGTCAACCGGTATGCAGACTCTTTCAGGAGAATTTCCCTTCATCAGACAACTTGACTTGCTAACTTTCCAATATCTGAAAATATATACAATATATATATAAAAATTAATTCTGAACTGGAATATTGCTACTGAGCTAAGTATAAAAGAGAAACCCACCTGGATATATAACATTTAGTTTTCAAAGGGTATCTTGTTTTCATGTTGCATCCAAACCTCTTTTCGTTTATTCATTTTGGGCTGTGGATGTTACTGTCTCAAAATATTACTCCCCTTATAAATCCTGCTGATAGGAAACCAGGTGTGCATAATCTAGCATTCCCCTCCCATGCCTCCTAATTGACTAAATATATTTATACATATTTATATTTTTATACATTTTATATTCCAGGGCTACAAATTGACATAATTGTGTAAAGGGGGACAAAAATATATATCTACAGAAGTACATTACACCACAATGCTTGAACTCTTAACAATCTCAGAATTGTATTAGCCAGGATAACGCTGGCCATGTAAGTAATTAGTAACAGCTGTGGGAAGAGGTCTCATGCTTGTGGAATCCCCACTGTTTTATAGTCTTTGTAAAAGCCCTGAGTAAACAGTTTGAAACATCAAAATAGAGGTGCCATTGGAGGATCTGCCCATTCTCAAATGCCATAAAGCCAAGAAATGCAAAAGCACAGGTACACAGAAGTGGCCAAACGGTGTGGCAATGTTCAAAGATAGGAAATCCGTTTGAGGCTTGAATATGTAGTAATATAATATAATGTTTTATTCTGGTAGTTAATATATTCAGTATCTTCCAGTAGAGCAATACAACAAGTCCAATACATTGTGAAAGTCAACCGGTATGCAGACTCTTTCAGGAGAATTTCCCTTCATCAGACAACTTGACTTGCTAACTTTCCAATATCTGAAAATATATACAATATATATATAAAAATTAATTCTGAACTGGAATATTGCTACTGAGCTAAGTATAAAAGAGAAACCCACCTGGATATATAACATTTAGTTTTCAAAGGGTATCTTGTTTTCATGTTGCATCCAAACCTCTTTTCGTTTATTCATTTTGGGCTGTGGATGTTACTGTCTCAAAATATTACTCCCCTTATAAATCCTGCTGATAGGAAACCAGGTGTGCATAATCTAGCATTCCCCTCCCATGCCTCCTAATTGACTAAATATATTTATACATTTTTATATTTTTATACATTTTATATTCCAGGGCTACAAATTGACATAATTGTGTAAAGGGGGACAAAAATATATATCTACAGAAGTACATTACACCACAATGCTTGAACTCTTAACAATCTCAGAATTGTATTAGCCAGGATAACGCTGGCCATGTAAGTAATTAGTAACAGCTGTGGGAAGAGGTCTCATGCTTGTGGAATCCCCACTGTTTTATAGTCTTTGTAAAAGCCCTGAGTAAACAGTTTGAAACATCAAAATAGAGGTGCCATTGGAGGATCTGCCCATTCTCAAATGCCATAAAGCCAAGAAATGCAAAAGCACAGGTACACAGAAGTGGCCAAACGGTGTGGCAATGTTCAAAGATAGGAAATCCGTTTGAGGCTTGAATATGTAGTAATATAATATAATGTTTTATTCTGGTAGTTAATATATTCAGTATCTTCCAGTAGAGCAATACAACAAGTCCAATACATTGTGAAAGTCAACCGGTATGCAGACTCTTTCAGGAGAATTTCCCTTCATCAGACAACTTGACTTGCTAACTTTCCAATATCTGAAAATATATACAATATATATATAAAAATTAATTCTGAACTGGAATACTGTTACTAATTACTTACATGGCCAGCGTTATCCTGGCTAATACAATTCTGAGATTGTTAAGAGTTCAAGCATTGTGGTGTAATGTACTTCTGTAGATATATATTTTTGTCCCCCTTTACACAATTATGTCAATTTGTAGCCCTGGAATATAAAATGTATAAAAATATAAAAATGTATAAATATATTTAGTCAATTAGGAGGCATGGGAGGGGAATGCTAGATTATGCACACCTGGTTTCCTATCAGCAGGATTTATAAGGGGAGTAATATTTTGAGACAGTAACATCCACAGCCCAAAATGAATAAACGAAAAGAGGTTTGGATGCAACATGAAAACAAGATACCCTTTGAAAACTAAATGTTATATATCCAGGTGGGTTTCTCTTTTATACTTAGCTCAGTAGCAATATTCCAGTTCAGAATTAATTTTTATATATATATTGTATATATTTTCAGATATTGGAAAGTTAGCAAGTCAAGTTGTCTGATGAAGGGAAATTCTCCTGAAAGAGTCTGCATACCGGTTGACTTTCACAATGTATTGGACTTGTTGTATTGCTCTACTGGAAGATACTGAATATATTAACTACCAGAATAAAACATTATATTATATTACTACATATTCAAGCCTCAAACGGATTTCCTATCTTTGAACATTGCCACACCGTTTGGCCACTTCTGTGTACCTGTGCTTTTGCATTTCTTGGCTTTATGGCATTTGAGAATGGGCAGATCCTCCAATGGCACCTCTATTTTGATGTTTCAAACTGTTTACTCAGGGCTTTTACAAAGACTATAAAACAGTGGGGATTCCACAAGCATGAGACCTCTTCCCACAGCTGTTACTAATTACTTACATGGCCAGCGTTATCCTGGCTAATACAATTCTGAGATTGTTAAGAGTTCAAGCATTGTGGTGTAATGTACTTCTGTAGATATATATTTTTGTCCCCCTTTACACAATTATGTCAATTTGTAGCCCTGGAATATAAAATGTATAAAAATATAAAAATGTATAAATATATTTAGTCAATTAGGAGGCATGGGAGGGGAATGCTAGATTATGCACACCTGGTTTCCTATCAGCAGGATTTATAAGGGGAGTAATATTTTGAGACAGTAACATCCACAGCCCAAAATGAATAAACGAAAAGAGGTTTGGATGCAACATGAAAACAAGATACCCTTTGAAAACTAAATGTTATATATCCAGGTGGGTTTCTCTTTTATACTTAGCTCAGTAGCAATATTCCAGTTCAGAATTAATTTTTATATATATATTGTATATATTTTCAGATATTGGAAAGTTAGCAAGTCAAGTTGTCTGATGAAGGGAAATTCTCCTGAAAGAGTCTGCATACCGGTTGACTTTCACAATGTATTGGACTTGTTGTATTGCTCTACTGGAAGATACTGAATATATTAACTACCAGAATAAAACATTATATTATATTACTACATATTCAAGCCTCAAACGGATTTCCTATCTTTGAACATTACTTGGCCAAGAGGCACCTAGGCTCCAGCTGCAACTAGCTGATTCTACCTCAATAGTTCACACCTCAACACAATAAATAACCATGCAGTTAATAAAGCTGAGTTATAAAAGAAGCTCTGAATCTTGCCTTCATGTCCAGACTGTTAGTTCACTTTGATGTCCCCTCCCCCCCCCCCTCACTATGGAAGACTTGATGATGCATGTCAGCTTTTGGGTTGGATGTAATGCAGCATATGGGACTGAGGTGCTTTAGTGGTTAAGATGCTGAACTTGATGACTGGAAGGTCAGCAGGTCAGCATTCAAGACCCGAGTACTGCATGACAGAGTGAGTTCCCGTCTCTGTGGGGAGTTTCACAGCGCGATCGCTGTGACTCATTGGCCATAAATCGTGGATGATAGTTCTCCTTACCTCATCTGTTTTTACACAGAAAAGGAGCCCCCAATTGGGGCCTCTCACTCAAGCCTTCTGGTCATTCCCACACTGTTCAGGGATGGCACGCAGCACACAGCTTTCATCCAATCAGCAAAGTGAGCACGAGGCAGACATGCCGATATTTAGCCAATTAAGTAAGCTTTATGCTATCGCAGGTAACCAATAGGGATTAATTGCATATGCTTCTCTGGAATGTCTTTGTCTGTTATTCCTAATAAACTCTGGCCGGGCTGCCTTGCCCGGGGGCCTGGCCTGGTTGCCTCTTCATGAATCAAGCCTCCGCTGTCTCCTTGATCCCAAAACACAACACGTCTCTGTCCCAGCTCCTGCCAACCTAGCAGTTTGAAAGCAAGAAACTGCAAGTAGATAAATAGGGACCACTTTGGTGGGAAGGTAAACAGTGTTCTGTGCACTCTGATGTTTAGTCATGCCACAGAAACATCTGCAGATACAGACAGTGCTGGCTCTTTGGCGATAAACAGAGATGAGCACTGAACCCTAGAGTTAGATACGACTAGCATTTGAGAAAGGGCGACCTTTACTCTAATGCAGCATATTAATTTTGTATCTTCATATATGTGACAAACTATCCCAAGTTGTATACTTATCACATGGGGATCAAAGGGGAAAAAAATATAAGTAGTGAGGTCAGAGGGAAATGAAATACCAAAAAAGGCCATGATAATGCTATGAAATTATTACATTGACCATTCACAAAGCTGTGTCAGTGACGGCATAAACATCCTGGACTTGGTAAGCTAATTATTACTTGTCGATCACACTACAGGCCATGTTTTATCATCAATACTCCATGTGAAAGGTCAGCGTAATTATTTACTGTAATTATTACAATCTGTATTTTTGACTTCCATTTTCTTCTGACCCCATTACTTTCCCCTCTGTATATCTATGAGACATGTATGCCTACCAAGATAGGATAACCCTTCATATGTATGGTGGAACTCAGTCTACAAAGGATTAACTTAAACAAATCTTTGCAAACATATTTTCCTAAATGTTTATATTCATTACCCTTTATTAATATGAAAAAGTATCTGCATATAATAAGTTCTATGCAGCTACTGTTTTGCTAATAGAAGCCCCACCTATGCCATGTGGCCAAGTGTTGTCAAAACAGAAACATTTGGGAAGCAGCTTGTGACATGGAGGCTGCCTGGATAGCTCAGTGAGTCTGGTGTCTACCTGCAGAGCCAGAGGTTGGGAGTGTAGTTCTCCACTATGCCTCCTGAGGAAGAACCCAGCCTGTAAAGCAGGAGTTTTCAGACTTTTTAAGCTGGGGGCCGGGTCACCCTCCCTCAGACAGCTTTGAGGGCCGGATGGCCATTTTGCCCTTCCTCTACCACATGACACTTCCTGTTGTGGTGGAGGTGGGCCACATGAAATGGTGTCATGGGCCACATCTGGCCCACGGGCCACAGGTTGAGAATCCTTGCTGTAAAGCATTGGGCAGACTGCTCAGTCCCACGTGACCCCAGAAGAAGGAAATGCCAAACCACTTCGGAGTACTCTCTAACTAGAAAATCTTGAAATAGGTTTCCGTAAGTCAGAACTGACTTGATGGCATACAATTATTATTTGAAATCTATATCTATAAAAGATAGATGTCCCCTTGTGGGTCCTACAAACAAATCTACACCCCTTTATTATCCATGACCACACTTCGAACACACTTACCTAGCATACTGGCAAACGTCATAGGGGGTCTGGAACACCATAGGGGGCCCTGCGCCCCACAAAATGAACAAAACAAAAAACTACACCCTCCAGCGGCCACAGTGGCACGCCGCAGCCAATGGGGAGGCTGGGCCGAGAGCAGGAGAGGCGAGGTGATGGGTGTGCGGCCGGCAGACCAACGGCCACTGCCCGAACAGAGCATGGCCAATAGAACATCCAGTACCCCTGGCTCTCTCCGCGCCGAGGCCTGAGGCACTCTCAGAACAGCCATGTTTGTGGTGGTGGTAGTGGCGGCGGCGGAGTTCAGCCTAGGAAGAGGCAAAACATCATGCACACATTCCTGGTGTGTGTGAGATGGTCACTGTCAGGGTCCCAGGTCCCATGGGGGGGGGGGGCGTGGGCACCACGAAATGGAGAAAACAGTGGGAACTACAACTCCCAGGGTGCCTATGGCACTGGAACGTCATAATGCTGCCTACCCCTCAGCTGAACATGGGGAAACATGTACGGAGCATGCGCGCACCTCCAACAGGGGTGTTACCATGCACAGAGCCATTGGGCACGAAGGCCAGGCCGCCCTTGCAGGCGGCAATGGCAGCAGGCAAGACTGAGGCTTCGGTGGGCGCAGAGGCAGGGGGCCAGCGGAGGATGAGCTGCTGGACGTGGTGGCAGTGGCCAAGGTGGAGCCGCCAGAGATAGCGGAGGCCAAGCCACATGAATGGGCAGCGGGAGTGGCAGGCCCCTTGGTGGGGGCAGCCTGATGCTGAAGCATGGGAACAGGCAGTGGTGGTGGCAGATGACACCTCGGCGAGGACGGCCTCAGGCCCGCCGCAACACCAACGAAGATGGCTGACCGGGCAGGACCAACGGAGGCCAGCCGGGGCCATGGGCCATGCCCGGGAGGCCACGGTGGGAGACCAGGGTGTGGATACGGGGGGCAGCACAGAGGGCGACACCCCGAGCAAAGCCGGGTACCAAGCTAGTATAGAATAATGGTGTTTTCTGCTGAAAAGGGAGAACAGCACAGAATCCCCTTGTCACACAAAGCCCTTAAATATTTTTAATGTAACTCCCTGGATTTAGGCCAATTTTTGGACAACTATTTTACCAGATTAGTCCCACAGTATATTCAACCAGGAAGTATTTAATGCTTTCCCTTTTGTTCAGATGATGTTAACTATATCTGTTCATTTAGCAGACTAATCCTATGCTTGAAAAGTTTAAAAAGCTGCATGTGTTTTTAAATGCTTTCGCTTTCCATTTGATTAAGTATTAATGCCCATTTTTAATTTCAATATTTGAATTTTAAATCTTGGGGCAGCAAGCAGCTTTGCCTTTGGTCCTGATATTTGCTATATCTTAATAAACGTTTTAATAGCTTGTTTATATTATTATTATTATTATTATTATTATTATTATTATTATTATTATTATTATTATTATTATTATTATTATTATTATTATTATTATTATTATTATTATTATTATTATTATTATTATTATTATTATCGTTGTTGTTGTTGCTGCTGCTGCTGCTGCTGCTGCTGCTGCTGCTGCTGCTGCTGCTGCTGCTGCTGCTGCTGCTGCTGCTGCTGCTGTTGTATTATTTACATTTCTATACTGCTTTACTTCCCCTAGGGGAACTCAAAGCGGTTTACAGCATATAAATACAATATCCAAAGTACAAAAGCAGCATACAAAATCTAAATTCAAACAATATCCAAAATCACAATTATAAAATTATATGTAAAACATCAATTAATAGCATCAAAAAAGTACATAATATACAAAATACAAAATGTCCAAATACAAATCATCACAAAATAACAGTATAACAATATAAAGATAAACCCCAACAACCTGACCTCTGCTTTTTCAGGATCCTTATTCACAGAGACAGGTTTTGGCTTCACAAATTATGCAAGGAAAAGGAAAAGAAGGCCTGAGGTAAAGGAAAACCATTTAAACAAAGGGATGCAAATTGTACTATACTTGAATTTATCCATTAATAATTAGGCTATGTTGTGGGTTCTGCGCACACAATTGGCATACTGTCCCTGATAGAACCACGGCTTGGGGGATTTGGTGTCTTGCACGGAAGACAAAGAAGGAGTCGCAGTAAGGACTAACACAGGTTTATTGGTTGATGATCAGTATGAACATGTGGTAATGGTGGAGATACATCACATTATATACAGTAGTACAATACATTTGAATCTTGTTGCACGGTAGCTTATTGGCTGCTACCGGCGTGACGTTGTTCCAAGTCACACCCCTATTCCGTAGTTGTTTGCTGGTGCGGGAAAGTTCCCGCGGCTGCCGGTGATTTGAGGAATGAGAACCATGTGAGTTGAACGCTCGCAGCTGCCCTCTATGGGCAGCTTACTCGCGTTCCTTTACAGCTGGGCTACATTGTAATTGTGGTCAGGTTACATTCATGCATTTCTTAAAGCAACATTGTACATACATAACATCCCTCCCCCCTAGGATGGGATGAAGTCCCTCAACCATTGTGGTTTGCCGCACGTGCGCCTGGGGCGTGCGGCCGCTTGACTTAACATAGGGGAGCCTGGTTCTGCGGAGTCCTGTCCTGCAACGGAAAGGGGGGATTCATTAGTGGCTCGGTGTGGGCTCCGCGGTAACCTTGCATTGGGGGACGGGAATGGAATGAACAGTTGGGAAGTGAACCCCTGCCTACCGCTTGAGGAGCTTGGGGTCCCCCCCAATAAGAATCTCGGGACCGACGAAGAGGCCCTCGTGGCCTCGCCACCCCCCGTTACCTGCCCGGGAGTTCTAGAGACTGTGGTGGGCGGACTCCCCCCCCCCCCGTTGCCTGTCTTGGGGGTGTTTGTCTCCGGGGAGCTGGCGCTATGGTATATTCTAAAACAAAAGGACTGGGGGGACTGGAGGTACCAGGGGCTGAACTGAAACCCCTCTTCTCGCTAGGACGGGTGGGGGACCACTCCGCTACACCCCCCTGGTACTGCAACTCATAATCATAATCAAACTGATCCCTCTCTTTCAAAGTATCCTCCTCTGTGGTCGAGAACCCAGGATATGCATTTGAATCCGCGGGTTCCGCCGTGTCTCCCCCTTGGGTAATGTGGGTGGGGGAGGACCCTAACGCTGATTCCCCTTCACTGGTGACTCGCCTCCTGAGTTGGTCGGCATGCCTTCTCCAGAGTAGACCCGAGCTAGTCTCGACCCTGTAAGATACTGGCCCCGTCTGCTCAATGATTGTCCCTGGAACCCACGCTGACCCCGAAGCCGCGTAGTTCCTGCAGTGAACCGGGTCCCCTACCGAAAAACTTTTGGATCTCTCTCCCCCTATGTTTATATTTCTCCCTTTATCCTCCACCCTGGACGGATCCATTCGGTCAAAAAGTGTTACCGGCCGCCTCCTCATGAGGAGTTCAGCTGGGGAAAATCCTGAAGCTAGGGGGGTCATCCTGTAGCAGATGAGGAACTGACACAGATGAAGGTTCAACTCACCGGGGCCCATGCGCCGCAGTGCGTCTTTCGTAGTGCGCACTTGGCGCTCTACCTGACCGTTTGTGGCGGGGTGAAACGGGGCAGCGGTAATGTGCCTGATGGCATTCCGCTCAATAAACGTCTTGAACTCTGCAAACGTGAAGGTACTAGCGTTATCGCTAACAAGGACGTCTGGCAGACCGAAACAGGCAAAAAGCTTGCGCAACTGCTTAATGGTTGCCGTAGAGGAGGTGCTGTTCATAGGGATTACCTTCAACCACTTGGAGTAGGAGTCGACTACCAGCAAAAACATGGACCCGCGGAAAGGGCCAGCGAAGTCGACATGAATTCGGGACCATGGCCCGCGGGCCGTGTCCCATTCCCTATGGGGTAACCGGGACTCCTCGGGCCGAGAGCTCTGGCAGCTCTCACATGTGCCCACTAAACGTTCTATATCCGCGTCTATCTGGGGCCACCAAAAGAAGCTCCTGGCCAGAGCCTTGGAGCGCACGATCCCGGGGTGACTGGTATGCAGTAGCTTCAGTACGTTGGCCCTCAGTTTCTCTGGGATAACTACCCGCTGGCCCCAGAGTAAGCAGCCCCTTTCCAGAGAAAGCTCTACTCTACGCCTGAAGAATGGCTTGAAGTGTTCCTCGGGGGGAGTAGTGGGCCACCCTTTCCTAACCCAGGAACCAACTTGGGCCAGCATCTTGTCGGCCGCCGTGGCCTTGGCGAGGTCGGCCGGGAGGATGGGGGGCGAGTCAAGAGACTCGATCAGCAGGACCTGGTGGTCCTGCTCTACCTCACATGTGGGGTCCCCTACACTAGGGAGGGGAGATTGGGACAGCGCGTCCGCATGGGAGATCTCCTTCCCTGGGCGATAGACCAGCTCATACTGGTAGGCGTTGAGGAAGATGGCCCAACGCAGCATCCTGGGGGATAGAATTTGTGGTGTGGGTTTGCTGGTAGTGAAGATCCCCAGAAGTGGCTTGTGATCCGTCACTACCGTAAACTCGCGGCCGTATAAAAAGTCGTGGAACTTTTTTGTTCCTGCGATGATGGCCAGGGCTTCCCTATCAGTTTGCGCGTAATTGCGCTCGGCCTTCGAGAGGGACCTTGAGTAGTACGCTATCGGGGCTTCCCGCCCGCTCTCCAACACGTGGCATAGGACCGCCCCCACCCCCACTGGGGACGCATCGCAGACTAGGACTACTGGTCTCCTCGGGTCAAAGTGGGTCAGGACAGCATCCGAGGATAGAAGTGCCTTTAGCTCCCTGAAAGCTTTCTCTTGCCTATCTCCCCACCGCCAAACCGCCTCTTTTTTCAATAGCGCGTGCAGCGGCTCCGCAACGGATGCCTTCCTCGGCAGGAAGGAATGGTAAAAATTTAGGAGCCCTAGAAATGACTGCAGCTCCGGTTTCGCGGTGGGGCACAGCCGCAACCTTGGACTCGGAGGGCTTGATGCCTTCCGGGGTTATCTTGAACCCAAGGAACTCAACCTCCCTCGCAAAGAAAACACATTTGTCCCATCTCAGTCGGAGGCCCGCTTTCTCGAATACTGAAAGGATCCTGTCTAGCCTTTGTGCTAGTTCTGCTTCGCCCCCCGCTGTTATCAACACATTGTCAAAATATGGGAGGACGCCTGGAAGCCCCTTTAAAAGGCGTTCCACGAGGGATTGGAAAATTCCGGGGGCCGAATTCACGCCAAATTGAAGGTGCGTTACCTTAAATGCCCCCTTGTGCGTTACGATCGTTTGCGCAGCAGCAGCAGCTGGGGTTACAGATTGCTGCTGATATGCCTGCGCCAGATCTAGCTTGGCAAAACACCTCCCCCCATGTAGCGTGGCCAGAAGGTGGCTGACGACGGGTACCGGATATGCATTTGGCCGAATGGCCTTATTAATCGTACATTTATAGTCCGCACAAATCCTAACCTCCCCGTTTGATTTGAGGGCCGTAACAATCAGCGTTTCCCTCTCTGCCAAATCAACTGGAACCAAAATCCCCTGCCCCACCAATTTGTCCAGTTCCGCCTCGATCTTGTCCTTGAGGGCGAAAGGCACTCTTCTTGGCTTGGGGCGTATGGGTCGGATTTCTGGGTCCAGGTCAAAGGAAACTGGGGGCCCCTTGTAAGTCCCGAGCCCCTTCTTGAAAACATCCGGGTGTGCGTTGCACACGTCCCGCATTGGGTCAGTCTCGATGGCGTTAATGCCGGACAGTTCGATTCCCAGGGGAGCGAACCACTGCGTTCCCAAAAGGCAGCATCTCCCCCCCTTGAGGACCACTAGGGGCAGTTTCTCGGAGTAGTTCTTGAACTTCACCTTGAAGTTCCCCACCCCCAACACCGGGATCCCGTTTCCCTGCACGTCCCGTAGGTGTGCCTTCATGGCCCGCAACTTGGGCCGCTTATCTGGGGGAATGCGCATAAACTCTCGTTGAGACAGGATGGAATAAGATGACCCCGAGTCTATCTCCATCCTCACTGGGAACCCCCATAACAGTACCTCAACAAAAAAACGCCGGTGCTCCAGGCCCACACGGTTCACGCCTGCCTCGCTGTAGTTGGCTGAGACCTTCCGGGTGCCGGCCACCTTTCGCTGGTGCGTCTGGGGATGGCTCGAATTGCCCTTGTCCTCGACTTGCCCGCGCCTGCACACTCGGGAGATGTGTCCCTTTCGGCCACAGTTGTGACACTCGGCCTTTCGGAACGGGCACCTCGTGCGGTCGTGGGACTCCCCACAACCGTCGCAGCGGCGGTCCTGCCGCTCGCGGGTCTGTCGCTTCTCTCCTCGCTTCTTGACCCGCTGGACGTTGTCGTCCTCGCTGGAGCAGGGGTCTGCTGTGGTGGACGACTCCTCGGACGCCGTTGGTGTGCCGGCGGGTGGCTTGGGGGCCCGCCAGGCCGTTTTCGCTGGTGTCCGCCGGGCCGCCTGTACTGGTGACTTGGCCCTTTCGGAAGTGGCCCCTCGGGACTTGAACACTCTGACCCCGCTCCTGGCCGCTTCGGCTGCTTGGGCCTCCCGCAGTACCTCGTTGAATGTGAGGCGGTAGTCGCGGGTCATGAGCTTCCACTGAAGCTCCTCATCCCTCAGGCCACACAGCATGCGGTCTCGGAGAGCCTGGTCTAGGTCGTCCCACTGGCAGTGCACCGCTGCAAGCCTGAGGGCCGCCGCGTAGGCGGACATGGATTCGCCCGGCCGCTGGTCTCGCCGGTGGAACGCGACCCGGGCCGGGAAGATCGATACGGGAGGCTGGAAGTGCTCGCCCAACAGCACCAGGATGCGGTCGATGGGCACCTCTTCTACCTTCTTGGGGGCCACCAGGCTCATCAGGATGCGCAGCGTGGCCGGCCCCACCTGGGCCAGGAAGTAGGAGCGCATTCTCGCGTCGTCGTCGACGCCCGCGGCTTCCATCGCATGCCGGAACTGGCACTCGTAGAGCTCCCACTGTTCGGGCTCGCTGACATCGAACTGGTATGGCTTGACCTTGGGATTCGCCATATCCCACCTTCGTCGCCAATTTGGTGTCTTGTACGGAAGACAAAGAAGGAGTTGCAGTAAGGACTAACACAGGTTTATTGGTTGATGATCAGTATGAACATGTGGTAATGGTGGAGATACATCACATTATATACAGTAGTACAATACATTTGAATCTTGTTGCACGGTAGCTTATTGGCTGCTACCGGCGTGACGTTGTTCCAAGTCACGCCCCTATTCCGTAGTTGTTTGCTGGTGCGGGAAAGTTCCCGCGGCTGCCGGTGATTTGAGGAATGAGAACCATGTGAGTTGAACGCTCGCAGCTGCCCTCTATGGGCAGCTTACTCGCGTTCCTTTACAGCTGGGCTACATTGTAATTGTGGTCAGGTTCCATTCATACATTTCTTAAAGCAACATTGTACATACATAACAGGGGAACACTCCTTGGAGCCTGGTTCCGAAGGGACAGACATTGGGGAGCAGATTAATAGTCATAGTTTAATTCACCGATCGCTGACCTGGCAGGCAGTTCGGACAGTAGAGGGCAAAAGATCACCGGGTGATGAACTCGATCAGCATGTAATGGGTAATCTTGCATCTGCAGAGACTCTGAGTCCAAGAGTCAACTTAGGCAGATATTTACTCCCAATAGCAGTAGACAATGCATGTCCCCCTGGTAGTAAATTAGATAGATAAGGAACTTCCCCTGGTGAAGTCATCCCTGATGAGTAACTTGGAGTTTTCCTGTAACGGCCACGCGCAGCCTATGCACGCGGTCGAGCTAGGCAGGGTATAAAGATTAGAGCCTTCTGATCAATAAACGGCTGGTCTTTGCTCCATCTTGCCTCGTGTGTCTTTACTTGACCAGTCTCCTCCGGGACCTTCCAGCCCGCATCAGGCCACGATCCAACACTATGTCATACTTTTTAACTGTTTTTTTAAATATATGAAGCAAGGTTAATATTAATTTAATTGCAAACTGTATATAGTATGCATATACACTATAGTATGTATATGTGTCTGCAGGAAACATTTTCTTAATAATGTAGCATAGGGGTACAGAACCTGTGACTTATGGCTACTCCCTGTGTGAACCCCCAAATCTGAAGAGACATGAAGGACCCATTCACATTTTCCTTCTCAGTCCACCTGAATGGTCTTATATGCCCACCACTTCTTCTCCATGTAAGAAAATATGAGAGTGTGTTTGTATATGTGCAGACTCCAGCGCCTCACCTAAAACTGGATGTGGTTCTGGGCTGGGGAATTTTTGGTTATTCCTCTTACTTAGCAAAATATGAAGTAGAAAGCAGCAGCAGCAACACATAGTGTAGGAATCGGGGCCGCTGAGGGCCGTAGGTCCCGGAGGAGACTGATCAAAGAACGATACGAGGCAGTATGGAGGAGGATATGATCAGTGGTTTATTGAGGAAAAGGCATAACCATTTATAGATCAGAAGGCAAGGTAGAAAAAACCGTCACCCAACAGTCAATCACATCACCTATTTACCCAGGTTAATTGGGAATCTCTCGGGGGGGAAGTTAATTAGTGCGGACAAACACTGGCTGAGACAACACCATTGTTTTGGGCTTAGACTAAGGCAATCATGGCTCCTGTTTGCTTCTGGGATGAGACTGAGATTCGGAGATGAGGGATTACTCTAATATGTAACGCATTTGCTTGCTCAGCAGGTTCGTTGGTCAGGTCAGGTAATTGGGTGAATCAAACCCTATCATTTATCCACCCCCCTTAATTTGGGTGCTCGCAGAGCCCACGGGCCAGGGAGCCTTTCTCCCGAAAGTGGCCTCTGCCGGCCGTTCCGTGCCCACGGGGGCATGGGGAAACCACATCTCCCCTTTTAATTTCTTTTAAGAGCCTGACCGGCAACCCTGCGTAGGAGCGGGACCAGCTGATGAGCGGGAATGACGTCTCGGGGTTTCCTTCTGGGGCGGCACCTTGAGATCAGCGAGGGAATACATTGTGCAAAGCAGCAGAGTGCGATGCCTAGTATAATTACCCCCACCACCACCTTGAGTACCGTTTGGAGCCACCCCCAGGGGATCCATGACCACATCCAGTTCCACAATGAACTCCACCAAGCTCCCCATGCAGAACCCTCTGTGATGCCCTGGACTATGGTGTGGAGATCAGTGAGCTGACTCTGTACTTTGCGGGAGTTGTCAGTAAGGTTGAAACAGCACATACCATGAAAGGATTCGCAACCCAGGTGGTGCAACAATAAGAGGTAGTCGATAGCCGCCCGATTGTCAAGAATGGCATGGCGAAGCTCTGCCTGCTCTTGATTAAGGAGCGCTATCGCTGAGGAGGTATGGTTGATGGCTTTTGCTAGACCGCAAGCCAAGCGACCAATCCTCTTCGTGTTGCCGACGGCTAAGCCTGGCACGCCAAAGATGCTGACTGCCAAAGAGAGATATTCGGCAGGGCTCATTACTCTAAAGCTGCTCTCACATGAGCTGTCCAACTGGGTGGTGCGAGTGTGCCGTACGAGTGAGGGAACATTTGAAACATTAGTAACATTTGTGCTTGGGGTGACCATATCCTTGGTAGGGAGTAACAATGTCAAACGACTGATACAACATATAGAGTCTGAAACATTTGCAGGAATGTAGTTCCACGTGTACTGGTTGCATGTGAAGAACCAACCAGATGGCAGGGTGATATGAGCATACATGGTGCCAAGTGGTACTGGGTTGTTGCAAGTCCAATTGCCACTGCCAACGTTGAGGCAGCGGCGCCGGGTACGACCAGCTGAAGCGCAGCCGTACATTCGTCCACAGGTAGAGTTCGGGCTGACCGCCACCCGAGGAGTGTGGAGGGTGGCCGCATCAGCCGGCAAGGTCATGGTTAGCCGCATCTCCCAACGGGCATACTCTGAAGAAGCCGCTGGGTTATACGGGCTGAAAAGTCTCTTCACAAGCCAGTCCCCATCCCTGGGGTGCGCGCCTGGAGAATGGCACACTGGGATGAGGCAGGTGCTGAGGATCGAGGCAGAACCAAGGTCCTGCCTGAGGCAAAAATCGGACTGGTTGACGAGACCCGCCAACCTCTCCCAAATGTTGTACTGCATCCGGGCAGAGAGGTCTCCGCCGGGCAGCAGATCGTTGGCTTCCAATGAAGCGGCCTGAGTGCCTCCCCCCAAAAGCAGGGAAAGGGTCAGGATGATAGTGAGCGCCAGGGTGTTGGCATGAATCTGGGTGAAAACTGCAGCTGTGAGGTTCTCCGGTGTCGGCTCCTTCCTTTCGCGCCGGACGGTATCCTCCGCCTCACGACAAAGGATCTTGACCATCCCCCAGGTGATCTTGGGTGCTGTCGTCGGTTGCCGTTTCCTCCGACGGATCCTCTCAGTCAGGGTGAGGTCCTCCATCTCCGGGATCGGACTCTGGTCGGTCTGGGTCCACGCCATGTGGTTCCAAGTAAGGCTTGACACACCGAGCTGGAATCCAAACGACACCTGTAGGAGACATAACTGCAGCATACCCTCGCCCCCAGGTTACGAGCGGCGCCGGGCCCCTCCAAGAAGGGTCCGGTGGCACCCGGTATCGGACCATCGGTCACGGGAGAGCTTCCGAGCGGCGGAAGTGCTTCTCCTGCGGCGTACAATCCGAAAAAACATTAAGGTGATTGTAAGTGAACAATACCTTATTCAGGCAATGCTGTGCCTGGCCCTGTGACTTGGGGAGGGCTGGTGGCTCCCCCCTTTCTGTTTGTTTGTCAATATAGGACTTGAGCATCCGGTTGACCTGTTCCACAATCGCTTGCCCCTGCGGATTGTAAGGAACGCCAAAAGTATGCTTAATATCCCAAGTGGCCATGAAGGCGGCCAACTGCCTAGAGCTGTAGGACGGCGCGTTATCGGTTTTAACGTGCCGAGGTTTGCCCATGGCTGCAATGCAGGAAAGGAGGTGCTGCTCCACGTGGGAAGCAGTCTCCCCTTTCTGCGCCGTTGCCCAAACGAACTGAGAAAAAGTGTCTATGCAAACGTGCATATACTGCCATCTGCCAAACTGCGGAACGTGCGTGACGTCCATTTGCCACACCTGATTGGCCTCTGTCCCTCGTGGGTTGACCCCCCACGGGGGCCCCCCCGGTGCTCCTGCACAATGCTGGCAAGAGCGAACTATGCCCTGGGCTTGAGAGAGTGGCAAATTGAACTGTCTGGCAAGTGCTTTGGCATTTTGGTGAAAGAAGGCATGGCTCTGAATTGGAGTAGTAAAAACACCCAAAACTGAACGTTGCTGAATTTCCTTTGCCGCCGCATCCGCTCTGCTATTGCCCGCGGAAATCGGACCTGGTAGGTCTTGGTGACTTCGGATGTGGGCAATATAGAGCGGCTCCGTGCGGTTTCGCAAATGAAATTGAGCAGTTAGAAACAGGCTAAGCAAATTCTTGTCTATCGCGGGAGTGATGTATGCTCCCGGTAGACTGTGAAGCAAATTCCTAACATACATACTGTCAGTGATGATGTTTAAACGTTCTTTGGCGAAGGTGCGCAAAGCAAGGTTCACCGCTGCCAACTCTGCCCGCTGCGCGGACTTTTGTGGAAGAGTTAGCAGCGTGCGCCAAGCTTGGCCCTCCTGCCAGGTCAAGACTCCGTAGGTCCGACCACCATCAGTAAAAACTGTCCTGGCTCCCTGAAGCGGAACCAGCGAGAGCAATTCAAACAAGCTGACTGTCTGTGTTTGGAGTGAGACAAGTCTGGGGTCCTTTGGCAAGTGGTATGCCAAGCTCCCGGTGAATCCTTCCAGGGCTATGGGAAGTGAGTCACCGAGCTGCATTAATTGCTGGACTTGTTCCTTGGTGAACGGGACTACGATTTTGGCCAAATCATGCCCTGAAATGTACCTAGCTCTCAGCCTTCCGCGGTAAACCACCGCGGAGACCAATTCTTGGGGAGGAGCGATGTTTCGTGAGCAGGTGCTCGGAAGGTACACCCACTCCACGATACTTGCCCCTTTCTCGGCATCTACGCCGAGCGCTCCTGTAAACATGGATCCTGACCGTACGATGTACAAATTCAAGATCGGAGCATATGGCCCTGGGGAGATCCTATCTACCCACCTCTGGCTGAGAACTTGGTTAACTTTCTCGAGTGCCAAGCGTGCCTCTCGAGAAATCTGTATCCGGTCTGCCGGCTGCTTACCTAAGGTTAGCAGCGAGAAGAGCGGTTTTAGAAGATCCGTATCCAATTCGAAATACGGTCTGGCCCAATTGATGTTCCCCAAAACTTGCTGCAACTCTACAAGGGTGACTGAGTCCTGTAAATTGATCTTAGGCAAAACTGGTGCTGCGAAAGAGCGGAGAAGCCGATGGCCCAAGTATGAGAAGGGCTCGGTTCTCTGCACTTTCTCCGGGGCAATGAGTAAACCTTTGTCCCCCAGGCTGGCCTGGAGGTCAGAAAACATTTCGCTGCCGATTTGCGGCATCGCGACCAAGATGTCGTCCATAAAGTGGCAAACTATAGCTTTAGGGTAAAGGCTTCGGAACTTTGCCAGTGCGTTGTGAACATAAATTTGGCACAGGGTGGGCGAATTGAGCATGCCCTGTGGCAAAAATTTCCACGCGTAACGCTGCGTGGGCTCGCCGTGGTTCACAACTGGCACCGTAAAGGCGAACCTTTCCCGGTCCTGGGGGTCTAAGGGGATTGTATAAAAGCAATCCTTGAGATCTACGACTAGAATCTCCCACCCCTCGGGAATCATGTTCGGATTGGGGATGCCGCATTGGAGCGGACCCATTGGCTGTATGCATTTATTGATCTCTCTGAGATCGTGGAGGAGTCGCCACTTCCCCGACTTCTTTTTAATCACAAAGATTGGCGAATTCCAAGGACTTGTGGACCGTTCTATATGTCCGGCGTCTAGCTGTTCTTTAACTAGCTGCTTGAGGGCAACTAATTTCTCTCCCACTACCGGCCATTGTTCTACCCAGACCGGCGTGTCGGTGAGCCATTTAAGTGGCAACGCCATTACCCAAAGGTAAGCGTAGCACCGTACTGCTGTAAGATGTCTCGCCCCCAAAGGTTGATGTGCACGTCAAGAATGTGCGGCCGAATTACCGCCGTGCCGTCAGCCCTTGGGATTGTGACTTCCACCCACTCTCGGCTCCTAAACGCTTCCTGGATGCCGCCTACCCCCCACACATCGGAGACCGGCTCAATGGCACACTCCCTTGGCCACTGGCTTCTGCTTATCACGCTCACATCCGCTCCGGTATCGAGTAACCCTGAGAACACTCTTTTGTTCAAAAATACCTCGATAACGGGGCGCTGCTTCCACTCAATGTTGGTCTCCACTGTCGCTAAGACCTGGTATCCTTGTACTGCCTCACTGGCGCTCGAGCGGTCCTCTGACCGGGACTCGGAGCTGTCACTGAGCCTTCCCTGGCTATCTGCTGGCGAGTGACAAGGAACCATGATCAGTTGCGCTAAGGTGTCTCCCTTGTGGATTGTTTGGGGCAGGTGAGTCCAAAGCTGAACTTGGAGAACGCCTGAAAAATTCGAGTCAACGACTCCTGGAATTATGAAAATTCCGCGTGCTCCAGCTACGCTGCGGGGCAAAACTAAACCTATAAAGCCCTTGGGCAGTGGACCCATGTACTGGGAGTCCACCAGATAGACCGTGCCTGGCAGGTCGCATGTAACGTCCACCTGACAAGTCAAGTCTAACCCTGTACTACCCTTGGGGCTGGCCTGTGCCCTCGCAATGTCTGGAGTGTGACCGGGATTTAGTCTAGCTCTGGTGAGCTCTGAATGAGGGGAGTCCCTGTTTGGACCGGGGCCAGAGACATGCCCGCGTTCCGGTTTCCCGAATTCGGACAGTCTCGGGCCCAATGGTAGCCTCTTTGACATTTCGGACACTGGGTTTTCGGAGCCTTGGAACGGCCGGACTTTTGTCCGCCTCCCTTGGATCGGCACTCCCTAGCGAAGTGACCAACCTTGCCACAACTGTGACATGCTCCTTGGGTCTTTCCTTTAGGTCTCTTACCCCCTTGCACCGCTGCCGCTAGCAATCCCATCTTGTAGGATTCTGTGCCAACGTCGGCGCAAGCTCTAATCATGTCCGTAAGGGTCAAATCGGGACGATTGCCTAGTGACTGCAAGATTTTACGGCAGTCTAAGTTGGCGTTGTCCTTGGCTAACTTCATCATGAGCTCTTGTTGGGCCTGCTCATTGTCAATCTGCCTGCTAATTGCTTCCTCCAGGTGATTGATGAAGTCCATATAGGGCTCTTGGGCTCCTTGCTTGATAGCGGTGTAATTTTTAGCCGCTTTGCCAGTTGCTGGGACTTTGAAAAACGCCCTAAAGGCAGCCTCGGCCGACATCTGGAGAGTGGCTAGAGGCAAGTTGATTTGGGCATCGATGGATTCGAAGGCACCTGAACCATATAACTGGTCAGGAAGTACTGCACCTCCCATCCTGGCAGCCCTTGTCTGCGCCTCCAGGCGATACTCGCTGTCCCAAATTAAGTACTGGCTAGGGTTGAGCATCATCCGCATGACGGCTTTCCAGTCATGGGGAATGAACATGGTGTTCTCGCACACTTGCTGAAGCGTGCCCCTTGTGAAATGACTTTGGAGCCCTGTTTCTGAAATGGCTTTCCGTATAGCCATGAGAAGCTTATACGGGACTGGGGAGTGTACTATCTGCTGTGCGCCTGTGAGCGCGTCCATTTCCATGCGGATGGGACATATCTGGCTAAGCTCAGCTAGTTCTTCTGCTGGCAATTCCCCCTTCCTAATCTCCTCTTCAATGGTGCGCTGAAGTGGACTCTTGGTAACTCGGGAACTTGGAACTGTCAGAGAAGCGCCTGCGCTCCTCATTCCTTGCATTCCACCGGTGACGTCTGCAGCTGTCACCGGGGGAAAGCTCCCTACGCTACTCTGCCTAAATTGGAGTGACGGATAGAGCGCCGTAGGCGCCGTTGGTTTGGCTGGCGCTTCTGGCAGATTTGGGGGTTCTTTGGCCTCTATCCGGAATGGCTCTATCTCCGCCAAGAGCTTCCTACACTTTCTCCATGTGCGAATTACGCCTCCTGGAGCTTTCGGGGGTTGCTGAATGCAGTCTCCTATCTGATCCCAGAGCTCGAGGGTTAACGTACCTACTTCTGGGTAAAGCAGGCAGTGTTCCCCTAGGTACACCAAAAGTCTCGCTAGCTCCCCGCTGTGAAAACGCAAATTAAATACCCTGGCCAGGATGTTGAACTCCTCTACATGAGTTCTTTGGCTAGCGGATGGACGCTGTCGCTGAGGACAGGTCCCCATATTACCTGCGATTGGGTCCTCGGAAGATTCCTCCTCGGGACGAGCCGACGCGTCTTTGGCAGGCAATAGGTTCTGGCGACGTCGCTTTCTGGGTAGACCTCGGAGCGTGGACTGCGGCCACGGGCCCTCGGTGGCCACTGCGCTGTCAGGGGCTCACAGCTGCCCTGAGCGGAACGCGCGTTTTCCCTTTGGCGCAAGCCGCCGCGAAAGTCGGGAGCAAGCTGTAGGATGCCTCTTTGGACTGCCTCACCGCAGGCCGTCCCTCCGATCGGCTGGCTGCCGGACGGAGTGCCGCGCTGTCCTCCGGGACGATTCGGACACGGTTCAAGCGCAGAACCGGACCGTGTGATCGCTACTCTGAGGAAGACCACTCTTACTCACGAGTAGATCACGCTCGGGGTCACCAGGTGTAGGAATCGGGGCCGCTGAGGGCCGTAGGTCCCGGAGGAGACTGATCAAAGAACGATACGAGGCAGTATGGAGGAGGATATGATCAGTGGTTTATTGAGGAAAAGGCATAACCATTTATAGATCAGAAGGCAAGGTAGAAAAAACCGTCACCCAACAGTCAATCACATCACCTATTTACCCAGGTTAATTGGGAATCTCTCGGGGGGGAAGTTAATTAGTGCGGACAAACACTGGCTGAGACAACACCATTGTTTTGGGCTTAGACTAAGGCAATCATGGCTCCTGTTTGCTTCTGGGATGAGACTGAGATTCGGAGATGAGGGATTACTCTAATATGTAACGCATTTGCTTGCTCAGCAGGTTCGTTGGTCAGGTCAGGTAATTGGGTGAATCAAACCCTATCATTTATCCACCCCCCTTAATTTGGGTGCTCGCAGAGCCCACGGGCCAGGGAGCCTTTCTCCCGAAAGTGGCCTCTGCCGGCCGTTCCATGCCCACCGGGGCACGGGGAAACCACAACATAGAGATCAGCTCAGCCTCACCCCATAGAGTTAGATACAACTGGCTTTTGAGCAAGTGTGACCTTTACCTTTAACCTAACTGTGCAACAGGTTTTCAGGCACTTTGTCAGTGCATCACCAGTTAGTTACCTTTTGTTAACTGAGACATACATGAATTATGGCTGCCCCTCAATATCATGTGCTTTTCTTACTTAGTTCTCTATAGATACATAAGATAACTAAGTTTACTACAAATGTGATTGTATGTGTGCTGCTATAACAAAGGTAAAGGTAAAAGTAAAGGTCACCTTTGCTTGAAAGCCAGTCATATCTGACTCTATGGTTCAGTGCTCATCTCTGTTTCAATGCTGAAGCGCCAGCACTGTCTGCTTCTGCAGACATTTCCTTGTTCATGTGGCAGGCACAACTAGACACCATTAAAAAAAGAGATGAAGAAACAGATTTAAGTTAAGAGGGTACCTTGCGACCAGTGATGTTTTCATGGTTCTGGTCCATTCTGAGGAAACTGCAAATAAGTAGTTCACTTAAAAATTTGGTCAGTATGGAACCCAATGCAAATTTTCATCCCTCACAGCCAGTCTTATGTATCGTAGTAGTTTTGATCTCACAGGTTTTGATTAGATGCAGTCAAGAGCTCAATATATTTTCCTATGGATCAATTAATACATTGAAGTCCAGGGAAGCAAGATAATAGTTCACAGAATCATAAAATCATGGTGTTGGAAAGGGCCTATAAAGCCATCAAGTGCAACCCCTTGCACAATTCTAATCAAAGTATATCTGACAGATGGTTGTCTCATTTTCTCAAGTCCCTCCAGCATTGGAGCACTTACCACCTCTTGAGGAAACTGGATTCTCTGTTGTACTGCTCTAACAGTTAGGACATTTCCCCTCATTTTCAACTGAAATCTTGCTTCCTGTAACTTGAGTCTGTTCTTACATGTTCGGCACTCAAGGTTGATCAAGAACAGATCATGTTCCTCCTCTGCGTGACAATCTTTCAAATATTTGAAAAGTGCTATCCTATTTCCCATCTGCCTTATTTTCTTAAGCCTAAGCATGCCCAGTTCTATCACTCTTTCTTTATAGGGCTCAGTTTCAGTCCCTGGTCATCTTTATTGCTCTCCTCTGCACTTTTTTAAAACCTTTAAATAGTTATTAAATGCATACTGTATTTGAAGCTCAATGGCAGGTAAAATATTTGGTGTACCAGCTTCAGTGCCTGGGTTTATGCAAAATGTGGTGAATGTAAATATAATACCAGCGGAAATGACAATCTGTGGTTGCTTTCAGATCAAGTGTTTATTATGCAATGTTTGTCATAATCTGCGCATTCCATAAACTCAGAGCCTTAGGGTCACAGTGGTTAAACTCTGCTCATGATCTGAGTTCAGTCCTGACTGGCTCAAGGTTGTTGGTAAAATGAGTACTTAGCTTGTTGTAGGTAAACTATAGTTAGCATAATTAGCTTATAAACCACCCAGAGAGTGCTCCAAATTCTATCCAGTGGTATATAAGTGTAATTACTATTGCTATTAGCCTTTCTGTCAGTTTTCAAATGTTCAGTTATTGTTGCTGGAGCCAAGACACTGGGATGTGATGACAATGATTGAGAACAGTATTTCAGAGCTCAAACTCATCAAACCTTATTCCTCCATTACCTCCTTGATGCTCAAAAGGCATTTGAAAAGGCTGTAGATAACCCAGGATGAGAATACAAGAAGAGGTGATTTTGAGCGCGTTTATTACAGATCTTGACAAAGACCACGAAATATCTCTTTACCGGAAGGATATTGACCTGTTTTTTCTGCAACGACTTTGTTCTTCTAAGATATGTACTCGTAGCCTTCCTGGCTTCCACTATTTGGACCTCCCTTTGTTACCTACGGACTTTGATACGGACTTTCGATACGGACTTTTTGATACGGATTATTAGACTATTGTATTGCTATCTACGGACTCCTTGATACAGACTATTTTGACTATCGGCTTTACAGCAACAGGATTGTCTTCATTTGCTTAGGTTGATACATCTATATATTCTTAGGATTTGCTACATGCATATATTCTGTCTATTTCAGCTATCACTTTACCACCTGTTTGATTGTATAGTCCTATAGATTTCTTTGAGCCTTTATAGCTTTGTTGCTTATTATACTGTTTGTCCTCTCTTTATCATTACCGTAGGCTCCTCCTCTTTCAGCTGCGGTTTTAAACACATGATATATTAAAGCACTTTGTTTCTATTTCTATTTGGGTGTTGACTTTCCTCCGCTCCTTTGAAAAGCCAGCAAACACATCTCAATAAATTCAGTGATTCAAACAAGTAAGACAGTAAACAAAATGAAGTGGACTTGATCCACGAAAACTAACATTAAAATACAAAAAATTCAAAATGATGAGTTTATTTCTGAAGACACTTTAATACAAGTTCAGGAGAGCCCTTTCACCACCTCCATTCCCTGACCTTCCTTAGGCAATTCATTCCAAAGTCCATCTGGCTGATAAGGGGCCCACAAAGCTGATGTTACTCAAGGAAATGACAGCCAGGGCCCACCTTGGATTGTTGTTATCATGAAGTAACAACCATGGTGGTACAGTGGTGAAACTACTGTATTGCAGCCAAAATGGAGTGAATTCGATTCTAACTGAACCTCAAGGTTGATGCAGCCTTCCTTTTTTCCAAGGTTGGTAAAATGAGTACCCAGCATGTTGGGGGCAAAAATGCTAATTAACTTGTGAACCGCCCAGAGAGTGCATTAAGTGCTATGGGGCAGTACATAAGTGTAATTGCTCTGATCCATGAAGAGCTTTATGGTAAGAGCAAATATTCTTAAGGTTACGAAAGAGTAAGACCAAATTAGAAGATGGAGGAAGAAGGAGTTCACTGAGCAAGGAACATGAAAGGAGGATATAGCTGAGGATCCCAGTCTTCCCTACGTCACTTGGAGGACTGTGAATAGGCTGAGGGCTGGATTCCTTAATTGTAAAACCAACATACTCAAGTAGGGGCTGCTGGCAGACAATACACTGTGTGACTGTGGAGAGATACAGAGTCCAGCTCATTTAATGGTCTGCCAATTACTAGCAGAAACATGCAACAACAAGGACTTTTTGTTGTTGTTGTTCTTTTGCACAGTCAATTCCAACCCTTTGCGACCCTATGGACCATTGCCCGCCAGGCACTTCTGTCCTTCACCATCCTCCTCAGCCCACCCAGCTTTGTGCCTGTTGCATCTACAATACCATCTAGCCTTCTCATTTTTGGCCACCCTTCTTCTTTTGCCCTCCACCTTTTCCATCATCAAGGGTTTCTCAAGTGAATCCTCTCTTCTCATTTGATGTCCAAAGTACTTTAGCTTCATCTTTACTATTTGACTTTCTAAGGAGCAGTCAGGGTTGATTTCTTCTAAGATTGACCTATTTGTTCTCCTCGCTGTCCAGGGGACTCTCAAAACTCTCCTCCAACACCGCATCTATTTTTCTGCGTTTAGCTTTCCTAATGGTCCAGCTCTCACAACCATACATCACCACCAGGAATACCATTGCTTTGACTATGGGAATTTTTGTTTGCAAAGGGATGTTTCTACTTTTAACTATGTTCCCCACGTTCCTCATAGCTTGTTTCCCAAGTATCAGTCGCCTTTTGATTTCATGGCTGCAAACAAGGACTTCAGTTTAGGTAAAGGTTTCCCTTGCTCGAAAGCCAGTCATATTCGACTCTAGGGTTCAGTGCTCATCTCTGTTTAAAAAGCCGAAGAGCCAGCGCTGTCTGCTTCTGCAGACGGTTCTGTGGGGATGTGGCAGGCATGACTAGGCACCGGAGCATACCTGTCAAGTATCCTGGATTGGCCAGGAAATCCTGTATTTTGGCGCTCGTTCCTCCCCTTACCCGCCACCGTCCCATATTTTGAATGGCGAGGAAAGGGGTTATTGCGCATGCGTGCATGTGCAAAACCCGTTTGCGCATGCGCAAATGTGTTCTGTGCATGCACAAATGTGTTCTGCGCATGCACAAACGTGTTCTGCTCATGCGTAAACAGGTTCTGCGAATGCGCAAATGGGTTCTGTGCGTGCGTGCCCGCGTCTGTATTTTTGGGAGCCGCGCTTGACAGGTATGCACCGGAGAGCACGCAACGCTGTTACCTTCCCACCGAAGTGGTCCCTATTTATCTACTTGCAATTTCTTGTTTAGTCAACACGGCAAAGCCAAGAAAGTGGCTTCATTTTGGCCATCCGGGACACTAAAGAAGAAGAATTGCTGTTCATTGCTATTTGAACTGTAACCTGGACGAAACCAGGCCACTCCTGAGGGAACCCTCAACCCTGGCTATTACTTCAGGAGGTGGAAACAGGAACAACCTGTTTGCCTCACGCTTCGAGGCGAGTTTCAGGTGAAGAGTTCGCAAGCACACACACACACACACACCCCTCCTCCTCTCCCCCCCCCGCCTCTCCGGCCCCGCCCGTGGCTTGGGAACAGAGCGCCCCCTGGCGGCTCCGAGGGAGCTGGGCGGGGCTCGCAGGTGTGCTTTAGGGTTGGGCCAGGTAAGGAGCGAGCGAGAGGCCTCCCTCCTCTCCCGCCTCCCCTTGCTCTCTCAGGTACGCGAGCCCAACTGCGCATGCTCTGCTCCTCCTTAGGCGTGGTGCAGGCTGGCTCGCTCTCCTGGTGGCTCAGGAGAAGGAAGCTATGTGTAATTAATGCGGAGGGAGGCAGGCAACAGGTGAGCCTTTGCTCCTGGTGGCAGGGATTGGGGAAAGAGGGGGGGGGAGCGGCGCAGTTCTGAGGTACTAGGATAGGGGTGCCCAAACTTTTCGGGATGGTCACATGGTTCTGGGAGCTGGTCACTATGGCCCGGGGGCCGGATCTGGCCCCCAACGCCAATTCATCTGTACGGGCGCATTTTACTTCCGCTTCCAGGAGCGACGAGGGCTTCGCAGGCCAGATGAATTGGTGTCGGGGGCCAGATCCGGCCCCCAGGCCATAGTTTGGGCACCCCTGTACTAGGAAAATGGCACACCGTTGAGCCATACAGGTGAATGGGCAAAACATGAGAAAGGAAAGCTGGAAAGGGACCCTTCTCCCTTCCTTCCTTCCTTCAATGATTCCAAGTGAAATCCCCTGCCCTTTGACCTCCCCCAAGCCACTTTGTATTCAGTCGATGGCGTTGAGCCATCTTGGTCCCCATTGCCCTGCTATCGATTTGCGAACTCTTCTGCTAACTTTTGGCGGAACCAGTTTTATTCAGGCTTTTTTCTGTGATGGAAAGCGGTGTGAAATCTGGTCTGAACAGTGGTATCTGAGAGGTGGAAGAGAGGAAAGGCTGGGATGGGTGGGTTGGATATGGGTTTTTTTTAAAGTGTTTTTATATGTTTTTAGTACTTGTAATGCCGCCCTGAGTCGGGTTCTACCTGAGTGGGCGGCGTATATAAATATGACTATTAAATTAAAATTAAATTAAATTAAAGGGACCTCACTTTTTGTTGAAATTTAAAGATTTGTCCCAGAAAACTTCATGCCGTTGAAGTTTAATCAACTTCCCTTGTTGCCTCTCAATTGTTCTCATCCAAATACAGTACTGCTTCTTCTCCCCCTCTAAGTTGCGAGATACATTTTTCTTGAATTGTTGCCAAGGAATTCGTTTCTGTTGACTTGTTGTTGGTTTTTGGAGAACAAACTAACATAGTAACCCCTATAAACTGTTGTAATATATATTGTTAGCTTGAAATTAACAAATCAAGATACACACCACCACCAACAACAAGGGATCCACACTTTATAGCCCGTTAAAGATACTATCAAACATTGTACAGTATGACAAAAGATTTTGTGGATAAACTAACATCGTAACACCTGTAAACTGTAACAATACATATTGTAACATTTTATAGGGGTTACTAGGGTAGTTTATTCTAGAAAAACCAGCAACGTTTCAAAGAAAATGGGGTGTACTCCATAAAAACTTTTGCTATAGACTGTTTGGTGATTTTTTAAAGGCATCATAAAGCCTTTTGATTGATTAATTTCAAGCTTTGCCTTAATGGATAAGAAAGAGGTTACAGATTTTAAGTGTTGGTCTCACGTCTACTAATATGGAATTTTGCATGGTATGTCCAGCAAACCAGTTCTAACCAGTCGTTGCTCACATTTTGCTTGCTTTCATGAATTTAACATGTAAATGTTTGCTTTTCTTTTGCTCTGAGCGCTTCATTCAGAAACTAGTTGCAAGCAGGCTGTCCTACTAGTTATACTTGGAGGGCACAAATTCTACAACGAGCCTAGCTGATTATTAGAGTCTTTGTTCATTGTTAGAGGCATTGTTCCACCCTTAGTTGTAAAATTGCATCCTTCCACCCACTTGCCTTTGTGCTGTTCTGTGAAATTCCTGTTGCTTCAGGGGCACAGTGTTTTGTTTTGATTTTTTTTTATCAAGAGGATTTTTTTTAAAAAAACAACAACTTTGTATTAATTAATAGAATAGCCTTGTGGTCGTTTTTGTCATTGTGAAAAACAGATTACAGTCTTAACTGTTTCCTTGTTCTGTTCCAATTAAACATTATCATCAGAACTATAAGAACATAACTCTTAAGAGAGGATATGAAGGATTTCCTTCAGTGGGTTATTTTATTTATTTATTTATAACTCAAATTTCTATGCCGCCCAATCAGGCGAATCTGACTCAGGGCGGCTCACAACAGGATTAAAACATACATACTAAAAACAATTAAAACCCCAACATACCTACCCACCTATTAAAAAATAACCACATTAAAACTGCCCGCATTAAAAAGATGGGGAGACTTCATTTTATAAGCCAACAGGCGGGGGCCACTCTTCCATCCAGGCCCCACACCTGCCCCGCCAACCAGGTTTTTAATTCTTTTCTGAAAGGCAGCAGCTCCGTCTGCTCCCGCAACTCTACTGGCAGGAGGTTCCACAAGGCTGGTGGGGACACGGAAAAGGCCCTCCTTCATGTGCCTGAGAGGTGAGCCCCTCTGGCAGATGGAACAATTAGAGAGCCCCTCTGGTCCGCTCTGGCTGGACGGACAGACACTCTTGGATGATGCAGTCTCTTAGGTATCCTGGCCCACTACCATGTAGGGCTTTAAAGGTCAAAACCAGCACCTTGAATTGCACCCAGAGACAAATTGGTAACCAGTGCAGCTCCCAAAGCAATGGTGAGCCGTGAGCATAACGCCCGCACCCCATCAACACCCGGGTTGTAGCTTTTTTTTTTTTTGCTTGCTTTCTAAGCTACAATTCTATGAAAACATACTTGAGCGCAAGCCCTACTGAACACACCAGGGCTTACTTGCATGTAGATTTTCTGCTGTGTGCCTCTTCTATTAAACTTAAAGGTTTTCAATGTCTGATTGCTTCATGTTAAGTGACTGGTTTTGTTTGCGGAGTCGAAAGGGCTAGGATGTTACAGTGAGTTGGAAGGCTTTTTAGGCATGTCTGTAGACTGTGAACAGTGTTTAAGAGACTAAGGAACAGCCTATCTATACTAATACAGTATAATATTTTTCCTGTTATTGTATCTATGTGTATTTTCAATTAAAGTGCTCTGATCTTCCTATTTTTACTGTTTTGCTGCTCTCTAGAGCAGCACTATGGCTGCATTTATTGTGGTGCACTGCCAATTGTCATGTTCTGGAGCCTCTAAAATCCATGCCTATATGCAACTGTGGTCGGTTTCATCAGATGTGACAGTGCTGTGACGTATGCAGTAGGTTGTAACATTAAAGTAGATGATGGGGAAACCCCTTGGTATACTTTTGAGTCTAACATTTTTAAATTAGTTCCCCCAAAGAAACAGCACAATTCTAAGTATACCATGCTAAGCAGATGTGTGAAGGTGGGTGTTCCCTGGTGTTCAAGGAGACCCTTTCACTACTCCACTTATTTCAGGCCACTGCAGAGCTCAGGCCAAAAAGAAAACTCCTTCCGCGCCTCTCCCTATTTCAGGCTCTCAGAATCAGAGCAAAGCTTGGAGAGGGGCAAGATCTCTGGTAGCTGCGCTTACTCTCTGGTAGCTGTTTTGAGTGTAAGCTCTCCCATACCCCCCACCTGACAGGGAACCTAAGGCCGCTGGATAGAGGTCCCCCAGAATAGCTAGTAACAGCTCAGGAATCAGCTTTTGGCTTGCAAAAGAGAATTTTATTTTGGCAATAAAACAATGCAAGATGGGAAGAGAAGACTTGATGGGTGACACACAAAACCAAAAGGGATCCACACCCACAAATGAGGACTCAAGGGTGGATAATAAAACAGCCCAAATCGGCAAGCCAAAAAGAAGGTTGAAACAGTCCTAAGGTTTACAAGAGACTCTCCCCTTCCTAGAAGAAGCAAAAGAACCAGGACAAGGCTAAACAAAACCTTGTGGCTGCTTGGCAAACCAGTGCACCAACCTTGCCCTTTAAGTGCTGCTGCATCTGCAGTCTAGCTCTGACCTAACTAAGTCACCCCCATGTTGTTCTTCAGGGCATTTACCTGTATACTTCTCCTGTCTCACAGGCCAATGAATTGTGTGTGTGTGTGTGTGTGAGAGAGAGAGTGTGTAAGAGAGAGAGAGAAAGGTCACATGGGAGATCTTCTATCCAGCAACAGCTTTCCCTTTGGATGAGTTCATCCCCACAGGTGCTCCACATAAATCTGTTTTCAGTTGTAGCAATTGCAGAGGACAAAGAAGGGGATCACGTAACCCAGCATTGCTAGCCAGCTGTACTATTCCTCCTCCTCCTGGCCAGGTTCTCTTCAGCCCCTCCTAAGAATGGATTCTTAATTCTTGGGGCAGTTTCTTCACAATATGCATTGCTGTTTCACTATGTTAGTTAGCAATAAGTTTTATATTACACTTAATCTAGCCCTATAGCATTTAGTGCACTCTCTGGGTGCTTGGCAAGGTAATTAGCATTTTGCCCCAACATGATGGGCACTCAGTTACTTTATTTAGTAAAGGTAAAGGTTTCCCTTGCTCGAAAGCCAGTCACATCTGACTCTAGGGTTCAGTGCTCATCTGTTTCAAAGCCGAAGAGCCAGCATTGTCTGCTTCTGCTGATGTTTCCGTGGTCATGTGGCAAGCATGACTAGACCCCGGAGCGCATGGAATGCTGTTACCTTCCCACCGAAGTGGTCCCTATTTATGTACTTGCAATTTCTTGCTTTTGAACTGCTAGGTTGGCAGGAGCTGGGACATAGACGGGAATTCATACCATCCTGCAGTACTGCTGACCTTCCACCTCCCAGTCAGCGTCTTAGCCAATTGAACCACTGTTAAACCTTATTTAACAACAACAAAAATGAAAGTTGTCTTTTCAGCGGCTGAATAAGAGTTCCCACTGCCACCTCCTTACTCATGAGTGATCTGTGTAAATTTACTCATGAGTAAACCACATAAAAGGACTGTGGTGGCTGAACTTGATGACTGGAAGGTCAGTGGTTTGAGACCCAAATGCCACACAGCGGAGTGAGCTCCCGGCCCTGTCCCAGCTCCTGACAACCTAGCAGTTCAAAAGGAAGAAATTGCAAGTAGATAAATAGGCACCACTTTGGTGGGAAAGTAAACACATTCCTTATATATATATAAGCAGCCGGGAGTTTGAGGGTGGGCAGGCTGCTAACTCATGGTGGGCGATGCCCACCCTGGCCATCCCCTTGCTACGGCCCTGGGAAGGAGGTCTGCAAGGGGAGCATCAACGGGGAGGGGGGAGGGGGGTAGCAAAATGAAGCAATCTAAAGACTAGTTTGACTCTTGTTACAGAAGAATAAACATCTCCATTGTGGACAGAAGGGTTTTCAACTGAGAAATGAAATATATTGCTGCCCCTTCTCTTTTGTAGTGCATACCACTACTTCAGGTGGTTTACAAAAGGTCATAAACCATGTAATAGGTGAAGGTTTCCCTTGCTGTTTCAAATCTGAAGAGCCAGTGCTGTCTGCTTCTGCAGACATTTCCGTGGTCATGTGGCAGGCATGACTAGACACTGGAGCGCACGGAGCGCTGTTACCTTCCCACCGAAGTGGTCCCTATTTATCTACTTGCAATTTCTTGCTTTCGAACTGCTAGGTTGGCAGGAGAAACAATGTAATACAATCATCAAAAAGAAAATTTAAAAGCATAACTACAAGCAATGTCATTTATAAAATAATATTACCTAGTCCCCTTTCCCTATTGGAAATAGCATAACTTATACCAGGGATTCTCAACCTGTGACCTGTGGGCCAGATGTTGCCCATTATGCCATTTCATATGGCCCGCCCCCTACTTCCACCACACCTGGAGGTACCGTGTGGTAGAGGAAGGGCAAAATGGCTATCCAGCTTCCAAAGCTGTTTGAGGGAGCATGACGCGGCCCCCAGCTTAAAACAGTTGAGAACTCCTGACTTATACCAATAAACTCTAATTAAATAAGAAATAAAACCTAGACTATAAACCAAATGTTGTTATTTCATTGCAAAGCATGTGACAAAGTTCTTATGTTTAACAAAATAAACATTGTGTAACGAAATTCCAGCCTAAATCTTGTGTGGCATCAGTCAGTGCTACACCAGCAGTTTTTCCATTCCATCCACAACAGTCTGCAGAGGTCAGGAGCAGTTTCAGAGGGTTCCTAGTCCTTCAGAGCAAGCTTTTTGGGTTACAGTGGAAAGGGATATTGGCGACCACGTTTTTTGGAGCCTAACAAAGTCCAGCTCTGGATTGTGCTTGACCTCTTTGCTGAGTGTGGCCTTTGAGCAACTTGCTTAACTCTAAGATAATTTGTTTGGAATATAAGATTGCAATTAACTTGTTTGTTTTATATGTACCTAATATGTTTCAAGTTAAGTAAACATGAAAATTGCCAAAACCCACTGCATGAAGTCCTGAGACATTTGTGAGATTTTGACATTGTAAAAGCAGCCTTTTTTTGTAGTTGCTTCTTTCAAAGATGTGAAGGAACCCTGGTGGTGCAGTGGTTAAACTACTGTGCTGCAGCAAAAATGTTGTGAGTTTGATCCTGACAGGACTTAAGTTTGACTCAGCATTCCATCGTTCTGATATCGGTAAAATGAGTACCCAGCATGTTGGGGGCAAAAATGTTAATTAACTTGTGAACCACCCAGAGAGTCCATTAAGTGCTGTGAGTGCAATTGCTATGGCTAAGTGTTTTTGCTCATTTAGAAATCAGTGCTATTAAGTTCTTACTCCTTTAGCAAAAATAATAAAGCTGTTGTATATCCTTAAATATTTTATGACACAACAAATGTATTATGGTATAAGCCAGGGGTTCCCAACCTATGGCCCACGAGCCCAATCTAGCCTGTGGAGTTTATTAATATGGCCCACAGTGGCCACCCAGGCACTTCCAGAAGCTACCACCACCAGAAATCACAATATGTTACTTACCATGGCAGTGGTGGCAATCACGACATTTTTGCTGCTTCTTGCATAGCCTCCACTACTTCCCAGGGCAGTAGAAGGCTTTTCAGAGCATTTTCACTCCGTTTTGGGATTTTTTCGCCACTTCTCCACTGCATTTTGTCTGCCAAACCATGGCAGTTGGGGACTTCGAACTTATGTCAGTGCCTGGGTTCCCAGCATGGAACCAAAAAGTTCCCAGCATGGAACCAGGAAGTTCCCAGCTGCCGCGATTTCACTGCTGAAATGCAGTGGAGAAGCCGGGGCGGGGGGAAGGGGAATATCCCCAAATGAACATGCTCAGAAAAGCCTCCCACTGCCCTGGGAGGCTGTGCAAGAACCTGCAAAAATGTCATGATTGGTGCTGCCAATGCCAAAAACATAATCAGTGGGCGCAGCCACGCCTCTGGCCTGCACAGATGAGCATCAGTGGTGGGAACTGCCCCCTGGCAGGACAACATTGGGAACCCCTGGTATACACTTTGATCAACTAGCATTTGCTGGGGGAGAATGATACTGCTGAAGTCTGGAAATTCCCCAATAAGCAGTGGGATTGCAATGTATCTGCATGAAATGTGAGAATAATTTTATATAACTCTTAGCAATTGTGAAATAGCTATTATCAGGCAGTAGTGTGTTAGACTAGGACTCAAATGACTTGAGTTCAAGTCTGTTCTTGGCTATGGAAATTCATGGGTGCATGTGTGCTTACAGTAAAACTATTGCTTAAACTTTCCGCATACCCCCAAACTCCTTTAGGGATATTCCGCATTGGAAGCATCTTAATGGCATATAGCAGGGGTAGGCAACTTACAGTCCGTGGGCCAGATCTGACCCACAGCACTGAATAATCCAGCTCCCACTCGTGCCACCATCACCAGTGGCGGAATCGGCCACAGACTCATTTATGGCTGTCGCAATTGGGGGAGCATGACCTGGCCAATGATTGAAAAAGGTTGGCAACCCCTGGCATATAGCAACATACATAGCCATTGCACTTTAAAATTTGTAAGTATACATTTCAAAAAAGAGAAAGAGAGCATGATTCCAATGAGTTGGATAGGCGGTGTGGAGAACAACTTGCATATGAATAGCAAATAAAGAATATCCATGTAGAGTACCTTAGGTTTTCTTCTTGTGCCGTGTCTGAATCTGAACATTGGTGATCATCATGGTGATAAGCCATGAAGACTGTCCTGAGAGTATAATGCAGTGGCCTTTCATCTGCCTTCTGCATCACAGCATGACACCATACCAATGATCCAGTTCCTGAGCCCTTTTGGCACACAAAGTCCTCCTCGGCCCCAAGCCAGGATTGATGAAGCTGTTGCCCTCCCATCAAGATGGATTCAGGTGTGATTTAATCCACTTGGGGACCATCACCCTTCCCTGTGGACTCAGGGTTGTCAGGTTAGTTAACTACTGCCTGACACTTGGCTTTGAGTTGCTGGCAGAATGGTCTACTCTATTACCATAGCAGGATAGCCTGGCCAGACTCTCCTTAGATCTGCCTAGGAATATTTAGAGAGCACAGGTACCCCTGACTGGGAGGCTTTTTAACTTAGAAATAATTATACGTGCAGACTCATGATCTACACTAGAATGGATGAGTGCAGGAAATCCCATGCTGGAGGAAAATGATGCCCACTTTGTAGTGCTCTTGCTGCTCTGTTTCCCAAAAAGTCTGATTTGGGACAATATTGAATTAATGTAACTATTCATATTCCATTTAGGTTGATTTAGTATACTAAAATTAGCTTACTAATAGGTTTGATTTTATTTTTCCTTTTCAGATATAAAATTGTACAGTTGAACAATCCAGAGATTCCACGATGTCGTCAAGGCCTTTTGAAAGTCCTCCACCTTATCGACCTGATGAATTGTAAATACAGTACCTATTTTACTAATCTACTTGCCAGTTCAAATTATTGCAGATAAGTAGTGTGTACACTGTTAAAAGATATGAATTCTGGCAACTCCTAGCGTTAGTTGTATACACTGTAGATACAGCTACTATTATGCTAGATAGTTTATATAAAACCCAGTTACTTTTTGAAATTATCTAATGATTATAGAAATCTTAAAATGGGGATATTGGTCATAATATTTAAGGACATGAGTGAGTAGTTCAGGGTTGAGGAACCTTGTAATTCTCCAGATGATGTCAGGCCACAACTCGCATCATAACCAACCATTGGCTGTGCTGTCTGGAGCTAATGGGATTTTTAATCTGGCAAATCTGGAATGCCAGAGGTTGCTTATTTTTATGGTAGACCATCTTACACCTCTGTATTGCACTACTCATTCTGTTAGTTCTTACTGCTAGATTACAACTATTGTGCATGTTCAGTGTTTCCAAATGGTTACAATAAGATGATAGTAGGAAAGACTGCACGAAGAAAGGAACACTGCATTTGTTTAGCAAACAGGCTTATGGATTGCTATTTCTTAAGCAAACCTAGCTCTTCATGTCGTAGCCAAATGTTATAGCTTAACTTGCATCGTAGAATTTCAACATGGGTTAAAGTACCATATTAAGACAATTTTAAAATTAAAAACTTATAAAAAATTTAATTTAAAACTTTTAAAAACAGATGTAATAAATATTAAATAATTTTGAAACCTCTGTGGACCAAGATGTTCAACCTCCAAAGTAAATCAACAGTTATGACCTATGCAAATAGGTGACTTCATAAAAAAGGATATGTTAAGTATAGAATCTGCTCATCCCATTTCTTGTATCACATAGTCCTATAGCAATTCTACTATGTAAAACATGGCTTAAAGTTTGTTAGAAGTCCCCTGAATTGATAACATATGTATTGGTATGTGTAGATTGGTTAAAAGAGGGGTTTTCAATGTTTCCATGCCATGGGCCGGACCACGTCCGCTCAGACAGCTGAATGGACCAGACATGTGGCTTTCCCCGCTGTAAACACGGTTGTAAACCATGGAGGGCGCATTTGTGCATGCATGGGTGCATCCCTTTTGCTTCCAGGGGTTGTCGCCATGGGCCAGGTGGTTTGCCGCAGCAGGCCGTAGGCTGCGAATCCCTGGGTTAAAAGTTTTGAACATTAAAATGGGAATTCTTAGTCTGTTTCCCATGTGTTCAGCTTGAGAACAGTGCGGTTAACACTGTATGCTTATGTAATGACAGATTTATAATTTTCACAGTTCAGATCTATTACATTATGACTAGTGAAGATAAAAGGCCAGAAGTCCCTGCTATTTTCATGGTTAAAAACAAAACAAAAACTTTTTAGAAATGAAAAATAAATATTACTGAGTCATAATGTCACCATGTGCAAATATTCTGCCCTGGTTTCTGAGTTCATTTGCTTAGGATGTGACCTGAAATACATGCAGATTCCAGCAGCCCACTGACTGGAATAGCTGGTAAAACAATCATTTAACTGAGGTGGTTGGTACCATAGTCAGTTGGCACTGCTGGTGGTGGAGAGCCCTTTGCGTTGACTATATATTTAGTCTAAGGGTATGGAGAATACAGCCCGTCAAGAAACATCACCACCGCAAACCAAACAGTCAAAACTGGAATTTGGCATCTGTTTTCTAGCTGTTTTTGTTACTGCCTGTTTGCTTCTTTTTTTGGTGTGTGTGTGTTTTTTTCCTGTTTTTTTTCTTTTTGCTATTTTGGGGTCAGGTATAGCTGAGTCAGAAATGTGAGGATGAAAACTTGGCCCCCTACCTCGTAAAGTTGCCTGGCCCGGTTCTCATCCCTCCCTGTATATCTCTATTGCATATTAAAGAATGAGCAAAGGAGATAATCTCTAACAAGCATACTGTGTCATGAAACTTGTTAATGTGAGTGAGAATTGCAAGGAGATGTGCCTATACAGACCATATGTATATAGAATTCCGATCTATCAGGATAAGTATGTGTGCAAATGCAGCTTACATAGTATGCTCAGCCAATGTTGACAGGCAACTTTGTATTTCAGTGACTTATTCTTCATCAAAGGTTAATAGCTTTTAACCGGATGCATTTTTTGTTTGTTTGATCATTTCTCTATGTAGCAAGCCTTCCCTTTATGCTCCGAGCAGCAATGCATATGGTGGTGAATTCCCTTCTCAGCCCATGTTCTCTCAGCCTGCATATTCCTATTATCCAGAAGATGAGGTGCAACACTTCTACAGATGGTCGTCCCCTCCGGGAATCATCAAAATCATGTCAATTCTCATAATAGTGATGTGCATAGGGATCTTTGCTTGTGTTGCTTCAACGTTGGCTTGGGATATGGACTACTTTGGAGGCATGGGATCTGGTTTAGGGTACTCAGGCTATGGAGGTACAGGCTTTGGAAGTAATTATGGCGGATATGGTGGATATGGCGGCGGTACTGGCTTTGGAAGTTATGGTGGATATGGCGTCGGAGGGAGTTATATTGACCCACGGGGAGCAAAAGGCTTCATCCTTGCTATGTCTGCTTTTTGCTTTATCGCTGCATTGGTGGTTTTTGTAACTAGCATTACCAGGACTAACATGTCCAGGACAAGGAAGTATTATCTCCTTCTGATAATAGGAAGTGCCATCTTGCTCTTTTTGGTCTTCATCGCGACCATTGTATACACACTGGCAGTAAACCCAACCGCCCAAGCTTCCGGATCAGTTTTCTACAACCAGATTTATATGCTGTGCAGCCAGTTTTACACACCTACAAACACTGGACTCTATGTGAACCAATACTTGTACCACTACTGTGTCGTGGAGCCTCAGGAGGTATGTAAATCTAATAATTCTATTTCAGACTCAAAACACCTATTGTATTTAAACTCTGAATCTCAACCACTGCTAAAACCTAGTTGTAGAACCAACTAATTCATTGATTATTTTGTTTCAGTTCATGATTAGTTGATGTTTTTTCTTCAGCACAACCTTGTACATGATAGGCAAGGCAAAAGGTCAAACTCTGGACAGCCCATACACTGAAGCCATCATGAGGAACAAGTTTAAAAGATGGTGGGCTGATTGAATCTGTTTACAGTAGTCAGATCACATCTATAAATCTAATCCAAAGTCGTATCCCTGCTTTAAACTCTGAATGAACTATTGATATACTTGCTCAGTAGCAGTGGTGGGCTTCAGCAGGTTCGCACCAGTTCACCAGAACCGGTAGCAGAAATTCTGGCTGGCCCCACCCATCCAAGTTTTGAAATATAGTAATCCTAATTTGGGTGCAATGCAGGGTTTCCCCCCCTGGCCACACCCACCATACCATGCCCACAGAGTAGGTACTAAATTTTTTTGAATCCCACCACTGGGCAGGCATGACTAGATTGCCCACCCATGCCCACAGAGTAGGCCGCCATGCCCACAGAGTAGGCCGCCACACCCACAGAGTAGGCCACACCCACAGTGTGGTAGTAAAAATATTTGAGCCCACCACTGCTCAGTAGCCAATGAAGTCAAGAAAAACAGTGTTAGGTTTTAATTAAATAAGTTATATTATCTGTCTTGGGCAATTATGTGATAATAACTAAGCACATCAAATGGTAGGACAATCTTTAGTGCTGTGTGATATGTAAAAAGTGGAAAAGTGAATAGCAATGGTGAAACTCTGAAGAGTATTACAAAGATCAATGAGAGAGGAATTGTAAAATCCTCTGAAATTATAAAGATGCTAAATAGCTGCAACTATATTTCAGCAATTATAAGAATGCTAGTATGTTCTTACCCAAGAGATATATGGGCTTAGCAATTTTTTTTGCTTAAATTAGATTTTGTTTCAAACAGCTTGATCCTAAACAAGTTTATTCATAAATTCTATTCAGTTCAAAGTGATTTGCATATTAAAATGCTTAGCTTTGAGATCTTCGTTTCTTTTCACTGGATTGCACAAATCACCTAAGAGACTCACCCTTGGCCTTTGAGAGAATTCTCCAAAGGTCAATGTGAAATAAATGGCCTTTTCTATCTCTTCCTCTTCTGCCTTTTCTGTCCTATGCAAGTATGGGCTGAAGAAGGGTGTCCAATAAAAATAATCTCATTGAGAAACAAATGGACTCTAACAAGCAGAAGTGTAGTTGACAAAAATTCCAACTTTCCTTCCAATGTTGGAAAATGGGTTTTTCCATTGAAATTGATGCTTGGAAATGTATTCCTGCATGCACAAATATGTGTATGGATAATACAAACTGTATATTGGGGGTGGGGGGTTTCTCGTAAAATACATAAAAATAAAGATGTCTCACTGATAAATTCACTATAGTATAAACTATTTCTTAAGCACCCATTTAGTGTCATAATTAACCTTGGTTAATGGAACAGAGGATTAAATAAATGATTAGAGTGTCATTCTTTAACATTATTCTTCTATTAGCTTTGCTAGAGTTTGTATTTCTAGAAATAGAAGTCTGATTGGCTTTGGATGAGAAACTGATACTCATACTGAATGCTGATAGAATTTGTTCTCACTAGATCTCTGGTTCCCAATGTGGAGCACATGCCCCACAGGGGAGCAATTTGATTTTTTTTTTGGGGGGGGATTAGATAATTAGTTATTAATGATTTTTAGACCAAGTTAATGGCCTTTTAGGCTTCCTCTATATGAATAAGAGTTCACTTTTTAAATAATAACAATTGTATGTAATGGGGGGCAGTGCGGCATCAGGATTTTAGAGATTCTTAGGTGGGGCATGGCCCAAAAATGTTGGGCACCACTGCACTAAATGGTTAAAAGGTAATCCAGAATGGTCCTTAATATTACACCAGGAAAATCATTGGGGTTTTTTTGTATTTATTTATGGAAAATAGTTAAAACAAACAAGGTTGTAAATAGGGCAGCCCAAAAGGCATACAGTATGTGGTTTTCCCATTATGGACCCCCAGTATCCCTGTGCCCCTTTGGAATCTCCTGTTTTATTTTAAAAGGTGTGCTGTCAATGGGACATAGGAACATTATCAGCACACATCCTCAAACTCTTCTGTGCCTCTAGAAAATGGGGGTGGAAGGTCAGCAGGTCAGCAATTTGAGACCCAAGTACTGCACGATGGAGTGAGCTTCCGTCTTTGTCCCAGCTCCTGCCAACCTAGCAGTTCGAAAGCAAGAAATTGCAAGTAGATAAATAGGTACCACTTCGGTGGAAAGGTAAACATCATTCTATGCACTCCGGTGTCTAGTCATGCCTGCCACATGTCAATGGAAATGTCTGCAAACGCAGACAGCGCTACACTAGCTCTGGCTGTAAACAGAGATGAGCACTGAAACCTAGAGTCTGCTACGACTGGCTTTCGAGCAAGGGTGACCTTTACCTTTACCTAGAGTTGCTCATCCTGAGTGAAAGCAACTATAAGAGAAAGTTGGCCAAAATCACTGGGTTTATTTATTTATTTATTTATTTATTTTCACGCTTATATACCGCCCACTCAGGTACAACCCAACTCAGGGCAGTTTACATAGCGGACAGTAAATACATAAAAAGACACATGATAAAAAAAAGTTAAAAGTTAAAAAACCCACCCCTAAAAGATGTGCAAGTACCGAAGGGACCTTGGGGGAAGGCACACTTCTCTATACCAACCACCCAACGGTACCCCCATCCCCACCCGCACCCCAAACTTGGCCCGCCAGTCAGGTCTTTAGTTCCTTCCTAAAGGGCAACAACTCCGTCTGGAGACGCAGTTCCACAGACAGTGCGGACACGGAGAAGGCCCTCCTCCTTGTGCCAGAGAGGCGAGCCCCCCTGGCTAATGGCACAATCAGAGAGCCCCTCCAGTCCGCTCTGGTTGGATGGATAGACGTCCTTAGGGCGATGCGGTCTCTAAGATACCCTGGCCCACTACCATGTAGGGCTTTAAAGGTCAAAACCAGCACCTTGAATTGCACCCGGAGACAAACTGGTAACCAGTGCAGCCCCCGAAGCAGTGGTGAGACATGGGCATAACGTCCACACCCCATCACCACCCTGGCCGCAGCATTCTGGACCAGCTGCAGCCTCCGAATGGTCCTCAAGGGCAGCCCCATGTAGAGCGCATTACAGTAGTCTAGTCTGGAGGTCACCAGAGCGTGAATGACCATGAGCAAAGAGTCCCAGTCCAGGAGCGGGTGCAACTGGCGAATCACCCGAAGTTGGGCGAAGGCCCTCCTGGCCACAGCCGCCACCTGTTCTTCTAGCAGCAGCCGCGAATCCAGGAGGACCCCCAAGTTGTGCACCAGGTTGGTCTGGGGCAAAACAGCCCCATCCAAAACCAAAGATGGTAGCTCCCGGGATAACGCAGGACCCCCTATCCATAGCCACTCAGTCTTGCTAGGATTCAGCTGTAGCCCATTTGCCCCCATCCAGACCCCAACAGCCTCCAGATAGCTGGAAAGGACTTTGACTGCATCACTGGGGTCTCCACGGGCCGAGATGTACAACTGTGTGTCATCCGCGTACTGGTGGTACCGCACCCCGTGGGAACGGATGATCTCACCCAGCGGCTTCATGTAGATGTTAAGTAGGAGAGGAGAGAGTACCGAGCCCTGAGGCACCCCATATTTTAGGGGCCTAGGACTCGACCTCTCACTTTCCAACCACACCGACTGGGTCCGGCCCCTCAGAAATGAGGAAAACCAGGACCACACTGTGCCCTGGATCCCCAATCCTCAGAGCCGTTCCAGAAGGATACCGTGGTCAACAGTATCGAGGCTGCTGAGAGGTCAAGAAGAGCAAGGACGGATGGATGACCGCCATCCCGCTCTCGCCAGAGATCATCCATCAGCGCGACCAATGCAGTCTCAGTACCATATCCAGGTCTGAATCCTGACTGGAATTCCGCTTCATCCAGTACCCCCTGCAGCTGACGTTCCACTGCCTTCTCCAGAACCTTCCCCCAAAAAGGAAGGTTGGAGACAGGTTTGTAGTTGGTTAGGATTACTGGATCGAGGGATGGCTTCTTCAGGAGGGGGCACACAAGAGCATGTTTCAGCAGTGCAGGAAACATCCCCTCTCGAAAAGACCCATTAATTATAGCCCCGACCCAGCCACCTGTCACCGTCTTTGAAATTTTGAAGGTTGAGATAAGGTATAAATGGATGATCCTCACTATTTCCTTGTAACTTGTAGGCCTTCTATTTCATATCTTCTACTGGTAAATAAAATATCTTCTATTTTTCTATTTCTTTCCTTAGGCTATTGCCATTGTATTAGGCTTCCTGATGGTTGCAGCTTTTGTGATAATAATAATATTTGCAGTAAAGACTAGAAGCAAAATTAATTACTATGGAAAAATGAATATCCTGTGGGATAAAACAAAAACTGACAATGATGCTCCCAATGTAGAGGAATGGGTAAGTTAGCTTCATTCATATTTGTTTTTTGACCCATTTTCTTTATTGTGATGTAACTCTTTATATTGCCTGCAGCCCTGGAGTGTTATTGTGCTTTGTGCTGTTGTTTGAAGGATATTAAGCCATCACTTAAGCAGCATGTTTTAAGGTTAAAGTGCTTGCCTGTAACTTGAGTTCAGTTTGTAGCTATTGGTGACCTGCTGTTGTTCATTCATACAGATGAATCTGGCCCTTCACTTCACCATGAATCACAGCACACCAGGCTGCCCTGTCATCTGGCATCCTTCAAATACCACCCACATCCATGCCCATCATGTTAACGATATTGTCCAACCATCTTGTTTTCTGCCACCCCCTTCTTTTGTCTTCACACTTTCCTTGCATCAGGGCCTTCTCCAGTGAGTCTTCTTTTCTCATTTGGTGGCCAAAGTATTTGAGCTTCAGCTTAAGTATTTGTCCTTCCAAGGAGCAGTTAAGGTTGATTTCCTTTTAGGATTAATTTATTTGACCTCCTTACAGTCCAGGGGACTCTCAAATATCTTCTCCAGCACCATAGTTCATGGTTATGGTCCAGCTCTCTCAGGTATACATTACTACAGGAAGATCATCACTTTAACTCTGCAGACTTTTGTTGGCAGGATGATGTCTCTACTTTTTATTGTACTGCCTAGGTTTGCCATAGATTGCCTCCCAAGGAACAAGCGTCTTTTTATTTCACCATCTGCAGTGATCTTAGATCCCAATAAAGTAAAATCAAATCTGTTACTGCTTTCATTTCTTCCCTTTCTATTTGCCAGGAAGTGATGGGCCCGGATGTCATGATCTTGCCTTTTTTATGTTAAGTTTCAAGCCAACTTTTGCACTCTCCTCTTTCACCTTCATCAGGAGGCTCTTTAGATCTTCTTAACTTTCTGCCATTAGGGTGGTGTCATCTGCATATCTGAGGTTTTTTTTTCTGGCAACCTTAATTCTGGCTTGCAATTCATTCATCCCTGCTTTACGTATGATATACTCTGCATATAGGTTAAATGTAGCTTTTGAGACTGTATCCCATTACTGCTTTATTCACTCTTTTATTGACTTCTAAGAAGGGATTCTTGACCAAAGTAGTAGATATAATGGTCCTATGAATTAAATTCCCCCATTCCTGTCCACTTTAGTTCGCTTATTCCAAAGATGTCAATGTTTAGTCTTGCCATCTCATGACTGACTATGTCCCGCTTATCTTGATTCATAGATCTTACATTCCAGGTTCCTATACAATATATTTTTCTTTACAACATTGGACTTTTGTTTTACCATCAGACACATTCACAGCTGAGTCTCCTTTGGCTTTGGCCCAACTGCTTCATTCTTTCTGGGGTTACTTCTACTTCCCCTCCACTCTTCCCCAGTAGCATAATGGACACCTTCTGACCTGAGGGGCTCATCTTCCAGCATTACATTTTTTAGCCTGTTGATACTGTCCATGGGGTTTTCTTGACAAAGATGCTGGAGTGGGTTGCCAGATACATCTCTAGTGGATTTATTTTAGTCAGAGTTCTTCACTATGGCCTGTCCATCTTGGGTGGCCCTACACAGCATAACCCGTAGTCTCATTAAACCTTAAAAGTCCCCTCACCAAAGCAAGGCAGCAATTGTTGGAGGGGGTGGGGGTGGGGATAGGACTGACCTGTTACTGATTTGCAAAAGTACATAACCTCTTAATGGGTGTAACCCATTGATAAAATACAATTGTCAGCTGGGGGAAAACCCAGACTTCAAATCCCTCCAGGTGGTCTGACACACTCAGATCTCCCTGTGAGTAATGTGCAAATTATCCTTTATAGGATCTGACAGATGCACGTTCGTCTGTCTGGGTTGTGCTATACTGATCATCACTGTTTTTTGAGCTGCATGGTGATGCCATAAACCGGTGTGCCCAAACTTTTTGGGCTGCGGATCGGTCACGTGGTTCATGGGGCTTGTCACTATGGCCCAGGAGCCGGATCCAGCCCCCGATACCAATTCATCCAGCTCGCGAAGCCCTCATCGCTCCCGGAAGTGGAAATAAAAGGAGCCCAGACAGGCGTGTTTTACTTCCACTTCCGGGAGTGATGAAGGCTTCGTGGGCCAGATGAATTGGCATTGGGGGCCATATCTGGCCCCCGGACCATAATTTGGGCATGCCTGCTGTTAACTAAAGTAAAATTTGTTAAGGTGAGCAAGCAAGCTGAGTTGGTACACTCTGAATAGAGAAGTGTTTCATGTCTTGAGCATGGTAGTTAAATGAATTGGTTTTTTTGTACTATAACTTACCAGGTCCAAGTGCTTTTTTAAAAATAAATAAATAAATAATCTAACATTAGCTGTAAACCCAGTTTTGAAAAGTTATTTTCTTGTACTACAGGAGTACAACATCTGGGTTAAGATATAGATCAGGGGTACCCAAACTACAACTCATGGGCCGGATCTGGCCCCCAACGCCAATTCATCCAGCCCACAAAGTCCTCATACGGGTGTGTTTTATTTCTGCTTCTGGGAGCAACGAGGGCTTTGTGGGCTGGATCCGGACCATGGGCCATAGTGACTGGCCCCCTGAACCATGTGACTGGTCCGCAGCCCAAAACGTTTTGGCACCCCCGGTACAGATGCTATAAATGTGAAGCCAAACATTTGTTATCTACCAGACTTTATTTTGAGCAGCCTTCATTCTGTAACTGTCTGTCATTAATTAGAAGAGGTGGAAACTAGACTTAAAGCTCTCAGCCTGGTGCATTATTATCTCTGTGTGCATAGCATTTGCTGTGCAGTTTGGTATTTTATGACTTACATACGACAGTGGTTTTTTCTGATCTTTATCCAAAGAGTTAGTGTAAAGAGACTGACTGCTTCAATACAATGCTTTAAAATGTTATGAGGTAAACGTTTCGGTGAGACAGTTTCAGGGCGTGTTCTTTGCTAGCTAATGAACTTGTTTACTCATGTTTCACTCTGTTAGAGAAAGAGAGCAAAACTCAGCCAGATAGCAAATCTTAGTGAGCAACTGTACCTGTGATAGTTTGTGTTTATCATGGGTCAACAATCCCAAACAGACCAATGCAACTAGTATTTGAGGTGGTGTTATGCATAGACTTTTTTTTAATACAGTACTTGAAGAAAACCCTCTTGTATCAATGCCAGGAGAGCTCTGTAGTTTACTAATGTGCAGTCATATTTTATTACTTTTTAGAGCAATCTCTTCCCCAAACAAAGCTTTATAGATGAGCTGGACCCAGTCAGATGGATAGCCTTGGTGGGTGAGGATGATGAGATTTATAGTCTTAGCACATCTGGAGGAGACTAAGTTGATGAAGGCTATCAGGGTATTTTCAGATGCACCTACTGAACAGGCAAATGGTCTGTTTGGAGTTACCCAGGTACTTGCTCAAAAGTAATGGAGCCCTTTATAGTGTATCTGTGTCTGTTATTGTTGTGGTGGGTAACTAGATCAAGCATAAGTCAGTTGGATTGAATTTATGTTACCTCCCACCTGCTTTTAAGGTTTGTTTTCATGTCAGAGATTACTCTGGGTTGAAAGGTTTTTCTAGGGGATGCCTGAATGAGGCTCCTTCCATGTCCCTAAGAAGTAGACATGACCACTGAGAATAAACATAGTTACTTATTGACCATCACATGAAATGGCTTCTCTGTTGCTTCAAGTTCCCCTAGGTGTTCCACGGTAAGAACATAAAAGGCCCAGCGGATCTGGACATAAAGCCAGTAGTTGAAGCCTCTTTTAAACCACTTTTTATTAGCTAAACTAATGAAGTAACTCCTAAGTATTTTAATCACTTAAGACACACACACACCCCTCTGTCTATCCAGATCAAACTCATTCTGGATACCCTTAATATCCAAAATGGGGAATGGTTACTCCACTCTCACCTATGATTTTCTAAGAGCTCAAAACTGTTCTCGCTGCTACCTTCTGCTTCAAGAAGAGGATATCATTCACTGGATGCTGTGCAACTCAAGTGGTCCATAGCAATTAAACTATCTTCACTATCATAGCTGTCTTGGAGTAGGATTGCCTAAAGATTTTGCAGTTCCTTCTCTGGGCTATGGTATTCCTCAGCTCAGCTGACACTCAAGGCTTGCAGAACCTGTTTAGGCATTTCAGGCTGGTGTCACTCTGAACCTCTTCCTAGATCTATCTGCTGTCTTCTCCCACCTCTTCTTACTCCTTTTCTTTAACCATTTGTTGCCATCAGTCCTCCCCACTTCCACTTTCTCCCTTCCTTTTATAACCTCAGTGACTACCTTCTCCCTTCAGAATTGTGCCTTGCCCTAATTGTTTTGTCTTCAGCCTCATGCAGTCCAGATGTTTCCTCGCCTTTTAGATTCTTTAGGGTGAGTCTTTCCCATTGCTTTCTTATCCTCTGGTAAGGTCAGCCCACCCACCCCCCACCCCTTTAGTGTATGGGACCAAAGACACCAGGACATCCGAAGAGCTGGCTTAACACAACTTTATTACATGCTGGTCAGAGGGAACATGAGGTAATGGCGGACGAACAGCTCAATATATACAGTGGCTATACATTTGAATGTGGCTCCTTGATAGCCTATTGGCTACAGGCTGCGTGACGTCATTGCAGGTCACGCCCTTCTTGTCCAGGTGAAGGTAGTGGCGGGAATCTTCCCGCGCTGTTATTCTAGGTGAGTCTTGGACCAATGAGCTTGGACGCTCGCTATTGCCATCTAGTGGTCACTAGCTCGCGTCCTATTAAGGTTACAGTGATTCAGCTGGAGGTTACAATGTTACACATAGAAGAGGTTACATTGGATACACATGGATAGGTACATTGTTTAAAGGCACAGGCTTTAGGACACAACACCCCCACAATGCCAATTTTATATATGTGAGTGTGTCATTGTTGCCCCTCCTGAATTTTTTTGCCCCTCCTGAATTCCCCCTCCTCAAACCTAGAATCCTGGCTACAACCCTGGGTAAGGTTAGAGGTGCCATAATCAGTGGAGTGTCCACCTTCCAGGGATAAGTGGAGAGGTCACCCTATGGGTGATTGGTGTGGAAGTCAGAGGGGTTGGTTCAAAACTGAGACTTATTGGGACCCTTCTCAGTTGCTCAGGGTATAAAGTTGATAAACCTAAATAAATGGCATGAGCAAACAGTATAACAAAATATATATTTTATCTCTACTGTGAACATTGTTTAGAATTTGGACTACCTTTGAGGACTGTGTATAAGCATCCTGGCTGCTTGTTTTCTAGTACATATTTCTCTAACATGGTGTTTACAAGTTGTTTATCCTTGGAGTTCAGTTTTTGACTTTAATGAATATTGGATGCATCCTTTGCTCTGACACTTTGCTCTTACAACGTCTTTATCTTCTTGAGTAGCTACAGAAAAACAGGCAGGTATTGTTCTTGCACCTCAGATGAGTTCTGGTAGCATTGATGCCTGATGTGGCATCCCATTCTTTTCTTTATTCTTTCCTTCAGGAATGGGACAGTGCTTTCTAAACAAATGTGGGGCTTTTGAAATGTTATCCTTCTTCACCAACGTAGTTGGAACATTGTTATTTCAGTTAGGATGATGCCTCTGCTGTGTTGCTGTTGGAGAGGAGAGGGATCCATGCTGTATGGAACCTCTTTCTGTGGAGGATATAAAGCAGTGCATGCATCCAACATGTTGATGGTTTTTTTTAAAAGACAGAGTTCAACTCTTTATGACACAACAATGCACTTGCACATATGCTTTGGAATTGCTGCTATATCATCTCATGAATAAGTCAAGGTTAGTTCTGCTAACTCATTATGATTCAACATATTATTATGGATCATGTAATGATGAGTATTATAGATCCGTGGTATTTCCTAGAGAATAGATTGCAAAATTGTTGCTTCAATTCCTTGACCTTTGGTCTGTGTTTTTCTCCCATGCTGTTCAATACACACACATATTGGGGATAATTATTACTACCACTGCTGCTGCTGTTACAATAATACCCCACATAACGTGTGCACTGCACAACGTAAAAACTGCACAACATTAAGAAATCTGAAGAAAAATTTGCACTGCACAAGGTTAAGTTAATGTTGTGCAATACATCATATTCCCCCACAGATTTCTCTGCCCCAAAGCCCGCAGGGCTGTTCTCTGTCTGGGAAGCACCTTCCCAGGCGGAGACCAGCCCTGCAGGCTTTGGTGCTTGAGTGTACGTAGCATGCCTGTCAAGCATGGCTTCGGACAATACAGGATCTGCGTAGAAGCCTTCTACACATCCCCTTCTGCACAGAACCCTTCTATGCATGTGTAGAAGGCTTCTACGCATATGTAGAAGGCTTCTATGCATGTATAGAAGGGACCTGCATGGAAGGGGATGGGTAGTAACCACTTTTTCCCCACTGCCAAATTACGGGATGGCGGCGGCTCTGGGCGGGAAAGGAAGAAAAGCGGCACAAAATTACGGGAAATCCTGGCCAATACGGGATACTTGACAGGTATGTTACGGAGGCCCCCTTGCTGTTTCGAGGCTTGCCTCGAAACAGCAAGGGCACCTCCATAGATCTCTTGCCCTCCATCGGCCACTTTGACTTGGGAAGGGCCATGGAGAATGCCTAGAAGCTGACCTGGCTGGTGCTGGGTTCCCCCGGTCCTTCCCGAGTCAAAAGCGGCTGACAGAGGGCTTTCGTTGTGCGAGACATCCCATAGGGCTTAACGTTGTACGATACATGTATTGTACATCGTTAAACATCACACAATGTTAAGGATCATGGAACCAAGCTTTAACGTAATGCGGGGTACTGTATTACTGTACAGTGGTACCTTGCTTAAAGAGCATAATGCATTCCACAGGATTGCTCTTTAAGCGAGTTTGCTCTTTAAGTGAAACACCATTGTAAGTGACCAATTGTGACTTCTGGTGGGGGGGGGGATTGCGAACCCCGATTTAGTTGTTAAGTGAATTTTTGGTTGGTTTTAGTTGTTAAGCGAGGCGACCATTCAGAGAAAATTCTGCTCTTTAATCAAGTTAGTCTCTACGCGAGGCGCTCTTTATGCAAGGTTTTACTGTACTTCCATATCTAGGCCAGATGTGAAATTGCCAAAATGAAGGCACTTTTGTGTGGGTTCATTATGCACTTCCTTTTGCCTGACATAGCGTGAGAAAGATTAGCCGGCAACACAAGGTTGCCGTTACCAGGGTACACTCGATTGTGGTTCAAAAATAGCACAATCTTTGAGGAGGCTCTTTCTGGAGATAATAACTTTGAGATCCATAGTGTAATCTTAGAAGTATCTCAGGTTAAGGAGGTTCTGAAGTGTTTGCTGAAAATAGACTTGATGTAGGTCAAAACAATTAGGCATCCTATGATACCTCATAAACTGTCAATTTTATGATGTCATGAGCATTAACAGATTTGTAGGCCACTTGTCTAATGAATGCAGGCTAGCCTGACCAGACAAGACAGAAGCCTTGTTGATCAGGAAGGCTGTTAATCCAGTACAGTAGTAAGAGCTCAACCTGTTGGGGTGAGTCTGTACTCTGCTTGAAAAATCAGATGAATATTTTAAGAGTTCTCTGGATTCTCAGATGGCAACAGTAACCAAAAGTTCCTTTTACCAGTTCAGACTGAACACTAGTTCTGTATATTTTCTGATAACTTAGACGTAATGTGTTAAGAATAACACTGTATATCCATTTGTTGATAAATTTTGAATAGCACAACTTTTTACCTAGCTTTTAACTTGATTAAATTAATTATCTTCATCATTACTTTAGCAAACTACCTGTAGAATAGACCCATTTGAAGCAATGGAACTTATGAAGTTGACTCACTGATTAAATGGGCCTAATATCTAACGTGCAAGCAATAGAATTTTAGCCAATATTTCTTTATTTTTTTGCTGTGGTTCATGGGGTCGCAAAAGGTCAGACTCAACTGTGCAACTGAAAAACAACAACAGCAACAACAACAACTCAGAAATAAACCAAATTTTAAAAGTAAAATGAGCTCTGGTTGAAAGACGTTTTCGTTTGGAAAATGCACTGTTATGTGCAGACTGCCTGTGGTTCTTTTATAAAGTGACAATTAATGCAAAAGTTCAATTTCTTTGCCAGCTAAGGGGTTGTCCAGATGGCCATTAAGTCCATTCTCTAGCACAGCATTTCCCAAGCTGTGTTCCGCGGAACACTCGTGGACTTCAATTTCCAGAAGCCTAAGTCAGTACATTGGCTAAATTGTCTTAGGGGAATTGAAATCCAAAAACCAAAGATTGGGCAGAACTGCTCTAGGGTGTTTTTGGGGTGGGCTGCTCTGCCTTTTTATGGTGTCTCTACAGGTGCCTTTTTGAACCCCCTGAGTGATGTCTACTAATTTGGAATGCACCCAAATATGTAATTCCCAGTACTTCAAGACACTGAGAATGGAATATATTTGGGAGGTTTGCAGCTGTTGAAGCTCCTTCTAGTAGTGTCACCTTCCAGTATCCTGAAGCAGTTTATAAGCTATTTCAGAATATTAGAAACTGAAAACTATCTGATTGTTTGCTTATAGTGAAGGAAGTGAAATTACTTTTTATGTTTGGCAGATAATTGCTGTTGCAATACATTGCTTAGGTGCATACCTGTCAAGTTTCGGGAAATTTCTGTCAAATAAGGGAAATTTCTTGGCCAAAATGGGAAACTGGACAGCTATGCTTGTCCTGTGCTAGCCTCCAGTCTAACTCCAGTCTAATTGCAGTCTAATTAATACAGGATGATGACGGGAAAGAGTGTAAAATACGGGGGGTTGACAGAAATTTCCCGAAACTTGACAGGTTTGCTTAGGTGACAGTAAACATTTTTTCTTTCCCTTTCTGTGTATTGCCAATCAAAAAACTTTCCACTGCTGCTGTTTTAATTGACAATATACCAAAAGGGAAAGGGGGAAAAACATTTTTACTGTCATATGAGCAATGCAGTGCCACATTGACCATCTACAAAACAAAAATCACTTCCCCTGATCATCTGCAGTCAATCAGGGAAGTTTTCAATTTGCTGGTATCTGAAATGGCTCGTCAGTCAATTCACAATACAGTGGCACCTCAGATAAAGTCCAATTCAGATAAAGTCCGATTTGGATAAAGTTGCAGTTTTCATGCACTCATGATGCATCGCATAAAGTCCAAAACCGCTTAAAAATGGATGTTATCCGAGGTATTTGGTATAGGAACCTCGGGTAAAGACCATTTTTGACATTATCCGATGCATCGGCCATTTGATTCGGATAAAGTCTAAAATCAGATAAAGCCCAAACTTGTGGAATGGAGTTTGGACTTTATCCGAGGTTCTACTGTACTGTCAATTAGTTTACTTATGATTTGGGATGAGAAGAGCAAGCTAAACAGCTCTTCCCCCATCTTCAAGCAACCTGAGGCAGCACTATCCAGCTGCACCACAATGACCAGTATGGGATAGGCCTAATTTTAACTGTTAACAGAGCCAGTTCATGGCAGCTGTTTCAATTTGACATTTCAAATTATAAAAAAGCTTTGGTTTGTCTATTAAAAGTAATGAAAAACTATAGATCATAGATAGATTCTAAAAGTAATGGGTGTGTAACACAATATTTAATTTTCCTTAAAAAAATAGATGTACCACAACTTTTGTTGTCCTCATGGATAGCCTGTACTATGGACAAAGGGCTACAATTTGGAAAGAATGTTGAGAAGCTGAATGGCTTCCCATTGGCAAAGATGTCAAACAAGGGTGTATTTTATCAATCTGACTGTTCAGCTTATATGTAGAAAGTGAAAACGAGATTTACCCACATGAAGGCTGAGTAAAGATTAATGGGAGAAAAATGAAAAAAGTGTGTAGATTATTCCAAATTACTAGAAGAATATAACAAGGCTTCACCATTTTGATATACTGTATACTTGGGACATACTTATTTCTTGACGGTTGCCTTTGTACCTTTTGGACTTTCTTTTGGTGTATGCCTAGTATCTATAGTGTCTGCGTTTACTAGCTTTTGTCTGGTTGGCTTGTTCGTGCTTTATTATTATTATCCTTGTTTACCATTTATTAAATCTATTTATTTCTCAGTTTTTGTTTCTATTTCTGGGGTGTTTCGTCCTCCCTTTCTTGTTTACATTGTACACCCTTGCCGCTTTCCCTCCAACCTAACTTCAAAAGCAAGAAATTACAAGTAAATAAATAGACACTGTTTCAGTGGGAAGATAAACAGCATTCTGTTCTAGTCATGCCTGCCACATGACCATGGAAATGTCTGCGGACACAGACAGCTTGGCCTGTAAATGAAATGAGCACCACCCCGCAGAGTTGGATACAACTGGCTTTCAAGCAAGGGTGACCTTTATCTTTACCTAAAGTTTCCACAACTTGTTGTACAGTTTGGTAACTGACTAAGCATGAAACATGCCCCTTAGCTGCATTTATCGATGGCAAGTCATGAAATCTGACTGAAACACTTAAATGGTACAGAAAAAAGTGCAAATATTCATCGAGAGTACTGTATATTCAAGGTGGAAAGAGAGGATAAAAAACAACAGCAAAATAAAGTTAGTAGAATCTACAATGTGGAGCTGTATCCATTTTGTGCACAAAAAAGGGAAGGTTAGAATGTGGGCTTTTCTCCCCCAACATCCCCTTGCTATGCTGTGGAAGACAACCCATGCAATTGCTACAAAGACATATTTATTTATTATTCAAATTATATACTGCCGCCCAGTTCGAATGAGTGACTCTGGGCGGCATTACAACAGTAATCACAGTCTTAAAACATTTTTAAAAAACCTTTAAAACTCTTAATAAACACCAAAATTACCCCCCTCCCAGCCAATCAGTTGTTTAAAAATTGCAGTTAAAAGAATGGCTAAAAGGATGGAGAGGCCTGCACTATATGAGCCAGCAGGGGGGAGTCACCACATCACCAGTGCCCCACACCTGCTTTGCCAGCCAGGTTTTTGGCTCTTTCTTGAAGGGCAACAGCTCCGTCTGGAGGCGCAACTCAGTTGGTAAGAGGTTCCATTGGGCTGGAGCAGACACTGAAAAGACCCTCCTTCTAGTACTAGAGAGTCGGGCCTCTCTAGCTGATGGAGAGCCTCTCCAGTCTGCTCTGGTGGGATGGACAGATGTTCTTGGGGTGATGCGGTCTCTTAGGTATCCTGGCCCACTATCATGTAGGACTTTAAAGGTCATCACCAGCACTTTGAATTGCACTTGGAGGCACACCGGTAACCAGCGCAGCTCCTAAAGCAGTGGTGAGGCACGAGAATAACACCCGCACCTCATCACCACTCAGGCAGCTGCGTTCTAGACCAGTTGCAGCCTCTGAATGTTCATCAAGGGCAGCCCCATGTAGAGCGCATTACAATAGTCTAGTCTCTAGTGACAAGAGCGTGCATGACCATGAGCAAGGAGTCCTGGTCTAGAAGTGGGCGTAACTGGAGGATAACACAAAGTTGTGCAAAAGCCCTCCTGGTCACGACTGCCACCTGCTCTTTGAGCAGTAGTCATGAGTCCAGGAGGACCCCCAAGTTATGCACCAGTTCTGTCTGGGGGCAAAATAGCCCCATCCAGAACCAAAGATGTAGCCCCCGAGATAGCACAGGGCCCCTGACCCACAGCCACTCAGCCTTGCCAGGATTCAGTTGTAGCCCATTGTCCCCGATCCAGATCCTAACAGCCTCCAGACATCTGGATAGAACTTCGACTACATTGCTTGGATCACCAAGGGCTGAGATGTACAGTTGAGTATCATCAGCATACTGATGATTCTTCACCCCATGGGAATGGATGATCTCCGCCAAAGGCTTCATGTAGATATTAAATAGGAGAGGCGAAAGGACCGAGCCATGAGGCACCCCATATTGGAGAGGCCTAGGACCTTTCATCCTCCAAACCACACAGTGCCCTGGATCCTCAGTCCATGGAGCCATTCTAGAAGGATACTGTGGCCGACGGTATCGAAAGCCATTGAGAGGTCAAGAAGAGCTAGGATGGACGGGTTACCTCTGTCCCACTCCCGCCAGAGATCATACAACAGTGTGACCAATACAGTCTCGGTACCATATCCAGGCCTGAATCCTGACTGAAAAGGGTCCAGACAATCCACTTCATCCAGAACTCCCTGTAGCTGCCGCGCCACTGCCTTCTCCAACACCTTCCCTAAAAAGGGGAGGTTGGATACAGGTCTAAAATTGGTTATTATAGTCTGGTTGAGTGATGGTTTTTTCAGGAGAGGGCGCACCTAAGCATGTTTTAAGGATGCAGGAAACACCAACCAGAGCCGGCCTGACTTGTAAGCAATAGGCAACGCCTTACTTGCAAAGTTTTTGGAAAACATGGCAATAGCTTTTCTGATATAGTAGTGTGGCATGAAATCAACAGTGGAAGAATTTTAAGTATTTTTTTTTAAAAAAACCTCATCATCTGGGCGTGTTTTACTTCCGCTTCCAGGAGCGACGAGGGCGGCATGAGCCGGATGAATCGCAGTAAACCCATTTGTGTGGATTCACGGGGGTTTGGGCTTCTGGGAATTGAAGTCCAAGAACATCTGGAGTGCCAAGGTTCACCATCACGGCTATAGAACCACTGGTACAATCAATGCAAAAAAATTCTGCTATTGTGGCTTGTGTTTTCTAAGTAGCATCAAGCCATTTGGTCATGAAAGTTACTGCTACCAGAGGGAGGTTTTGCCTCTGTTCATGTACGAGAGCACAATGATAATCTACCATGGAAAGATTCATGCTCTGTATAGTTGGAATAACAGTTAAGATGTCTTGTCCATTGTTGTCCCTCTCCAGAGCTTTATCTTTGCAAGTCGTGTAAAAAGTAATGTTTTACATTTAACAGCAAAAAATCTCCTTTAAAACATGGTGCTTTTATCTGTTAAAACAGGGGTACCCAACCTAAGGCCCGTGGGCTGGATCAGGCCCATGGCACCATTTCATGTGGTCCCCCGCCACTCCAAGAGCATTTGAGAAACAAAATGGCCACCCCTTTGAAGCTGCTGGGACAAAATGGCCACACACACACCATCGTGCAGGCAGGGCGAAATGGCCATCTGGCTTTCAAAGCTGACTAAGAGAGCATGACCCAGCCCCCAGCTTGAAAAGGTTGGGAACCCCTGTGTTAAAAGATTGTTTGAAAAACTTTCTTACTGAAGACTTGGTAGTGGGATGCAGCCTGCAGCCCCCCTCCCCAGTAGCCGCCTCCTGCTATGAAGAAATATTTCTTACAATCTCACTATGGACAGAATTACATAAGAACATAAGAACATCCTTGCTGGAACAGGCCACAGCCCATCCAGTCCAGCATTCTGTCTCACACAGTGGCTCACCATTTCCTTCAGGGTATTCCCAAGGAGATGCCTTCACCTGCTTAGGATTCCCTGGAAATGGCATTGAGAGATATCCTGCCTATCTCTCCAACCCGGAGGTTGTCCTTAAGTATCCATAATTATAGCCATTGATACCCTTGTCCTCCATGAACTTGTCTAATCCTTTCTTAAAGCTGTCAAGACTGACAGCTGTCACCACTTCTTCTGGTAGGGAGTTCCATAGACCAGTAATCCTCTGGGTGAAAAAGTACTTTCTCTTATTTGTTTGAGAACTAGTACCCAAAAGTTTCATGGAGTGTCCCCTAGTTCTAGTGTTATGCGATAGGGAAAACAGTTTTTCCTTATCTACTTTGTCCACACCGTGCATGATTTTATAAACTTCAATCAGGTCACCTCTTAGACGCCGTCGTTCAAGAGTGAAAAGGCCCAACTGTTGCAGCCTCCGATGGTAAGGAAGGTGTTCCAGTCCCCTAATCATTCTGGTTGCCCTCCTCTGCACTTTCTCCAACTCCATAATATCCTTCTGGAGGTATGGCGACCAGAACTGTACACAGTATTCCAGATGGGGCCTCACCATAGATTTATAAAGAGGCAATTGTCCATATTCAGTACAGTGAGGATTCAGCCTGTGAAATATTCTACAGATTAATTGTTTTAAAGGGGTGGGAACCCTGTGCCATTTTTGGCCTTAATTTTCTTCTTCTTCAGTGTGACTGTTACCTTCCGTGCACAGATACTGCCTCACCCAGAAATGGGATGAAGTATGAAGGAGCAGGTCATATCAGGTTCGCTGACTCCACTCACACAATATTCATGATGTCATTCATGCCTTGTACCTCAAATTATGGTCAGTTATTTTCACAAATTTCAACACCCAAGCATTCCAACGGCTGAGCATTCCTCAATATATGAACCTACCTGGAAGCAGTTCTAACAAGTTGTGGAATCTTGCAGCCTGGTTTTCTCCCTCAGTTTCCCTGCCTCTATTTCAGAGATAGTCTAATGTGGCAACCAAGCCTATCATCCCCACTGCATGTGGCAAATAGTGGAAGTGAGTGGGTGATCTGGAAGCAGCATTGTGTAACCAAACTCATCTACATAATTAGGATCATAGGTGCAGCAGTTTGGATTTAGGGCATTTAGCTCTGCCGGTGCATAACATTTGTTAAGCAGTAGAGCTCTAACTCTCACTACAAAGATCTGAATAGTGAGATATTATGTATTCCCAATGTTGCTGTATGGAGTTGAAGCTTAGACATTGACTACTAAAGCATCTGAAAAGAGCTTTCAAAATATGGATCTTCAGGATGTTAAGGATATCATGGGTGGACCATGTGACTAATGTAGAAGTGTTGTGCTGGATGGATAAAGAACAAGAACTGTTTAAGACCATTAAGCAAAGAAAGTTTCAGTACATGGGCCATATCATGAGGAGCAAAAAAGGAAAGCGGCTAGGGTGTGTGTACACGGGAGAAATAGGACGACCCTCAAAAAGATGAAGCAAACCAATGTATGAAAAGTATTTAATATTAAAACCACAAAGTCCCCAGAGAGTTGACAACAATCTAAAGTAGATTACAAACGCTGAATATATAGAACGTTGCAGTCCATGGTCATAAACCATTAATAACCCGTAAAGTCCAATGAGAATTAATGGGAGTCCAAAATGAAGTATAGGAGAACAACAAGCAGGAAAGACGGGTGCCAGACGGAATCATAAGGAGCAACCTATATATCAGCGGCAAATAATAACTCCAACAGGAGACGATGGGCGGGACAGAACTCAGTCTCGATATCCATCCGCGGTAATGGGATATTTCATTGACTTTGTCAAGAGTCTGAATAAAAGTATTATCACGCTGAATACAACCTCTGGTGTGATCAGTCTTATAAGGTAAGGAGGAGTTAGGAACAGGGGCAACAGTTCTGCTTGTGTGTATTCAAGATTAGGGGATCCAAGATAATTTGCCCACAAGTCCCTAAAACCTGGGCCTGAGAACACTTAATTGAAGTGAGAGAATCTGAATTCTACTTTGGGCAGTCTGGCTTTGCTGAAGTTAGTGAGGTTGTAAAACCTCTTCTGAGGAATGTGTTTCCCAGGTTGGGCCTCCTGGCTCCTTAGTGATACAGGTAGGTGGAGTTTTTTTCCCCTGACTGGAGAAAATGTGATTATTCTTGAACATTTTCTACAAGGTGATTTGGCTTCAAGCTTTTTATTTGTTTCATATTTTTGCGACTTTTTAAAATAGAGTCCATACAGTTAAAAAACTACACTTCACAATGCAGCACATTAAAACATAATTTAAATCATAATTTTAAAATCACAAATGTATTATAAGGTACTGTATAATAAAACTTTTTACAAAAAAATCAATGTCTTAACAAACAGATCATTTGTATACACAAGAGCTTGCACAATCAGATATACTTTGACTTGCCTAAACAACAATTGTTTTGTGGCGAGGGAACCTATTGGTGGTTTCATGTTTATTTGGTGTAATTAGCTTTTAAGTTGGTGTCGTCATTTTTAACCTTTGTGTGGTGTGGTGTGCCCTCTATTGTGCTGTGACTGAGAATGTGAATGAAAGTTTGTGTTTGTTCCTTTCTGTATAAACAGTGAAGAATGGACTTTCCCAATAGGAATCACTTTGTATATGATTGAAATTCTCATGTTTTATTTTGTTTCTCTCTGTGTAAATTTATGTGTGTGTTCATTTATTATTTCTACCCAACCTTTCTCCCTGCAGAGCAGTGTTTCTAAACCTTTGGTTTTTGGACTTCAATTCCCAGAAGCCTAAATCAATTTCTCAAAGTACTGATAAACCAATGTATTGACTTAGGTTTCTAGGAATTGAAGTTCCCTGTGGGACCTGGACCCTCCATTGGGAACCACTACTGTAGAGGCACTCGGTGTATGCAGTGATCAATATAATATGACATACTAAGTGTATTAATGTGTTTTGATCAGTCTGAATTTAATCATGGAGAGCTTTGGCTCTTCATGTACGAGGCAATATGCTGGTGCACATTATCATGACTGCACTTAGGAGTACCTGGTCAAGGGATAAATCTTCCATCAGTGATTTATCATGGCATCTGAACATAGTACACTGGCTTACAAAGTGTCCACTCAAGGAAAAACCTGTGGTTTATTGTTTAAGTGTTTATTTGGCCAATCCAAAGTACAAGGATTTGGATGATACAATTGGGATCACAGAGCAAGCTTGTTGGGTGGAGAAAGATACAGATTAAAGATATGTGGTTAGTTTTGTTGCTCTTACTTGTAGTGGGAACATTTGTGCAAGTTTTAACCTAGCCCAGAGTAGTGCCTGCAATAATGTGGCACTATATAAATCAAACAAAGAAACAAATGAACAAACATGAACTAGAACATTATTTGTAAATAATAAACTAGGAAGACCTGGAACCCTGATATAGTGTGAGATACAAACCCAAATATTACATGTTTAGCTTCTGTATACGACTCACAAGAAGAATTTTGTGGCTATCTTCAGAAATTGCCCTGTCTCTAATCTGTCCAAGAGCCAAATGAAAAGATATATGCCAAAGATGCCGAACCTTGGCACTTCAGGTGTTCTGGAACTTCAAATTCCAGAAGCCCTGATCAGCTGGAATGCTGACTTGGGTTTCTGGTAATTGCAGTCCATGAACACCTGGAGTGCCAAGGTTCGCCATCATGGACATATGCATTGGGAGGGAGGAAGGACTCATAACACATCTTGCGGCATCAGACCAAAGGCTTTCTTTCCCACAGTTGCTAATCAGTAGGTTATTAAGGCAAATTTAATCCCTGTTTAAAGCTTTCTTAGTTGATGGCCATCTCCACAAGTGAGCTTCTTTTCAAGTGCATTAACTGTTGAATTGTGATAATTCCTGTTGTCACAAGTACTTTTGAAGCAATCTTTATACAAAATACCAGCAGTTTTTTTTAAAAAATATAAAAGTTTGTAATGTCCCCTTGTATTGGATAACTGACAGGCGCATCTTTTTCATCAATGGTGTGATGTGTGATCAGCCATTTAGTATCATTTTTTTTAAATGCCAAAAGGAATAAACTTTTTTGACAACACTTGGTGACATTTAAAAACCTACCTGCTAAAATCTGAAGGAAGTGTTCTGGAATGGTGGTGTTACATTTATTCAGTGCATTTTATCTAACCCTCCATGTATGTTCTTCCAGGTAAAAAATGTAAATGCAGAGCCAGGAGCACCAACCCCCGTTGCTGACTACCCTGATCGTGTTGCCAGTCCTGCAGGTTACTCAGTTTCTGATGCTCCATCACATCAAATCTATAATGACAATAACTTTAGGGCTACTCCGTAAGTATGCTATGCTTGTTTTAGTTGGAGTGGATACAGTGGATGTTACATAATTTACTCCTTCCCTGATTCCAGACATACAGAGCCTGAATTTCTCTTTTCTCACCAAACCCTTCCTTCGTTCGGATTGTTGCTGGCATACCTGTTACTTCCACTGCAGGATTCCTGCTTAAGCTAGGACTTGAATAAAAGCTGGTTTTGTACATTGGGTTCACTGCAGACTCCAGTTTGTCCTAACTCCAGTTAAGGACTATAATATTAGCAGCAGTACAAACTGTGATTATGCCTGAGATGGGATGGGAGTGGGAATGAGAGGATTGTGGGAGTAGAGGGGGGATACAGTACTGTCATGCATAAAACAGTCAGAGGAGTACAAGGCGTAGTGGTTTTTTCAAAGCTATTCTTTATCCCAACAAAGTTCATGGTTTACTGTGCAAGTCCAGGATTTATCACTCACAGCATTGATTATTATCATAGATATGCATTCTGTCATGGTATATTTTTAATTCTGACTTTAAAACTTGACATGCCATGAAACCACAGTTTGTGTAGAAAGTTATTGTTCTGAACATGCATACCTAATGATAAAACATTAAAAAAATAATGAAACATATACAGTATACTGTAGGAACAAACATAGACATTATGCTCTTAAAATTGGGACTATTTCCCTTTCGTATACAATTGTAGAACCATATCAAAGAACTAGAGTTTATATAATGATAGCCAGTATTTGTAGAATAGTGAGTCAACATATTGATAACATAGTAAGTAACTAACTCATTTTCAGCACAATCTTTTGCTTATCTAACAAGAATCAAGTTTCACTGAGTTTTATGGAGCACACGCTCAGCTGAGTGTAAGATTAGATGCTGCTTTTTGACAGAATTCTTCAACTGCACTTTGCATTTTATAATATTTGAAATGTCTCATAAGGAATTTATGGTGGTGACGACAAAAAATATAAGGCAGTAAATTGACCTGATGTTGACACTAAAATTCTATTTTTTTAAAAAGAATTATTTTCTCCTAGTTGCTGGATGTATGAGAATTAATTGAAAACTTTAAATTGCAAACCAGTATCACCTTAGATATTGAACTATACTGATTTGGGAAATGAACTTTACTGATTTGAAAGTAATTTTATAATTCCTGAATACATATTTGAAAAATCTTTCCTAGGAATGTTTCCTGTTTCCATTGAAAGCCAGCTTGCCTTGCTGTACTGATTTTTAAAGTGTCCTATATGTTGATCAGGAATTTCTCAGCTATAGTAGTTAGCAGTTGGTTTCCCCCTTGTATCACATTCTCACTTGTGGATTCTGGAAGAAGTATGTAGAGAAGGGCAACCTAGATTAATGTGCAACTTCTTTTGTTTGCTCTTACCCTCACAATTTGATTTTTTAAAATACACTCATAGTTAAACATATTAATTAAGTTTATAAATAAAAGTACTGGAACAGATAACCTCTTTACATGAAATAGCACTGTACTGAATGGTTGTCTAGGTTGATAGTTGTAGAGTTTAACAGGCTGAGCAATTAACTATCCCATCTTGATTGCAGAATTTTAATTCTCTAAAGTAATAACCAGGGTACTTGATTTATGCTTTATTAATTGACTTAAGGATAGGTTAATTAGAATGCACATTAAATTGGAAAAAAAGCTTCTCAAATTACATTAATAGTGTTTATAAGACATTAATTCTCTGTTAGGATGTCTTGCTTCTCTTGGAAAGATGCCTTGGAAAGAAGTCCACATTTCTGCTTGCTATGGGATGCCACAATATTAGAAACTCAGCATTATGCTCTAGCTTGGGGATGAGCCAGGAAGGCGGGGGGGGGGGGTCATTTTTTGAAGCAAATAATGCAGCAGTGGAAGATTTCCATATGCATTGCTTTCCAGTTCAAAGGTAGACAAATTAACACAGTGATGGCAAACCTTGGCACTCCAGTTGTTCTTGAACTTCAATTCCCAGAAGCCCTGATCAGCAGGAGTGCTGACTAGGGCTTCTGGTAATTGAAGTCCAAGAACACCTCGAGTGCCAAGGTTCGCCATCACTGGGTTAATGTTTTTAGGAATGGTGGATAGGCATGGTGCACTCCCAGCTACATTAAAAACTTGAAGCTGGAGAAAATGCCATTCCTCAATTCCCATGGAATGTTAGGGACTCCAGGCACATAGCTAAGAAAAGAGTCAATCTAATACAATGGAACTGCTTCTCAAGATAGTATCAGGATTCACTTGAAAGGAAAGGCAAATGTTCCCTCAACCAGCACTCTTAATTTGGTTAACAAATTTCTGCACCTCCAGATTTATCATTCGTGTCTCAGGAAATGAAGGCAAGGTTTACGAGTTAATCCTTTGTCTGATCTGTGGCTTAACCAGAAGCACTGGATTGCTAAATGCAAGGTTCAGTTTGCACTGTAAACATTGTTCCTTACAATGAGATGCACACAAATCCTGCATTAACACAATCTGGATTCTGGCCATTCTTTTTGTGTGCCACTAGAGCAGTGATGACGAACCTTGGCACGCTACCTGCTTTGGAACTTCAATTCCCAGAAGCTCTGATCAACAGGTGTACTGACTTAGGCTTCTGGTAATTGAAGAACAGCTGGAGTGCCAGGGTTAGCCACCAGGGCACTAGAGGCTGAAAGGTTTTTTTTTCAATTAAAAGAACACTTTTTGTAGGTTAAACGTAGCTCCAGTTTTTAAAAAAAAACACATTGTGACAATCTTCATAGAACATAACCATGGCTGTAAGAAAAAACTGAGATGTTCTAAAGTTAAAAATGTAATTGGCTCCCGTGTGAAGTGTACAGTCCTTGAGCTGAAAAATTGCCCTTTGATTTGCTGAGATCTTTCACCTCTGAGATAGGTCATGTTTTATTTTTTTGTGTTATGTGAGATGCTTTTTCCCCCTGATAGCTTCAAGATGGGCCTGATAAATTCTTGTGGGGGGGAAAATTAATTATATGAGCAATCCTGAGTGTTTGCTGGTTCCATTGATCAAAGGATATACAATTCTGAAAATGACACAGAGGGGGGAAGGGAGGAACAGTGAAGGAAACAGAGATGAAAAAGTATGCTCCACTTACATTTTTTTAGGGTTGGTTGTACTAGAATGCAAGGTATGTGCCAAAGGCATCAGTAACTAATACTGTTACTAATACTAAGTCTGTTTATTTTGCTCATGTAGCATTTAATAATGTATCATCTCAGCTTCCTTCTACCTGGTAAATACTGGAATGTATCAAGTTTGTAGAAATATGGGCAACTGGGTAACCAGCTGTACTTATGTACAGTGTGTGTGTGTGTGTGTGTGTGTGTGTGTGTGTGTGTGTGTGTGTGTGTGTGTGTGTGTGTGTGTGTGTGTGTGTGTGTGTGTGTGTGTGTGTGTGTGACATTGTTGCCCCTCCTGAAAAAATATTTACCCCCACACCCTAATCTAGAATCCTGGCTATGACCCTGGCCTTTATGTTGCTACAACCTTTGGCATGAAATGAGGAACTGATTGTTCTTATATTGCATTAGGGTAGCTGAACCTCCTGTTCCCCTAACAACACAATCTGGGTATACTAAAACCAGCAATTCCAATGGTTTGGCTAAAGAAAAAACACAGAAAAGGAGAGGCGGGAAACCAAGGAAAGGCGATACTGTCAACTATGATGGAGATTATACCACTGGAGGAGAGTCTTGTGATGAATTGGAAGAAGATTGGGACAGGTACAGCTAGCTCCATAAACTTGGAAATGGCATAGTAGTGATTGGCAAAGTGGTGAACAGCACTAGAGCAAAAATCTTTAATTTTCACTCCAATTAATGTTGGCAAACAGGAGTATGTATGTACTTGCTTGCTTAACAGATACTGTACATATATTTGTAGGGAAGAAGGGAAGGCACTGGTTTTCAATCCTGTACAAGTACTCTCTAGTGAGATACAACCCTGTGTGTCATTGTGATGGGTTACAACTCAAATAATCCCTACCTCTTGGCTGTATTGATTGGGGCAGGTGGAAATTGTAAATGTCATCTCAAAAACATTTTTGTGTGTAAGAGTAGAGCAGGAAAGTGATAAGAGAACTTTCAAATGTCATATGTATATTTAGAATGTAGATCCTGCAAACTATTTACAAAAACAAGCGTCTCACCTTTAGGTGCTTGATTGTACAGTTTATTCACGAGGTCTTTGAAGAACTGGTCATAAGAATGTAGAAATGCTCACACTTTGTAGTGTATGATCCAGTAGATTCATTTATCAGTGCTGAAACAGGTAGAACCAGAGGGTGGTTCTAGTCAATATACTGCACACTAATCACAAATTGAATACAAGCTATGGTTTCTTATTCTGTAAGAAAGGTAAAGAAATGAAGTGTGTAATTTTTTAACCTGTTCATTTGCAAGCCACATATCTAGCATCCCGTAATCATATGGTAGAAATGGTAATAAAATGTACTTCATTTACCTTTTACATAAGCTGCACATGTCATGCACAGCCATCACAATTTGACTCAGTCTGTTAAGTTAAGTCTTATTTGTTTTCAGAGTGTACAAGTAGGACTTCCATGTTTACATTCAATTACATTAAGAGCAGCACAACATGTGAAATGCCTAATGTATGGGCACACTTGGTTTGGGGAGAGAGAGAGTAACCATTTATACATAGAAGGTGGCGCTAAAATGTAATTGTCAGATGTTTTGCAAAAAAAAAAGAGTCTATAACCTTGGAATATGTGTATAGCTTCATAAAAGTATTACTCAACATCAAAACCACAGCAGTATACAGACATGTGAATAGCTTGTTATCTTCCCAGTTCATTCATAGATTTACAGCAATATCAAATGCTAGAATTACAAAACATTGTAACTGCAAATGAGAACCTCTTTTAATAAAGTACTTGTGTGGTCCATTTAATTAAATTAAATTAGATTATGTAGAATAGTAGCAGTTGGCTGGTTTCTGAATTCAGAGCCAGAGGTTGGGTGTTCACTTCCCCACAGTGTTGCCTGCACGTACAACCAACCTATGTGACCTTGGACAAGCTGCAGAGCCCCAGAGGGCCCACAGAAAAAAGTAGACCACTTCGGAGTACTCTAGAACTAAAAACATGAGAAAAGGTCACCATAATTAAATCAATTTGACAGCACATAATTATTTTTAGAACATATGCTTTCATTTCTGCTAATAGTGGATTATGAGAATATACATTCTTCCTAAATTATTAGCATGACAATAAAAAATTAGTATCTAGAATTGCATGATCCAATACAGTGGTTATGTTTTTATGTTTAGTAAATATTAGCATCAGTTTGTACAGTACAAAATTGTACCTAAATTATGTGTTTAATGCTTAAGGCAAAACTAAAAGAATAATATAGTTTCTAACCAACTGCAAAATCTGTAGATTTAAATTTTAACCTGCCTTCAGTTGAATAAGCCACAGACCTTTACATTTTAAATCACTTTTCATCTGCAGAGAATATCCACTCATATCATCAGACCAACAAAGGCAAATGTACAAGCGAGACTTTGATGCAGGGCTACAAGAATATAAGAGGTTGCAAGCAGAACTTGATGAGATCAACAAGGAACTCTCTCAACTTGACAAAGAGTTGGATGAATATCCTGAAGACAGTGAAGAATATAAGGTAATGTATTGATTTAAATATTCTGCACACAGTATTAATATGACTTTAGCATGTACAAGGAAAAAGAGCCACTTAGAAACCATCACCTGGATGTGTGGTCATGTTATGGGGGTGGAATATAAGTGTAATTATATTGCTATTAAACGTTTGTTTTAAAAAGCTGTTTAGTTCTGATTATCACAACTATTTAATCCAGGCTGCTTCATATAAGATGAGATGGGAAAGACATCTTACATTTGCTAGATTTGAAATGAATTGCTGCAAAATATCTTGCCCCCACCCCACGCCACCCCACCCCATTGCTCACCAAGTAAGACATCTTTTCAAGATTGATTCAGTACTGGCAGAACATAACAATCCTATCATAAACATCCCCAACCTTGAAGTAGGATTCTTTTTAATTCTTTAGGCTAAGGGTGCCCAAACTTTTCAGGCTGTGGGCCAGTCATGTGGTTCAGTGGGCCAATCACATGGTTCAGCGGGACAGTCATGTGGTTCCTCCCACCAGAAGCAGAAGTAAAACGCACCTTGCAATCTGTTTTGCAATAGTATGAGATAGATTTTAAACTGCCATTTTCTCTGCTTAAACCAGGAGTGGCCAGACTATGACCTGTGGGACAGATCCGGCCCCTGACACCAGTTCATCCGGCCTGCACCATCCTCATCGCTCCTGGAAGCAGAAGTAAAACACGCTCAAGCACATTTTACTTCCGCTTCCAGGAGTGACAAGGGCTGTGTGGGCTGGATCTGGCCCACGGGCTGTAGTTTGGGCACCCCTACTTTAGGCAATCATAATATCAGTAGCAGAGTACATGGCTCTCAGGAAGGAGACCTTAGATTCCATACCTGGCTTCTTCATTTAAAAGATCCCCATGTGACAAGGTAGAGCAAAGCTTTGCTTTGGGAATTGCTCTGAAAGAAGAGAAAGTGATGGGGAAGATGGACCAGTACTGTGGGTTGTTAAAGATAGTTTAATGTTTTTGACAGCTGCAACCATCGAAGTTTTGGGGAAATGTGGCTGAGATGTTGGACTCTAGTTAAGTGTAACATTAATTCTAATATGCTTTCAAAACATGTGAATGAACTCACACATGTTTTCAAAATATGAAGCTTACCAATATTCAGGGAGGAAATACTATACAGTATTTAGTATGGAATTCCTCAACCTTTTAAAAAAAAGACAATTAGGAAGAAGAGGAAGCTGGCAATGCTTTGTTTATTGCTATTAAAAATTGGCATCAAGGAAAGTAATCTCTGTGCTCATTTCCCTTTGTTAGCTCAAACATTTTCTCCCATTAAGAAGGGAAGTATGCTGTGCTTTGATGTGGAAGGATAAAGATACAATTCAGCAATTCTATGTGCAACTTGAGACTTAAAGTGTGATTACCAGGGAAATAGATCACAACTTGGACTGCTTGTGAAGCAGCCTGGTGTAATCTGTTTTTCCGCAGTGATCACACGATGCATGGAGAAATGTATTCCATACTGACCCCAATCTGTGCCTAAACTGGAACCTTTTGACCCTGCTGTACGGCTTCTACTTTTGGCAGCTGGGCTAGAGCAATTCCCCACAGGCAGAATCATTCCTCTTAAAACAACCCTTTCCAGTGCAGTCAGGGTAATGGTTTTGCAGCCATCCAGTTGCAACCTCAGATTATTATCTAGTTGCAGAGCATGCAGGGAGAGAGGGGGACTGGTGACACATCAGTTGTTAGTCCCCAGATCCAGTTATCCTTGACCATTAATCATGCCGACTACAGCTGCTGATGCAGGGAATCTGACAACATCTGGAGAGCCACAAGTTGCTTATTCCTGCTTTGGAGGAAGTTCAGTTCTCAAAGGAACACTCTAACCTGATTCAGCCTATAGAACTGTGATGGCAAACCTTGGCACTCCAGATGTTCTTGGACTTCAATTCCCAGAAGCCCAAGCCCCCATGAATCCACACGAATGGGTTTGCTGTGATTCATCCAGCCCACGTCACCCTCGTTGCTCCTGTCCACTACTGACTACGCACCACCACCACCACCATCATTCCTCTTATTTTTTCTTTGCATTATTCTTGATTATAGCTCTAATAAATATTAAATGAAAGTAAGAAATAATTTTTGGATATGGTTTTTAGAGTCAAGAATAGGACATCAGATTTTGGATTAAAAGCAAACTTCACACTAAATTAAACTAAAAACATGAGTTTTGCAAGAAAACTTGACGTGATGGAATTTTTAAAGTATTTTTCTCGGTTTCACTAAGTAAAAATCTATAGGAAACACTAAAAAATATCCTATGCAGCTTTTTGGTTGCAGACCTGTGATATTCATATACTTTTAATGGTTTGGCCTGTTTCCTTCTCCTTTAGATTTTGGGTAATGTGTGTTGTCTAATTTGAGTCACTTTTCCTTATAGGAAGCTGCTGAAGAATACAACAGACTGAAGGATATAAAAGCAGTAAGTAGCTGAAATGCTGCTCAAGATATTTAAGCATAAACAAATTTTTATTTATGTTTTTCAAGGGTGTGGAGTGTAACCCACCCTGAAAACTACATAGCTTGATTATTCCTGGCTTCTAGTGTCTATCTACTTTCCTTCTTTTTCTTAACATTCTTACTATTTATGTAACCTTAAACTTTAACTCTATTATTGGACCATAATATCTAATTTGTGTATCTAACAAAGTCAGTCTTGTTAGATGCATAAGAATAAATGATAACCTAGCATATAGAATTTACATTCAGATCAGAGCAAAGCAAACTGAAATTCAGGTTACAACTGAGATGTGAATTCCTAATCTACTCTGTTTTCTCTTTAGATTACATACATAGAGTTAGCACATCCTTAAAGGGAAGAGGAATGGGCGTGAGTCGCTCATATTCCTGCTAGGATGAATAGGTAACGTTCAAGAGCCAACTAGATTCTGTTTTAATTCTTTGTCTTTGAGCTGGAGAGAGTCTTGTCTTAAGTAGGCATTTCAGATGCCTGGCAAGCTCAGAGCCAAAAATATGCTGTTATGCTTCTTGATTTCAGTTCTGCTTCTAGAAAGCAGAACTGGATGAGAGGAATTGAATTTTTCCTAAGTGTTTATTCATTTTTTATTTCAGAGGCATAAGACAAAATCAGAAATAAGCCCCTGTCCTATGTGGAAAGGGGTTATTTTGACAAATGTCTAATTAGCAAGCTCAGACAAAATTTGTTGACACTGTAACATCCTTAATCTTTCAATAGATCATGGCACCACATTCATAACCAGTGGAACTCGTATCTTACTTAGTCTTAATATAGCTATATATGCTGATTTTAAGTAGCTTAGATTGCAATTATATACCTAAGTAAATAGGGGTGAGATTCTCAGTGTGGTGTAGTAAGTAGAGTGATAGACTAGGATTCAGGAAGCCTGGGTTCAAATCCACACTAAGCAATGAAAACTTACTAGGTGTGTGTAATTAGTAAAGCCATTCCTTAGGTATCTCTCATACTTTAAAAGCCTATTAGGGTCGCTATAAGTCAGTGCCAACTTGATGATGTATAACAAGAACAAGCAGGACAACAGGATCCAATTAAGTCAAATGGTATAATAATATTCTGAGTAGAAGTGTATAAGTTTTTTTTTTTAAAAGTACTAAAGTCTCCATCTTGATGCTGTTAATTCTGTTCTTAATACCTTTGGGAAAAGAGGTGTGTAGCAAAGTGACTGCCCGTATCCTGCAGTAGTAGAGCATAAATATGCATAAGGAGATACATAAAGAAATGTTGTATTGCTGTGCCATGCAGCAAACAGCATAATGGAAACCTCAGGCTTGCAACACATAGTTCAGAACTGGCAAAGGTCTCTCAAAAGCACTACTCCTTTTGCAATGGTCCATTTACCTAGTACCATTTCCACAGCCCTGGCTCGAGTACAGACTTTCTGCAGTTCCTCTTCAAAACTCTTCAGTGCATCAGCACTTACACTAACACAAATCACCAATAGGATTCTGAAAAAAGAATTTAATCAGCAACATGCGTATAACCGATGATGACATGTCACTAATGAAACAGGAGCACATGATTATCTGCGACAACCTTCTTTGCAGCTTGGTCTTTTTTTAAAAAGGTTCAGAAAGGATTCCGTTGTTCCAGAATGCTTATTTTCCATCCCAGATACCTTACACATGTCTTGCTTGCCGACTGAGTTGATGAACAGTCTCTGTTGCTGAGCTTGTTGCAACACAGAGAAAGAAATTATGAATCCAATCTGGTTGTTGTTGTTGTTGTTTTAATGCTAGGGGTGTGCCTTCTGTCTGGCACCAATGACAGATCCATGGAAGGAACAGAAAATAATGATGCACATATCAAGGGTATCATTGGTATTTTGTAGCTGAGGAATTCCAGGGGTGGTGGAATCTGTTCTTTTGATGGCTAGGCAGAGAGATAAGGAGACCTTCTTAAATGAACAGTGCAAAGTAATAAAGGAAAGCAAAAAAAGGGGAAGGACTAGAGATCTCTTTTTAAAAATGGGGAAATGAAGGGAACGTTTCAAGCAAAAATGGCCATGATAAGAGACAAAAATGGGAGGGACCTAACAGATGCAGAAGAGATTAGGAAAAGTTGGCAAGAATACACAGAAAAACTCTACAAAAAGGACCTCAACATCCCTGACAACCACAGTGATGAGAACAATGACCTTGAGCCGGATATTCTGGAGTGTGAAGTCAAGAGGGCTCTAGAAAGCATTGCCAACAACAAAGCTAGTGGAGATGATGGCATTCCAGTTGAGTTATTCAAAGCCCTAAAAGATGATGCAATTAAAGTGTTGCAGTCTATATGCCAGCAGATTTGGAAAACAAAGCAGTGGCCACAGGATTGGAAAAGGTTATTATATGTTCCAATCTCAAAGATTGGAATACTAAAGAATGTTCAAACTATCAAACAGTTGTGCTCATTTCACACACTAACAAGGTCATGCTCAAGCTAATACAAGCTAGGCTTCAGCAATACATGGATCGAGAACTTCCATAAGTGTAGGCTGGGTTCAGAAGAGGCAGGGGAACTAGAGACCAAATTGCCAACATTCGCTGGATCTTGGAGAAAGCAAAGGAGTACCAGAAAGAAGTCTACTTCTGTTCCATTGACTACACCAAGGCCTTTGACTGTGTGGACCATGATAAACTGTGGCAAGTAATTAAAGAGATAGGAATACCAGACCACCTCATCTGTCTTATAAGAAATCTGTACATGAGTCAAGAAGCAACAATTAGGACGATATGGAAACAACTGATTGGTTTTGAACAGGAAAGGGAGTACAACAAGGTTACATTTTGTCACCCTGCTTATTTAACTTATATGCAGAGTACATAATGTGCAATGCAGGGATAGATGAATCGCAAGCTGTAATTAAAATTGCTGGGAGAAAAATCAACAACCTGAGATATGCAGATGATACTACCCTAATGGCAAAAGTGAAGAAGATTTAAAGAACCTCTTGATTAGAGTAAAAGAAGAGAGTGCAAAAGCTGGCCTGCGACTCAACATCAAACAAACCAAGATAATGGCAACTGGCCCTATCACTCCCTGGCAAATAGAAGGGGAAGAAATGAAAACAGTGACAGACTTGACCTTCTTAGGATCCAAGATCACGGCAGATGGTGACTGTAGCCATGAAACAAAAAGATGATTAATTCTTGGGAAGCAAGCTATGAGAAACCTAGGGAATATAATAAAAGGTAGAGACATCACCCTGCCAACAAAAGTCCACATAGTCAAAGCAATGGTATTCCCAGTAGTACTGTATGGTTGTGAGAGCTGGACCATAAGGAAGGCTGAACGCAGAAGAATAGACGCCTTTGAAATGTGGTGCTGGAGGAGAATTTAGAGAGTACTGGACAGCAAAGAGATCAAATAAGTCGATCCTGAAGGAAATCAACCCTGCCTGCTCCTTGGAAGGACAAATATTGAAAATGAAGCTTAAATACTTTGGACACTTTGATGTTCTGGTAGAAATGCGAAGCAGCCAGCATACAGGGCCAAACACAACTTTATTAGGCAGTCAGAACATAGAGAGCACAGGCGCAGCACTACTAAATATATACAACCGGGAATGGATACATTTGGGTGGGAAACAACAGGATTGGATGGGTGTTGTGTTCTAACAGTGTAACCTTCTACATGTGATAACAATGTATCTGAAACAATGTAACCTTCAGCTGTATCACTATAAACCCTGTAATAGGACGCGAGCTAATGACCACCAGCTGGCAGCAGCGAGCGTCCAAGCTCTCTTGGTTCAAACCCATCCAAGGCCACAGCGCGGGAAGTTTCCCGCCGCTACCTACACCTGGACAAGAAGGGCGTGACCAGCCATGACGTCACGCGGGCAGTAGCCAATGGGCTATCGTGGAGCCACATTCAAATACGTTGCTACCATATATATAGAGCTGTTCGTCCGCCATTACCTCATGTTCCCTCTGTCCACCATGCAATAAACCTGAGTTAACCCAGCCCTTGGCTGTTTCCTGTGTCTTGACTCTCATACACTAAACTGGCGACGAAGGTGGGATAATGGATCCCCAAGGAGCCAGGGCACAGAGCGGGTTCAACATTACCAAACCGCAAGACTGGGAGCTCTTTGAGATGGACTTCCAGGCGGCACTGGTGGAACTCAAAGTCAAAGAAGACGACGAGGAAAGGAAGAGGGCCATCCTCACCCGCATGCTTGGGATGGAGACCAAGCGAACGCTGGTGGGCATTATTGCACCGAAGAAGATGGGTGATTTCAAAGCCGATGACATCATGAAACTGCTGCGTGAGCGTTTCCGACCCTCGAGGGCGATGTTTCCCGCTCGGAGCGCGTTTTGGAGGCGAGTCCAAGCGCCGGACGAGTCGGTAGAAGCCTTCGTAACAGCTATGAGAATAGCCGCCACCCCCTGCAGATGGGACCACTGCTTAGAGATGGCCCTCAGGGACGGAGTTCTGTGTGGCCTGAAGGACAAGGAAGTGCAGCGCAGCCTGATGAACAAGGAGCCACCACCCACACTGACAGAGGTTGTAGAGGCCGCGGAAGCCGCGGAATCCACGAATGCTGGAGTAGATGAGATGCACAAGTGGCGTGAGTGGCGTCCGAGGGCCGGCAAAGCGGAAAACTCGTTGCACGGAAAGTCCGGACAGTCGGTGCACGCAACCCGACGGACCTCGAAGTCGTCTTCGGAAAGCAGCGACGGCGAGGAGGTCCAGAAGGTCCGAAGGGGAGGGCGCCGCTGCGATGGTTGCGGAGCGACCCATGAGCGCGTGAGGTGCCCATTCAGAAAAACCGAGTGCTACAACTGCGGCCGTCGGGGGCACATCGCCAAGGCGTGCAGGAAAGGGAAAGAGGGCCGGAGACAGTCACAAGACCGTGCGGCCAGACCGGACCGTTCAGCGAGGTCCAAAGATGGCGCCCGGACCACGAGGAAGCAGGACGGCGTGGGCCGCATCTCGGACGACAGCGAGGGCGACGCTCCTGTGTTCAGCGTGTCTGCGGGACAGCCCCATTACTTCGTTGAGGTACTAGTACAAGGGACCCCTATTAGGATGGAAATTGACTCGGGGTCCTCCTATTCTATAATTCCCCAGAGAGAGTTCTTGAAAATCGACCCCCACGTGCGGCCCAAACTTAAAGCGTTGAGGGCCACACTACGGGACGTACAGGGGAACAGCATTCCAGTGTTGGGGGTCGGGACATTCCGGGTTCGTTTTAAGAGACATTCTGCGGAACTTCCCCTAGTGGTGCTCAAAGGGGGGAGTTGTAGCCTCCTCGGGACGCAGTGGTTTCAGCCTTTAGGTTTGTTCATTAGGGGGGGTGCATGCCGTAGGCGTGGATCCAATACAAGCGGTGTGCGACGCACACCCCGCCGTTTTTAAAAGTGGACTGGGAAAGTTCAAGGGACCCCCTGTAGCCTTCGACCTAGACCCGGAGGTCCGCCCGATAAGACTCAAACCGCGCAGGGTACCGTTCGCACTAAAGGACAAAATAGAGGCGGAACTGGACAAACTGGTGGGTCAGGGGATTCTTGTTCCTGTGGATTCCGCGGAGTGGGAGACTCCAATTGTAACAGCACTGAAGGCTAACGGGGAGGTGCGCATTTGCGCTGATTATAAGTGTACAATTAACAAGGCGATCCGCCCTAATGCATACCCGGTGCCAGTGGTCAGCCACCTCCTGGCCAGGCTGAATGGGGGAAAGTGTTTCGCTAAGCTCGATTTAGCACAGGCCTACCAGCAACTCCCTGTAACCCCCGCCACAGCGGCGGCACAAACAATAGTTACACATAAGGGGGCGTTCCAGGTGTCGCGTTTACAGTTCGGCGTGAACTCGGCACCTGGCCTTTTTCAGTTGCTCGTGGAACGCCTCCTGAAGGGGCTGGAGGGGGTGTTGCCATATTTTGATGACGTGTTGATAACGGGGGGGAGTAAGGCCGAGCTGGCACATAGATTGGATAAAGTTCTGACCGTGTTCGAGAAAGCGGGGCTGCGACTGAGAAAAGACAAATGTGTATTTTTCGAAACAGAGGTTGAGTTTTTAGGGTTCCGTGTCACGCCCGAGGGAATTAGGCCGTCCAAATCTAAGGTAGCCGCCATCAAGAAAGCTCCTCGCCCCACATCCAAAACCGAACTACAGTCATTTCTGGGGCTTCTCAATTTCTACCATACCTTCCTTCCACGGAAGGCGTCTGTTGCCGAGCCGCTCCATCAGTTACTTAAAAAAGAGGAAAAATGGCTGTGGGGTGACGAGCAAGAGAGGGCGTTCACAGAGTTAAAGCAACTCCTAACATCCGAGGCAATCCTGACTCATTTCGATCCCAAACGGCCAGTAGTTTTAGTCTGCGACGCATCCCCGGTGGGGGTGGGGGCGGTGCTTTGCCACGTGTTGAACGACGGAAGGGAGGCCCCGATAGCGTTTTATTCAAGGTCCCTGTCCCAAGCAGAGCGGAATTACGCACAGACCGACAGGGAGGCATTAGCGATAGTAGCGGGAACCAAAAAATTTCACGATTTTCTGTATGGTCGCCCGTTCAAGATCGTGACTGATCACAAGCCCCTGTTAGGAATCTTCACTGCAAATAAGCCCACGCCGCAGATCCTGTCCCCGAGGATGCTGCGGTGGGCTATTTTTCTTAACGCATACCAACACGAGTTGGAATACCGGCCCGGGAAGGAGATCAGCCATGCAGACGCGCTCTCACGGTCCCCGTTGCCCTTGTCGGACGATCAGAAGGCAGGGGTAGGAAGAGACCGCCAGGTATTGCTAATAGAGGTCTTAGATTCACCCCCAATAGTACCGGCCAACATTGCCAAGGCGACGGGAAAGGATAGAACACTGGAGAAAGTATGCTCGTGGGTACAGAAGGGGTGGCCGGCGTCATCCCCAAGCATGGAATTCGACCCATTTTTTCGAAAACGAATAGAATTGTCATTAGAGAGGGGGTGCCTCTTGTGGGGCCAACGGGTGGTGATTCCTACGTCCCTGCGACCGAGGGTGCTAAAGCTGCTGCACGTCAGCCACCCGGGAATCGTCCGTTCCAAGGCACTGGCCCGGAGTTATTTCTGGTGGCCCCAGCTGGACGCCGACATAGAGCATATGATTGGCACTTGTGAGGCATGTCAGGGCTCCCGACCGGAGGTAGCCCGTCTTCCGCATAGGGAATGGGACGCAGCAAGGGGACCGTGGTCCAGGGTGCACGTAGATTTTGCTGGCCCGTTCCGAGGAACCATTTTTCTCCTGGTAGTGGATGCGTACTCAAAGTGGCTGGAGGTCATTCCGGTAAAGAGCACATCCTCCGCCACTACCATTGGCCAGCTAAGGAGGGTTTTTTCCACGTTCGGTTTGCCCGACACTCTGGTCAGCGATAACGCTAGCTGTTTCACGTCCGCTGAGTTCGCGGCATTCATGGAGGCAAATGCAATTCGGCACGTCACATCCGCGCCGTTTCACCCGGCCACGAATGGCCAAGTGGAACGGTTGGTGCGCACAACAAAAGATGCGCTGCGGCGCATGGGCTCGGGAGATCTAAATCACCAAGTCTGTCAATTTCTGTTAGCGTACAGAGTGACCCCCTTAGCGTCCGGATACTCGCCGGCTGAGCTGCTGATGCAGAGGAAACTGACCACGATCTTGTCCAGGTTAGACCCGACGAGGGTCGAGGACAAAGGGAAGAACATAGGTTTAGCGGTCTCGAAAGGTTTCGGCGTAGGCGATCCTGTACACTGCAGGAACTATGCCAACGCAGGCCCAGTCTGGGTGCCAGGGACGATAGTAGAACAGACGGGACCAGTGTCGTATTGGGTGGAAACGAACACCGGTCTCCTCTGGAGGAGGCACGCTGACCAACTGCGGCACCGAGTGAGTGAGGGACCGATCAGTGGGGCTCAGCAACCGGATTCAGCGATAGGGTTCTCCCCCACCCGTTTAGCCCAAGGGGGAGACAGAGAAGGACACCAGTCCAAAGCCAGGGGGGAAAGCAGTGATCCCGACTCATATCCTTTTGACACGCCAGCTCTATCCGAGCCCGGGGAGGGGGAAAAGGAGCTTGCGGCCGCCGCTGCCGTTTCCCCCGAATTCGATTACAATTTTGATTTTGCTAGCCGGGGGGGTTTTTTGGAGTGTTCCCCCACCCATCCAAGCGAGAAGAGGGGTTTTTCGTTAGCCCCCAGTGCCCCCGGTTCTTCCCAAACAAAGCACACACCTCCCAACAAAGCCGCAGAGCCGCGGCAAGCTACTAACAAGTCATCCTCTCCGATTACAGGGCAGGAAGCCAGGGAGCAAGGAGGAGGGAGCGAAGCCGGGGCAGGGCAGCCCGCGCCGAGACCCCAGCGTGTTCGAAATAAGCCATCTTGGCTGAGAGACTTCGTCTCATCCTAGGGGGGAGGAGTGTTGTGTTCTAACAGTGTAACCTTCTACATGTGATAACAATGTATCTGAAACAATGTAACCTTCAGCTGTATCACTATAAACCCTGTAATAGGACGCGAGCTAATGACCACCAGCTGGCAGCAGCGAGCGTCCAAGCTCTCTTGGTTCAAACCCATCCAAGGCCACAGCGCGGGAAGTTTCCCGCCACTACCTACACCTGGACAAGAAGGGCGTGACCAGCCATGACGTCACGCGGGCAGTAGCCAATGGGCTATCGTGGAGCCACATTCAAATACGTTGCTACCATATATATAGAGCTGTTCGTCCGCCATTACCTCATGTTCCCTCTGTCCACCATGCAATAAACCTGAGTTAACCCAGCCCTTGGCTGTTTCCTGTGTCTTGACTCTCATACACTAAAATGGGAGAGGAGTGAAGTGACTGGGAGGTCATCAGACCGGAGTGAAGACTTTACATGACTCCATAGTTAAGGCGGGAACGCAAGTCCCACGATACTTCAAGATAAGAAGAAGAAGAAGAAATGGAGGATCCTACTGATCCTAATAATATTACACAACATTACAGCAATATATACATACACACACACACACACACACACACACACACACACAACAGACACCAAGTGAGAAGAAAGGGCTCACTCAAAAACACTTGATGCTGGGAAAGATAGAAGGCAAAAGGAGAAAGGGGTGACAGAGGATGAGGTGGCTAGATGGCATTGTCGACACAGTGGGTATAGAGCTGAGCAGGCTGCAGAGGATGGTGGAGAATAGGGGTGTCTGGCAAGCAGTGGTCCATGAGGTCGCAAAGTGTCAGACTTGATTGTGTGACTGAACAACAACAAAACAGTGTCTTTATTTGAAGAGAAGCAGTGCTTCATAAGCCCTCCCATCATATCCTTTCAGTCAGAACAGGGTTGGTGCTTGCTTATGTCTTTGTGTACATTCATTATCCAGGTAAGGTATTTGTTCATTAAAGTACTGTATCGGTCATTATCCTAATCTTTTGTCTGTAACATTGAAGGCAATTTATTTCCCTTGAATATTAACCTTCCTTCATGTTTTGTATTTAGTCAACAGACTATAAGAACCGAAAAGCCTACTGCAAGACGCTGAAGAGTAAATTATCACACATCAAACAGATGGTGAGCAATTATGACAGACAGAAGTCATAACAAGATGGAAGAACATCTGTCCACTTGCCTAAATAAGTTTATGTTCATAAAGCTGGTATATGATTGTGTTGGATCACAGGTGGACAGAGAGCCCTTTTCATTGGTACTTCACCATTAGAACAGCTGTACCATGTTTACTATGATACTGTATATGGACCTTGGTACACAATATAGGGAGGGGATTCTTACAGTTTCTCTAAGTCAAGGAATTTCACCCTTCTGTACATTGAGTTGTTTTTTCTTTTAACATTATTTAGTTGACGTCCTTTTGTCTTCCTTGTCTGTTATGACTCATTCCTTTCCTTCAGCATGCTGCAATCTTGGTTTTAAATGTTGTTCTTGTGTCTTCATATCTGAATCCACCCAGTCCATTCCTAAAGTTTTTAAGTGCAGTGCATCACCATTGTAGCCTTTCCTATGCCATTCCTTGTGTGGGCTGGATGCTTTATCTGAAAGGTTCATCTCCATCCCATCCTCTCTTTCAAACTATAGGAAGCCATTTTCTCCAACTAGACCACCTGTAAATGTTGCAGTTTAATTGCATAAAACATTTACATTTAGCCAACATGCATCATTTACTAATGACAATGTGAAACTGAATGTGAATATATCTTTTTTAAAATAATAATCTTAATTTGTATTTTAGATTATGTGCTTTTGTTGTACAAATGTAGCTTTGAGGGACAGTATATTTTTAACTTGAATATCCTATATTTATTTACTATGGATGTTCTTATGAATTTTGCCCAAATGAGGAGGGTGGCCTGGGGGCAAAGTGTGACCCTTTAATTGTTGCTGCACTGTTGCTCCCATCTCCTTAAAGCAACATGCACATTGGTCAGGAATTTTGAGAGCTGCAGTCCAACAAAACAGCAACAACAACTGGAGGACTCCACTTTGTTTCTTCTTGTCCTAAAGTGGCAAAGCGACAAATCTACACAAACTTACCAGGAAGTTTGCCAATAAAGCTGTCTTCTCAGTAGGCACTGTTCAAGATTCAGCTGAAGATGATTAACCGGTCAATTTGATTGTTCTGATCTGCAGGGGGAGGGGGGGGTTCTAGACCAGACTAGTAAAACAAATTTGCTATGGCCAAAGTTAATTGAAACTAAAGTAGAGACAAATGTTTTTTCAAAATTTTTGATGCTTGTTTTAAATGATAACATTTAACAAAAACACTATTTGCTAGGCTAAGAAACATAGTGAAATATAACCTCTGCCTGTCTTTTTATGTTCCTATTCTATATTAAGTTTGGTCTTTGGTGCCCAAAACATAAGCTGTATTGCAAATTAAATGCAGGAACTGACCAGAGGGCTGCAAGGAGGAGATGCTTGTTCTTCTAAAGCAGTGGTACCCAAACTTTTCAGGCCGTCGGCTGATCATGTGGTTGAGCGTGCTGGTCACGTGGTTGCTCCCAACAGAAGCGGAAGTAAAATGTGCATGCACAGATGCATTATGTGCCTGCGCAGGTCATAATGCTGCTGTAAATGATCCAATGCTCTCATAAACATGCTTACAACAGCTGCAGGTCATTTACGGCAGTGCTATGTGCATGTGCGGGTGCATTATGTGCATGCACATGTGTCTTTTACTTCCACTTCCAGGAGCGGCAAGGGTGGTGTGGGCCAGATCCGACCAGCAGGCTGTGGTTTGGGCATTCCTGTTCTAAAGGATGCTGTTCAGTTGGTCTGTGCACCCTATTGGATGCAGCCCAATGGTCTAAATCAGGAGTCTGCAAACGTGGCTCTCCAGGTGTTCTTGGACTTCAATTACTAGAAGCCTAAGTCAGCACACCTGCTAATCAGGGCTTCAAGGAATTGAAGTCCAAGAACATCTGGAGAGTAAAGTTTGCAGACTCCTGGTCTAGATCCATACTTAGTTATGCTTAGAGTAGATGCATTTAAATGATTAATTCAATTCAATTCAATTCAAATTTTAATTTGTACCCCGCCCTACTCAGCTTGTAGGCCAACTCAGGGTGGCTTCCAACATAATTAAGAATACAACAAAACAAAATATAATAAACATACAAAATGTCAATAAAAATAAATATACATTCGGAACAAAAATGCAATGAACACAATTCCTATAAAAACAGCATATAAACTGAGTATCAGCAAACCCTGAAACACAGTAACAAAAATAAAGCAATCAGGCAAAGATGCATCATAAATACAATAATCATAAATACAATAATCAATAATTGATTTCAGGGGCCAAATTGTGGCAGTTGCTGCAGTTTAATTCACACGATGATGAGTGCATAAGCAGGCAAGTGACTTGAATTAAACTTGTTTCCCTTATTTCCCTTCTGTGCATGATAAAAGGTAACCAGACTTTGGCCAGCAAGGTCACCCTAAACATGACTTTAAGCCTGGATCCAGTATCCTATTTGTAAAGACTTTAGCAACAGAATTTTCCTAAGAATGAAAAATGTATTTTTATAAAACGTCTACTAGAATGCAATACTGTAACTGCATGTATATAGGCTGGTTTTTAGTTAATATTTTTATGATATGTCAATAAAATTATTTCATCTTTTGCATATTCCTAAAAAATGAATTAATATTGGAGGGTTTGGATTTGTTTACATTTATCACACTGTGAAGTCTTCAGATAGTAGTAGTGTTCATAACCTTTTAGAGGGATGTTAATGTGTTGTAGCAAACACAATAGGGTCTCCAGGCATTCTTAAAGAACAAAAAAAATATTGTACTGAATTAAAGTCCATTGTCATTAAATGCATACAAGTGAGTGATTTATCCCAGAATCAATTACTGAGTTGTTCAGAAATAATCAGCTGCTTTTAAAATATGATGCAATGTATTTCAGAAAATCTGTCAGAAATGTAAAATTATAAATATAACTCAACAAAGCACCTTACAAGCTTGGACTTAGAGTGTATTATAGTCTTGGATCTTAATTATCTATCTAAGTACAAGATAAAATTTCAGTGTCCACCCGTCCCCCCAAAAAAACCTTGGGCAGTTCTTAGAGAGTTCAAACATGAGCATGATTTTGTGCAGCAATATTGAACCATTTCCTTGCATTCTGAATTGTGGATACAAGCATAGAGTATTCTACATTTATGAAGTTCTGTGCTTTGATGAATTGAATCCTAACCAATTATCACCATGGGTATGAAACATCAAAGTTTGATATTTTGTATGTGGAGAGTCGTAAAATAATTAAGGGAGGTGTAAAGAAATGCAACCCTGAAAATGTACATTGTGCTAAAAAAAAGAGCTTTAAACACATGTTCTTACATACACACTGGCTTCTGGACTCAGCAGGTCACACTTTTGACAAACAACTATATCAGAGGGTCTCAGAGGTAGCCAGGTCAATATAAAATAACATTTGTCTTGCAAAGTGAGTCACTACTATATCTCCCTCAAGAATGGGATGAAAACATTGATAAGAAAAAGTGAAAGAAATGAGAAAAGTATGAACGTACTCAGTGAAACAGCAAGCAAAGCAAGAAGCAAGACACAGCGATAAAGCTCCAAACGGCAGAAACCACCAAGCAGCAGCACAAAGACAAGGAGCTCATGGTTTTCCTTCCACAATTCAACCTGGCAGATAGCTAAATACAGGTACTCAAACAACTTAATGTTTTCTATGTGCATCCAAGTAATTATGCTAAAAAGCTTAGGAACATTCTTCAATCACATATATTTTTTTGCTTTTAAGAACATCTCCTTTTTCTAGTGTACTTTTTGTGCTTTTGAGAGTTTACATAAAACTACATTTTGAAACATTTTTGGAAGCTTATTTAAGTATGTCTGCAATGTAAGTTAAGTTTTCATATACAGTGATTTAAAGCATTTGAGCCTACTGGTTTTGTCATAGTTCCAAGAACTGATTTTTTTATGACTGAAGTACCATGCCTGTAGTTTCTCAAACATTACATGTTTTTAGACTATATTTTTTATGTCTATGGAACATAAAAGCAATCTAGATGGATAAAGCTTGTAGCAATAGGCAAGTTGATTTGGCCTGGAATCATTTTTTTACCTGGGAAAAGTAAAATGCATATAACAAGGTTATCTAGAGAAGGACTTAATTCACTAAGAGTGAAACAATGGCTTCTTATCATCTTTTGAAGAGGGATAAATGTTTAGACAATGAAGCAATTTACATCTTGAACTTTGATAAGATTGTGGTGTTAAGACGTTTTATAGTGCTTTGAGTTTATTGTCTGATTGTCATACATTTGAGCTTGACATGGGGATTAAAGCTTAACTATTTCTGGACATAGCTGTCAAGTATCCCTTATTGGCCGGGAAAACCCCTTATTTTACCCTCTTTCCTGCCATCATCCCTTATTAATTAGACTGCAATGCCCTATGCCACTATTGGAGGGCAGCACAGGGTAAGCATAGCTGTCAAGTATCCCTTATTTGCCGGGAAATTTCCCTTATTTCCAAATCCAAAACTTGACAGGCATGTTTCTGGAATGTGGCTCATTGGTTTAGATGTCGAGCCAGGGGTTGGGAGTTTGATTCTTCATGGTGCTTCTTTGACAGGGGCTAGATTTGGTGATCCATGAAGTCCCTTCCAACTCTGTAGTTTGATGAGGATGCTTACCATATCATTATCATTTTCTTCTTCTCAACCTCAACCAAAAGCACAATTGTAAAAAGAGACAAAATGAATTTATGAAATGATAGGTCAGGGAAGGAAAGGTAGCATGCTGTTAAGTCATAGCCATGATTTATGCTAATCTCTAAGGCCCTCTTGACTGTGGTCAAGAAAACTTCAGAAAAAACGGAGTAGCCATAATTGTCAACAAAAGAGTGAGAAAAGCAGTAATGGGATACAATCTCAAAAATGATAGAATGATGTCAGTCAGAATACAAGGCAAACCTTTTAATATCACTGTAATCCAAATATATGCACCAACCACGGGCGCAGATGAAGCCACAGTGGACCAGTTCTATGAGGACCTACAAGACCTCATAGAACAGACACCAAGAAATGATGTCCACATTATCTTAGGAGATTGGAATGCCAAAGTAGGAAATCAAAAAGTAGATGGAATAACAGGCAAGTTTGGTCTTGGAACGCAGAATGAAGCAGGACTTGATAGAGTTCTGTCAAGATAACACACTGGTCATAGCAAACACCCTCTTCCAGCAACACAAGAGGCGACTTTACACATGGACATCACCAGATGGCCAACATCGAAACCAGATTGATTACATACTCTGCAGCCAAAGATGGAGAACCTCCATACAGTCAGCAAAAACAAGACCTGGAGCAGACTGTGGCTCAGATCACAACCTACTAGTAGCAAAATTCAGACTTAGACTAAAGAAAATAGGGAAAACAATCAGGCCAGACAGATATGACCTAGACAACATCCCTAAGGAATACATGGTGGAGGTGAGGAACAGATTTAATGGTTTGGAATTGATAGACAGAGTGCCAGAAGAATTATGGACAGATTGCGGGACATCATGCAGGAGGCAGCAAGGAAAACCATACCAAAAGAAAAGAAGCATAAGAAAGCAAAGTGGTTGTCTGATGAGACTCTTAAAATAGCAGAGGAAAGAAGGAATGCAAAAGGCAAAGGAGAAAAGAAAAAATACAGTCACTTGAACACAGAATTTCAAAGAAAAGCAAGGAGAGACAAGGAAATCTATTTAAATGAACAGTGCAAAGAAATAGAGGAAAGCAACACAAGAGGCCGACCTAGAGATCTTTTCAAAAAAAATTGGGGAAATCAAGGGAACATTCAAAGCAAAAATGACCATGATAAGGGACAAAGACGGCAAGGAGTTAGCTGATGCAGAAGAGATTAAGAAAAGATGGAAAGAATACACAGAGGAACTTTACAAAAAGGACCTCAACACCACTGATAATCACAATGAGGAGAATATTGAACTTGAGCTAGACATCCTAGAGAGTGAAGTCAGAAAGGCCCTAAAAAGCACTGCAAACAACAAAGCTAGTGGAGATGACGGTATCCCAGTTGAATTTTTCAAAGCTCTAAAAGATGACGGAATGAAATTACTGCATTCAATATGCCAGCAGATCTGGAAATCAAAACAGTGGCCAAAGGATTGGAAAAGATCAGTATACGTTCCAATCCCAAAGAAGGGCAGTGCCAAAGAGTGTTCAAATTATCGAACAATTGCGCTCATCCCACACGCTAGCAAGGTGATGCTCAAGATAATACAGGATAGACTTCAGCAGCACGTGGAGAGAGAATTGCCAGAGGTGCAGGCTGGCTTCAGAAGAGGCAGGGGGACTAGAGACCACATTGCTAATATACGGTGGATCATGGAGAAAACAAAAATATATCAGAAACAAGTATACCTCTGCTTTATTGACTACACCAAGGCCTTTGACTGTGTGGACCACATTAAAATGTGGCAAGTACTTAAAGAAATGGGAATACCAGAACACCTCATATGCCTCATGAGAAATCTGTACAAGAGTCAAGAAGCAACAGTTAGGACAAAACACGGAATGACAGAATGGTTTGGAATAAGAAAAGGAGTAAGACGAGGCTGCATTTTATCACCCTACCTTTTCAACCTATACACAGAGCACATAATGCGCAATGCAGGGATGGAGGTATCACAATATGGGATAAAAATTGCTGGGAGAAACATCAACAATTTGAGATATGGTGACGATACCACCCTAATGGCAGAAAGTGAGGAAGATTTAAAGAACCTCTTGATTGGATTGAAGGAGGAGAGTGCAAAAGCTGGCCTGAGACTTAACATCAAGAAAACCAAGATAATGGCAACAGGCCCTATCAGCACCTGGAAAGTAGATGGGGAAGAAGCAGAAGCAGTGACGGATTTTACTTTCTTGGGATATAGGATCACTGCAGATGGTGACTGCAGCCATGAAATAAAGAGGCGACTGATTCTAGGGAGACAAGCCATGTGAAACCTGGGGAACATAGTGAAAAGTAGAGACATCACCTTGCAAACAAAAATCCGTATAGTCAAAGCAATGGTATTCCCGGTGGTAATGTATGGATGCGAGAGCTGGATCATTAGGAAGGCTGAGCGCAGAAGAATAGACGCCTTTGAGATGTGGTGTTGGAGGAGAGTTTTGAGAGTACCCTGGACAGCGAGGAGAACAAATAAGTCAATCTTGAAAGAAATCAGTCCTGACTGCTCCTTAGTAGGTCAAATAGTAAAGATGAAGCTGAAGTACTTTGGACACCAAATGAGAAGAGAGGATTCACTTGAGAAAGCCTTGATGCTGGGAAAGGTGGAGGGCAAAAGAAAAAGGGGACGGCCAAGGATGAGATGGCTGGATGGCATTGTGGACACAGCAGGCACCAAGCTGAGCGGGCTGAGGAGGATGGTGGAGGACAGGGGTGCCTGGAGATCAATGGTCCATAGGGTCGCAAAGGGTCGGAATCGACTGTGCGACTGAACAACCACAACAACAACAACTAAGGCCCTCTAATCAAAAGGCAGCTATGTAAAACCAACTGCTAGCACCAGGTAGAGTAAACTTACTGAAACTATTGACAACATTCAGCTATTGATTCAATGAGTTTGTTCTTGCTGTGGCTAGCAACTGAGTGTAGCTCATGTATTTCTACCACTTACAAGGAGAAAATAATGAGAGGAAGTGTAAGCTTACTCGCAACACTGTTTTGGCACTGCTAAAAATAGGATTAGTTTCATATAAGAAGGAAGTTCTTATGTATACAGCCTTTGGCGTCTTTTATTGCTGGTTCCAACCCTTACAGTGCTCTGCCACCTGCCTGGAAAACCGAAACAAGAATGAGGCAAGTTTCACCTTGGAGCTGTTGGAGAAACTGAGAACAGGCTCTTGTGCAAGAATAAAAACTATAGGTGAAACTCAGAAAATTAGAATATCATGCAAATGTTCATTCAGTTCAGTAGTGCAATTTAAAAGGTGAAACAAATATGAGATAGACTCATTACATGCAAAGCAAGATAGTTCAAGCCTCACTTTGTTATAATATTGATGCTTATGGCTTTGTTGTCGATTCCGACCCTTTGCGACCCCATTGACCATTTTCCTCCAGGCACCTCTGCCTTCCACCATTCTCCTCAGGCCCATTGTGTCCATAATACCATCTATCCATCTCATCTTTGGACGCCCCCTTCTTCTCTTGCCCTCCACCTTTCCCAGCATCAAGGCCTTTTCATTTGATGTCCAAAGTACTTTAGCTTCATCTTCACTATTTGTCCCTCCAATGAACAGTCAGGGTTGATTTCTTCCAGTATTGACCTATTTGTTCTCTTTGCTGTCCAAGGGACTCTCAGGACTCTTATGTAAACCCCAACCCCCCAATCTCATGTACCCCATAATTATCACATAATCTCATGTATGCTGTATGCAATGATCATCACAATTATAACGAATTAAGGCATAACATCTCTTGCTTTGCATGTGGTGAGGCTATCTCATATTTGTTTCACCTTTTAAGTGAAATGAATGAACATTTGCACGCTGTTCTAATTTTCTGAGTTTCACCTGTATACATCAAGTACAGAGGTGTAATCACAGAATGATTAGTTAGCATAACAGAAATATATTAATCAGTATGGCTTTATACAACTGGTAATGGCAGATGATCTCTGGTTGTTATTTGGATTAGTTGTAAATTTCCCCCCTGCCAGACAAATTTACAACTAATCCAAATAACAACCATAGATCATCTGCCATTACCAGTTGTCTAAAGCCATTATTTTTGTCTTTTTTAATTTTCAGCTGCCATTCTGCCTTGGCATTTTTTACACTAAAAATCATTTCAGGTCATTGTTGCTTTCTGCTAGTAAAATGGTTTGTCATCTACATATCTTAGATTACTGATGTTTAAATACTTTTGATAACACATGAGCAAACCTACACTGCATATTTGGGATGAGCAGGCAAAACCTAAGCATTCTATGATGTCTCAGAAATGAAGTACAGTACAGTATTTGTAAATCATTATAGTGTTGTGCATATAGCAGGGATGCCCAAACTATGGCCCACTGTGCCAAATCATCCAGCCCATGCCGCCTGCAGACTGCTCCCAGAAGCGAAAGTAAAACGCACCCACGCATGCGCAAAATGCTACTGTACATGACCCATGGCTGTCGTAAAGACGTTTACAACAGCCGTTGGTGCATATATGGCAGTATTTTGCGCATGTGCGGGCGCGTTTTACTTTTGCTTCCAGTAGGAGGAATCAAATGATTGGCCTGTGGCCTGAAAAGTTTGGGCAGTTCTGCTCTATAGTGTCTAATACAAACACCAGCATCAAGACAAAAATATTTATATCAAGAACATTGTGCGCAATCAAGGCTGAAGTTTGTTAATCAGCTTTGGTGGAGGTTATAAATATGTCTATATCAGCAGTCCTGATACTGGGATACATTAAAACTGGAAATAATGCTACAGATGTGTGTGCAGCATTTGTGAATAACAAGCTGATAAAGAACCTATCACTTCATAACTTTCAAGTTATTATATGCTGATGAACAAATATTTCATCAAGGGTGTCAATGAAGTTAGAAAGTTAATCCAGTGGGATCATTTTTGCTGACAGCCAAATTTGTGACACTGCATCTGTTGACAAAATGTAAACAGTCGGCCTGCCCTTCGCCATGGGAAAGATGTTTTAATAACAGTGGAAAAAAATAATATAAATAATTCTCACCCAGTTTTAAACAGAGTCAAAAGGAGATAACTAGGTGTGGGCTCACAAACCAAACCCAAGATTTCGTAAGCTGAATGATGCAAAATGTTTCTATTCTTTAATGGGAGGAATATGGTATCTATGGAATTTGGAGGCCTACTCAATATCAAAGCTATGCAAATAAACTGCTGGGTGTCAACCATTCAAGACATTTTAATTGCACCTATTAATAGCACAGAGATGTATCATTTTTGCAAATACTGTATGCATTATAGCTATGTTGAGAGAATGTGCATTACAAGATATTAATTAGGATAATAAAAATATATAATTCTGGGTATACCTGGTGCACCATAACTTTATAGTGATGTGCACGTGCAATTCTTTGGAAAAGACAGTGATGCTGGGAAAGATTGAAGGCAGCAGGTAAAGAGAAAAACTAAATACGAGATGAAATTGTCAGATCCGTATCAGAATGTCTGATTAAGTTTTACTTCATAATTTTTGTAACTGAGAAATAACTTAGATTTTTGTAACCTCATTTTACTTTTGAAATATGATTGTTTTGAATCCATATACACTGTACTGTATTCAGAAACATCTTACACATTTTGTTGGAGTTATTTTATGTGGGATCCGCGCAGACAATTGGTCAACTGTCCCTGACAGAACCCCGGTAAGGGGTGATCACCTCATTGCCGGGGGTTCCTGAGGGGACAGAAATTGGGGGAGCGGAATATTAGATAGAGTCTAATTCATCAATAGCTGATCTGACAGGCAGCTCGGACAATGGAGAGATAATGACTAACTCGCTAGGCACGTAATAGGTAATCTCGCGTTTGCGGATTCCTTTAAACCCTAGAGTCAATGTTAGCCACCTGTTTACTTCTGATAACATGGAACAATGTATTTCCCCTGTAGTTAATTAAGTTAGTTGATGAACTTCCCTTGTGTAGACTTCCCCAATTAACTCATGTAAACATGATGTATGAAGCCTGCTTTACAATGGATCGTTATGCTTGTGCATGCAGCCAGAACAGGATAAATACTCATGATTTGTCATCATTAAATTATTGGTCTTCGCTCCATCTTGCCTCGTGTGTCTAACTTGACCAGTCTCCTCCGGGACCCAACGGCCGCTTTGGGGTTCCGATCCAGCTTGTGCAACCCGCTTCATGGCCCAGATCCAACATATGGTGACCCCGACGTGATCTACTCGTGAGTAAGCAATCCTCTTGGTCCAGTTCTACGCCAGAACCGTGTCCGAGTCTTCCCGGAGGACAGCGCAGCTGCTCTGGTCGGAAAGCCATCCGATCTGAGTGACAGCTACGCTACGAGGCATTCCAGAGAGGCAGAGCATGCTCCAAAGCTCTGAGGCATCTTGCTCGGCGGAAACACGTTCCGCTCAGGGTCAGCTGTGAAACCCTGACTTCATCGCAGAGGTAACTGAGGGCCTGTGGCAGCAGCCCACATTCCGAGTCCTTCCCAGAGGTTCGTCACGCCAAACCTGTTACCTAACCAGATGCGTCGATATGTCCCGAGGAGGAAAACTTCAAAGGACCGGCAGGTAATATGGGGACTTGTCCACAGTGACAACGTCCGACCGCAAACCAGAGAGTTCACTTAATGGAACTCAAAGCCCTGGCCAGGGTAAACCATACACGCATTCATGGCGCCCAGTTAGCGGATCTTTTGGTGTACTTGGGGGAACGTTGTCCGTTTTATCCATAAACAGGCATGCTTAGTCTCCAACTTTGGGATAGGATAGGAGCCTGCATTCAGCAAGCACCTAGAGCTCCAGCCAGCATAATCAGCATGTGGAGCAAATGTAGGAAGCTCGTAGCAGAGGTAGGCCCAGTCCGGATAGAGGCCGAGGAACCCCCAGCGCAGTCAGAGCCATCAGCCCCAACGGCTCTCTATCCGTCACTTCAGCTCAAACAGGGCAGTGTAGGGAGCTTTCCCTCAGTGACAGCTGCAGACGTCACTGTAGGAATGCATGGTATGAGAAGCGCTGGCGCTTCTCTGACAGTTAAAAGTTCCCAGACTACCAAGAGTTCCGTCCAGCGCACGGTTGAGGAAGAAACCAGTAAGGGGGAGTTGTCAGCGGAAGATCTAGCTGAACATAGGCAGATATGCCCAGTCCACATAGAGGTAGATGCCCTCATGGGTCAGCAGCAAGTGACCCATTCGCCAGTTCTGTATAAGCTACTTATGGCTATACGGAAGGCAATCACAGAGACAGGACTTCAGAGTCGCTTCACCAGGGGCACGCTTCAGCAAATGTGCGAAACTATGACGCTCATTCCATACGACTGGAAAGCCATCATGAGAATGATGCTCAACCCCAGCCAGTATTTGCTATGGGACAGCGAGTATCGTCTCGAAGCACAGGCAAGGGCTGCCAAGATGGGAGGAGCAATAATCCCTGACCAGCTATATGGGTCAGGACAGTTTGAATCCGTCGATGCGCAGATCACCTTGCCTCTCGCCACACTTCATTTGGCAGCTTCAGGCTTATCTCAAGGTCCCGGCAGCTGGCAAAGCAGCCAAAAATTACACAGCAGTCAAACAGGGTGCCCAGGAGTCCTACATAGACTTTATCAATTGATTGGAGGAAGCAGTCAGTAGACAGATTGACAATGAGCAAGCCCAACAGGAGCTCATGATGAAGCTGGCGAAAGACAACGCCAACCTTGACTGCCATAAAATCTTGCAGTCACTGGGCAATCGTCCCGATCTGACTCTCACCGACATGATTAGGGCTTGTGCAGATTCCTACAAAATGGGTCTGTTAGCAGCAACGGTGCAAGGCAGTAGGAAGCCCAAAAACAGGACCAAAGGAGCATGTCACAATTGTGGCAAGATTGGTCACTTCGCTAGAGAATGCCGACACACCAAGGGCAGAGGCCAAAACACTGGCCGACCGAAGGCTCCGACCACCCCATGTCCATGATGCAATAAAGGCTTCCACTGGGCCAGGAACTGCCTGAATTCGGGAAACCGGAACGCGGGTTTGTCTCTGGCCCCGGTCCAAACAGAGACCTCAATCGCTCTGGGAGAGCCAGAGCTGGATTAAATTCCGGTCACATTCCCTGCATTCCGGAGGCGCAGGCCAGACCTAAGGGCAGTGCGGGACTAGATTTGACTTGCCAGTCAGAAGTCACGTGTGACTTGCCAGGCGTAGTCTATCTGGTCAATTCCCAATACATGGGAACCCTGCCTAAAGGTTATATAGGTTTAGTTTTGCCCCGTAGTATCGCAGGAACGCGAGGAATCCTAGTGATTCCGGGAGTCATTGACTCCAATTTTTCGGGTGTACTCCAAGTTCAACTCTGGACACACCTACCCCAAACCATTCACAAGGGAGACTGTAGGAAGCCATTATAATATTTAGCCTACAATAATTAGCTTGTAGCATTTAGTTTCCTGAGTTAGCAATTGTGGTTAGCTCTTTCTGCGCTCAGCCACAGTTTCCTGGAAGACGCCGCAGCTGCTGCGCGAAGCCGTCCCTCCCCACCTCCTGCCACCGGGCGGGGAGGTTAAAAGGGCTCCCGTGGCCGAAGGAGCCGAAGACGCCGCAGCCGCCACGTAAAGCTGTCCCTTCCTGCCACCGGGCGGGGAGGTTAAAAGGGCTCCTGTGGCCGAGGGAGCCGAAGACGCCACAGCCGCCGCATGAAGCCGTCCCTCCCTGCCCCCTGCCACCGGGCGGGGAGGTTAAAAGGGCTCCCGTGGCCGAGGGAGCCGAAGACGCTGCCGCCGCCGCGGCGTGAAGCCGTCCCTCCCCGCCCCCTGCCACCGGGCGGGGAGGTTAAAAGGGCTCCTGTGGCCGAGGAAGCCGAAGACGCTGCAGCCGCCGCATGAAGCCGTCCCTCCCCGCCCCCTGCCACCGGGCGGGGAGGTTAAAAGGGCTCCCGTGGCCGAGGGAGCCGAAGACGCCGCAGCCACCGCGTGAAGCCGTCCCTCCCCGCCCCCTGCCACCGGGCGGGGAGGTTAAAAGGGCTCACGTGGCCAGAGGAAGCTGAAGGACGCCACATGATGACGTTCTCGTCCGTGGTGCCACCATGGTTGTGGGCTTGGCTGCTGAGGACATTGCGTTATTTGTCTTGTTTCTTTTGTATTTTGTAGAGTGTATTATGGTATTATTGCTTATTACTGAGCTGAGCTCCAATGTAGTTGTTGAGCCCAGCTCGCATTAAGAGTTGTGTAAGGTCATTGAGCCTTGGGCTCCGACCCTCCCCCCCCCTTTGGATTATTATTATTTTTTCCTGATTATATTTTGTAACATTGTACACTGTTATTATGTTCTGTATTTGTTTATTTTTTATTTAATTGTTTATATTATGTTTATGCTTGATATGTTGTTATTATCTTGTATTGCATAATGAACTGTATTGTGTCATATTTCGCCTTTTCCCTCCCCTTTCCCCCTCCCCTTTCCCTTTCCCCTACTTATGTTTAGTAGCTGAGGGATCGTGTAACCGTTTCATTATGTTAGAACTTAAATGTTATTGCACATTTTATTGTTTCACTGCTGTATTGTAACATTGTATCATTTGTAATTTTGTATATTGTATTTGATTTAACTGTTGTAAGCCGCCCTGAGTCGGCCCTGGTCGAGTAGGGCGGGGTATAAATCGAATAAATGAATGAAATGAATGAATGAACTAACAATTGCTTCCTGCCTCTGTGCAGAGATTCTGCATCTGTGCAGAGCAATTGCCTCTTGAGTTCCTGGTTTGGTGCAGAAAAGCACCTTAATGTAATAATCTAATATATGCTTTTGGCACTAGCTTTCCACTGCAAAACATAGGGTTGGCTTTTCATATAAGAATTGCTGCTCGTAACAGCTTTTGCAAGGGTACCGCCACAGAGAATAGGCTTTGGGCCTATTCTGGCAGGATATAACCTATAGCGCATGTACTAGTAAAATATAAAGGTTATGCTTCCTATATGGTTATGCTGTAGAGAATGTCATATTATTGGCTGAATACCACTCACCTATGCTTTCGTATACATCCTGTGTATGCTTTCGTAGACATCCTGTGTAACCTGTAACTTCAATAAAACTTGCTTCCCCGGTGCTGGAGCAGACAATTTTTGCGCACCATTAACTCTGACTGCAGTTCAATTTCTTCTGATTTTATGCTTACACGCTGTTGAGCTGGACTCTCAACAGGTGCTTGGTCAATCTCTGACCTAATCTCCATTTCTGTGGCCACTCTCTGGCCAGAATTTCTCCACAGGAGACACGTTAGCGCAACTGATCATGGTTCCTTGTCACTCGCCAACAGACAGCCAGGAAAGGTTCAGGGACAGCTCAGAGTCCGGGTCGGCAGACCGCTCAAGCGCAGAAGGGGCAGTGCAAAGATACCAGGTCTTAGCGGCAGTGGAAACCAACATAGAGTGGAAGCGGCGGCCAGTCATAAAGGCATTTTTAAATAAAAAACCTTTTGACAGATTATTAGATACCGGAGCTGACGTCAGCGTGGTCAGCCAGAGTCAGTGGCCACGTGAGTGGGCTCTCGAGCCGGTCTCCAATGTGTGTGGGGTAGGCGGTGTTCAAGAAGCGTTTAGAAGCCAAGATTGGGTAGAAGTCACGATCCCCGAAGCTGACGGTACAGCGGTCATCCGGCCGCACATTTTGGGGGCAAGACATTCTACAGCAGTACCGTGCCACAATTACCTTCGGGTAATGGCTTTACCGCTTAAATGGCTTACCAACATGCCAGTCTGGGTAGAGCAATGGCCGGTAGTAGGGGAGAAATTAGTCACCCTGAAACAGCTGGTCAAAGAACAGCTAAACACAGGACATATAGAACAGTCCACCAGTCCTTCGAATTCGCCCATATTCGTTATCAAGAAAAAGTCAGGGAAGTGGCGACTCCTACACGATCTAAGAGAGATTAATAAATGTATCCAGCCAATGGGTCCGCTTCAATGCAGCATCCCGAATCCGAACATGATCCCCGAGGGTTGGGAGATCTTGGCCGTAGACTTAAAAAACTTTTAATACCAGTCCTTTAGACGTAAGGGATCAGGAAAGGTTCGCTTTTACAGTGCCAGTCGTGAACCACAGAGAGCTTACGCAACATTACGCATGGAATTTTTTGCCACAGGGGATGCTCAACTCGCCCACCCTGTGCCAAATTTATGTTCACGATGCACTGGAAAAGTTCCAAAACCTTCACCCCACAGTCTTAGTGTGTCATTTCATGGATGACATCCTGGTCGCAGCACCGCAACTCGGCAGCAAAACGTTTAAAGACCTCTAGACCACTCTGGGGGAAAAAAGGGTTACTCATTGCCCCAGAGAAAGTTCAGAGAACCGAGCCCTTTTCATACTTGGGCCATCGGCTTCTCCGTTCTTTCGCAGCACCAGTTTTGCCACAGATAAATCTCAAAGAGTCAGTCACCCTTGTAGAATTGCAACAGATTCTGGGGAATATTAATTGGGCTAGACCGTACTTCAGACTAGATACGGACCTTTTGAAACTGCTCTTCTCGCTGCTAACGCTAGGTAAGCAGCCGGCAGACCGGATACACATTCCTCGAGAGGCGCGCTTGACTCTCGAAAAGGTCAACCAAGTTCTCAGCCAGAGATGGGTGGACAGGATTAGTCAGGGGCGATATGCTCCTGTTCTAAACCTGTACCTAGCCCGGACAGGATCCATGTTCACCGGAGCTCTAGGGGTAGACTCAAGCGGGGGGGCGAGTATCGTGGAATGGGTGTATTTACCACGCACCTCTTCCCGAAACATCGTTCCTCCGCAGGAACTGGTCTCCACGGTGATTTACCAAGGAAAGCTGAGAGCAGGGGATATCTCAGGGCACGATTTAGCAAAAATTGTGGTCCCATTCACAAAAGAGCAGATTCAGCAGCTGATGCAGCTCGGTGACTCACGTCCGATTGCATTGGAAGGACTCACTGGATGTTTGGCATACCATTTGCCGAAAGACCCCAGACTTGTCTTGTTTCAAACACAGACAGTCAGTTTGTGTGAGTTAATGTCCCTGGTTCCACTTCAGGGGGCTAAGAAAGTTTTCACTGATGGGGGTCGTACATATGGTGTTCTTACTTGGCAAGAGAGCCAGGCTTGGCGCACGCTTCTAACTCTTCCACAGAAATCCGCGCAGTGGGCGGAATTGGCAGCAGTGAACCTTGCCTTGCACACCTTTGCCAAGGAACGTTTAAACATCATAACTGACAGCCAGTATGTTAGGAATCTGCTTCATAGTCTACCGGGAGTGTACATCACTCCCGCGATAGACAAGAATTTGTTAAGTCTTTTCCTCATGACTCAATTTCATTTGCGGAACCGTACCAAAGCGCTCTATATCACCCACATCAGAAGTCACCAGGACTTGCCTGGTCCGATTTCCGCGGGCAATAGCAGAGTGGATGCAGCCGCAAAGGAAATTCAGCAACGGTCAGTCTTGGGAGTCTTCACGACTCCAATTCAGAGTCATGCATTTTTCCATTAAAATGCCAAAGCACTTGCACGGCAGTTCAACCTGCCACTTTCCCAAGCCCAGGACATAGTCTGTTCCTGTCCACATTGTGCAGGGGCGGTAGGGGGGCCCTCGTGGGGGGTCAACCCACGAGGGACAGAGGCCAACCAGGTGTGGCAGATGGATGTCACACACGTTCCGCAGTTTGGCAGATGGCAGTACATGAACGTTTGCATTGACACTTTTTCACAGTTCGTTTGGGCTACAGCACAGAAGGGAGAAATGGCTTCCCATGTGGAGCAGCATCTCCTTTCCTGCTTTGCGGCCATGGGCAAACCACGGCACGTGAAAACCGATAACGGTCCGGCTTATAGCTCCAGGCAGCTGGCCACCTTCATGGCCACCTGGGACATTAAGCACACCTTTGGCATTCCGTACAAACCGCAAGGGCAAGCGATTGTGGAACGGGTCAATCATAAGAACATAAGAACATAAGAACAGCCTTGCTGGAACAGGCCACAGCCCATCCAGTCCAGCATTCTGTCTCACACAGTGGCTCACCATTTCCTTCAGGGTATTCCCAAGGAGATGCCTTCACCTGCTTAGGATTCCCTGGAAATGGCATTGAGAGATATCCTGCCTATCTCTCGAACCCGGAGGTTGTCCTTAGGTAGCCATAATTATAGCCATTGATAGCCTTGTCCTCCATGAACTTGTCTAATCCTTTCTTAAAGCTGTCAAGAAAGGACGCTTAAGTCCTACATTGACAAACAAACAGAAAGGGGGGAACTAGCCCTCCCCAAAAATCAGGGGCAGGCACAGCATTGTCTGAACAAGGTATTGTTTACGTACAATCACCTTAATGTTTTTTTCGGATTACACTCCGCAGGAGAAGCACTTCCGTTGCACGGAGGCTCTCCCGCAGCCGATGGTGCATTACCGAGTGCCACCGGATCCATCTTGGAAGGGCCCGGCGCCACTCATAACATGGGGAAGAGGGTATGCTGCAATTATGTCTCCTACAGGCGTCATCTGGATTCCAGCCTGGTGTGTAAAGCCTCACTTCGAGTCCAATGGCGTGGACCCAGGCGCTCCCGGACCCAATACCAAAGATGGAGGAATTAACCCTGATGGGAGAGCCAAGCGGAGGAGGTGACGACAGCAGACTACAGCGCTGAAGATCACCTGGGGGATGGCCAAGTCCCTGTGCCAGGAGGCGGCGGACGCCGTTCGGCGGGAGAACAAGGAGCCGACACCGAACAACATCTTGATTGCAGCCTTTTCCCAGATTACTGCTAATTCCATGATGACCACCATCATCTTGATCCTTTCCTTGCTTGTGGGGGGAGGGGTTCAAGTAGCTTCACTGGAAGCCAACAACCTGATGCCAGGCGGAGATCTCTCTGCCCGGCTGCAGTACAACGTTTGGGAAAGATTGGCGAACCTCGTAAATCAGTCCGATTTTTGCCTGAGGCAGACCACCACTTCTGCCTCTATTCTGAGCACTTGTCTCATCCCGGTGTGTCACTCCCCAGATGCACGCATCAGGAACAGTGACTGGTTGGTGAAGTGGATATTTGGTCCATTTTACAAGACTGCCTTTTCAACATATGTGCACTGGGGAACCCAAGTCACGAAAGTCCTACCGGCTGATGCGGCTACTCTGTACACACCCTGAGTGGCGATCAGCCCGAACTCAACTTGTGCTCGTATGACCGGCTGTTCCGCGGTCGAAGGGCCACAGCGCCAATGCCTCGCCCCCGGCAACAGCAATTGGACTTGTAATAACCCAGAGACTATTAACTCAATGTTTGCTCATGTTACTTTGCCTTCAGGATGTTTTTTTACATGTAACCAGTATGCTTGGAACTACATTCCTGCAAATGTATCTGATTCCCTTTGTTGTATCAGTCGTTTGACATTGTTGCTTCCCACTAGAGACATGGTTGCCCCAAGCACTAATGTACCTTCACACATACGGCACACTCGTGCCACCCAGTTAGACAGTTCATGTGATAGCAACATCAGAATTCTGAGTAAAGCTGAGTATGTTTCACTAGCAGTCAGCTTGTTTGGCGTGCCAGGCTTAGCCGTAGGCAACGCTTGGAGAATTGGTCAATTGGCTTGCGCTTTGGCAAAAGCCATTAACCACACCTCCTCGGCGATAGCGCTGCTTAATCAGGAGCAGATGGAGCTTCGCCATGCCATACTGCATAATCGAGCAGCCATCGATTACCTCCTACTGTTACATCATTTGGGTTGTGAGTCTGTCCATGGCATGTGTTGCTTTAACCTCATGGACAACTCGTGCAATGTACAGAGTCAACTCACAGACCTCCATACCTGGGTTAAAAATATCATGGAAGATGCCACGTGGACGTGGTGGGATTCATTATGGTCTTGGTTCCCATGGAAATGGATACAAATGACACTCAAGGTGATTGTGGGGGTAATAATACTGGGAACAGCTGTATGTTGTTTCATGCAATGTATTCCCTCACTGATGTCAAGGTGTCCCCCATGGAGGGAACCCCAGAATGTCCTCACTCCATGTCAGCTGATGCCACTCTTACATCGATCTGTCTGTCAGGTCCAATTAAACAAATAAAGGGGGAGTGTGGGATCCGCGCAGACAATTGGTCAACTGTCCCTGACAGAACCCCGGTAATGGGTGATCACCTCGTTGCCGGGGGTTCCTGAGGGGACAGAAATTGGGGGAGCGGAATATTAGATAGAGTTTAGTTCATCAATAGCTGATCTGACAGGCAGCTCGGACAATGGAGAGATAATGACTAACTCGCTAGGCACGTAATAGGTAATCTCGCGTCTGCGGGTTCCTTTAAGCCCTAGAGTCAATGTTAGCCACCTGTTTACTTCTGATAACATGGAACAATGTATTTCCCCTGTAGTTAATTAAGTTAGTTAATGAACTTCCCTTGTGTAGACTTCCCCAATTAACTCGTGTAAACATGATGTGTGAAGCCTGCTTTACAATGTATCGCTATGCTTGTGCATGCAGCCAGAACAGGATAAATACTCATGATTTGTCATCATTAAATTACTGGTCTTCGCTCCATCTTGCCTCGTGTGTCTTACTTGACCAGTCTCCTCCGGGTCCCAACGGCCGCTTCGGGGTTCCAATCCAGCTTGCGCAACCCGCTTCGCGGCACAGATCCAACAATTTTAGTTTTATTAGACCATTGTGATCCACTTTTCCATAATTTTGTATTTTTTTAAGCTTGGTTTAGTTAAAATTACACAGATTAACTTTGATACATAGGTTTTTTTTTAGTATTATGGCCACATGTCTTCCTTTAGGAAGGTTTGCCCTGTACTGTATCTAAAAAGCTGCCTTTCTTTTCAGTGTTCTCCTTCCTGGCCACGCTTCTCCCCATTAGTTTCTGAGCAGACACCGGAGTGCACAGAATGCTGTTTACCTTCCCACTGAAGTGGTATCTATTTGTCTCCTTGCAATTTCTTGCTTTCGAATTGCTAGGTTGGCAGGAGCTGGGACAAAGACGGGAGCTCATTCTTTCCTGCAGTACTCGGGAATCGAACTGCTGACCTCCCGCCTTCCAGTCATCAAGTTCAGCGTCTTAACCACTAAGCCCCCACAGTTTCCAATTCAAACCATACACATTGATATAACTATTGATTCTCAGCAGGAATGCTATGATATTGCATGTCAGTTCTGTATGAACATGTGATGTGCAGTCAATCCCAGGAGTGGACAATCTGCAAGCACTGTCCAGGCTATTCCTCTGAAATAACTGGTTCCTGTTTCACTAGATATTTTAACAAAAAAATTAAATACAGTTACATTTTTATTTTTATTTTTGTATATATAATATTTATTTTCAGTACATAGGCTGAAGAAATTTCAAGACACAGCATATTCCAGAGAGTTTTTAAACACTATGCTTTATTTATTCAATTTACACCCCATCTTTATCTCCCAAGATGGTACAGTTGGTACAGTTTTATATACTACTAGCAAGGGTTGCCCGGCGTTGCCGGGCGTTTTTGGGGGTTATTTTTAAAAAATTTGAAAAATGGTTGTTGGATGATTATTCTTGTATGTGTATTTAAATGAGTTTTTTTAAATAATGGTTTTGTATACGTAGGTAGTGTTTTAAAGTGTTATAATAAAATCGGATGTTGAAAAGAGGAATGGTTGATATATTTTGTTTCAAGTAATGGAATTTATTTAAAAAATGTGTAATTTTTTTTTAAATTTAATGTTTTTGAGTGCTATTTTTGCTGTAGCCACTGGGTGGTGCTGTTGCACTATTTTGAATTGGTAATTCAGTTGTGGGCGGTGTTTTCTTCCTGTTCTTTTTCCATTGCACATGTGCGTCTCGCGGAGGCTGGAGGTTGAAGGTGTGTGCTCTTTTTGGGTTTTGTGGGGTGTGGGGGGTTGTAGTTTGGGGGTATTTTCGCAGGGTGCCTTTGTTGTGATTTGTGGGGGGTGGGGGTTGTGTTTGTCCTTCTTTGGTTTGGATTGTTGTTTTTTGTGTTTTTGGTGTGGTTATTTCTGTGGGCCGGCCTCGGTGGCTGGGTGGCCCATTGAAATAGCATGTGTTGTGTTTTGGAATATGTACGCTGCCGGCCCGTGTTGGGGAGGGGGGCCTAGTCATTGGGGGTTAGGAAGGGTGGGCTAGGTGGTAGGGAGGGGGCCTGTATTGTTTTATGGTGCTTTGTTTGTGTGGAGTTGTGAAAGTAGATTGGGGTTTCCCCTTTAATATCAGTGGGTGGGGCTTGCGACCCCCCTCTCCGCAGGCTTTTCTAGGGTTGGGAGGTTTGTTGGGAGAGAAGGGGAATGTTTCCCAAACTCTTCTGGACTCTGGACACCAGGGAGAGGGGATCGATTCCCACCCCCCTGCTTAAAAAAACTCCGTTTTTAAAGAGTAGAAAAGACGGAGTTTTTTTAAGGATGGGGGGGGAGGGAATCGATCCCCTCTCCCTGTTGTCCAGAGTCCAGAAGAGTTTGGGAAACATTCCACTTTTCTCCCCACAAACCTCCGAACCCTAGAAAAGCCAGCGGAGAGGGGGGTTGCAGCCCCCACCCACTGATATTAAAGGGGAAACTCCAGGCGCCGTGGGTGAGGGAAAGAAAGCCGGCTGGTGTGTGTTTTGCTGTGACGCGGTGAGTTGTTTTTCTTTTAAATTTTTCGGGCGCCGTTTTCCTCAGCGTTCTGCGTGCTCATGGCGCGCAGGACGCTGGGGCTTGTAGTAATGGGTTGGTGCTTTCTGTTTGTGCTGCGTTTTTTTAAAAATTGTTTTGTTTTGATTGGCTGCGGCGCGATTCCGAACGCTGCGCCGTGCGAGAGCCTCTCAGCCTGATTGGCTGTGGCGCGGCGCGGCGCAAGGAATGTTGGGAAGTGAAGTTCTTTCCCTTTCTTGCCGTTTGTGGGGCTGATGCCCCCAACGCGATTTTTTAAACCATTCGTTGACCTGCGTAGGCAATTCGCCCGTGCTCACGAAGGGAGGGAACGGGTAAGTAGGGCGACGTATAGCAACCTATAGTCAATACCAACAGTGAACACTTGGTTTTATAGGTTAAGATGGTCAACAACATTGTATTTGCATATTTAGCTTAAACTGGCATCAAACAAAAGTTTGATGCAAAACATTCTTTTTTTATGAAGAATATACTTTTTTTCTTGTTTCTTGTCACAGAAGCATAGAATAATGGAGTTGGAAGTGGCCTTTAAAGCCATGAAGTCCAACTCCCTGCTTGATGTAAGAATCCAAATCAAAGTATATCTGATAGATGCCTTCAGGGTTGGAACATTCACCACCTCCTGAGACAATTGGTTTCATTGTCATATTGATCTAACAATTAGGAAGTTTTCCTGATAGTTAACAAAAATCTGACTTACTCTATTGTAACTAGATTCAATTATTACATGCCCTGCACTCTGGAATGACAAAGAATATGACAATCTTGCAAGTATGACAATCTTTCAAGTATTTGAAGAGTGCCTGTCATGTCTTCCATCAGTCTTCTTTTCTCAAGGCTAAATATGCCCAGTTATTTCTGTCTTTCATCATAAGACTTGGTTTCCAGTCCCCTGATCAACCTTGTTGCCCTCTTCTGAGCTTGTTCCAGTTTGTTAGCATACTCTTTAAAGTTTAGTGTCCAGAGCTGGACACAGTATTCAAGATGAGGCGCAATCACAGCCAAATAGAAGGAAACTAGTACTTCACGGGATTTGAATACAGTACTGTACTTCAGTTCATTCAGCCTAAAATAGCATTTGCCTTTTTTGCAACCATATCACACTATTGTCTCATATACAGCCTGTGATGTGTAACAATTTCAAGATCCTTCTCTCATGTAGTATTGCTAAGCCAAGTATTGTATCCCCCATGTTGTAATTGTGTTTAGTTTTACCCCCAGGTTTAGAACTTTGTATTTATACCTGTTAAATTTCATTCTATTGTATTTACCCCAGTGCTCAAGCCCATCAAGATCTTTTAAAATGTTGTTTTTTCCAAGGTATGAGCTAGTCAAATCAATTTTGTGTCATCCTCAAATTTGATACTTCCTGCACGTCCTTAGCCAAATCTATACCTATAAATCTGTGCGTTAACAGTTGGAATGTGACAAAGGATCGTGCACCAGGCCCCACTAGCCCCGACCGAGCATTCGTGCACTTGCCCGACCGGGGTTCGCAGGTACCTGTCGGGTTAAGAAATACGAGAGTGGGGCAGGAGACCAACGAACGCAGTCAAAGAAAATGAACTTCAAGTCCCAACGTTCCTTGCGCCGCGCCGCAGCCAATCAGGCTGAGCTGCGCGAGCAAAAGGAATGTTCAGAAACACGCCGCGGTCAATCAAAAACAAGCCACAGGAAAAAATCCGCTGCACAAACGGTAAACACAAACGCCAAACTACAAGCCCCAGCGTCCTGCACGCCATGAGCGCGCAGAACGCTGAGGAAGCCTGCGCGCGAAAAATAAAAATAAAAAACACACCGGGAGCACAAGTCCACCACAGCCGGACACAGCACTTCACAGACACGCCAAAACAAAAAATAAACAACACTCCACCGCCAAACACACGCCGGCCTTTGTTCCCGGAGCAACAGGGAGGAGAGGGACTCCCTCTCCTCCACGCCACCCCGCCGAAGGCACGGTGATACCACCACCGGCCTCAAGAAAAGTTGAGCTGGGGTGGAAAAAAACCACAAAAACTGGGGGGGGGGTGTTTCAAGGGGGAAAAAAGGTATTGATGCCTTCGACCCACCTTGAAAGCGAAACAATTCCTCCGCAAAGCAAAGGAAGCAAACGGCGCTTCACCCACTGCCTTTACTTTCCAAGTAAGTGTTTCGCTTTCAAGCGGGGGCCAAGGCACTGCTGCCTTGCCCCCGCCCCCTTGAAAGTGAACCCATTTCCAGGGAAGCAAAGCCAGCGGACGGCGCTCTACCCGCTAACTTTACTTTCCGAGTAAGTGTTTCGCTTTCAAGCGGGGGCCAAGGCACTGCTGCCTTGCCCCCCTCCCTTGAAAGAGAAACAAAACTAAAAACACAAACACCAAAGAACACACAGAAAAACACCAAAAAAGAAAAACAAAACAAACCCAGAAAAGAAATTAAACCAGCCAACTTACCAGCATGTCCTCCCTACATGACAGCCGGAACTGAAATGAGGAAAGAAATAGACTACTTACCGGAAGAAGCGCAACCCAGAGGCCAGTAGAGAAAAAACAGTCAAAGTAAAAGAAATACTCAAAAGCCCCACCCAGAGGCCACAAGAGAAAAAACAGTCAAAAACATAACATTAGATCACACATTCACACAAATCACAAAATAAAAATAAAAAACATTTCTAAAATCCTGTGTAGAGTTTTCACTCAAAAAACCCCCAAAACATCTAAACACAGTTTAAAAACATTGAATGTAAAAAAACATGTATTTTCACATTTTTACAATTATTATCCAAGGTACAACTATTTTTAAAAAATCACATACTAAAACATTATTTGGTTAAATAAAATAATTGTAAAAAATTATATCATTCTTTCCTCTTTTTTTAATCTACAAAAACAAACCCAAAAAAGCTGATCACAGTTTATAACAGCCCGTGTGTATAAATAAACATTTTAAAAATCACAATTACAGACTAACCTCATTTGTACAAACATTAACAAAACAAAAACCTTCCAACACAATTTAAAACAGCCCGGCACTGCCGGGCAAAATCTGCTAGTCAGTAATAAAAATATTGAACAGTTCTTCATGGAAGACTGAGTTATGCGGTACAGAACCTCAATTTTTACCTTCTCCCAATTTGAAGACCTTCAGAGTATGATTCTGTAACCAACCATGTATCCACCTGAAAGTTGTTCTAGAGACAGCCCACACCTAGATAGTTTGCTAATCAAACTATTATGGGGCACTTTGTCAAAAGCATTGCTGAAGTCAAAATACATTACAACTACAGTATTCTCACCATCTAGTACTGTGCTTCTCAATGTGCGGCACATGCTCCACAGAAGTGCAATTTGATTTTTACAGGGGGCAATTCGAGCTTGTTTAGATCAAGTTAATGGTCTTTTAGGCTTCCTCCACAATTAGGAGTTCACTTTTTGAATAATAAGAATTATATGTCACAGGACTTTATAGATGCTTAGGTTGGGAACCACTGATCGAGCAGGAAGTTTACCTGATCTAAACATGAGGAAAGAAGAGTAAGAAAGCAAAGTGGTTGTCTGATGAGGCTCTTAAAATAGCAGAGGAAAGAAGGAACGCAAAAGTCAAAGGAGAAAGGAAAAACTACAACCATTTGAACACAGAATTTCAAAGAAAAGCAAGGAGAGATAAGGAAAACTACCTAAAAGAACAGTGCAGAGAAATGGAGGAAAACAACAAAAGAGGCAGAACCAGAGATCTTTTCAAAAAAATTGGGGAAACCAAGGGAACATTTAAAGCAAAAATGACCATGATAAGGGACAAAGACGGAAAGGAGCTAGCTGATGAGGAAGAAATTAAGAAAAGATGGAAAGAGTACACAGAGGAACTTTACAAAAAGGACCTCAACACTCCTGATAATCACAATGATGAAGAAATTGAACTTGAGCCAGACATCCTGGAGAGCGAAGTCATAAAGGCCCTAAAGAGCACTGCAAACAACAAAGCTAGTGGAGATGATGGTATCCCAGTTGAATTTTTCAAAGCGCTAAAAGATGATGGCGTCAAATTACTGCATTCAATATGCCAGCAGATTTGGAAAACAAAACAGTGGCCACAGGATTGGAAAAGATCAGTATACGTCCCAATCCCAAAAAAGGGCAATGCCAAAGAATGTTCAAATTATCGAACAATCGCGCTCATCCCACATGCCAGCAAGGTGATGCTCAAGATAATACAGGACAGACTTCAGCAGCATGTGGAGAGAGAATTACCAGAGGTGCAGGCTGGTTTCAGAAGAGGCAGGGGGACTAGAGACCACATCGCCAACATACGCTGGATCATGGAGAAAACAAAGGAATACCAGAAACAAGTTTACTTTTGTTTTATTGACTACACTAAGGCATTTGACTGTGTGGACCACAACAAGATGTGGCAAGTAATTAAAGAGATGGGAATACCAGAGCACCTCATATGCCTCCTGAGAAATCTGTACATGAACCAAGAAGCAACAGTTAGGACAGAACATGGAATAACAGAGTGGTTTGGAATAGGAAAAGGAGTAAGACAAGGCTGCATTTTGTCACCATGCTTATTCAACCTATACACAGAGCACATAATGCGCAGTGCAGGGATGGAGGAATCACAATATGGGATTAAAATCGCTGGGAGAAACATCAATAATCTGAGATATGCAGATGATACCACCCTAATGGCAGAAAGTGAGGAAGACCTAAAGAATCTCTTGATTGGGCTGAAGGAGGAGAGTGCAAAAGCTGGCTTGAGACTCAATATCAAGAAAACCAAGATAATGGCAACAGGCCCCATCAGTTCCTGGAAAATAGACGGGGAAGAAGTAGAAGCAGTGACAGATTTTACTTTCTTAGGATCAAAGATCACTGCAGATGGGGATTGCAGCCATGAAATAAAAAGGCGATTGATTCTTGGGAGACAAGCGATGAGAAACATGGGGAACATAGTGAAAAGCAGAGACATTACATTGCAAACAAAAATTAGAATAGTCAAAGCAATGGTTTTCCCAGTAGTAATGTATGGATGTGAGAGCTGGACAATTAGGAAGGATGAACGCAGAAGAATAGATGCCTTTGAAATGTGGTGTTGGAGGAGGGTTTTGAGAGTCCCTTGGACAGCGAGGAGAACAAATAGGTCAATCTTAGAAGAAATTAACCCTGACTGCTCATTGGAAGGTCAAATAGTAAAGATGAAGCTAAAATACTTTGGACATCAAATGAGAAGGGAGGATTCACTTGAGAAGGCATTGATGTTGGGAAAGGTGGAGGGCAAAAGAAGAAGGGGGAGGCCAAGGATGAGATGGCTAGATGGTATTATAGACACAATGGGCACAGAGCTGGGAGGGTTGAGGGGGATGGTAGAGGACAGAGGCGCCTGGAGGAAAATGGTCCATGGGGTCGCAAAGGGTCGGAATCGACTGTGCGACTGAACAACAACAAAACATGAGGTACATTTAGTCTGCCAGGATTTGTTCTTGACAAATCTATGTTGTTTTCTAATTATTAATGCATAATTGATTCTAATTATTAATGCATACTTAATGAACCAAGAGCCCTGGTGGCACAGTGGTTAAAACTGCTGTACTGCAACCAAAAGGTGGTGAATTTGATCCTGACTAGGGCTCAAGGTTGACTCAGCCTTCCATTTTTCCAAGGTCTTTAAAATGAGTACCCAGCATGTTGGGGCAAAATGCTAATTATCTTGTGAACTGCCCAGAGTGCACTAAGCACTATGGGGTGGTATGTAAGTGTGATTGCTTTCCTGTGTTTAGTTTTCAAGGAGCTTGCTTGCAGTGACTGTTTTATAATTGCTCCAGAACTTTCCCTAGGATTGAAGCCGGACATTGTTCTGTAGTTCCCAGTTTCTCTCCCCCCCCCCATTTTGAAGATATAAACCTGTGATGGCGAACCTTGGCACTCCAGATGTTCTTGGACTTCAATTCCCAGAAGCCCAAGCACCCTGTGAATCCACACAAATGGGTTTACTGTGATTCATCCGGCCCACGCTGCCCTTGTCGCTCCCGGAAGCAGAAGTAAAACACGCCCTACGGAGGAAGGGTTAACCTGGAAGAGCCTTAACCATGCGTTTTACTTCCGCTTCCGGGAGCGACGAGGGCAGCGCGGGCCGGATGAATTGCAGTAAACCCATTTGTGTGGATTCACAGGGTGCTTGGGCTTCTGGGAATTGAAGCCCAAGAACATCTGGAGTGCCAAGGTTCCCCATCACGGATATAGACATTAGCCTCCCTCCATTCATTTGGTATGTCACCCATTGTCTTTGCAGTTCTAAGATCTAAGATGATTTCAAGAAAATAATAAGACAGTGGTTCTGAGACTTTTGCAGCCAGTTCTTTCAGTGCTCTTGGATGCAGTTCGTCAGTCCCTCCCTGGAGATTTGAACCAGTTCAAAGTAATAATGAGGCATTCCTCGACTATTTCTTTAAGGTGTCACAACGTTTTTTGTCTTTTTGCTTTGTTTACTCTCAGATACGTTTGCACAGACTGACAAAGCGACCAAAAATGTCGTCTTCTTTATCTCCTCTTTTACCCCTTCGGGTTGTCGAGAGAGAGAGAGAGACGTCAAGCCAGGTAGCCTTACTATACCAGCCCTTTCCCAACCATTTGCATTTCTTAAGCGGAACGGAACTCCTCTTATCAGCATGTGAATATCAACCGGAAGGCTTAAACTGTGGAACTCAATCATAGAAGTCGCTTCCTAGCCGGGTCGTGAGTTCTCATGGAGGTATAAAAAAAGTTCTGGTCTTATGTGGGTGGCAGTGTGTGTGTTCCTCCACAATCTCTCCCCTTTCTTTTGGTTCCACTCGCGGCCGCCTATTCCTGTGTCCAGAGGCATTGCAGGGAGACGCTCCTCCTCCTCCCCCTTTCTTCCTCTCCGCTCCTCTCTTTGTCCTGGGAAAGCGAGTTTTCCACTGACAAACGTGGTAGATGCATTTAGATTCCTCGAAGCTTTTGCATTTGCAGTCTCTTCTCTCTGCAGTGGTTCAAGTGGCTAAGACGCTGACTGGGAAGCGGAAGGTCAGCAGTTCGATTCCCGAGTACTGCAGGATGGAAATGAGCTCCCGTCTTCGTCCCAGCTCCTGCCAACCTAACAGTTCGAAAGCAAGAAATTGCAAGTAGATAAATAGGGACCACTTCGGTGGGAAGGTAAACAGCGTTCCGTGCGCTCCGGTGTCTAATCATGCCTGCCACATGACCACGGAAACGTCTGCAGAAGCAGACAGCGCTGGCTCTTCGGCTTAGAAACAGATGAGCACTGCACCCTAGAGTCGGATACGACTGGCTTTTGAGCAAGAGAAACCTTTACCTGTCTCTAATATGGCGACTGCGGTGGCTTAGTGGCTAGCCTAAGACACTGAACTTGATGACTGGGAGGTTGGCAGGTCAGCCGCTCGAGACCCAAATGCTGCACGACGGAGTGAGCTCCCATCATCACTTCCAGTTCCTGCCAACCTAGCAGTTCGAAAGCAAGATTTTGCATGTAGATAAATAGGTACCACTTCTGTGGGAAGGTAAACAGCGCTCCGTGCACTGCGGTGTCTAGACATGCCTGCCACCTGTCCACGGAAATGTCTGCAGATGCAGACAGCGCTGTCTCTTTGGCTCTAAATGGAGATGAGCACCAAACCCTAGAGTCTGATACGACTGGCTTTCGAGCAAGGGCAACCTTTACCTTTACCTCTCCAATATGGTCTCCCCTCCTCAATACTCCCCCCCCCAAATTATTGATTGCAGCTCTTTACCATTTTAACTTTTAATAAGCCATACTGTAGGGGGTTGAATTATCAATTGTTTAAATTTTCGCATCGTGATATTATTAAAAGCTCCAGTGGGCAATTGGGATAGGTATGCCCAATTACTCTTGAAGTCAGTTAAATTGCAGGAAACTGCTTGTCAAAAGTAGTAAAAGATCTAGAGTTGTGGGTGGAGAGATTCAAAGGCAGTAACTAACTTTAACATCAGTTAGTTTCTTTCTAGCCAGGAATGTAACTATGATTCTTTATGCTCATCAGCCAACTTGAATTGGTATGTGAAACTAGGATGCATACTGATGCTACTGAATCATGACTTTATAATCCACTTCAACTCAAACTCTAGTTTATCTTGGATGGAGATCTCAGTCTTTAAAAGCTAGTGAAACTTTGTAAACATTGTTCCTGCCAGCTGCACCATGTTTAGAATATGTATGCTACACAGTAGGCAACTGTTTGAGTGGGTTTGGCAGAACTCAGTTGTAATTGTTACGTTCAGTTCTCATCAAGTCAAAATGTAGTATGCGTTGGCTTATGTATTCATTATGAAACATATTCTGGTCAAATGTTTTAAGATTTTTAAAAATTAATATTTCTTTTAGTATCTTAGCGGGGAAGACATAAACTTAGAGCAATGGATGAGGAACCTGAAAGAACAAAACGGTGGGAAGGAGGTTATGAAAGAACATGGTAAGTTTGCCTTTAGGGGTCTTATTTACTTTTCATTTTTAATACTTGAACTGTTCTGTTAAATGTTTATTGTGATGTTTTCTTCTTTTCATTTGTAGGGAGGTGCTTAAAGAAGACGAGTCTGGATCGTTGAAAGCCTCTATAGAGGATATTCTTTTCAAGGCAAAAAGAAAACGGTATGTACTAAGTAAGGTACAGTTGAATGCAAACAGTACCAGTGATACAATAAGATAAGATGTATTTTGGCATAATTTTATATTGATAAAATTTCTGCTTAAATTTGAGTTCAAGTTCATGCCACTGGATACAGAGCATTCACTCAGAATGATAATTTTGTATCGTTGTATTTTGTTTAGGTTTTGTTGGGTTGATAAGTGGTTTTTCAATCTCTTTCTGTGCAGAACAATGACAATAAAGATTTATCTATCCTGTCTCTTGTACTAGAATATAAATAAAATATCAGACATTTGCCTTAACCTATAATACACAATTCTTACAAAGGTATGTAATAAAGTACCGTATTTTCCGGCGTATAAGACGACTGGGCGTATAAGACGACCCCCAACTTTTCCAGTTAAAATATAGAGTTTGGAATATACTTGCCGTATAAGACTACCTCTCTTCCAATGTTCACCAAATAAAAATTAACCCACACTCAACCCGAAGACACGCAGCCCTCCGAGTGGAATGGGCAGGTTCTGGTGGAGAGCCAATCCACGCTCACGTTCTCCTCCTTGAGGTACAGGAAGATGTGTGCAGCTTGCTTCCCCTTGCTTCATACTCCCCGCACAGAGCAGGGACTCGGCCGCGGCACCCCCCACCATATGTACCGGACATATGAAGCAAGGGGAAACAAGCTGCAGTTAAGTACCTGTCCTATAAGACGACCCCCGACTCTGGCACAGATTTTTCAGGGTTAAAAAGTAGTCTTATACGCCAGAAAATACAGTAGTCCTTGTTCTGAAGCTTACAGTTTAAAAGACATAGTATAAAATGGAAAGGGATGGCAGGGCATAGCTGGTATGGAAACATCATGTTAATGGCATTTGACTATGTATGTTCTTCCATGCCTGTGGTTTCTTGGAAGTAATTCCTGTTGAACTCAATGGAATTGGCTTCTGAGTGAATATATATAACTCAGATGAATTACCCTAGTGTTATCTTTGGAGAGGTATTGTGGTGCAATTAATGTATTTTATTTCACTAAACTTGAACTAATTATAACAGTTTTCCTTTATTTTTAGAATTTTAGGGTGGTATGAATCTGTTAAATTATACATTGGGAATAAAAAAGCAGCGAAAACCCTTAGTTCTTAAAAGCATACACAAATTAAAATTAGAAAAAACTGTCCACAGTACACCATGCTTGTAACATTTAACAAACCTTGGAATCAATATATTAACATTAACAGTAAATTTGTTGCTTTCCCCCATCAAACAAGAGATAAACATTTATTTATTTATTTATTTATTTATTTATTTATTTGTTCGATTTCTACACCGCCCACTCGGCCAAGTCGGCAGTGTAGAAATTTATCTCATATTTAAAATAACCCTTTAAAAGTAACACAACTTCTGTGCATTAAAGTAGTAATAGCAAGCAAGAGCATTTACACTTACATTCCCCAAAGCATCATTTTGTCAGTTTCATGTCTGGCCTAGACATGGAAGAAGAAGAAGAAGTGCTCTAGGCAGTTCACAAGGTAATTAGCATTTTGCCCCAACATGCTGGGTACTCATTTTACTGACCTCAGAAGGATGGAAGGCCAAGTCAATCTTGATCCCATTGAGCTTGAACTCAGATCATGAACAGAGTTTCAGTTGCAGTACTGCAGCTTAACCACTATGCCATGAAGTTGTTAATATAATTACACAATAAATAACACAAAAATTTTAATATGATCATAATTACATGCTACCATTTTAACTCTGACTCATGGCTGCCCTTTTCAGGATTTTTAAAGTAGAGAATACACAGAAGTGGTTTTCCATTCCATTCTTTTGTCTTCCCTTGGGACTACGCAGCTTACCTATGGCTACACAGGCAAGCTCTTCTCTCATGAGCAACAGTGGAGATTCAAACTCCCAATCTCTGGCTTCATAGCCAGATACCTAAGCAACAGAGCTAACCAGTTAGTTATTAAAAGTACCGTATTTTTTTGGCCCATAAGACACACTTTTTCTCCCCCAAAAGTGTGTGTATGTGTGGGGGGGGATGAGGGTGCATCTTATAGTCCAAATGCTGGTCTTCAGCCAGCTGCAGCTGTTGTAAAAGAATATTTAGGATATTTTACAACAGCTGCAGCTAGCTGAAGACCTCTACTTCCGCCTCTCAGCTGTTCCAGGGCAGGTGAAAGAAAAACAAGTGGCCACTAGAGGGTGAAAATCACAATTTCCCATTTAAATGCATTGGAAATACATTTCTTGTATTCAAAGGTTTTCTGTTTGTATGTTCCCAATGCATTTAAGTGGGAAACCAAACCTGTGCTTAAAAGAAAGGGTTTCACTTACCTTCAATGCCTTTGTCTCTACTCCAAGTGGACAAATGAGGGGGAAAACATGTTTCCTGTTTGAAAGGAGAGCAAGAGGCTAGGCTAGTATCACTTCCTTCCTCAGTGCAATTGGCCTGACTGCCCATTTCCCCTGTAGTGCCACCACTGGTTGCTGGTGCAAAATACAGTACTAAATATTTTTGTTTTGTTTTCCTGCTGCTCTGAAAACTGGGTGCGTCTTATAGTCAGGTGCGTCTTATGGTCCCAAAAATACGGTAGTTACTTTGCTATTTCTGTCTGTCTGCAATCCACTTCATTAGAAAAAGTTCTTGACATTTCAGATGTTTTTTACCTCTCCCAAAAGCGCTATCTAGTGCAGCCAATGGACTTCTGGAGGGTATAGCCCAACAATGTCAGGAGTCTCACAGTTGCAAAAAAAGAAATGGTCACAGTGACTTGTACAGCCTATGTGAGACTGTTTTCAGTCAAAGTTTCTATGTGTTTTGCTGAACAAATTATTGGCTCTTTATTGAGTTGCTTGATGTGTGGTGGGTAGAAAGGTGAGCTCTTGCATCAGCATCTGCATCTTTCATCAACTAGTAGTCTTCACATTAAGAACACTATTCTCAGTTAAATTGTATGATGAGATTTATAGTGCAACTAGAAAGAAAGGACAGATTAGTGAAAATAGGCCCAAAAGGACCAAAACAGCTCTGATGAATAAGAAACTTTCTATTAGGGTAACAGTGATGAAAACATGCATGCCATTCTCTGAAAACCCCACTGCTTATTTTGAAACAAAACAGTTTTCCTAACAAATTAATAATGAGAATTTAACTAGTTAAACATTTTCAGGTGTAAACATTAACACCAGCAAAATTATTCGCCTAGTTTATCATTTTCAACACAAACTACTTTTCAAACCTAATGTTTCAGGTTTTGACAATTAGACAGTAAATGTAATTTTTATTCTGCAGAAATTTTGAACATCATGGACAAGTTCGGCTTGGGATGGTAAGGTTTATTGGCTTTAGAGCTTGCGAGCATTAAAAGAGTACAGCTAATGAGGCTATGAGCACGACAAAAATAAATAGAATTTTCAGAATTAAGTATTATGTTTTCTGAAGAAGATTTTTGAAAAAGTTATACAACTGGTGAACTTTCAAAACCAATATATTTTTCTTTCTTAAAGAATTATGAAGTTTCATTTACAAGTCATTAAAGCTACATTGAAATTACATTGGAGTAAAGTAGACCTTTGAACTTTATTGCCACGAACGGTTTTTCGCTTATTTTACTATTGTACCGTTTGGCCATTATTTATTTACAGTATTATTATGTAGGCTTTTTATCATGTTCTCATTGAGACATGTACCTTAATATTATGCAGATAGAATTAGACTTAGGTTACACTGATTTCACTGGGACTTACTCCCAACAAAGTGTGCCTAAGTCTTCAGGCTATAGTGCTGGATTTATCTTTTGTAACTTTGGAAGTAAAAATGATGGTAAAAGAAAGTGACCAACAATTCATTAAAATCTGTAAAGATCATCCTCTAAAATTTAACCAAGAAGTCATGTGTTCTTATTCAATGTGTCATGTTAGCTAAAATATGTAATGCTGTGTTATTAGGGCAATAATATGAGTATTATATTTGATTTTCATTTCCTATTTTTTTTGTCCATTTTAAAATCCTGATGTAGATGCGCCACTTATATGTAGTGATTGATGGATCAAGAACAATGGAAGACCAAGACTTAAAACCTAACAGATTGACTTGCACTTTAAAGGTAATTATTTTTGAAAATATTGTTTTTATTTGTCCATCATACTGTACTTCTAAATTGCTCTAGTTTTACTTTATGCAGACATGTATTTTTTGATACAGTGATAAAGCTGTTAAAAATCTCTTGAATAGTAGTTGTATATATGTGGGGCTGGGAATATTAGCTGTAAAGCTGTGTTTTATGCATAATCTGATATTACAATTGAATACTGATTACCTTTGTCTTTCTATAGTTACTTGAATATTTTGTTGAAGAATATTTTGACCAAAACCCCATTAGTCAGGTATGTACAGTATACTATGTTGGAAACAAAGTTTCACATGGAAAGAGAAGACTTCTCAACTGTTTAAATCAGGGGTTCTCAATGTTTTCCAGCCACGGGCTGGACCACGGCCACTTAGACACCTGAGCAGGCTGGACTGGTGCCGTAAAATACATCCACAGCCATCGTAAATACGTTTACAATGGCTGCAGACTTATTTACGGCTGTAGTAAATGCATTTATGCAGCCGTAAATGACTCTGCAGCCGATTCCGGCAGTGGCAGCAGCAGATGAAGTGAGATTGGGGGCTGGATTATTTGGCATCACAAGCCATAGAGTTGCAAACCCCTTGTTTAAATCTATAACATTTCATATAATTTCATTGTGCTGTGAACCCTGTTAAAAGCTTTCATCTTTCTTGCAGATTGGCATTATTGTAACTAAGGGTAAAAGAGCTGAAAAACTGACTGAGCTTTCAGGTATGCAACTGAAGAGACAAGCTTTTCTATAACTCTTCTTTTATCTACCTATTCTTTCTTGTACTTAGTATAGTATAAACAGTGCCCTAGCATACACTCTCAAATGGAACTGAAAATTACATTTCAGGGTTTTAGTTAGTTGTCAGCGTGCAGCAGCAACCTCAGGGAGAACAGTCCACTTCATTTTAGATAGTGCTCATACCAAACATTGCCTGAAGTCTACTCACTGTGGCCCATTTAAACAATTTGTTTTCTTTATTGAGAGGGACTGTGGTGGCTTAGTGGTTAAGACGCTGAACTTGACTACTGGAAAGTCGGCAGGTCAGTAGTTTGAGATCTGAGTGCTGGCTCTTTGGCTATAAACAGAGATGAGCACTGAACCCTAGAGTCGGATATGACTTGCTTTCAAGCAAAAGCAACCTTTATCTTTCTTTAGTGAGATGTAGGTGTGTGGTTCACATTTGGACCAGAACATTTACATAGAGCTGATTGGCTAACACTTGTAGTACCATAAAGCCAGTCCTCTCCAGAGTGCATTTTCAATGTTTAAAGAAGGTTTCTGCATTCATTTAATTAAATATTTTTTCATTGCATTAATGTATAAGGAGCTGTTTTAAAACTAACTATTCAGCTTGCATAAATATCGAGAGGAGGAAGAGTGAGGGTAACTAATGGTATATGCAGCTGTTTACTTGTGTTGGCTGGGAAACCAAGTGAGTAAGTCTGGTTTCCCTGCCAGTCTTGTGTTTTATGCTGCTTTTGCATGTAGCATTACCAGGCCAAATTAGCAAATTAGCATTACCAGGCCAAATTAGTATCAGGCACTGATACTTCATTTACAGATTGTGAATGACGTTACAGGTAAGTTCTGGATAAAAAGATAAGTCTGCACTTGAGTTAGAGATACGATTGTGTAAAATAATTAGAAATGGTCTGTAGTCTTTATTCCTTTGTAATGCCATGGCTTGCTAGTGCATGAACATAAAATCAGGCACATGTGATTTCCTCTCTGTTTGCTGGTCTGTAAAGAGGCATGTTTTACAACAGAATGGATTTAATTTTTTTTGGCCAGGGAGGAACAGTCTTCTGATTTCTCAGACGTGTTTTAATTGATTTATGGGTATACCGGTATTTTTTTCTCCAAGGAAATCCAAGGAAACATTCAGCTGCTCTGAAAAAAGCTGTAGATATGACCTGCCTAGGAGAGCCTTCTCTATATAATGCCTTAAATTTGGCCACACAAACGTTGAAGTAAGTATATGTTGTCTACTTAAGAGTATCTTCTTTTTGACTATAGAAATAAAAATAATTTAATGTTAATCACTCTTAAGAATGATAAGAGTATAGCAGATTTCTTTTTCAACAAAATATTATTTTTGAACAGAAGTATATAATTTCAGAGGGCACTTCTTCTGCACTCTGGTTTCTAACCCCATAGCTCATTTTAACCACAAATGATTATTTGTGATTACATCTGGACAGGATGCCCTGTGACTTATCTGGAAACCAAACTAGAAACTGAAATTTGTTCCTGGTGGATTGTTTATCTTGGTCATACTGTAAATTAGAGATACAGTATTAGAATATTTAAAAGTACTGTACAGGTAAAACTCGGAAAATTAGAATATCATGCAAATGTTCATTTAGTTCAGTAATGCAACTTAAAAGGTGAAACAAATATATGAGATAGACTCATTGCATGCAAAGTGAGATAGTTCAAGCCTTACTTTGTTATAATATTGATGCTTATGGCTTACATTTTATGAAAACCCCAACCCCACAACCTCATGTACCCCATAATCACATAATCTCATGTACGCTGTATGCCATGATCATCACAATTATAATGAATTAAGGCATGACATATCTCGCTTTGCATGTAGTGAGTCTATCTCATACATTTGTTTCGTCTTTTAAGTGAAATGAATGAACATTTGCATGATATTCTAATTTTCTGAGTTTCACCTGTATGATAAGCAATATGTATTACTTGTTGGCAGAAGATCAACAAGATCATCTTAAATTATTATGGGAATGTGGATGAAGAAATAGTGTAGGATTGGAAGAAAATGGGGGATGTGCAAATTTTGAAATCTGTGTCAATAAGAATAAAGGAAAAGTTGATTTGGAGATGGTATTTAATACCAGAGAAGTTAAACCAAATAGATAAGAAATATTTAGCATTGTGTTGGAGAGGATGTCAGGAAATAGGTACTGGTTTTGATATATGGTGAAGCTGTGAGCATGCATTGAAAATTTGGCAAATTAGAGGAGACAGGGTCAACAGTTTTGATGCAAGAATTGATGCAGTTTTGGAAAATGAATTAAGGTCTGTGAAAATGTTGAAAATAGCTATGTAACTCTGTTGGTCCTGTTTGGGAGGGTTGTACTTTTAGTTTAAAGTTACAGTTATTATGTTGATATTTGTGTAAGTGGTTTATAATTGCTTTAAGTTTTATTTTTATAGAAAAAAAATACAGTAAAACCCCGATTTATGTACGCATCGATTTACGTAAAATAGACTTACGTAATGATTTTTTGTGGAAAATGCGTCCCATTTTATGCAAATAAATTGTTTTACGTATGAGATTTATTTTCATCTTGTAATTCTAAAATGGCACTGCCGCCATTTTAAACTCTAAAATCGCAGCCCCGTGCCATTTTAGAATTAAAAATTCCACCCTGTGCCACCTGCCCCCACCACCAGCAATTGCAAGACATTACTTACTGTGGTGGCGGCGGAGGCAACGCCAACAATTGTGGCAGTTTTGCTATGCTTTTCAGAGTCCCCGCTGCTTCTACAGGCACTGGTTGCGTGTGGAGGGCATGTCTGCTCAGTTGTACTCTTTGTCCGAGGTTTCTCTGCCACACGCTTTGTTATAAGCTTTTTTTTAAAATTACTTTCTACAGGCACATGCCAGGACATACAAGCCGAGAGGTTTTAGTAATATTCAGCAGCCTGACAACATGTGATCCTTCCAACATATATGACTTAATTAAGGTAGAGAAGAATTTATTTTAGTTCTTATTTGTTTGGTAAATGACAAACATAGTTTTACATATAAAATTTACATATAGAATTAAATAATCAAAATAATTGATTTTGCAGCCAAAAAATAAAATTTCTGAAATTACATCAAAATGTTGTTTGTTCTTGTGCTTTTTTCTACCAGAAGGTGGACATCATAGCTACTCTAGTTTAGGATTAGGCATATCTATACCTATAAAAAGGCCCCTTAACCGTTGGGTTCGTTCAAAGGCTCCCGCACCAGGCCCAACCATCCCCGACCTAGCCCTCCGCACTCACCATAACCCCTGCCTTCCCAACGCCGCGGGGTTTTGGTGGTCGCCAGTGGGGCAGTCGCCCCACGAATGCGACAAAAAAACCCTACGGTTCCCAGAGTCCTCTCCGCTGTGCAACCCCTCAGCCAATCAGGCTGAGGGATGCGAGCGCAGAGGAGGCCGGGAACGCGCGCGCTGACTTTAAAAAAAAAAAGGCCGGGAGCTGGAGGGAAACACTTTGAAAGACCCAGCTGGAGCCAGGAAAAGGTAAGTGCGGTCGGTGGGGGTTAGGGGGTGATGGTGGGTGAGGCATGGCCCCTGTAACCATACCCCCGCCCCCCCGCCTAGCCCCCCCCTCCCTAACCCCCACCAACCGCACTTACCTTTTGCAGGCTCGGGCTGGATCTCTCAAACTCTTTCCCTCTCGACGCAGCCTTCTGCGTAGGGAGAAGCATCGGCCTTTCCTTCTGTCCCTGTGAGCGACGTAGCCTCCATGCCCGCATGGACAAAGGAGAGGCCGGAGCACCTCCTGGCCTACCGGAGAAAAGGACTCGCTTCTCTCTGGGTTGGCTGGGAACGAACGTTCCATTCCCACTCCCAGCCAACCCCGAGAGAAGCAAAGCCCCTCCATGATGGGGATTCGTTCTCTCCGGGAGGCAAAGGTGCTGCAGACAGGGGATATCCCCCCCCCCACAGGACACCCCCCCCCATTAAAGAGAGGAAAGCAAACGGTTTCTTCTCTTTAATAACGGGGTGTCCTACGGGGGGGGATCCCCTCTCTGCCAGCTCCCCTAGCTCTGGAAGGATTTGGGGGACAGACCCCTTCACAACACTAGAACTAGTGGACAGTCGATGAAACTTTTGGGTACTAGTTCTCAAACAAATAAGAGAAAGTACTTTTTCACCCAGAGGATCACTGGTCTATGGAACTCCCTGCCAGAAGAAGTGGTGACAGCTGTCAGTCTTGACAGCTTTAAGAAAGGATTAGACAAGTTCATGGAGGACAAGGGTATCAATGGCTATAATTATGGATACTTAAGGACAACCTCCGGGTTGGAGAGATAGGCAGGATATCTCTCAATGCCATTTCCAGGGAATCCTAAGCAGGTGAAGGCATCTCCTTGGGAATACCCTGAAGGAAATGGTGAGCCACTGTGTGAGACAGAATGCTGGACTGGATGGGCTGTGGCCTGTTCCAGCAAGGCTGTTCTTATGTTCTTATGTCCCCCCAACCCTCCCAAACCCAGGGGACCAGGGAGAGGGGATCGAATCCACCCCCTCCCAAACACTCCGTTTTTAAAGAGAAGAAACCGGTTGGTTTCTTCTCTTTAATAACGGGGTGTTCTGTGGGGGGATCCCCTCTCTGCTGGGTCCCCTGACTCTGGAAGGCTTGGCGGGATAGACCCTTTTTGTCCCCCCAATCCTCCCAAACCCAGGGGACCAGGGAGAGGGGATCAAATACACCCCCCTCCCAAACACTCCATTTTTAAAGAGAAGAAACCGCTTGGTTTCTTCCCTTTAATAATGAGGTGTCCTGTGGGGGGATCCCCTCTCTGCAGGGTCCCCTGGCTCTGGAAGGGTTGTGGGGACAGACCCCTTTTGTCCCCCCAACCCTCCCGGAAATAGGAGACCCGGGAGAGGGGATCGATTCCCCCCCCCAACACTCTGTTTTTAAAGAGAAGAAACCACTTGGTTTCTTCTCTTTAATAACGGGGTGTCCTGCAGGGGGATCCCCTCTCTGCCTGGTCCCCAGGGTTCGGGAGGGGGGGTTGGGGGGACAATACACACCCATACACACACACACACACACACTGCTTCTCTCTCACACACACACACATACAACACACACGCACACACACACACACACACACACACACACACACACACACACACACACACACACACGTGACACTCCTGCCTTGCCTGGAATTTTTAATGTGTCTGTTGGTGGTTGGAGTGATATTGTATGGGTGGACACCCAAAACCACCCCTAACCACCAACACACATTTTAAAAATGCCCGGCTGGCCGGGCACAAATGTTTGTGTGTGTGTGTGTGTGTGTGTGTGTGTGTGTGTGTGCGCGCGAATATATATATGAATGATGAAGTTGTTTGATATTTGGAATAACTAAAATTAATCATAATAATTAAACTTTGAAAATATTGTGCCTCTCATAGTTTTCTATGAATTTTCTGTTTTTTCCCCATACAGTGTTTAAAGACACTGAAGATCAGAGTGTCTGTTATTGGCCTCTCTGCTGAAGTTCGAGTTTGTACTGTACTTTCTCGTGAAACTGGTGGTATGTATATATACAGATCCTCTCCTCCGGTATCTACAGAGGATACCTTCAAAACCTACTGTGGATACCTGAAACTACAGATAACAGAGAACCCTATAATTTACATTGCAGACAATGGCCTCTAGTGGCCAGCTCTGATTATGCACCATAAAATACATATACAGTGGAACCCCGGATAACAACAAAACTTGGTTCCACAAGTCGTGTCTTTGTCCGGTTTTTGTTGTTGCCCGGTACATACATTGGCTAATGCTAAAAAAAAGCTTGGCTGCCTCGGTGAGGGTTGGGGGAGCCAATCTGCGCTGTTTCTGACGCCCCCCGGCCTGTCTGGGCGCTGCTGCAAGGCAAAATGCCGGGGAAACTCCTTTGCCCATTATGGATTGTCTGCCAGCCTGGGTGCATCCGTGAAGGTCGGGGGAGCTGATCCACGCTTCTGCTATCCCTTCAAAAAGGATGACGTGATCAACCTGTTCACACTGGTTGGGGCAAAAAAAAAATCGCCATTTTTGGGTCCCTGTTTCCAGCTCTCCGCCTCCCCAGCAACAGCTGGGAGGACCTATTCTGCACTATTCCCGCTGCCATTTTGTTTTTTGTGGGGTTTTTTGGACTTCAATTCCCAGAAGCCCAAGCACCCTGTAAAAATGCATGCGGTGGCCATTTTATTTAAAGGGTGTGTGGGCTTCTGGGAATTGAAGTCCAAAAAACCCACAAAAAACAAAATGGCGGCCACAACTATTTTCAGCTGTTGTGCGGCACAGGGAGTTCCTAGAAAGGCGGGAATATCACGGAATAGGTCCTCCTAGCCTCACAGACACTGCTGGAGAGGCAGAGAGCCAGAAACAGGGACCCGAAAATGGCAATTTTTTTTGTCCTCAACCAGCGTGACCAGGTAGGAGATCAAACACAATGCACCGGATAACAAGTTTTTTATTCTCTTATCCAGAAAATTGGCTGTCAAAGCTGCAAGAGTAGAGTTTTCACTTTGCTGTTGCATCTATTATATTGATATCCTAGCAATTAGCTTTGCATATAGGTCTTTTGTAGCAGTTAATTACAAAAATTGTCCTTGAGTAACTAATGGGTGACACACCTGGATTTAATCACCACAGGCAATCAAGTGAGAGTCTATTTGTAAGTGTTCTTATATATTGAACATACTTCCTTGTGTTACAGGAACGTATCATGTCATTTTAGACGAAAGCCATTATAGGGAACTTCTCCGGCACCATGTAAGTCCACCACCAGCAAGTTCAAGTTCGGAAAGTTCTCTTATTCGTATGGGTAAGCATTCTTCTTCTGTCTTCATATTCACTTAGTGTTTTCTTCACCGTATAAGGTTTTGTTCATTCTATGGGATGCTGTGCATGCAGTGCTAAACTGTGGATTTAGTTGTAAATGGGTGAGTCCCATTAGTCTGCCCTCTCCTCCCATTACAAGAGATCAGCAGTCTAAAGCCCAGTTCTGCTCTATCGACTGGGTGGTTGAAAGAAACCAGTTTCCACCCAGAGCAATGATTTGAACTTTGCTTGTTGCAATGAAATATAATTTAAAAATAACCACATGTTATCAGATTCAGAAGATGCAGTAATCGACTGTGGATCTGAAAAGTTGCCAGTTTCAGAACTTGATTACTGTCTTTTAGGGCCGTGATGGTGAACCTTGGCACTCCAGATGTTCTTGGACTTCAATTCCCAGAAGCCCAAGCACCCTGTGAATCCACGCGAATGGGTTTACTGCGATTCATCCGGCCCGTGCTGCCCTTGTTGCTCCTGGAAGCGGAAGTAATATACGCCCGTATGGTTAAGGCTCTTCCAGGTTAACCTTTCCTCTGTAGGGTGCGTTTTACTTCCGCTTCCGGGAGCGACGAGGGCAGCGCGGGCCAGATGAATCGCAGTAAACCCATTCATGTGGATTCACAGGGTGCTTAGGCTTCTAGGAATTCAAGTCCAAGAAAACCTGTAGTGGCAATGTTCGCCATCACGGTTTTAGGGGAATCGCATACAGTGCATACCTGAATCTTGTGGCAAACATCTTCTGGAGTCTAAACTGAATAGCATTAATATCTGACGCTACTCTGTTTGTCATGCTAAGCACATCAGAGAGTAAACAAAACAAAAAACGCAAAAAACATTGTGGCACCTTAAAGACTAACTCCTGTATTTAAATCATGGATCAAGTCCACTTTGTCAGACGTAAGAGTCTTTAAGGCACCACAAAGTGTTAAGCACAGAGACTTAGTACTTGCATGTTAGTAAAGACCGCATTGAAAGCTGTTGTTGGATTTCATTTTATTTCTTGTAATGTTGCATTTATATTCTCCTTTCCTCCAAAGAACTAAATATGGCATATGTGGCCTTCCCAAAAGGCTGCAGACAAACTAAGACCACTAAAAAAAAAAAAAGGGGGGGGGAGAATCTTTCAAAATTTGTCTAAACACTTTTCATCTTTTCCCCTCAGGTTTTCCTCAGCACACTATTACATCTTTGGCTGATCAGGATGCAAAGCCATCTTTTAGCATGGCGTAAGTAAGGTATCTCCAGGTTGGTGACTGCAGTGGCTTCAAGTGGTTAAGATGCTGAACTTGATGACTGGAAGGTCAGCAGGTCAGCAGTTTGAAACCTGAGTGTTGTTCAACGGAATGAATGCCCATCTCTGTCCCAGCTCCTGCCAACCTAGCAGTTCGAAAGCAAGAAATTGCAAGTAGATAAATAGGTACTGCTTCGGCAGGAAAGGTAACAGTACACAGGCAGTCAATGCTGGCTCTTTTGTTATCAACAGAGATGAAAACTGGACCCTAGAGTCGGATATGACTCGCTTTCGAGCAAGGCTGGCCTTTACTTTTACCTAAGTAAGGCATGGGCTGTATTAGACATTTAATGGAGCAGTTTAATGAGTTGGTTAGTGTGTTGGGTACCTGCTGATTTCTCTGACCTCTTTTCTTCTGTAATTTTGGGACATACAAGGCAGAATCTTGACATCAACATAAGAAATGGCATAAAAAAATAATAATTTCTGCTGTGGAATAGTTCTTCCTGATGTGCCTTCATCTCTTAAAATTATGGTCTTTATTTTTTTTTAACCCAGACCAAGTGTGTTAGTTGTGAAAAGATAAAAGTGGTACTTCATACAACTATTTTAATCCATTCCATGGGGCTCGTTGTTGCACGAAACAATTGCTATATGATGCATGCATCGTATAGCGATTTTCCCTAAGAGATGCATCATACAACGATTATTATTTTTTTGCTAAGTGGTTTTTTGCCATTGAAAAAATGTTGTACGATTTTTTCCATAGGGAAAATTGTTATGCGGGATGCCATTGCCCCCCCCCCCAAAAAAAAACCACACAACTAATTGTTATATGATTTCATTGTTATATGGGACAATTGTTGTATGAGGTTACACTGTATTAGAAAAGTAGTTTAACAAAAATTCAATAAGAGTGAGTTATGGGAACACAGGACCTGTAAGGGCCTTTCCAGAAACTGTTATTACATAATTAGTGTATAGTTTGATCATTGAAGATGACTTAGTTATCTTTTTAGAACAAATATGTATTTTCCCGAGCAATCTACAGTACTGTCCTTGGTGGTATGTAATGTCAAGTTTCAAGGCAACAATGTCACACGGAAAAAAAAATAGCATGCTGTTCTTTACAGGCACCTTGAAAACAGCAATGATCCGGGACTTTCATTGGGGGGCTATTTCTGTCCCCAGTGTAGAGCCAAATACTGTGAGCTCCCTGTGGAATGCAAAGTTTGTGGTGAGTAGCAGTGTGCTAAAATTGTGCTTATGTTGTCTACTAGAATGAAAAGGAACAGAAGAAGTTAACAGCTTTTAATTGTAGGTTCAGAGAAAGAATCACAGACAAGTTAATTTCTTTATGTTTTCAACTTGATCTGTTTCTGGATGCCTTAATAGAGCTAAACTTTTGTGAACTAGAGCAGAAGCTTGAAATAGCAGTCTAGGGACAATAACTGGATCCTATTTTTAATTGTATAATTGTGAATGATTCTTCAAGGATCCTTTATAAATGTCCTGTTATTTCCTGTAGGTCTTACCCTAGTATCGGCTCCCCATCTGGCTCGATCTTACCATCACCTTTTTCCTTTGGATGCCTTTGAGGAAGTGGCGCTGGAAAAATATACAGGAGAACGGTAGGCAACTGATATCTGGTATGTGAAACTGAAATGCCAGAGGTTTTGTTTTTCAGAAAAGAGGAGTTTGAATTATATTACCAGCAGGTAGCTATTGAATTGCCTCATATACTATGATGATCATTAGTTTGCCTGATAAACATATACTATGATGATCATCAGTTTGTCTGATAAAGTTTGTAAATCTCTCTTTAAACAGCTATTGCCAAGGATGCCAAGGAGAAATCAAAGATCAGCATGTAAGTCTTGAACATACAATGTATAGGCTACCTTATATTCATTTCCATTTCATCCATGTAATCTTTAGCAAATTATCTCTGCCATTCTTGTTCCATTGAGATAGAGACTCTTTAAAGAGGGTACTTGGGTATCACCACTGAACGTGGCAATGAGAAGATTTGACAAATACTTTATATACTCAAGTATAAACTGAGTATTTTAGCCCCAAAAATGAGGTCCAAAAAAGGGGACTCGGCTTATACACGGGTAAACAACCATAAGGGTCTAAAAATATGAGGTTTTTAAAGTTATTCAGCACTTTAAAAGTAAGTTTCGGGACTTCTACCGAGAAAGAATCTGAGGCGCAATTACACAACTAGCCACAAGAGGGTGCAAATCGCAATTTTCCATTAGAATACATTGCTTATATCTATCTATATATCTATATCTATATATCTATATCTATATCTATATATATAAATTTTACACATAAGAGGTTACATAAAATAGAAAATTAGAAAAGAAAAAAGATTGCATTAACTTAGACATAAAAAGTAAATGATATAGATAATAAAATACAAATACAGAAACATTTAATTGTGTTAAATTACTGTAAGATCCTTGATTATTCATTATAAGCAGAGTAGTAAATTGTATTAATCATTCTGGCTCTTGTCTACTATATCTTATCTGTTTGCTAAAAAAAAGAATACATCGATAAATCAAGTTCTCCTATTCTGAAGTTTGTTTTCAATTCATTCCTATGGAAAAGTAAAGAAAGAAGCTCTACATTACAATTGTATCTCCCTTCCAAACGTGTGGAAAAAGAAAGGATTTCACTTCCTGGTACCTTCTGCCTTTGTCTCTGCTCTGCCCAAGATGGAGGAGAAAGCCATGTTTCTTCCTTGTAGGGGGAGCAAGAGGCTAGGCTAGAGCAACACTTCCTGCCTCAGTGCAATTGACCAGCCCACCCACTTTACCTGCAGTGCCACCATTGGTGGGTGGTGCAAATACAGTTTTAAAAATCACTAAAATACTTAATTTTACTGTATTTTCATGTATTTTAATTACTGAAACTCATTAGCAGCTGCTGCAATTCCCACTCTCAGCTTATACTTGGGTCAATCTATTTTCCTTGGTTTCCAGTTCAAAATTAGGTACCTCGGCTTATATTTGGGTCAGTTTATATTCAAGTATATATGGTAGCTTTCTTGTGTTTTCCTACTTCTGAGCTGGGCAAGAGTAAGAAACAGTGAATGGCTGTTTTAACTCATGAATCCCATTGTATACAAAATTTAGATGTTAATTTATGGGGTGATGAAGTAGCCCACAAATACATTTTTATAGTTCTGTTTAGATAAACCACACACAGAATAGTTTTTGCGCACAGTTCCTCTTTCAACCCTACTCACGCAAGGGGGAATCCACAAACTTGTGTTCTCATAAGACATCTTGTTGTCATTGAGGTGATTTCTGGTTTGTGTTAACTGTAAGTGGAAAATAGAGTAAACATGTAAACATGATATTGGCGATTACAGGTCAGTAATCATATTAAGGGATACTTTTTGTTGCTGTTCAAATTTAACATTTCAAATCCTTTCCTTCCCCCAGGTTTATATCTGTAAAACATGCCTGAGCGTTTTTTGTGTTGAATGTGATATTTTTACTCACGATACTCTGCACTGCTGTCCAGGTTGCATTCACAAGCATCCGACGCCTTCTTGTCTTTGATTCCATCAACTTGACCAATGCACCTTATTACATTCCTTTATATGGACAGAATATCCAGGTTAGCTGTTCTATGGAGTAGGTTGAAGACCAGGAAGAATATCTACTCGTTGTTTATGTAAATAAAATTTTTTGTACCCATTCTCTCGAATATGTATATGTGCACACAGTGACTTGTGTCTACACCTTGTTTTTCGAAGTATTTCTCTGGAATTGCTATATTTCTAAATATAAATGTGTTAAACTGAGTAAAGTTCTGAAATTATGGCTGGTTTTTGTGTGTGTGAGAGACACAAACGGTGGTTGTGTGAGGAAGAGAGCACCGGAGCACTAGTGGTGTGGACCACTTCTCTCTGAACCTGAGGTAGTGGTGGCAAACCTATGGCATGTGTGCCAGATGGGGCACTCAGAGCACTCTCTGTGGGCATGCGCGCCATTGCCCCAGTGAGGTGAGGCGACCAGATGTCCTCCCCCCCCCCAACACCCCATCCTATACTTCCAATTATGTGTGTGCGTGTTGCCCTATGGAGCGAACGTGTGCATGCACCCATGTGACATCACCAGTACACCTTGAGCAGCGAATGTGTGGTGACTGCCCACACACTGCCTCTTCTGCCTCCTTGGGCACTTGGTCTCTAAAAGGTCTGCCATCACTGACCTAGGGTATTCACAACCAGTAGACTGGAGCAACTTGCTCTGGGCTGAATGAGTGTTAAGAGGGGACAGAGCATACAAGGCCTGGGAGGTAGGATTTAACCCCCTTGGGGACCATCACCCTTCCTTATAGACCTGAGCACCCAAAGCCATTAGTCCTTAGGGTTGTCAGGTTAGTTAACCACCACTTGACACACGGCGTTGAGTTGCTGGCAGTATGGTTTACTCTATTAATATACTTGGACAGAAAAAAAAACTTAGAAAGGGCTCCATTTAATGAACTGATTTTTCTTCATCATTCACCATGAGTACAGAAGTGAGGGATTTTCAAAGCCCAAGATTTCTCTCCAAATCTATCTGGCTGAACGGCTGGATTTTTGCCCAGTTGAGAGATTTTTCCATTTCAGTCTGCCAGTGCAATTCTTTTGCTAGAAATTAATATGACCTGCCACTGTTTGCATAAGAAATACAGCTGAAACACTTTTCAAAATCTGTTTCTTCTGACTTCTTGTGGTGTGCTTTTTTATGACCTTACTAGCAAGGGTTGCCCGGCGTTGCCGGGCTTTTTTGGGTTTTTTGTTTTTTTAAAAAATATGAGAAATGGTTTTGGATGTTTTTTGTTGTATGTGTATTTAAATTAGTTATGTTTTTTTTAAATGTGTTGTTTTTTTATACGTAGGTAGTGTTTTAAACTGTTATTAAAAAATTTGGATTTTAAAAAGAGATAAGGTTGATATATTTTTTCCCAATAATTGCATTTTTAAAAATAATGTGTTCCTATGTGGTTTTTGGTGATAGGTGTACTTTGGATAAGATTTTTTTAAAAATGTGTAAGTGTATGTTTTTTGTAGATGGTTGGAGATCAATTTGAATTCATTGAGTGTAATATTTCCTGTGGCCACTTGGTGGTGCTGTTGCGTAATGTTTTAATGTTGATTTTGTCCTGGCCTGTGTATTCTTCCTGTTCTTTTCTCATTTCAATTCTGATTCTCAGTGAGGCTGCACGGGTCTTGGTAAGTTGTGATCTGTTTTGTTAGGGGTGGCTTTGTTGTGATTTGTGGGGGGTGGGGGGTTGTGTTTGTCCTTGTTTTTTTTGGGATTGTTTGTGGAAGATTTTCCTTGTAATTTTTATGTTTAGTATTGTTTTTGCTTTTTTTTAATGTTGTTGTTTGTGTTTTTGGAGTGGGTATTTCTGTGGGCCGGCCTCAATGGCTGGGTGGCCCATTGAAATACCATGTGGTGTTAGGCTGGGTTTTTTTTCGCAGGCCGGACTCGTTGGATTATCTACTCCGCCGGCCCGTGGTGGGGATGGGGGCATGGTCATTGGGGTTTAGGAAGGGTGGGCTAGGTGGTGGGGAGGGGAGCTGTAGTGTGTTATGGTGCTTTGTTTTTGTGGAGTTGTGCTTTGTTTTTGTGGAATCGTGAAAGTAGATCGTTTCTCCCCTTTAATATCAGTGGGTGGGGGCTGCGATCCCCCTCCCCGCTGGCTTCCCTAGTGTTGGGTGGTTTTTTGGAATAAAAGGTGTATATTGGCCCTACACTTCTGGACACAGAGGAACAGGCAGAGAGGAACGATCCCCCACCCCCCCCCCCTCCTTAAAACAACTCCAGTTTTAAAGAGAAGAAAAGACGGAGTTTTTTTAAGGAGGGGTGGGGGGGATCGATCCTCTCTGCCTCATCTTTTGTTTCCAGATGGGTTGGGGCAATATAGTCCTTTTATCCCCACAAACCTCCCAACAGTAGGGTAGGCAGCGGAGAGGGGGATCGCCACCCCCTCCCACTGATGTTAAAGGGGAAACTCCATCCGGGAGCTTCAGGCGCCGCGGGTGAGTAAAAGAAAGCCGGCTGCTGTTTGCTTGCCTTTTAGCTGTTTTTCTTTTTATCTTTCCGGGCGTCGTTTTCCTCAGCGTTCTGCGTGTTCATGGCGCGCAGGACACTGGGGCTTGTAGTTATGGGTTGGTGCTTTGTGTTTTTGCTGGGTTTTTTTAAAATGCGCTTCTTTTGATTGGCTGCGGCGCGTGTCTCTCAGCGTGATTGGCTCTGGAGCGGCGCAGCGCAAGGAATGTTGGGAAGTGAAGTTCTTTCCCTTTCTTGCCGTTTGTGGGGCTGAGGCCCCCGTGCCGGATTTTTAAATCCTTCGTTGACCTGCGTAGGCAATTCGGCCGTGCGCACGAAGGGTGGGTGCGGGTCAGTAGGGCGACGCATAGCAACCTATAGCCAGTTCCAACGGTGAACACTTTGATTTATAGGTTAAGATCAATCAGTGCAGCTTTCAACCACTTTGGTGGCAAACAGATGCAACACTTGCTACCTGAAAATAATGGCATATGAGCATTTTCTTCTTTTTGGTTTATGTCAGAAGCAACCCAAAGGTTAGGAGATGCTGGAATCAGACTCATCTTTCCCCCGAGATGTGTTGACAGTCATACATTTAGGGCAGCCCCCACCATGTACAGTCCATCATAATATGAGGAACAAGCTCTGATAAATCCAAAACTAGGAACTACAGGGGTGCTCAAACTTTCCAGAAGTAGAAGGATCAGCCCACAGGCTATTACTGCCCAGGGACAGTCTTCATGTTCTTCAGGGCAACTACTTCCACGTCTGTCTCCCCCCCCCCCCAAAATACTGGGATGTGAAAGAAAGGCAAGATTACTTTGCAGTCTTAAAAGTGCTTGTTGCTATCAAAATGCAGCTATATCATACAGGCAGGGTACTGTATTGCTTAGGGTTTCACAAACATGTATCCATCTTTTATATTGAGAATCAGATATGTTCACATGAACTAAATGAAACAGTATGTGTTAGTTATACAGAGAAATGAGTCAGGAGGTGCCGATTCAGATTCATCTTTCCCCCGAGATGTGTTGACAGTCCTATACATTTAGGACAGCCCCCACCATTTATAGTCCATCATAATATGGAGCACAAACTGATAAATCCAAAACTAGGAATTACAGGGGTGCCTAGACTTTTCAGGCCATGAGCTGGTCACATGGTTCAGCAGGCTGATCACGTGGTTCCTCCCACCAGAAGCAGAAGTAAAACATGCCTTGTACTCTGTTTTGCAACAGATATGTTTTGCAACAGGATGAGATAGATTTTAGGCTGCCATTTTCTCTGCTTAAACCAGGGGTGCCCAAACTATGGCCTGTGAGCCAGATCCAGCCCCCAATGCCAATTCATCTGGCCCATGCTGCCTTCATCACTCCTGGAAGCAGAAGTAAAACACACCCACATTTTACTTCTGCTTCTGGGAGTGACGAGGGTGGCGTGGCCGGATGGGTTGGTGTTGGGGGCTGGATCCGGCCCACAGGTTGTAGTTTGGGCACCCCGAACTACACTTTTAACACCAATTTGTATGTGCCGTTCACTTCTTAGCAAGGAATGTGTACCAAGCCTGCTATTGCATTACTATGTCACCTCTGTAATACAACAGGCAAATAAGGCTGACTTCACCCGTCAGAAAAGGTTAAGCGAGCAATATTTTATAATATCTAGAAGAATACTTTGGAGACTGCAGAAAATGAAATAGAAAAATCAGTTGGAAATTTTTATTTTATTGACCTGTACTTCAAAGCATTTGAGTGTCTGGACTGCTAGGCAGTTACTCTTCCGCAGCTATACAGTCTTATGTTCAGATCTCTACTGCATCTGCAGCTATGAAGTAGTACACACCAGGATCAGTTCCTTGTCACTGAAGGGCTGCAAGTGAAGATACCTGACATCTCAGAATATCGCCTTAAGAATCAGCGCTAACAAACACCATCACATGAAGATCAACAGTTTAATTAGTCCAGAATATGCCTCGATAAGTAAAGTATGATCCACAAGATAAAGACAAGGGTCATCCAGTCAGTAATTTTGCTGGGAGTCAAAATGCCACTGCTGGCCTGGGTGTGAATGGCCCATTTTGCCACGGGTTATCCATTCAGAAATTCTGGTGCCAGTGAAAAATTCTTTGTTGACCACCATAGAGATGGGACATCCCCTCTGTCTGTGGCAGTTTCCTAAACCGAGATTTAAAGAGACCATATCAGAAAGCAAATTCAAGACAATTTACATATTAGTTTGATCCGAGCCAATTTATATATTAGTAACAGTGCAAGCAGACTGGCTGGATAATTCCATGGTTTAGGTATCTGGCTGCAAAGCCAAAAGTTGGGTGTTAGTTTATCTACTACTAGCTAATTACCCGGCCTTGCCCGGGTTGTTTTTGTCCTTTAAAGCAAGGATGACACGGCTTGACTGGGGTTTTACTTTTCCACCCATTGGTGTCCCCAGCCCGTAAACAAGCCGCAGCCTCCTTTGGTCAGCGGCCACAGCTTTCTTTAGCGGCGGCGTCTCCCGGTAAAATTCAAGCCGCTGGCTGTGCTGTGCGTGCGCAGTACTGCTGTTTTGTTGCTGCTTCTCGGCCAGTGGGGGTGTCCCCTTTGTGTCCCATTTTGGGACCATAAACCCCCACATGGGTTTTGAGACCCCCACAGTGCTGATCTCGCAAGGCCAAGATATGTTTGTGAAAACTTGCAGCAAGATTTGTCCAGGGGTGTGGGTTCCTTTGGAGCACATACAAACCCACACCTCTGTTTTATAGATATAGATGTAATCTGGAAGAAGAGCCAAGATGTGTAGACATGGACAGGCTGCAGTCCCAGGAGGCCACCAGGAGGGAAGGGCACACCACGTCTGTGTACTTTCCACTTAAAAATCCCTGGAAAGGATTGATTTGACCACACTCTTTCTCACATACACAAAAACAGAGCAAGTAAATATCTGATGATCACTCACTTCTCCTTAATAAATACACACTCCAATTATATACGCCAAAGAAAGCCATTTATCAGTGAAAAAAGACTTCCCTCTACTTTTTGTGAAAAGTTTGGACTCCATTTGTTAGGAGATGCTATTATTTTTCATAAACTCACAGGAGAACACCATGTAGCACCCACTCGTCAAGCAAAACGAGGTCTAAAGACTTGGGACATTTCCCCTATTTTCAGGATTAGACAAGTACCGCCTGCCTTCTACTATAGGTTAAAAGTAAAACAAAACAAAAATGCAGCACTTACAGCATTACTTCGAATGGGTCTGTCTCCCCAAGGAAGCTTCCATTCGGCTCTGCTTTAAACCCTAGATGCGACAGAGGATACAGAAAGGATTGGAACTTAAGGCCAATTTGTTTTGCAGCTCTATATGCTACTAGAGACCAAAATCAAGGTTATAGCGACACATAGTTATTGAAAGAGATTCTATGTAGTATTAGCCACACCATGAAAAGGCCAAACCATTCCATAACTGGTGGGCTAGACAGCGTGAATTTCAATAAATTGAGGGTAGGTAGACATGTATCTTACCAGATAGTAACCTGTGTGATAGCCACTCATATACCAGGCTATCAACATACTTCCCAAGGCTTCGTCATCATCAGGAGAATCTTGACCCAGAAGTGGAGGTGGTGGTGGTATCAACTAGGATAATTAATTTTAAAAATTGAAAATGTATTGGCTAACCCTTTTCTCAGAAACAGACTAACAAATCCCAAAATCACAAACAACATACTACTTAACTATTTAAAACTTGCAAACATTTAAAACCAACAAATTCCTGTGGTAAGATTATATAGTCTATAGTGTAGCAATTTATGCAGAGCTGAAGAATTTATATTATCCACCACTATAAGCCTTTAAGAACAAATTTAAATACAAAAGCTACTGTATTATGGGCACACAAATTGTACAAATTCAACAGTGGAAGCTGAGCTGCAATCTCAAATGGTTCAGTCTGGGTTGCCAATGTACTTGCCTGTGATACCTTACATGATCACACTTTTTTACCAAACACTCACCGGTGGTCCTGGAGGAAACGGCGGAGGCCAACCTGGTAAGAAAGGTGGAGGTCCACTGAACTTCATTCCAGCCTACATGGATATAGTTTGAAATGCAATAAGAAAAGGCCTTTAATATACCTTTAATATATGTTGATGTTGAAAATGCAAAACATTATCAACTGAACCCCCACTAAAGAAATGTATACCACAGTGTAGTTAGTATATACCAGTAGTCACCTCAGCACAGAGTTCAGCCGCCCCTCTGCCCAGCAGCCCAATGGGAGCACTTCCTCGCTCCCCCAGCACAGAGTTCACCACGCCCCTCTGCCCAGCAGGCCAATGGGAGCGTTTCCTTCCTCCCCTGTTGCTGTGTTGGCACTTTGCAATAAATAAGTGGGTTTTAGGTTGCAGTTTGGGCACTCGGGCTCTAAAAGGTTCGCCATCACTGGTATATACTGTACACTAAAATAAACATTTCTTGTCTTCTTCCTATGCTTACCCTGCCTGAACCCAATAGTGGAGGAGGAGGAGGTGGCGGCGGTGGCGGAGGAAAGTGGGAATTCCATCGTGCTGACTTTTTATGATTGGGTTTGTTACCAGGTGACCGGAAGGAAATATCACTTTCATCTGTTGAATATATAGTTTCATTTTCATTCTAGAAAAAGAAATATAGTTCAGAATGCGCAACAGATATTTCTGAAGCCATATTTGCCACACATGACCAAGAAAATCTCATACTTACTCTTCCTGTTGCGACACTTCTGTTTTTGCAACATCTAAAAACAACATCCCTCCTTAAAGGTAATAAGAGATGCTATCAACCAACCCCAAATTCTTCTTCCCAGAAATAGCTCTTTAGCATGTTTTTACTGAAACTCAGAAATTTTGTCTCATCTAAAATACACCTGCCTCTTTAGGAATTCTTAATTAACATCTGTAGTTCATACCTGGCTTATTCTTCTAATCTTGACACACACACCCCTCCCCGCCCCTTTTAAAGAATGCTACATTTTAGAGACAATGCTGGCCAGAATATTTTGGTTAATTGCTGCTTATATTCCTTGTTGGAGGCCAATCACATGAGCTGGTAAACAACAAAGCTCATGTGACCGGCCTCTAACAAGGAATATAACTAGTGATAATTTACCACTGCAATTTACATCTCTCCATTTAACACCAACATAACTGATCAGCAGGATTTTGGCCACTCATGTATCAGGACACAAGGCAATCTACCAAACAGCACAAAAGGTGAAAACTAAGCAAAATATTTAAGATCCCCTACAAAGAACCAGCCAGAAAAAAAATTCTAGTATCTCATTATTTTAGCTGATTAACTATTTAATTATTTGGATATGCTTAGAAAGTGAAATGGCAGTTAACTAAGCTGGACCAATAAAAATTGGGAGCAAAAATACCATCAGACAGATAAACATATGCTTATAGACCTCTTATAGACCATTGACTGAATTACATGCAGAAGGCACAATAAATTAAAAAATCAACTTCTGAAGAAGCAGCTACAATTCAAAACACCATTAAAGCATTATATGCTGAATTCTACCATGCTGAAAGATGCACTTCCCATAACCAATATTATGGGAATTTATTGTTAAATGGCTTTTGGACCAATGTGATAAAATGATTAAAATACTGGACTAAGGAAATGTTGCTACAAATTTCCATGTGACAATAAAATCCACTTGGGGACCTTTGACTAGTCACACTTTCTCAGCATAATCCATATAACAGGATTCTTGTGATGTTAAAGTGGGAAAGAAGAAAAATACCTGGAGCAAAAGCAGCCTATAAATCCAATCAACCAATGTAAAAAATAATGGTTGAAATGCTCTTGTTTAGCGTTGAAAGTTGCACTAGAGTAGGCCCATTAAATCAACTGAGATTTGGTGAATCAACTCCTTCACACATTCTGTTGATTCAAATGAGCCTACTCTAAATGTACAAAAGTAAATCACAATTAGAGTAGAGCCATTTGAACAGAACACATGAAAGAGTTGACACACTAAATCCCCACTAATCTAATGGGTCTATTACAGTGAAAACTTGCATTAAGCAACAAGACTTCAGCCACTGGTTTTAAAGCAAAGCAAAGCAAAGCAATCACACTTATATACCACCCCATAGCGCTTAGTGCACTCTGGGCGGTTCACAAGTTAATTGGCATTTTGCCCCAACATGCTGGGTTCTCATTTTACCAACCTCAGAAGGATGAAAGGCTGAGTCAACCTTGAGCCCTGGTCAGGATTGAACTCACAACTCTTTGGTTGCAGTACAGCAGCCGAACCACTATGCCACCATTTGTTCTACAGATTACCTCAATTCTTATACTTTAATTTAATTCTCATTAGAATGTTCAGTTGCTCTGAGCCTAAAAATGTATGAAACATTAATACGTTTTTTTTATCAGCAAGTTTCACTTCTTGCAGACTACTAATTCTACCAAACGTGTAAGTTAAGTTTTCCTGTTCCAGTTGGGCACACAGTTACTTCCCTCACCTCAGCTGTGCTCTTTTCTTCATTTGTTCCTTCATCCTCCATTGGCGGTAAAAGATCAGCAAGGTTTTGCTCTTCATTATTTCCATATCCAGTGTACATAACTACACAAGTCCCTTTCTTCTGGTCAATTGAAGTAATGGTTGCTTGATACACATTGCCATCTTCGGACCAGACTGCACTGCATGCATCATTAACTCTCCACTGCATTTTGGGGTGGGGGGGTGGGGGTGGGGAGAATGTAATTAACTTTCGAGGTTCTCCTTCACACCATTGTATAAACATTATTTCCATCTACACAAACGCATGTAACACATGGTATATTTTGCAAATGTTCTGAACAGTTAATGTATTGTATGGTCTCTAATCAGCTGACTGTAATAAAGGAATTGAATTGAATGAGGTACATGCTAGATGAAGACCAATAAATTGAAGCTGAACTCTGACAAGATGGAGATACAGTAAAACCCATATGCCTCGAGTTACATAAAATTTGACTTACATAATGATTTTTGCACTAAAACCATGCCCCAATTAACATAAATGTCCCGATTTACATAACACAATTTCCTATGGGTTTGCTTTGAGTTACATAAAAAAACTGTTTTTCCTATGGGGTTCCTTCGATTTACATAAATATCATTTTCCTATGGGTTTGCTTCGAGTTAAGTAAAAAAAAAAACAATTTACATAAAAGCCTACGGAACAGACTGTACTCACTGAAATCCTACTGCATTTTCATGCAGATGGAATGCAAACAACAAAACAGTCAGTCATTTCTAGCTGGCAATTAGTGAGTTGCTGCTGGAATTCTTGCTCTCATGAATGCCCACTGCCTTGATATGTGCTCCAGAATCCTAGCTGAGACTTGCTAATTTCCAGATGCAACCAAGAGAATGTTATGCTATCTGTCTTCTCCATGTGTAACAAATCATCAGGCGTTCAGTCACTATGGGTAGATGTTTTCTTCTGCTTAAGGAATTGGTGTTCACCCTTAACAGGGTTATGCTTCTCTTAAAGCAGGGGTGCCAAAACTTTTCAGGCCGTGGGCCATCCACATGGTTCAGGGGTGCCCAACTACCACCTGGGGTCCAGATCTGGCCCCTGACACCAAGTCATCCGGCCCACACCACCCTCGTCGCTCCCAGAAGCGGAAGTAAAATGTGCCCGTATGGGCATGTTTTACTTCCACTTCTGGGAACAAACGAGGGTGGCATGGGCCGGATGACTTGGTGTCAGGGGTCAGATCCGACCAACAGGCTATAGTTTGGGCATCCCTGTCTTAAAGGAATAGGCCCAACAGTCAAAGGGGCTCTTTGACCATGTTTTTTCACTTCAGGTCCAAGTAGCCTCAGTGGAGAAAATGGTTAAAAATCCTACTAGTTACACCTGCTAGTGTGATGCCATTCGTGTATATCTCAATGCCACTTGTCACAAGTTAACAAGTTGGCACCTGCTGTTGCATGCTGTTCATTTCTGTTTTAAACACATTATGAATTAAACTGCTAACTCCCTCAAAATTTATTATCCATGTACATTCACATTAAAATATTACATCACTTAAAATGTATTATCAGTAATGCATTCAATTACTGATAATCTGAACGTCTGTTCTTTCATTTTGCATCTGAGAGCAACTCTTGTTCTGAAAGGACAACAAAATCTCAATTTCACAATTAGAATTTTAAAAAGACATTTGAAAAAATATGTTCTGACAGTTTTCCCCAAATTACTTGTTTCTGTGGTGCAGAATTACATTTCTTCCTACGCTTGTTCTTTTTATTATTTTTTCTTTTCGTCCCAGCATTTTGCTCAGTTTTATCCACAGGTTCTGAATTTTCCCCATTCTTCAAAGCATTCTGTTAGAGAAAATAGGTTTGTTAATGAGTTGGATTTCAGATTCTGATGCCCTTCCAGTTCTTGAATCCCATTACCACTTATTTGAAATAAAGATCCATTCAATCTGATCTGATAAACCAACATTCACATATAAGAAGAAAAATTCTAACCTCTAAGCATTCTTGTGTTTGTGTGTACTGTATATTATATAAAATTTCCTCCCTAAACTCCAAGAAAACCCCATCTATCCATAATTTAATGCTGTACTTTACACCATGTATTTCAAAACATCTGATTTTTTTACATTTAGTAAAGTCCTTCCCTTCTTTCTCAAATGTGTTAGTTTTTGCCTACGCAAACTACTCTGCAACTTGTTGTCTCCAGTCACTAAGAAATATTTGGCTCTTCCAATATTTTCCACTTAATATCAATTTAAAAATGATACAAACATAGGAAAATATTATCAAAAATAACTAAAAAAAATCAGAATATTATTTAATTAGAAAATATATTTTACTGATAAGTCCCAGTTCCAAGTATATAGCTAATTCCCCTACTTTTGGGATTCTATGCAAAGGTCAAAAATATACTTAGGCTAATTTTTTGTGTAGCACATAGGATTTTTCCTGTACATGCTTTACCTTGAAGGATGCAACTGCTTTATCGTAAGCTTTTATGAGTGCTGTATCATCCCATATATCAGAATCATCACTCTGTGAAAAGGAAGAGAATTAAATACAAGTTTTTTCTTTTCTATTTAAAGTTAAAAACTTTGAGCACTACAGCCAACAATTAATACTGTGCATAACTTTGGTTTCTTCATTATCTTAATAATGTGTAGATTATATTAATTTCCAAGCCAGTGGAGAAGTTATGTCCAGGTTGGGCATGACAAATGGGATTAATTTAATTATTATTATTTTTAAAAGTAAAATCTATTATACCATTCATCTACATTTAGTGTTTGGTCAGTTTCAAGAACTGTCCTGCGTGTCACAAATTACACCTCTGACAAAAAGGTAGCTGGTCAGTTGATAAAGCTTTCCCTTGCTTGAAAGCCAGTCGTATCCGACTCTAGGGTGCAGTGCTCATCTGTTTCAAAGCCGAAGAGCCAGCGCTGTCTGTTTCTGCAGATGTTTCTGTGGTCATGTGGCAGGCATGACTAGACACGGAACACTGTTACCTTCCCACCGAAGTGGTCCCTATTTATCTACTTGCAATTTCTTGCTTTCGAACTGCTAGGTTGGCAGGAGTTAGGACAAAGACGGGAGCTCATTCCGACCTGCAGTACTCGGGAATCGAACTGCTGACCTTCCACCTCCCAGTCAGCGTCTTAGCCACTTGAGCCACTGCAGTCAGTTGATAGATGCCAGATATTTTATTTTTTCCAGGTATTTATTTTATTTGATTGTTTGTTCTACTATGTTGCTTTTATTTGTCCGTCCTCCTCTCAGTGGGGAATATCCCAAATTGGCAGTATAAAAATGTAATAAATAAATAAATAAGAAAAACGTGGCCTATCGATCATAAATACACAAATCAACATCCCAAACACCCTTTTGCGCTTGCACGTTTCTTTGCATCTCAGGAAGTTTCCCGTTACTTTTCCGTTCTGTCTCAGTCCTGAAACTGCCCAAATCTTATCTTTCTTTACATCTCAGGAAGTTTCCCGTTACTTTCCCGTTCCGTCTCAGACCTGAAGCTGCCCAAACCCCGCCTTTCTTTGCATCTCAGGGGCACCTTTACGTTACTTTTCCGTTCCGTCTCAGACCAGAAGCTGCCCAAACCCCACCCTTGCTTTAATTCTATTGCCTTTCCCAGGCACATTCTTTGCTTCCTGAGATAAACCCTTTGGCTACGGGCAAACCAGACGACTTCGGAGCCGAATTAACGGAAACCGGTGGTGGAGGAGAATCACGACCACGTTTCGCAAGCCCTCCCTCCCGGCACGGGACCCCCACGAAGGGATAAAGGGGTGGGGCGGAAGGGGGCGCGCGCCAAACGCTCCGGCCTGGCCTGGACCCACTACCTGCCCGGTTCCGCGCCTGAACAGCACCGGCTCGTCGCCGCCGCGGGAAGCCATGCGGGCCGCCGGGCTGGAACGAGGAACTCGAGGCCGCCTCCGCCTCCGCCAAGAAGGCCCAACGATGGCGGGAAACCCGCCCCCCACCCCCACCCCTCGGCAGCGCGGAGGCTCTTTCCACAAGCGCGCCCGACTCTTTCTGTTACTGCCCTCTATGGGTGCGGAGGCCCCTTTCCCTAGCCCTTTAATTTGGTGTCAGAAATTATTCTGGGTTGAAAGAGTTTTTGCTGGAGAAACTCTGCTCAGGGGACGCCTAAATTAAAAAAAAATCATGTTCCCAAGAGCTGGGACAGAGACGGGCACTCAAACCGTCATGCGGTACCCGGGTCTCAAACTGCCGACATGCCGGCCTTCCAGCTAACAAGGCGAGCTTCTTCTTAGCCACAAAGCCACCTTTTCTGAGGCAGCGTTTTCCTCTCCCTTTCTAGCAGTGGTTCCCAAACTTTTTTTTGGCCAAGTCCCACCTAAGCCATACCTGTCAACCGCAGCTCCGGAAAATCCGGGACCTGCGCAGAACGGTTCTGCGCAGGTCGCTTTTTACGCATGCATTAAAGCCTTCTACACATGCGTAAAAGCGACTTGCACAGAACCGTTCTGCGCAGCTCGCTTCTACACATGCGTAGAAGGCTTTTTTACGCATGCGTAGAAGGCTTCTACGATCCCCTTCTGCACAGAAGCCTTCTACGCATGTGTAGAAGCGAGCTGTGCAGAAGGGATGCGCAGTAACGCCTTTCCCCCCGCTGCCAAATACCGGGGTTTCGGCAGCTCTGGGCGGGAAATGGCGAAAATCAGCGCCGAAAAACAGGAAATCCCGGCAAATCTGGGAAGGTTGACAGGTATGACCTAAGCGTCTCTAAAATCCTGGTGAAACACAAACACCCGTGACATATACGTGGAGGAAGTCTAAAAGGCATCACTTGCGTGATAGATAGATAAATCTTTATTGTCATTGTCCTGCACAGAACAATGAGATTGGGGGGGGGGGGGACTTATCAACCTAAACAAAATACAACTATACAAAATTATCAACATACTCCCACTCCACATAAACGCATTTAACCCCTAAAAAGCTCTAAAGCTCTAAAAACTGATGGTGAACCTTGGCACTCCAGGTGTTATTGGACTTCAATTCCCAGAAGCCCAAGCACCCTGTGAATCCACACGAATGGGTTTACTGCGATTCATCCGGCCTGCACCGCCCTCGTTGCTCCCGGAAGCGGAAGTAAAACGCACCCATATGGAGGGTTTAACCCGGAAGAGTCTTAACTGTACAGGCGCATTTTACTTCCGCTTCCAGGAGCGACGAGGGCAGCGTGGGGCGGATGAATTACAGTAAATTCATTTGTATGGATTCACAGAGTGCTTGGGCTTCTGGGAACTGAAGTCCAAGAACATCTGTAGTGCCAAGGTTCGCCATCACAGGTCTAACTCGTTCTCGAATTGCCCCGCTTAAAAATCAACCCCCCACACCCCCCGTGGTGTGTGCGCCCCATGTTGGGATCCATAGCTTTGGAGTCTGGGTTGCCTTCAATTCTGTGGGATTGGAAGTGTTCCCCACCTCTTATCCCCTTGTGCGTGTTTCCAATTGTTATGAACAATAGATGTTAAAAATTTGTTTTGTCCACTTATACGCTTAAAATGTTCTTCTTTCTTGTTCAGATCAAACTTTAGACTGCCAAAATGAAGCCACTTTCTTGGCTTTGTTGTTGGCCAAACTTAAGTCCTCATCAGTACATGTTTCATTGGTTCAGGTCCAGGAAGAACTTTATGGCAAGAACAAACATTCTTGAGGGTACACAAGAGCAAAACCAAATTAGATGATGGAGGAAGGAGTTCACTGGACAAGGAATAACGTTAAAGGAGGATATAACTGAGGAACTCAACCTCTCCTATGTCACTTGGAGGACCCTGAATGCGTTGACGGTTGGAGTGCCTAAATGCAACAACATGCCAGAAACATGCATCAATAAGGACTTACGTTTGCTATAGTCCATAGACAGAACATCAGTGTTAATGAGATCTCTGCAATGTCCAATAAGTCTGGAGAAACTGCTCATAGAGTTAGGTCCCAACCAGGACAGGCTAATATACTGCCCCCCCTGCAACCTAGCACTGTCCTTTCAGAAGCTGGCCAATTTCATCTCTTAGATGTTGAGATCCCCAGATTGATTCTCCTAGGAGACTTTAACATCCATTTGGAGGTGGTCATTTTTGGTTTAGCTGTGGAGATCACAAGGACTATAAAGATCTTAGGAACTTAATTGCCCCAGGACAAGATCTGGGACTTCAATCTAACGATGACACCTGTGAGAAATTTGCAGGCACTTGAGAGATCTAAGATTAAAGGTCAAAGTCTCCCTTGAACAAAAGCCAGTAGTATCCAACTCTAGGGTACAGTGCTCATCTCCATTTTCAACCAAAGATCCAGTGCTGTCTGCATCAGCAGATGTTTCTGTTGTCAAGTGGCAGATATGACTAGACATTGGAGCACATAGAATGCTGTTACCTCCCCACTGAAGTGGTACATATTTATGTACTCGCAACTTTTTTTACTTTTGAACTGCTAGGTTGGCAGGAGCTGGGACAAAGGCAGCAACTCACTTCATCATGCAGCACTCGGGTCCTGAACTGCTGACCTTTCATTCCAGCCGTCAAGTTCAAATATGACTCAAAAAAATTAATTTTATTTGATTTTTTCTTTAAAGCTTGATTTATATTGGCCAACTACATAACAATAGTAGAATTCAGGATGCTGATATGTTGAAATCAACTGCATCTTGGGTGCGTAACCAGCAAGCTAAATTGTTTTAATAAAACAGAGAAAAACTTTTGTCATGGGGGAATAGGAGGAGAGCTATTAAAACGTTTATGCTCAGCTTTGATCAATTTCAGAATGTTCTGGGCAGGTGCAGAACTTCATCTGCTGCCCAGCACAGTACCTAGCACTAATTGTTGGCAGGATGTAAATCAAATAAACAAATTAGTGTGGGTTCACGGACACTTAATTGAAGAATTTGGTCTACATTGTGGCAACAGCTCTTAACAAATACTCCCCATTATTAAGGAATCCATACTTAAATACTGGGTAACATTCAAGGACATGAAGAGAGAATGGATAACAGGAAATCTTTCTTTACAGCAGCCTGCCTTTTCCAGTTTAATCAGACATGACAAGTATAGTACAGATTGCCTTCCAGAGGCTGGACAGCAATTCCGCCTTTCTTGATCAATTGCCTGAAGCTGATCATGTTACAGTGAAGAATATTGTATGTAGTTTCTGCTTGTTTACTTTTTACAAAGAAACTACCAGCATGAAAAAGCTAATGAAAAGATTGATACCGTTGTAGCATAAGGTAACAGGATGAGAACTATGGACTAGCTGCAATAAAAAAGTAGTGTTTTACTAGATGGGTTAGGTATAAACTAAATAAATAAAAAGAAAATACATGAGCTGGTTAATTGTGTAAGCAAAAGCACAATGAGATCATTTTCCACCAATAAAACTCATTGGTCATAGATACAGAACTACAGAATGCAGCACTCTACGTAATACCCAATGAATTTATACAACTGTTTGCAATTGTTACAGCTTTAGAGAACTGTAAAATGTGTTACAGGTGAAACTCTGAAAATTAGAATATTGTGCAAATTTTCATTCAGTTCAGTAATGCAACTTAAAAGGTGAAACAAATATGAGCTGGATTCATTATATGCAAAGCAAGATAATTCGAGCCTTAGTTATAATATTGATGCTTATGGCTTACAGCTTATGAAAACCCCAGCCCCCCCAATCTCATGTACCCCATATCATCACATAATCTCATGTACACTGTACGCCATGATTATCACAATTATAACGAATTAAGGCATGACATCTCTCGCTTTGCATGTAGTGAGTCCATCTCATATATTTGTTCCACCTTTTAAGTGAAATGGACATTTGCACGATATTCTAATTTTCCGAGTTTCACCTATATATTTATTTATAACAGAATCCAATTAGTGTTTCTCTGATAAAAAGCATCTTTCAGTAGAAGGCAATTTTAATACTTCCCTGTATTCCATTGGCATCTCCTGTACTACCTGAAAGGAGCCCTTATAGAGCAAGTTTTATGGGTAAAAAGATGAGAGCAGTGGCAAATGATTGAAACCCCTTCTTCCATCTACAGTATTAAGATGTCATTTGCCAGCAGAGAAACATCAAGCAGACAGCACTTGTGAAGCATTTTTGTAGTTGTTTCAAGAGCTCTCCAAAACATTTATATTGTAAAGTATGCTTCAGTAAAGCCTTGTTTTAGATAAGGCTTTCTTATGCTTGTTCTTCTTCACTTCCTCCTTGACTTTATATCAAATTGTCTATGACAGTTCTGGCTATCCTAAAAGCTTCCTTCCTTCAATAAAGCACCTGTGCTATTCTGTCTCTTGCCTTCACCATCTATTCAAAATAGGTAATTTCTACAACATGCTCCTGTTACACAGCTCTTCTCTCAGGCCCCTGTTCTGATGGCAAGTGGAATAATCAGAAACGGTTTTGGGTTAACTCTGTCAGTAACCTTAGGTAAGATAAACACAATCCCCATGTTGGTATGGTGTAATTCTGAGAGTCAGATGCTAGAACATATAAACAATGAGAACGGTGTGGGTTTCACACAATTATCCTGAAGATAATATCCAATTTAGATTATGGGCAGACAACGTCCAATAAACTGTCACCACTGACCATCCTAGTGCTTATGCAACTTCAGTCCAAAAGGCATGGGGAACTAAATCAGGGCATTTTAGTCCTTAACTTTAATACTGCTTTGATCTAAAAGCTAGAATTTTCTCTAGCACAAATTTCATGTACACAACTACACTTAATGATTCTACAACTGAACATATGGTTAGCATTTGACTGCATATATTAATAACTGGATACAGTAATAGTCCACATAACGTGTGCACCGCACAACGTTAAAACCGCACGTTAAGAAATCTGAAGAAAAATTTGCACAGCACGTTAACATTGTGCGATACATCGCTTTTAATGCCTTATTGATAGTTAATGCCCTCAATTACCAGTAGAGAGAGCCAAAATCTTGGTTTTTGAATACAGTATCTCTATGGAGTTTGAAATTGAGCGATACATCTATCGCACAATATTAAAAATCGCACAACATTAAGGATCATGGAACCAAGCTTTAACGTTATGTGGGGTACTACTGTATAATGAAAACCCATTAATATAAATATGTCAAGAAACTGTAGAATATTTAACAATTTCTATAACAAAAAGCCAGGTCAATGCAACATTCAAGACCGGAGAATCTGTTTAGCCAAGAGGTGAAATATGCCTTTCTGTAACTACCATATTTGCCGGCATATAGAATGCATCAGAGTGTAAGACACATTCCATTTTTCTGGTGCATTTTAAAGGGGGGGGGGAGGTAGGTAATGTGCTTATACAGTATTTGCCAGTGTATAAGATGCACTCCATTTTTCCGGTGTATTTTTAAGGGTGGAAAAGTGAGTCTTGTACACCAGCAAATATGGTAGGTAGAACCCCCTAACTGTAATTTATCTAGAATACATTAGGCATGGCTAACAGACAATAGTGGTTTCACTTCTGGTGTAAAGATTTTTTCACTTTTAAATGGAATGCTCTTGCCCAAACAATTCCATATTTGAATGTTTGCTGCACCTTTATGCTGAGCCAGGACAAAAAAAATGTACTTTATTCATTGTTTGTTCTGTAACTCTGTCTTTGAGCATTCCAAAAGCTAGTCAGGGTGACCCCAACTACCTTCCTCTTAAAGCTGCCCATTAAGAAACCTTTGTTTTTAAAAAACATAACAAGAGCACAGAAGAATAACTTGATGTTATCACTGGTCAACTGGTTTTTGTTCTTTTTTGCTTATAAAACAATGAAAGCTCAATAAGCTATTTGACTAGAATTTTAAGTACTAGACTGGAATACTGCCAAGCCTAATGGAGATGACTAAAATTGTGTTCTCTACTTAACATTTTTGAAACCCACCAATATTTAGTCAGGGTACAAAGCTGTTCATGCTTTCATTCAGGTTAACAGAATTTTCACTGCACTTCTACATAGTTAATATAACAGACAATGTAGACTCTCAGTTGTGAAAGAACGGAGTAAAGTACTCTAGCTGCAATCAGAACACCATAGAGTTCTTTGACTGCGCTGACTGCAGATCTAAACCCTGAACTGAGTAAAGACTGTCAGGAGCAACTGAACTATTGCAGCTATCCTGAGTACCCAATTCCAAGTACACAGTACTTCATGCACCATTTTATTGTAAAAATAATTTACGATTAACTTTACAGCTGACCTTTACAAAATGGAAAGCAGGTACACAGACCTGAGCTTTTAAAATGGCATCACTTTTGAATATTATGAATCGCCATACAAATATCCAAGTCTAGTTCCATATTTAATAATTGGTACAATCAAACAAACCATTTACCAAGTCAACATTTTAACAATGACAACTGCAGTCAGTCTATATCTACCACTACTTATAGACATGCAAAGATAATTAAGAACTTAGAAACCATTTTTATTGGAACAGATGCTATTAATTAGATTAAAGCCAAGTCAGCTGCAACTGCACTACAATAGCCAGATAGTCTAAAATAAATGCATACTGGACAAGTGAGCAATGAGAAGATAAAGATTAACCATTTAATTTAATCGCTGGCTACTTTTACAAATATGCTATTTTAGGCCTTATATTTTGAGATGCACTGCAGCAAGATTAGGTCCTTTGTGTAGCCATAGGTTATTTTGCTTCTGTCGGAACAGTCTTCTTCTGATCAGCTGCTTTTTGCTTCTGCTGCATGATTTCAGAGTCTCTGTAAAACAAAAGACCAGGTTTGAGCTTCTTTTATATAACTTATTGAGCAAAGTGCTCATATCTTTTAGTACAACAGTAAAAGAGTACAGTATCTGCTTTAATTCGTAAAGCTAATTCTTCTATCAAAATCAAGTGGCTAGCATTCTGTTCCTTAGTAACTTGCAGCAACAGTTTTTTGCTGATCAATGAGTCCCCGCTTCAATTTCAGGCCATGTGCCCCAAACTCTGACCATAGACTTGTAAACTGCCAACAAGACGCTGTTGCAAGTTACACCATTTACCTTCTACAGGCATAATTACATGACAGGATTTTGGAAAGTAAAAAGTACAACTTCAAATGTTTTGCTGGATCTTGAAGTTCTCTGAGATAGAACACCATAATACTTACCCCTATATCAACATAGCCAGATTCTTCACAAACTGTTAAGAAAACATACCTCTGTTTCCTCTGAGAAGCAGAGAGAGTCTCATCTTTTCTTTTTCCTTTGCTATGTTCTTGAGCCTTCTTCATGTTCTTTTGGCGGGCAAGTTCACGCTGGTTCCCACCTAAGAATGTCAACAGCTAGATTTTAGGGCACTTACTAGCAATATGCTTTTACAAGATGGGTAACAGCTCACTGCTTTTCCATCTGTGAACTGCACAGTATCAAGTGTAGCTGGCAATATGCTGTCCTCTTTTCATTCATGGGGAAGTGAAGGAAAACTCTCACATCTAATCTCTGGCACACTATTTCTTTCTTTAGATTCCTAAGCAGTTGCACACTAACACCTCTGGCTCTCCTACTCTTTAGAAGATCATATCTGAATTAATGTTCCTATCTGGTATAACATGAAACCAAAGATTAAAATGCATCTTGATGAATGCTAAGGTGTGTAATTATATTCCTTATATTCCCTCCTTTGAACCTATCATCCTTTGCTCACTGCTTATTTAATACTCACCCTCATTCCTGCCTATACAATAACCTCCTCACTTCAATAAAGCTTTCATCTATTAGAAAACATATTGTTAGCAAGATGATAGCAGCACAGTGCATGAAAGTTGTTGATGATCCGATTCCATGCACGTCACAAACCCATTGTGTGCATAGTAAATGCTACAGTAAAACCCCAGGAGGTACCTTTTCACAGACGTTTTAATTTTAAGAAAGCTAAATGGGTGAATTTCCAAGAACAGTGGGATAAAAGTGTGGAGAAGATCCCTCCACACCCAGAAAAATATGAATGTGTCCATCTTGTGAAAGTAATATCAAGGAAAAATATTCCAAGAGAATGCCACATACAGTACATCCAGGGCAGGGCCTGACTGGCAACATCAAACTTCTGCTGGATAGGTATCAGGCACTCTACTACCAGGCTGCTTTATGGGGGAGATGCAGTTGAAACTTGGGAAGAATCGATGCAGGCTCTAGCTAAAAATTGGAAATCACAATGGTGCATGTTAGTTAAGAACCTGGATATGATGCAGAACAGTAGACACGTTTGGAACCTCTTTAAAAAATTAAGTAGCGATTCAGCTCAGCCAGAGCAAAGCTATACTGAAGTAATAGCAGACTAAATAGCTAATCAGTTGCTGAAGAATAGGAAAATGCAAGGCAAAAAGGTGTGGGGACAAGCCATCCAACCAGAACAACAAGAGGATGGACTACTTCATTGCCCCTTTTGTGGCATCTGAACTGGAGGAAGCTATAAACAGCATTACGTTTAATAAACCAGCAGGTAACAATGACATAAGAACAGAGCAGATAACGTAAGATGGTCCTCACACTATGGAATTGCTTCTGCAATTAATGAACAACTGCATAGATGAACTTAAGATTCCTAAATTGTGGAGACAAGCTAGAGTTATTGTTTTATTGAAACCTGTCAAAGAACTAGATGACCCCCCCAAAAACAACAACAACAACACACAAACACACACACTACCAACTAGTGTCACTCCGTTGCCATCTTTATAAGGTACTGGAATGGATGATTTACGATAGTATTTCTGAATTTACTGATAGAAAGATCATGAAGGAGCAAGCAGGCTTCAGGCTAGACAGGCCATGCTTTGGTTAAATTCTTAACCTTATACAGAACATTGATGGATTTGAAAAAAAGCTAATTACGGGAATGGTTTTCATTGACCTAACGGCAATGTACAATACTATCAATCATAGGATAGTAGTTGTAGTTCCTTTTCATGCTGCACTTTGCCTGTCTCCATTGCAGCATGTTGGGCTCCTTGTTTCTTCAGGAATAAGCTTTTAAGGGGCTGAGATGCCAATACTGCTCTGTAAAATAAACAAATGTACCAGAGATAAGATTGCAGCTTCCTCCAGAACCAGAGATTCTGTGTGATGATAAATGGAAAAAATAGTAAATGGAGGGTTCAGAAAAATGAACTGCCACAAGGAATGTCTCTAATGTTGTATACTATATGTTCGAAAGATCAACCAGTTCCTGACAATACAAAATTATTCATCTATGAAGACGACACAGCAATAGCCATACAAGGATCAAGTTTTGATGAAATATCTGGAAAACTTACTGGAGCACTCAAAGAATTAGGACAATATTACACTATCAACCATTTGAAGCATAACCCGAGCAAGACTCAAGTGAGGTTGAGCTGGATGTTATGTGACAAGGGACTCGATTACAGCATTGTTCAGCACCAAAATGCCTTGGCATGACATTTGACAGAACACTCTCTTTTAAGCAGCACTGCCTGAATACTAAACCTAACATTAGTACAAGGAATATCATCATCAGGAAACTCACAAACTAAAAATGGGGAACTCATCCATCCACACTGAGTACATCAGTTTTGGCCTTGAGTGTCTCTATGGCAGAGTATGCTGCTCCAGTACAGAGCAAATTCACACGCACGAAACAAGTTGACATCACTGTGTCAGAAATTATTCTGGGTTGAAAGGATGTTTACTGGGGAAACTCTGCTCAGAGGACACCTGAATGAGGCTCCTTTCATGTCCCCAAGAGCTGGGACAGAGACGGGTACTCAAATTGTCATGCAGTACCCAAGTCTCAAAATGCCAACCTTCCATCTAACAAAGTGAGCTTCTTAACCACTGAGCCACCGCAGCCCCTTATTAATGAAATAGGTGTCACTGTTAATGAAATGCTTATAGTGAGAGGATGCCTCAAACCTACGCAAGTTGAGAAAATATATCCTATTGTTGGTATTGCTAAACCTAAGATCAAGAGAGAAGTAGCAGCAGATGCTGAGAGAACTATGCAAGAGAATAAGCCTCAACAACCTCTGAATGGATATGTGCCTCAAGTTCGATGGCTCAGATCCAGGTTGAGCTTTATGGTAAGAACAAACATTCTTGAGGGTACACAAGAACAAAACCAAATTAGAAGACGGAGAATAAACAAGGAATTACGTTAAAAGGGGATTATGGCTGAGGAACCCAACCTCCTCTACGTCACTTGGAGGACCCTGAATAAGCTGAGGTTTGGAAATGCAAAACCAATACAGTATGCTCAAGTGGGGGCTGCTGGTAGACAACACACTGTATGAATGTGGAGAGATACAGAATCCGGCTCATTTACAAGTCTGCAGATTACTAACAGAAGCATGTACCTATGAAGATTTAATTTTGGCCAACGACAAAGCCAACAAAGTGGCTTTATTTTGGCAAACTATTTTGATCTGGACATGAAAGGAGAATAATTAGAAAAGATGCCTAGACACCAGAGTACATGGAACGCTGTTTATCTTCCCACCAAAAGGTAAAGGTTTCCCTTGCTCGAAAGACCAGTCGTATCCAACTCTAGGGTTCAGTGCTCATCTCTGTCCCAAAGCCGAAGAGCCAGCGCTGTCTGTTTCCATGGCCATGTGGCAGGCATGACTAGACACCGGAGCGCAATGGAACGCAGTGATCCCTATTTATCTACTCGCAATTTCTTGCTTCCGAACTGCTAGGTTGGCAGGAGCAGCTGGGACAGGTGGCAGGAGCTCACTCCGTCGTGCAGTGCTTGGGTCTTGAACCCCGACCTTCCAGTCTTCACGTTCAGCGTCTCAACCACTTGAGCCGCCACCAGTCCTCATATTCTACACCTGTTAATTACCACCGTTAATTAAAATCAATGTAGCTGTCAGAAAGGGTGCTTGAGGCCACTTCCTCCCCTGAACAGCAAAACCACCGCTCACCTTCCAGCTCCCTCCATTCTCCTTAGTAAAGGTAAAGGTTTGCCTTGCCAGTCGTATCCGACTCTAGGGTTCAGTGCTCATCTCCGTTTCAAAGCCGAAGAGCCAGCGTTGTCTGCTTCTGCAGACGTTTCCGTGGTCATGTGGCAGACATGACTAGACACCGGAGCGCACGGAACGCTGTTACCTTTCTCACCGAAGTGGTCCCTATTTATCTACTTGCAATGTCTTGCTTTCGAACTGCTAGGTTGGCAGGAGCAGCTGGGACAGGTGGCAGGAGCTCACTCCATCGTGCAGCGCTCGGGTCTCAAACCCCGATCTTCCAGTCTTCACGTTCAGCGTCTCAACCACTTGAGCCGCCACCAGTCCTCATATTCTACACCTGTTAATTACCACCGTTAATTAAAATCAATGTAGCTGTCAGAAAGGGTGCTTGAGGCCACTTCCTCCCCTGAACAGCAGAACCACCGCTCACCTTCCAGCTGCCTCCATTCTCCTGTAAAGGTAAAGGTTTGCCTTGCCAGTCGTATCCGACTCTAGGGTTCAGTGCTCATCTCCGTTTCAAAGCCGAAGAGCCAGCGTTGTCTGCTTCTGCAGACGTTTCCGTGGTCATGTGGCAGACATGACTAGACACCGGAGCGCACGGAATGCTGTTACCTTTCCCACCGAAGTGGTCCCTATTTATCTACTTGCAATGTCTTGCTTTCGAACTGCTAGGTTGGCAGGAGCTGGGACAAAGACGGGAGCTCATTCCGTCCTGCAGTACTCGGGAATCGAACCGCTGACCTTCCGCCTCCCAGTCAGCGTCTTGGCCACGTGAGCCATTGCAGTCCCTTAGTTTCTACTTTATTAGGTCAGGGCCAGGCGCAGCTTCCACCGCCCACCCTACCGACGGCGCCTCCCTCCCTCCCTCCCGCTCCCCCTCGGGCCTACAGGCGCCGTGAGGCCCACTCGCGACGAAGTGGAGGTCTGTGGAAGTCACAAGGAAGGCTATATTGGCTCTAACCTAGCATTAGCGGGCCCCGGAGAGACGGCTGTCCTCGTCGCATACTTACGGGCCATGGCTAAACAATAACCCCAGCGACAAGAAGAACCGTTACGAACCAACTGCGCTGAGAACCCACCACCAACAACCACTGCTCCAACCGTCCGTCAGAACCTTCTGCGCACGCGCGCCGCTTCTCAGTTCTCCGCCCCGTCCGCCTCCCTTTATTGAACGGTCAGCCCTGCCCTGTGACGTCACGCCACTCGGAGCCATTTTCTCGTCCCGTGCCACGCCGCGGGCTCTGCCCGAGCACGAATTGCGCATGCGCATCGGCGGACAGCTCGCTCACAGCTGTTCTTTGGTTTTTTTTTAGCAATCTGCAGAAATCCCTCACACATGACACACCACCCCCACAGTCCCCCAATACATTTAGCAATTGCAAATACACTTATATTATACCACTGCAGATGGTGACTGCAGCCATGAAATAAAAAGACGACTGATTCTGGGGAGACAAGCGATGAGAAACTTGGGGAACATAGTTAAAAATAGAGGCATCACCTTGAAAACAAAAATCCGCATAGTCAAAGCAATGGTTTTCCCGGTGGTAACATATGGGTGTGAGAGCTGGACCATGAGGAAGGCTGAGCGCAGAAAAATAGATGCCTTTGAAATGTGGTGTTGGAGGAGAGTTTTGAGAGTACCCTGGACAGTGAGGAAAACAAATAGGACAATCTTAGAAGAAATCAACCCTGACTGCTCCTTAGAAGGTCAAATAGTAAAGATGAAGCTAAAGTACTTTGGACATCAAATGAGAAGAGAGGATTCACTTGAGAAGGCCTTGATGCTGGGAAAGGTGGAGGGCAAAAGAAAAAGAGGGCAATGAAAGCTGAGATGGCTAGATGGCATCGTGGACGCAGTGGGCACAGAGCTGGGCGGGCTGAGGAGGATGGTGGAGGACAGAGGTGCCTGGAAGACAATGGTCTACTATAGACTCTATAGGGTCGCAAAGGGTCGGAATCGACTGTGCAGCTGAATAACAACAACCACTCCATAATAGCGCTTAGTGCACTCTCTGGGGAATTCACAGGGTAACCATTTTGACACACACACACACACACACAATCTGGGTACTCATTTTACCGACCTCGGAAGGTAATGGAAGCCTGAGTCAACCTTTTTATCCCCATCAGGATTGAATTCACAATGTCAGCAGTTTAACCACTAATTACCCTGTGAACAGTCCAGAGTGCACTAAGTGCTATGGGGTGGTAGATAAGTATATTTGCTATTGCTACTAGCATTTTTGCCCCCAACATACTGGGTACTCATTTTACCGACCTCAGACGGATCGAAGGCTGAGTTAACCTTGCTCCCCGGCAAACTCACAACCTTTTGGCTGCAGTACAGCAGTGGCTCAAGTTGCTAAGATGCTGACTGGGAGGCGGAAGGTCAGCAGTTCGATTCCCGAGTACTGCAGGACGAAAGGAGCTCCCGTCTTTGTCCCAGCTCCTGCCAACCTAGCAGTTCGAAAGCAAAAAATTGCAAGTAGATAAATAGGGACCACTTTGGTGGGAAGGTAATAGTGTTCCGTGCGCACCGGTGTCTAGTCATGCCTGCCACATGACCACGGAAACATCTGCAGAAGCAGACAGCGCTGGCTCTTCAGCTTTGAAACAGAGATGAGCACTGAACCCTAGAGTCTGATACGGCTGGCTTTCGAGCAAGGGAAACCTTTACCTTTACAGCAGTTTAACCACTGCGCTACCAGGGCATCAGTATAAAGGCAACAACACTATTTCTTTGTGGTGAAACTAATTCCGTAGGGTTTATTTCTGAGTAATAACACATTGTTGTCGACACAAGCCATCGAATCGTCTTCAACTGGTGGTGACCCTATGAATGAGAGATCTCCAAAGTGTCCTCTACAACACTGCTCAGCTCTTGCAAATACAAACCTGTGGGTTCCCTTAGGGAATTTATCCATCTCCTTTTGGGTCTTACTTTCTTGTAATGTGTTGCGATGGCCCATGGAAAGGGCTGCCTGGTTCGGAAGGGGCCAACGGAGGTCAGAGTGACTGGACGCAAGGAAGGACACGTGAGACAAATGTACGGTGAAAGTCCAGTCTCGACCTAAGTTGGGTGGTGTATTTATTACCCTGATTCGAGGGCTACATGCCTAAGGCACACGTGACCCCGTTACAGAAGGCTTATGCATACGTGGCATTTCTGGTGGTCAAGATAATACCTGTATCAGGACATGTTCCTTATAGATAATGAACAACCCGCAGTTAACTAAGGTTTGAGTTGGCGAAACTCATTGTTCTCACGAAGCACAGATATCCTGCCTCTGGGAGACTAGCTTCCCTTGCTGTTGACTCATCATGTTTGCCCACCCTAATCTTTGGCCAGAAGGAGAAGGGCGAGTTTTACCTGGGAGTCAGCAACTTTTTACTTTTGCCCTGTTTCCTCCGCAATCCTCTAGCCAAGGCTCTCATGATTCATTCCAATTGTTCTAGCCCGCATCCCAATTTCCTTTCCATCAAAGCCCATGGTGGTCCTCAGCCGTGTGCGTAAGCGAGCGAACCCATCGGGAAAGGTTTTGGCCAATTTATGAACGCGGGCATACCACATTCCCCCTTGTTTTACTGTTTAAATCAGCCTGGCTGAGGGCTTGGTGGATGTAGGGCATAGTTTTTCTGGGTGTGAGGGTCTCTTTGGGTCTCCGCCATGAGGTACACATGGAGAAAAGTGAAGGAATGAATTGTGCGAAACAGCAAAGCATGATTCCTACTACCACAACGCCAGCGATAGCTTTGAGCATTGTTTGTAACCACCCACATGGCAACCACGACCAGAGTTCATCCCACCACCCCCAGTTGGCATTCTGTTGGATATTTTTCACGATGTTGTCAAGTTTGGTGATCTGACTTTGGACCTTGCGTGAATTATCCGTGAGGTTAAAGCAGCACATATTGCGGACTGATTCACAGCCCACATGGTGCAGGAGCAACAAATAATTAATTGCTGCTCGGTTATCCAAAACTGCATGTCTCAATTCAGCCTGCTCTCGGTTAAGCATGGCAATAGCTGATGAGGTGTGATTAATGACCTTAGCTAGCGCGCACGTCAACTGGCCAATCCTACTTGCATTTCCCACCACCAAACCGGGCACCCCTCTAATGCTGACCACTAAAGAGACGTACTCTGCCTTACTAAGTAATCTGGGCCACTTGCACAAGCTGTGCTGGCTTTGGGGTGACTGGGTCTGGGGTGATCATTTCCCTTTCGGGGAGTACCAGTGTTAGGCGACTCACACAGCAGTATGAGTCAGACGTGTTGGCAGGAATGTAATTCCACGTCCGTTGGTTACAAGTAAAAAAACCATCCTGTGGGCAGAATGACATTAGCATACATAGAACGTGCAATCTCTGGCTAATTACATTTCCAAGTCTCTTTCCTGGGGCTCAGGCAACGGTGGTATGGCCCTTTGGCTGTGGAGCAGCCGGTCATTCTGGCACAGAGCGTGTTTGGGCTGATCACCACTCGGGGTATGTACAGAGTGAGCGCATCAGCGGGCAAAGTCTTTGTTACTCCCGGGACCACGAAAATCCCTTTTTCCCCTGCACTGCTTTGAGGCAAGACTAATCCCATGGTGTCTTGGGGCAGAGGACCCTTGTACTGGGAATTGACTAGGTAGACTGAGCCTGGCAGGTCACATGTAACATTCTCCTGGCATTCCAAGTCTAGCCTTGCGCTGCCCTTGTTTCTTGCCTGTGCCTCGGAACTGCTGGGAGTGGTGCTGGGTGAAATTATTGGGATGTTCGCTCTGGAGCCTCTAGGATGGCTGTCGTCTCTATTTGAACCGGGGCTAGAGACTGTCACAGTCGCCCATGGGCCAGTTTCCCGAATTGGGGCATTGGTTGGCCCAATGGAAGCCTCTGTGGCATCTGGGACACTGGGTAGATGGTACCGCTGGGTGGCCCGATGGCTGGCCGCCCCCTTCTTACGGAGTTTTTTCGACCTGCACTCTCTGGCAAAGTGCCCCACCTTGCCACGCTGGTGGCAAGCTCCCTTGGGTTTGTTCCCCCCTTGCACTCCCGCTGCCAACAGCCCCATCTTATAGGAGTCTGTTCCAACGTCAGCGCAAGCCCTGATCATGTCGGTAAGCATCAGATCAGGTCTGTGGCCCATTGCCTGCATGATTTTACGACAATCGAGGTTGGCATTGTCTTTGGCCAACTTCATCATAAGCTCCTCCTGGGCATCTTGGTTGTCTATCTGCCTACTGATGGCTTCCTCTAATCTGTTAATGAAGTCCATGTAGGGCTCTTGCGCTCCCTGCTTGACAGTTGTGTAGTTCTTAACGCCCTTGCCAGTGGCTGGCACCTTGAGATATGCCTTAAAGGCAACCTCAGAGGCTAGCTGGAGTGTGGCGGCTGGCAGGATGGACTGCGCCTAGATGGTTTCAAATTGCCCAGAGCCATAAAGTTGATCGGGTATCACTGTGCCCCCCATCTGGGCAGCCCTTGTCTGCGCTTCCAGCCGAAACTCACTGTCCCATAAGAGATACTGGCTAGGGTTCAGCATCATCCACATTGTGACCTTCCAGTCATGAGGGACGAGCATGGTGGATTCTACCAACTGTTGGAGTGTGCCTCTTGTGAATCTGCTTTGGAGCCCTATATCCGTGATGGCTTTGCAGATTTCTGAAAGCAATTTATATGGGATGGGCGTGTATACCGCCACTTGATCACCCGTGAGGGCGTCCATCTCTAAGCGGACTGGACACAGCTGTTGGAGTTCGGCCAGTTCCTCGGCTGGGATTTCCCCTTTACGTGCTTCCTCCTCTACCATGCGCTGAAAGGGACTTTTGGTTACCTGCGCTTCTGAGGCTTCTGCCCACTCCTCCTTCTGCAGTTGCCGCTGGAGGGGAGTCCCCCATGCCCCCATGCCTTATCTGAATTGTCAGATAAAAACTTGCTGGGGCTGATGGTTCTATGTACGCTAGGGGTTTCTCGGTCTCTATCCAGACTGGACTAACTGCGGAAATGATCTGTCTACACTTGCTCCATGTCACTATGATTTTAGCGGGTGCTCGGGGCTCTGTCTTAAGGCAGTCCCCTACCCTATCCCAAGTCTCTGGGTCCAGCATGCCTGCTTCTGGGTAGAACAAACAATGCTCCCTCAGATGCACCATGAGTTCCGTTAGGCTTTGACTATGAATGATGTTACATGATGTAGCCTGGCCAGGCGCTTGAGCTCCTCCCTATGAGCTCTTCGCCCAACGGATGAATCTTGCCCCTCCAAGCAAGCCCCCATACTACCTGATAAGAAGTTCCCTGGAGTCGCCTTCGCGGGATGAGTCGGCGCACCTCAGGCAGTAAGTCGGGTGATGTGGTGCACAGTACATGGCCTTGGGTCTGAGTAGGTTCACGGCTCTCGCAGCTGCGGGCGTTCTGCGGCCTCTGCTGATGAATGTCAGGGTTCACAGCTCACCCTGATGTGGAATGCGTCCGTTCCAATGATGCTATGGGTGCCATTGAGCTTACTGTTAGCGCTGCCTTCCTTGCTGGATGGTCACGGCCTCGGCTGGGAACCACGCTGACCTGTGGATATTGTGCTGAGTTCCGATTGGGGAAGCGTCCCAATCGGAGCTTCTCCGCAGCCTCCGGGGAGAGCCACGCCGCAACTCGTATCGGAGCGTGGCCCCTTAGAATCGCATCAGGACTCTCAAAGAGAATCACGTCTGGGTCACCAGATGTTGCGATGGCCCATGGAAAGGGCCGCCTGGTTCGGAAGGGGCCCACGGAGGTCGGAGTGACTGGACGCACGTGAGAGAAATATGTGGTGAAAGTCCAGTCCCGACCTAAGTCAGGTGATGCATTTATTACCCTGATTCGAGGGCTATGTGCCTAAGGCACACATGACCTTGTTACAGAAGGCTTATGCATACGTGACATTTCTGGTGGTCAAGATAATACCTGTATCTGGACATGTTCTTTATAGATAATGAACAACCCGCAGTTAACTAAGGTTTGAATTGGCGAAACTCATTGTTCTTGCCCTATCGTGGAGCTCAGATATCCTGCCTCCGGGAGACTAGCTTCCCTTGCTGTTGACTCATCGTGTTTGCCCACCCTAATCTTTGGCCAGAAGGAGAAGGGCAAGTTTTACCTGGGAGTCAGCAACTTTTTACTTTTGCCCTGTTTCCTCCGCAATCCTCTAGCCAAGGCTCTCATGATTCATTCCAATTGTTCTAGCCCGCATCCCAATTTCCTTTCCATCAAAGCCCGTGGTGGTCTTCAGCCATGTGCGTAAGCAAGCGAACCCATCGGAAAAAGGTTTTGGCCAATTTATGAATGCGGGCATACCACAATAATGTCTCCCAAGTAGGACAGCCTCAGCTTCATCATTTTCGTCTCCAGAGACAGTTCTGGCTTGATTTGCTCTGAAACCCACTTGTTCATCATTCTGGTAACCCAGGGTATCCACAGAGCTCTCCTCCAACTCTAAATTTCAAATGAATCAGTTTTTCCCCTGTCAGCTTTCTTTACTGTCCAGCTTTCACATCCACACAGGGTGACTGAGATCACAGTAGCATGAATGGTCTTGGTCTTGAGTAACACATCCTTACATTTGTCTCATTTCTTCATTGCTACCCTTCCACATCTGAGTTGCCTTTTGATACCTAAGAACATATATACTGTAATTTGGTTATGACAGCCCCAGCAACTAGTGGATGTGAGGACTTGAGTACAAAATGGAATTTCTATGATTTCTGCTGAATTCAGTGGGGCAAATTTTTACCATTCATTTGAGAGGAAACTCAACTGATTCAAGAGGGCCTTTACTGGAAATCTGTAGAAGACGATGTTTGTCTGTACTCGCTGAAATCACAGCATTAAAGCCAAAGCTGATTTTCATTTGAGTCAAAATCCCCTCCCCATTCATAATAAAGATTAAACAAAAAGGGGATGTGGGAATTCTGGAAGCAATTAAAAACAATACAGTATTCTGAGTTATGAAAATGTGAAACTGCAGTATGTAGTTGCAGTACGTACAGTACAGCATTTAAAATACAAATCAAACTATAGTATGAGCGTTAGTAATCTACAAACAATTTCATCAGATTAAGAATACTGTAGTTTGTGGATCAAGCAGAAGTACAGTACAGTGTTGTTGTTGTTGTTGTTGTTGTTGTTGTTGTTGTTGTTGTTGTTGTTGTTGTTGTTGTTTTGGGGGGGCTGCCACATAACTGAGGTGGGATTGTAAAGAATAAAGGCATAGGAAGATAAATGGATGTTACTGCCTGTTCACACATTAGCAAGTACAGTACATTCAAGTTCAGAAATATTGGAACAAGGATAACTGTTTGGCATATGGTTTCTGCACCCCACCTACAGTGAAGAGGAAAATAAACACTCAAGATGTGAGTGAAGTCAGGACAGTCAGGTTTAATGCAAGGGTTTTGACTAAAGTGTGACATCTGTTACTGTTGTGTATGTACAATGCTACTTTAAGAAATGTATGAATGTAACCTGACTACAATTACAATGTAGCTCAGCTGTTAAAGGAACGCGAGTAAGCTGCCCATAGAGGGCAGCTGCGAGCGTTCAACTCACATGGTTCTCATTCCTCAAATCACCGGCAGCCGCGGGAACTTCCCTGCAAACTACTACTGGAACCGAGGGGGGGCGTGACTAGGACGACGTCACGCCGGTAGCAGCCAATGAGCTACCGTGCAACAAGATTCAAATGTATTGTACTACCGTATATAATGTGATGTATCTCCGCCATTACCTCATGTTCATCCTGATCATCCACCAATAAACCTGTGTTAGTCCTTACTGCGACTCCTTCCTTGTCTTCCGTGCAAGACACCAAATTGGCGACGAGGATGGGATAATGGCGAATCCCAAGGTCAAGCCTTACCAGTTCGATGTCAGCGAGCCCGAACAATGGGAGCTCTACGAGTGCCAGTTCCGGCACGCAATGGAAGCTGCGGGCGTCGACAACGACGCGAGGATGCGCTCCTACTTCCTGGCCCAGGTGGGGCCGGCCACGCTGCGCATCCTGATGAACCTGGTGGCCCCCAAGAAGGTGGAAGAGGTGTCCATCGACCGCATGCTGGGACTGCTGGGCGACCACTTCCAGCCCCCCGTGTCGATCTTCCCGGCCCGGGTCGCGTTCCACAGGCGAGAGCAGCGACCGGGCGAATCCGTGTCCGCCTACGCGGCGGCCCTCAGGCTGGCAGCGGTGCACTGCCAGTGGGACGACCTGGACCTGGACATCCGAGACCGCATGCTGTGTGGCCTGAGGGACGAGGAGCTTCAGCGGAAGCTCATGACCTGCGACCAACGCCTCATGTTCAACGAGGTGCTGCAGGAGGCCCAAGCGGCCGAAGCGGCCAGAAGCGGGGTCAGAGTGTTCAAGTCCCGAGGGGCCGCGTCCGAAAGGGCCAAGTCACCAGTACAGGCGGCCCGGCGGACACCAGCGAAAACAGCCTGGCGGGCCCCCAAGCCGCCCGCCGGCTCACCAACGGCATCCGAGGAGTCGTCCACCACGGCAAACCCCTGTTCCAGCGAGGACGACGACGTCCAGCGGGTCAAGAAGCGAGGAGAGAAGCGACAGACCCGCAAGCGGCAGGACCGCCGCTGCGACGGTTGTGGGGCGTCCCACGACCGCACGAGGTGCCCGTTGCGGAAGGCCGAGTGTCACAACTGCGGCTGAAAGGGGCACATCGCCCGGGTGTGCAGGCGCGGGCGAGTCGAGGACAAGGGAAATTCGAGTCACCCCCAGACGCACCATCGGAAGGCGGCCAGCACCAGGAAGGTCTCAGACGACCACAGCAGGGCAGGCGTGAACCGCGTGGGCCTGGAGCACCGGCGTTTTTTCATTGAGGTACAGTTACAGGGGGTCCCAGTGAGGATGGAGATAGACTCGGGGGTCATCCTATTCCATCCTATCCCAAAAAGAATTTATGCGCATTCCTCCAGATGCGTGGCCCAAGTTGCGGGCCATGAGGTCACACCTACGGGACGTGCAGGGGAACGGGATCCCAGTGTTGGGGGTGGGGAACTTCAAGGTGAAGTTCAAGAACTACTCCGAAAAACTGCCCCTAGTGGTCCTCAAGGGGGGGAGATGCTGCCTTTTGGGAACGCAGTGGTTCGCTCCCCTAGGAATCGAACTGTCCGGCATTAACGCCATAGAGACGGACCCAATGCGGGACGTGTGCAACGCACACCCGGACGTTTTCAAGAAGGGGCTCGGGACTTACAAAGGGCCCCCAGTTTCCTTTGACCTGGATCCAGAAATCCGACCCATACGCCTCAAGCCAAGAAGAGTGCCTTTCGCCCTCAAGGACAAGATCGAGGCGGAACTGGACAAATTGGTGGGGCAGGGGATTTTGGTTCCAGTTGATTCGGTGGAGTGGGAAACGCCGATTGTGACCGCGCTTAAATCAAATGGGGAGGTTAGGATTTGTGCGGACTATAAATGTACAATTAATAAGGCCATTCGGCCAAATGCATATCCGGTGCCCGTGGTCAGCCATTTACTGGCCACGCTTCATGGGGGGAGGTGTTTTGCCAAGCTAGATCTGGTGCAGGCATATCAACAGCTCTCTGTAACCCCGGCTGCTGCCGCTGCGCAAACGATTGTAACGCACAAGGGGGCATTTAAGGTGACGCGCCTTCAGTTTGGCGTGAATTCGGCCCCTGGAATTTTCCAGTCCCTCGTGGAACGCCTTTTAAAGGGGCTTCCAGGCGTCCTCCCATACTTCAACGATGTGTTGATAACAGCGGGGGGGGGGGCGAGTCGGAATTAGCGCAAAGGCTAGACAGGGTCCTCTCAATATTCGAGAAAGCGGGCCTCCGACTGAGAAGGGACAAATGTGTTTTCTTTGCGAGGGAGGTCGAGTTCCTTGGGTTCAAGGTAACCCCGGAAGGCATCAAGCCCTCCGAGTCCAAGGTTGCGGCTGTGCAAAACGCCCCTCGCCCCACCGCGAAACCGGAGCTGCAGTCGTTCCTAGGGCTCTTATATTTTTACCATTCCTTCCTGCTGAGGAAGGCATCTGTTGCTGAGCCACTGCACGCATTATTTTTTTTTTAATTTTTAAAATAATTTTATTTAAATCTACACATTACATAATAACAAAAAAAATACATCAACTTAATAGAGGACATTCACCATGTGCTATTTACATTGCCATATGGGACAGAGTTACTTAATTCTTATATGATTCCTTTCCAAAAGGAATGCTGATCCGGCGTTGGCTTCTGACCTTGATCCTTATGCAGTATATAGTCTGTGAAACATCTCCACGTGTCCTGAAATTTATTTTCTTTTATTAGTCCTTTTCTTAAATTTATTTCCCAGGTAAGTTTATCGTTTAAAGCAATAGTCCATAACTCATTGTACCATTCATCGATTTTTGGAGTGACATCATTCTTCCATTGCCGCGCTATACAGTGTCTGGCACCTGATAACATGACTGCCATTAATTCCCTTTTACTATATTCCACCTTATCAACATCCGTTAGTAATACTATAACTGCATCCAATTTAACCTTTTCATTCAAAATTTTCCCAATTTCATACTCTACACTCGTCCAAAATGGCTTCAACTTCTTACACCCCCACCACATATGCTCATACGTTCCTATATCCTCCTTACACCTCCAACATATATTTAATTTTGTCTTGTCAATTAAATGTAATCGCACAGGGGTCATATACCATTTCCATAATAACTTGTGGTTATGCTCCTTAATCCTTACTGATAACGTTTTCATGATTCTTCTTTTCCACTTTCTATTCCAACATTCATCTGTGATTTTAACATTTAAATCTTGTTCCCATATTCCTCTTAATGCTTTTTGGGATTCGTTAGAATCATCCAATACTTTATATAATTTACTAACTAATCCTTTAATTTCTATTTGACCATTTCTTAACTTATATACTAGCTCCTCAAATTTTGTCATGTTCCTGTCTAAGCCTATTTCTTCCCTATATTTTTTATTCCAACTTTTCATTGCAGCAACTTGAAGCCAATTTAGTTTCAACTGTTTACACATTTCTGACATTTTCTCCTCATCCTCACAAACATCTAACCATTCCTTTAATAAAGTTACTTTATATCCTTTCATTATTTCTTCAGTCCTATGGTCTAAGAGTAGTGGGAATGATTTTCAATCCCTTAACTGCACGCATTATTGAAGAAAGAGGCGGTTTGGCGGTGGGGAGATAGGCAAGAGAAAGCGTTTAGGGAACTGAAGGCACTCCTATCCTCAAGCGCTGTCCTGACCCACTTTGACCCTAGAAAGCCAGTAGTCCTAGTCTGTGATGCGTCCCCGGTGGGAGTGGGGGCGGTCCTATGCCACGTGTTGGAGAGCGGGAGGGAAGCCCCGGTAGCGTACTACTCAAGGTCCCTCTCGAAGGCTGAGCGCAATTACGCGCAAACTGATAGGGAGGTCCTAGCTATCATTGCGGGAACGAAAAAGTTCCATGACTTTTTATACGGCCGCGAGTTTACGGTAGTGACCGATCACAAGCCACTTCTGGGGATCTTCACTACCGGCAAACCCACACCGCAAATTCTCTCCCCCAGGATGCTGCGTTGGGCCATCTTCCACAACGCCTACCAGTACGAGCTGGTCTATCACCCAGGGAAGGAGATCTCCCATGCGGACGCACTGTCCCGATCCCCCCTCCCTAGTGTAGGGGACCCCACATGCGAGGTAGAGCAGGACCACCAAGTCCTACTGATCGAGTCTCTTGACTCACCCCCCATTCTCCCGGCCGACCTCGCCAAAGCCACGGCGGCCGACAAGACGCTGGCCCAAGTTAGTTCCTGGGTGAGGAAAGGGTGGCCCACTACTCCCCCCGAGGAAAAGTTCAAGCCATTTGTCAGGCGGAGAGTGGAGCTTTCCCTGGAAAGGGGCTGCTTACTCTGGGGCCAGCGGGTAGTGATCCCAGAGAAACTGAGGGCCAAGGTACTAAAGCTACTACATACCAGTCACCCGGGGATCGTGCGCTCCAGGGCTCTGGCCAGGAGTTTCTTCTGGTGGCCCCAGATAGACGCGGATATAGAACGTTTAGTGGGCACGTGCGAGAGCTGCCAGAGCTCTCGGCCCGAGGAGTCCCGGTTACCCCATAGGGAATGGGACACGGCCCACGGGCCATGGTCCCGGATTCATGTTGACTTCGCTGGCCCTTTCCGCAGGGCCATGTTTTTGCTGGTAGTCGACTCCTACTCTAAATGGTTGGAGGTAATCCCCATGAGCAGCACCTCCTCTGCGGCAACAATTAAACAGTTGCACAAGCTCTTTGCCTGTTTTGGCCTGCCAGACGTCCTTGTTAGCGATAACGCTAGTACCTTCACGTCTGCAGAGTTCAAGACGTTTATCGAGCGGAACGCCATCAGGCACATTACCGCTGCCCCGTTTCACCCCGCCACAAATGGTCAGGTAGAGCGTCAAGTGCGCACTACGAAAGACGCACTGCGGCGCATGGGTCCCGGTGAGTTGAACCTTCATTTGTGTCAGTTCCTCATATGTTACAGGACAACCCCCCTAGCCTCGGGATTTTCCGGTAACATTTTTTGACCGGATGGATCCGTCCAGGGTGGAGGATGAGGGAAGGAATATAAACATAGGGGGAGAGAGCTCCAAAAGTTTTTCAGTAGGGGACCCGGTTCACTGCAGGAACTACGCGGCCTCGGGGCCAGCGTGGGTTCCAGGGACAATCGTTGAGCAGACGGGGCCAGTATCCTACAGGGTCGAGACTAGCTCGGGTCTACTTTGGAGAAGGCATGCCGACCAACTCAGAAGGTGATTCACCAGTGAAGGGGAATCAGCATTAGGGTCCTCCCCCACCCGCATTACCCAAGGGGGAGACACGGCGGAACCCGCGGATACAAATGCATATCCTGGGTTCTCGTCCACAGAGGACGATACTTTGAAAGAGAGGGATCAGTTTGTTTGTGATTATGATTTGCAGTACCAGGGGGGTGTAGCGGAGTGGTCCCCCACCCGTCCTAACGAGAAGAGGGGTTTCAGTTCAGCCCCTGGTACCTCCAGTCCCCCCAGTCCTTTTGTTTTAGATAATCCCATAGCGCCAGCTCCCCGGAGACAAACACCCCCAAGACAGGCAACGGGGGGGGAGTCCGCCCACCACAGTCTCTAGAACTCCCGGCCAGGTAACGGGGGGTGGCGTGGTCACGAGGGCCTTTTCGTCGGTCCCGAGATTCGTACTGGGGGGGACCCCAAGCTCCCCAAACGGTAGGCAGGGGTTCACTTCCCAACTGTTCATTCCATTCCCGTCCCCCAATGCAAGGTCACCGCGGAGCCCGCACCAAGCCACTAATGAGTCCTCCCTTTCTGTTGCAGGACAGGACTCCGCAGAACCAGGCTCCCCTATGTTAAGTCAAGCGGCCGCTCGCCCCAGGCGCACGTGCGGCAAGCCACAATGGTTGAGGGTCTTCGTCCCATCCTAGGGTGGAGGGATGTTGTGTATGTACAATGCTACTTTAAGAAATGTATGAATGTAACCTGACCACAATTACAATGTAGCTCAGCTGTTAAAGGAACGCGAGTAAGCTGCCCATAGAGGGCAGCTGCGAGCGTTCAACTCACATGGTTCTCATTCCTCAAATCACCGGCAGCCGCGGGAACTTCCCTGCAAACTACTACTGGAACCGAGGGGGGGCGTGACTAGGACGACGTCACGCCGGTAGCAGCCAATGAGCTACCGTGCAACAAGATTCAAATGTATTGTACTACCGTATATAATGTGATGTATCTCCGCCATTACCTCATGTTCATCCTGATCATCCACCAATAAACCTGTGTTAGTCCTTACTGCGACTCCTTCCTTGTCTTCCGTGCAAGACACCAAAGTTACCTTGCATTACCCTCAACACCCAAAGGGGTAAAAGAGGAAGCCAAGTCTACAACTTTTTGCAATGTAAGCATATTCTTTTGGAAGGACCTGTACAAATAAAATGCTGCTTTATCATTTCACATAAAAATCTACATTATAATTGTTGTTGTTGTTGTGCAGCCGCACAGTCGATTCCGACCCTTTGCGACCCTATGGACCATTGTCCTCCAGGCACCTCTGTCCTCCACCATCCTCCTCAGCCCACCTAGCTCTGTGCCCATTGTGTCTACGATACTATCTAGCCATAAGATGTAACCTGGACATCATGTTCTCAACATGTTTTACGCTTTCCATACCAAGGGACTGTGGTGGCTTAGTGGTTAAGACATTGAACTCGATGACTGGAAGGTCGGCAGGTCAGCAGTTCGAGGCCCGAGTGCTGCATGACGGAGTGAGCTCCCATCTCTGTCCCAGCTCCTGCCAACCCAGCAGTTCGAAACCAAGAAATAGGTACGACTTCGGTGAGAAGGTAAAGCAGTGTTCTGTGCGCTCCGGTGTCAAATCATGCCTGCCACATGTCCATGGAAACCTGCAAAACGCAGACAGCGCTGAATCTTTGGCTGTAAACGGAGATGAGCGCTGAACCCTAGAGTCGGATACGACTGGCTTTCAAACAAGGGTGGCCTTCCATAACATCAGTATGGGGACTCGAACCTTTTAACGCTCAGAACTCAGAACAGCAAGGTCAGGATTGCAGAGAGAGAGGATGGGAATCAAACTCTCAGTGTGGCGCACTTCCAATATATATTCAGTATATAACCGTGATGGCGAACCTTGGCACTCCAGACGTTCTTGGACTTCAATTCCCAGAAGCCCAAGCCCCCTGTGAATCCACACAAATGGGTTTACTGCAATTTATCTGGCCCGCACTGCCCTCGTTGCTCCTGGAAGTGGAAGTAAAACGTGCCTGGAGGGGCGTGTTTTACTTCCGCTTCCGGGAGCGACGAGGGCAGCGTGGGCCGGATGAATCGCAGTAAACCCATTTGTGTGGATTCACAGGGGGATTCTGGGAATTGAGGCCCAATAACATCTGGAGTGCCACATCTGAAGTGCCAAGGTTTGCCATCACTGGTATATAATGACCCTCTCCACTCCTCCTGCTGGAATTCTACCGGAAGTCCAGGACCAAGACTCCAGCCAGCCCCTTTCCCGGAAGTACGAAACACAGGGAGCGCCGGGAGAACTGCGCAGGAAAAAAAAATTCTGTATGATGCTCCCATGGAGGTATAAAAAACAGGAGATGGCACTACAGGCTTCATAATGTAAGTTTTTTGAAGCCAGTGGGCGTGGCCTGCCGCCATATTAGGTGCACCAAAACATTAGCAGACTACCGTTTACGACTGCTTCTTGTGTTGGGAGGGGGTGTGGATTCGATCCCCTCTCCCTGGTCCCCTGGGTGGTGGTGGTGGGGTTGGAGGGACAGAAGGGGTCTGTTCCCCCAACCCTTCTGGACCCAGGGGAGCCAGCGGAGAGGGGGATCGCAACTGATATTAAAGGGGAAACCCCGATCTACTTTCACGACTCCACACAATCAAAGCACCATGAGGCAATGTTTTGGCCCAACTAACATGGCGGACTGTCAGATTAGTCGGCTTCAAGTTTGTGACGTCATGTCATGTCCTGTTTTTTATACCTCCATGGATGCTCTGGCCTGTTGTGTCGCAGACTGATGACGCTCCCCGCCAGGCGCTCCGGTGCAGCTGTCAGCCTCTCCTCGTCCCCCCACCCTCCCGTCCCCGAGGAGGGAAAGGGAAGGCCGAGCCTGGGAGCAGCTGGGGCGGCGGCGGTGACATGAGGCGGCCTCGCCGGCCGGAGGAAAAAGGCGACGGTGGGCTTTAGCGAGAGTCGGTGGCCTCCCCCCCCCTTCTTCTCGGCGCCATGTTCCGCCGTGCCAGGTTTAGCGTGAAGCCCAACGTGAGGCCGAACACAACAGGAAGAGGCGGTGGCAGCAGCAGCAGCAGCGGCGGCGGTTCGATCCCCGCGGCGTCCCCCAGTGCAGTGGCTCCGAAGGACTCGGCCCCCACACCCTGCTCTTCTGCGGAGGATCCAGCCCTCCAGCCGGCAGATGCTGACAGGGTTGGGGATGGGGACCTTCAGCCGGGCAGCGGCCATAGCAGCGATAGCAGGTGAGCCGGGCGCCTTTAAACTGTAGAGATGGCTTATTATTATTAAAAACAAAACAAAAACACACCCTATTCCTCCTCCTCTTCTTCTTCAAGTGCCGTACCTGATTCCGAATAATGGCTGCCCTCGTGGCAATCAGCCATGAAGATTGTCCTGGCAACCATATAATGCAGTTCAGAGAATAAACATAGATTAGATAGATTAAATAGATTAGATAAGGTAGATAAGATAGATAAAATAGATTAGATTAGATAAGATAGATACAGTGATACCTCATGCGACGTCCAAACTTGGTTCCACACGTTTGGACTTTATACAGACTTTGTATGAGGCATGCAAAATCCTAGCCGCGATGCCTCATACAACGTCCAAATCTTTGCCGTGATGCCTCGTACAATGTCGTTTCCATAGAGATACATTGTACTGGAGCAGCACACACTTCAGGGCAAAGTCAAGGAAACAGACAGGAAAGTGACAGAACTTTAAGAAATAATTGTCTAAAGGCTAAATAATACATTACAAAAACATGTCAAACAACCCTGATTTTAGGGGACAAACCATCCTGGGGAAAACCCCCAATGCCTCATACAAAGTCGCAGCGACTTTGTATGAGGCAACTTTTTTCAAGGAATTAGGCGATGTATGAATTCGATGTTGTACTAAGCGGACTTTGTATGAGGTATTACTGTAGATAGATAGGTTAGATAGATAGATTGATAGATAGATTGATAGATAAGTCTTTATTGTCATTGTCCTGCACAGAACAACGAGATTGAAAATCCGCTTATTGACCCAATAAAACCTAAACAAAGTACAACTGTACAAAATTATCAACATACTCCCCACCTCACATATACACATTTAACCCCTAAACACTCTGTACAGAAGCTCCCTCGTCAACTGCATTTCACTGCATTCAAAGCCAGAACCACTTTGGGTAGAAACTATTTCTCAAGCGGCTGGTCCTGGTCTTTATGCATACTATGCTATAATCCTATATACTATAAACAACAACAAAACGTTGTAGCACATTGAAGGCTAACTGTTACATTTTAATGTGAGCTTTCGTGGATCAAGTCCACTTCGAAGCTCACATTAAAATTTAACAGTTAGTCTTCAGGGTGCTACGACGTTTTTTTTTTGTTTTGTTTATTCTCTGATAATGCTTGAAACACAGACTTAACATGGATACTATTCCAAAAAAATACAATACAGTGGCCTTCCATTTACATTCTACATTGCAGCATGACACCCGTACTATTGATCTAACTCCACGAGTCACTTTTCTGGTCCTGAGCTCTTTTGGCATGCAAAGTCTTCATCAGCTCCAGGCCAGGATTGATGAAGATGTTGCCTTACATCAAGATTAATTCAAGTGGGATTTAATCTACTTGGGGACCATCACCCTTCCCTGTGGACTTTGCCACCCAAGGCTGTTAGTTCTCAGGGTTAACAATTTAGTTAACCTCCACCTGAAGATCGGTGTTGAGTCGCTGACAATAGTGTCTACTCTCTTACCATAACAGGATAACTTAGTCAGAGTGGCCTTATTCCTCTTCACACAGAAATCACCACCATTTCTGATTTTGGCTGTTTAAGAAAGAGAGTTACTGGGGCACAAAAATCCAAATTTCATGTTTGAAATGACCAGTAAAGGCTCACCTGTGCATGTCCAAAATCTATGTAACCTGCATTGGTAAGTTTTTGAAGTGGTAATCATGTTAGTCTTTGCAAACATCAGAGACTAAACAAAATAAGACAAAAAATAGATAAAATACACTGTGGCACCTTTAATGTTTCAATGATAGATTTTGTGGATCAAGTCCACTTCGTCAGAACTTCATACAAGTTCTTCCTACAACTTCACAGTACACTACACATTTACGATGCAGATGTTCTTAGCATTATTCCTTGTATGACTGAGATTATCACACCCTCTAATACCACATTGTATATGGACTAAAATTTTATACATACATCACCAGCCTAGAAACTGGCAGATCAGCTAACCCAAACATGAATTACTATTTTTCTTCTTTGTCAGAGTTGATTTTGTTCTGTGTATGTAAATGCACCGTTAGAGATGTGTAGCTTTCTGGAATACACTGATTTCACTGGAATTTGTGCTGTCAAATGCTTTTTCAATTTCTAATTTTAAAAATTGCCAGTTATCCTTCTATTTAAGTAATGTGGCACAGATCATTGTTTAGTGTTAAAGATCTGATAACTTCAAGGCTCTTCTTAGTAGTAGTAGTTCCTTCTCATGCTGTGTCGCCTGTCACCACCACTACAGTATTTCAGGCAATGAGGCTCCTCGTTTATGGAGCTGGGGTGCTAACCCTCCTCCTTTATCATCCTGGCTTGGGACCATCAATAACAGATTTCATGGCTCCTCTTGGATGATGAAATGATTGGCAATCTGATATTTGGAATTAGTTGGATTGTGCAGGTGATGTTCTGTCCCACCAGGCTTGTCTATCTGTTTGTAGGAAGCTTTTGCAGAACAAAAAGATAGGCCTTTTGATTGGTTGTAATAAGAAAGAAAAACAGTAATTCATATTTGGGTTTGCTGATCTGCCAGTTTCTAGACTGGTGTGTGTGTAAACGTCTAATCCATTTACAAGGTAGTATTAGAGGGTGAGATAATCTGTTATACAATGAATAATGCTAAGAATATATGTGTCATAAATGTGTGGTGTATTGTGAAGTTGTATGATATTGTAAGCATTTGCCATTCAGGTACATACATATGAATAGTCAGATTCACAATAGTAAAGTAAACAATAAGACAAAATGCAGAAATACAAAATACATGTACACAATGCATGTACGCAATATGTTAATTCTTGAAAAGATGAGCTCTTTATTCTCAGCTCCCTAGATAAATTGTACTGTATATTCAATTTGCAGTGATCTGTAAAATAGTTTTTTTAAAAAATTATATAGTCTCTAGTTACTATTCTGTGTTTTATGCATGTCTTTTTCCCCTGTCACTTTGAAGATTGCAGTCCTGTTTATGCTTATTTCAGTTTAACTGTAAGTTGGAAAATATCTGTATACAATGAAGCTTGCATCTGAATATACAATAGAAATTTAATACTGCAATATTCTTGGAAGTGACTCCCATAAAATCAATGGGAATTACATTGGAGGTGATGTGGGTATGGTCAAGTAGCAACAATACTAGCAAAGCCTATTAATAGAAGAGGCTTATATTAATTAGTATAATCTATTATTGGAATAAAAAACTGAATTATTTCCCAGTGTTGCATCATCAGAGCATAGCAACATTGATTTCTTACTGCTTCTTCTTCTGTGTCTAGGCCAGATGTGAAACTGCCAAAATGAAGGCACCCTTTGGTGAGTTCGTTCTGCAGTTCCTTTTGCCTGACCTAGTGCGATGATATATGATGTCTTCATATATAAGCTACATGTGAGGCCGTATATTATATTTACTGTGATAGTTGGCTACCAAAAGTTGATAGACATGTTCAAGGAATAGGTATTATATTGCTAACAGTGCGCTATATGAGTTTAAGACATTGATGATGACTTAACAGTTATTCATTCATTCTATTTGTATATTGCTTAGGCCACCAAGGACAGTGAACATTCATAATCAAATAAATGTAGAGAATATAATCATAAAACCAAATAAAATACAGTGGAACCTCATACAACAATCGCCCGGTATAGCAATGAAATCGCACAACAATTAGGGTTTGGGGGAAATGGCATCCTGCATAACAATTTTCCCTATGGAAAAAATCGTACAACAATTTTTTTCAATGGGAAAAACCACTTAGCAAAAAAATCGTTGTACGATGCATCCCATAGGGAAAATCGCTATATGATGCATGCATCGTAGAACAATTGTTTTGTACAACAACGAGCCCCGTGGAACGGATTAAAATCATTGTATGAGGTACCACTGTATATGATAAAAAGAAATACATTAAAATATCAAATGGGCCAACTACAAATCCAATCAAAATAATATATCATGAGCACCATCTAGGGAGGGGGAAAATATTGTGAAATGACTCTCTATACAATTCACTTTTCATAGATTTGTGGAATTCCTGGAGGGAGGGAGCCAGGCAAATAAATACATGCATGTTTGTTGGATTACTGTTGATGTATTTAAAAAAAGATGATTCTATTATGATGCAATTGGTTTTGCATCACACGTGTATGATATTGTACATAGGCACACAAAGTACATTCACTACAGGCGTAATGCTCTTTGAATATTCCAGATCTTTAAAGACCAGTGATGCAAGCAGCCAGAGAGATTGTAATAAACGTGCAGAGACTCTTCTTCAGAGAAGAAAAAGAATATCCACTGTGCCCAATCTTGCTAAACCAAGAGTCGTCTCCTCACCTGTACAGCGTCCTCCCAACCTGGCATCAAAATGTCCTCCAAGACAAGTATCTCACTCTTCTACCTTTGGCAGTTCTCCTCTTCAGAAGGAATTGCCTTCCTTTGAGAAGGATAATGTTGAAAATTCGCCAAAGTCTCCTGTGCTGCCTGAAAAGAAAACCCCTGTTCCCCAAGTACCACAGTTCACTCCATTTAAAAAATCTATCAGCAAGGAGCCAAATGCATATACGACCACTCAAAGAAGTGATGAAGCTTTTGAGAAGAATCCATCCACACCCCTCAAAGAGAGGCCCACCCAAGAAAAAACTCTTCAAGAGGAAGTCAGTAGTCAAACACAGCCAAAATCTCCTCTAGTAAAAGAGAGTAAGATATGTTCAGATCGTGAGAAGATAATCAAAACAAAGACGCTAAGGAAAATGCTCAAGGAAGAGCTGAAGAAAGAGAAGGTAAAGCTAAACGTATTTACAAATAAGCGCAACGGTCCATTTGGCTTGACATTCTCATTGCAGTAGATGGATCCTGAAATCAGAACTGCAGACAGTCCCTATATTATTTGGGTATGTTAGGTTAGTGGTTAAGATGCTGACCTTGACAACTCGAAGGTCGGCAAGTCAGCAGTTTGAGACCCAAGTGCTGCACGATGGAGTGAGTTCCCATCTGTGTCCCAGCTCTTGCCAACTTAGCAATTTGAAAGCAAGAAATTGCAAGTAGATAAATAGGTACCACTTGGGTAGGAAGGTAAACAGCATTCCGTGCACTCTGGTATCTAGTCATGCCTGCCACTTGTCCATAGAAATGTCTGCAGACACAGACAGTGCTGGTTCTTTGGCTATAAACAGAGATGAGCACTGAACCCTAGAGTTGGATACAACTGGCTTTCGAGCAAGGGCGACCTTTACCTTTACCTAAATAGGTACCACTTCGGTGGAAATTTATTCACCGTTCTGTGCACACTGGTGTCTAGTCATGGTTTTCGAGCAAGGCCGACCTTTATCTTTTACAAGTATTTGGTGACAATTCCCATGAGAGTCCAGAGATTATTTGTATGCACATCATGCCATAATATCAAGGTTGCTGTATAAAGTGTACTTTGCTAAAAGCTCATTGATACCTGGTGTGGTTTTGAGGATAAAATGACAGACTGGGACTCTGGACACCTGGATTTGAATTCCTGTTTGGTCAGAGAAACTCACCGGGAGGGGGAAACAATTGTAAACTGACTCCAGAAGTATCTTACTGTGATCCTAATAGGGTTTGCAAGATGAGTAATTCAGATGTTACTTGATGGCAATTAACACATGCTCTTCACTTGTCAGTATATAAAGTTGTGTGATACTCAGCGGTGTAGTATGTTATGTCCATTTGTAGGCTTAATGTGCACTTAAGCAAATACAGGTTGACGCTAGTTCTGGATCTGGTGGAACATCTCCTGGGAATTGGCAGTTGATCATGAAAAAAATTGGTTTCTAATTTATAAATAGGAGCAGCACAATGAGCTCTCCCCCCATTCTGTCCTCACTTCAGGGTGTCAGACACAAAGTTTTCCAATCTCAGAAGACATTCTCTAAATTATACTAATGAAATGAAGAAAACTAATGGTGACCGCAGTTTTTATGTACTGAGGAATATGAGTTCTTCTCAGTTCTGATACATAAAACTTTCTTGGCCTGGAATTCTGCAAGTTTATATGTAGAATACAAATACCTGGCTAAATAAGACATTGAGTTAGGTGCTGTGTTGCAGAATTAAAGTCCAGGAATTTGATTCCTGCATTTCCCAGAAAAGAGCCGGCTTGAGTAGTCATGGGCAAGATGCAAAGTCCTAGAACATCACAGAAGAAGGAAATGGCAAACTGCTTTTGCCATCCTTCACAACTCTGAAGAGTTGGAATTGGAATTAATTTGATAAGACACATTGACTATTGGAATGCCAATATGGTAAAGGTTGCTGATATCCCCTCGTGCCCCACTTGACCCCCAATCAGCTTTCTACATGTTCCAGAAAGAAATGGCATATAAAATGTCTATCTACATTTTGACTGATCCATTCTGTAGAAAACTGATGAAAGGTAAAAATAAAAAATTAAGAAATTGCAGATAATGATTTAATATTGTATCTAGGAACAACGAAAACACAAATCCCTAATAATTGAAAAAGCCATGCCAGAAGATCGTTCAAAAATGATTATGAGAGACTTCATATACTATCTTCCAGAAAACAATCCTATGAAGTAAGTACTAGTTTTCATTTGATTGTTTAAAAAAAAATTAGCTTTTGAAAAAAGTTATGGCTTTATAGTAATATTGTACGACTAGTGTCTGTGAGCTTCCTATCACCCTCACAACAGACTTGTGAGATTGATCTGAAGTACAGTGACTGATATAGATAGTTCAATAAGTTTCGTAGCTGAATGAAAATTTTAGCCCGAAGCTTGTGTAAAGCCCATGTTCAAATCAGTACAGAAAAGGTAAAATGTATTGTTAGATTGTTTCCAGGTTCCCCCATCCCACCTCCATTTTCTATATTGGTTGACCTCTCCCCAATAAGGGATATACTTGGGACTCAGCTGGCTTTTTGTTCCCTGTCTCACTTTCCATCATACAAGGAAATAAGGAAGGGATCTAAAGTGAGTGTCCCTGGCAGAAATTTTGTATCATGCAAAGAAATATACAAACGTTTGTATTAAGTAACAAAACCAAAAAGCAACAACTCTAAAGCAAATGAGGCTGCAAGCTCTCTATGCAAATACTGTACTGTATATCAAATTGCTGTTATGTATCCACCCCACCCCAAATCATGTGTTTCCCCTTCCTCGTTTCATGGTTGCCCATAATACTACTGTCATAGGCCTGCATGCTAGTCTGTGCTGCTGCACTGTAGTTTGTACTTGGTACAATGGTTAGCACAGAAAACATGGCTGCACTCCACCTTCAGTTTAAATAAGTAGTCAATAACCCAGCCTTGTGATTCATCTAGAACAGGGGTAATCAAACTTGGCTCTCCAGATGTTCTTGGACTTCAATTCCCAGAAGCCCTGATCAGCAGGTGTAGTGACTTGGGGCTTCTGATCTATAAGAATGAACTTGGACAAATAGTCAAGTTATAGGCTCTTAGGAAATTTGGGATTTCAAGATTAAGTTGCCTGAATTGTGTGGGTATTATTTGTTGTCAACAAGGAGCTGCTTGCAATTCATGTTGACTGTGAACAATTGTTTTTCTCATGTATCACAGTTTTCTTGATATACCGTATTTTCCGGCGTATAAGACGACTTTTTAACCCTGAAAAATCTGTGCCAAAGTTGGGGGTCGTCTTATACGCCGGGTACTCTGGAGCCAGGGGCTGCCCGGCGGGGAAAGCCATTCGCCACCGCTGTGTGAGGCCTCCGGAGGAAGGGGCCGCCTGGATACCACCACCCTCAGCCTCGTGGCTGCGGCTGACTCCCCCCCGCCGGTCAGATGCTGCTCCTCCTCCTCACCCCCCAACCCCGGCTGGGGTGGTGGTATCCACGAGCCACGCCTCCCCGCCCCCTTCACCGGCGGGGAAGGTAAAAGGAGCCCTGTCGGGCTCGGAGACACCGCGAGCTGCACTGCCCCGCCCCTTTCACCGGCGGAGAAGGTAAAAGGAGCCGGTGAAGGGGGCGGGGAGGTGCGGCTCGCGGTGTCTCGGAGTCCAACAGGGCTCCTTTTACTGTCCCCGCCGGTGAAGGGGGCGGAGAGGTGCGGCTCGCGGTGGCTCCGAGCCCGACAGGGCTCCTTTTACCTTTCCCGCCGGTGAAGGGGGAGGGGATGACGCGAGCTTCACCTCCCCGCCCCCTTCACCGGCGGGAAAGGTAAAAGGAGCTCCATCAGGCTCGGAGATGCCGTGAGCCGCACCTTCCTTTTACCTTTCCTGCCGGTGAAAGGGGCGGAGAGGTGCGGCTCGCGGTGGCTCCGAGCCCGACAGGGCTCCTTTTACCTTTCCCGCCGGTGAAGGGGGAGGGGATGATGTGAGCTGCACCTCCCCGCCCCCTTCACCGGCGGGAAAGGTAAAAGGAGCCCCGTCAGGCTCGGAGATGCCGCGAGCCGCACCTTCCTTTTACCTTTCCCGCCGGTGAAAGGGGCGGAGAGGTGCGGCTCGCGGTGGCTCCGAGCCCGACAGGGCTCCTTTTACCTTTCCTGCCGGTGAAGGGGGAGGGGATGACGCGAGCACATGTAACCAGCATGTTGGGGACAAAACTTAGTGGTTAAGGCACTGAACTTGGAGACTGGAAGGTTGGGTTTCAATACCCAAAGGCATGAAAGGAGTCTCATTCGGGCATCCCCTGAGTGGAGTTTCGCCAGCAAAAATCTTTTCAACCCAGAGTAACCAAAGACGCTGCTGTTGGAAGAGGGGTAGTCATACGGCGAGTATATTGCAAACTCTACATTTTGACTAGAAAAGTTGGGGGTCGTCTTATACGCCCAGTCGCCTTATACGCCGTAAAATACGGTATTAATTGATAAACCATGTGATTTAATTTGGTTTTGTCTTGGTGATACTTGTGAGAATAAACTGATATAAAGGCTAGTATTTTATGTTAAAGCACCTTGTGAAGGAGTTGGAAATCACGCTTATACACGGCAAATGGAACATATATTGCTACAGAAGACTGTGTGGTATTAAACTGAGACTAAATCAACAAAATCTATTTAATCATATAATTAATTAAAAATATCTCTGAATATTCAACAGGTCTTCACTGGTAGAAGAAAAGACAGCAGAGAAGACTTCTACAGTGACCCAATCTAAAGAGTAATATTTTCCTCTTTTCATCAGAATACAATTAGCGATTTAAGCCTGAAATCATTTGTAACAGCAAATTATGTTAATGAAGAATTTATATGTCTGCTTTCATATTTAATTGACATATAATGTGGAGCATTGTAAAATTTATTTGGAATTGATCAGCTATTTTCAGAATAAAATATTTATCAATGTATTCAGTTGTACACTTCAGACTGAAAGTTATACTCCACCCTCATATGTAGAATGATTTTATAAAATGAATAATGCTACTCCAGGAAGTAACTGGCATGATTGAGCTATAAAGGTTATTTTATGTATGAAAACGGAATAAGACATAAGATCTCTTGTACTTGGTTATCTGTTCAAATTTCAGGCCTGAAGAAAGACTTGTTGCTGATCATGTAGATGAAAATGAGGAAGATGATGATGATGATGACGAAGAAGAGGATGATGATGGTCCCCTCCTAGTTCCTCGAGTGAAAGTTGCAGAAGATGGTACAATTATTCTGGATGAAGAAAGGTTAGTGTTCGGTATTTGATGTCTGCCTGAAGAAAAAAAGCAAGCATTTTACAGAACTGTTGACTTCTAGCCTACGATAATTGTTCCTTGAAGTAAAGCTCTCAGTGTCACCTCACAGCCATATCATTCAGGCATTAGTTCTTGTCTCTGTCTCTTTGCTCTTCCTTCCTTCATAAGGCTGAAATTCTGTGCAAACTGTTCTGAAAGTCCCATTGGACTCTGGAGCTTCCTTCTGAGTGTCCTAAAGGGGGCCCCCTCGCACACATCCCCACGGGCACTCCCTTAAGGTTCTGACCATACCCGTCAAGCGTAGCTCCTGAAAATATGGGAACTGCTCCGGCCCGGGTGTGCATGCGTCCTAACAACTCATCTGCGCATGAGCAGAACCCCTCTGCGCATGCGCAGAACCTGTCTGTGTATGCGCAAAGCCCATTTGCGATGGGTGTGTGTGCAGTAACCCCTTTCCCCGCTGTTCAAATATGGGACGGCGGCGGGAAAGGGGAGGAACGAGCGGAGAAATATGGGAAACTCCGGCCAATCCTGGATACTTGACAGGTATGGTTATGACGGCTCGCTGACCTCCAGTCTACCTTTGCAGATGGAAAAGATGGTGATGCTTCTTTTCTTGAAGCTGGGAAATAAGGTGGCTTGGCTAAGACACAGTCCTTTTAAAACTGCCACCTTCCCATCTCGCTCACTCACACAGAGTGGACCCGGCCCTGGGAAACGGCCTTCTTGAAGATAGCTTTCCACCTTCATAGACTGGGGTGCCTTAGTTGATAAAATTCCCAGGCCTGGCAAAGGATGCAGGTGCCCTCCTCAGAGTAACCCTGGCAACCATATCAGTCCCAAGCCAATGTCCTCTTTGAATAGAGTCCGCCCTCAAGGCTATGCCCATGCAAAGATGTAGCATTCCTTATTTTGCTTCGGCTCTGCACGGAATACTCCCTGTTGGTTCAAAGACGAGGCTGTCTCGATGTCTTTGAGGATTTTTATTGAAGAAGTATTTTCAACCACAAAATAAGCAGAATACAGATTGAAGCAATAAATCTAACTAAACTTTTATTCCCCAAATACTCTATCATGTCCATAGATAGGACCCCTATATCTATCCTAATTTAAACAAGCTAATAAATTAAGAAATAGCTAACTTCTCTAAGTTGGCATTTCTTCTGTCAGAATCTACGGTAAGTCCATTTGCCCAAGATGGTTTAGGCAAAGACTCAGACAAATAAGCGCTGGGCTGGATGCCCCCATAGGATTTCTCCTAAAGTTCCATGGTCCAGATTCCATGGAACATAGGCTCCCGCCTACTCCAAAATAGGTCCCTCTGAACTCTCAATTTTTGGGGTTCTATTTTGCCCACTCACACCTCACCTCAAGAATGTGAAGTATCTGATTGTTTTGACTAAACAGGTGTTTATCCAGATGTTTTCCCAGACAATGATGTAACTAATGAGGTAACCCTTCTCACAGGCATTGGATATCCCATAATCCACTTCTATGAGAATGTTACCTTTCCCTTTCTAAGGTGATGGTTGAAAGTGTGAATGTCAAAGTGTAACTGACTGGTGAAAGTGTCTTTTTCCTGTTAAGGCTTCGGTGGAGTTCCTCTCCCCTCCTTTGAGTTGAATGACACATTGTTACCTTGGGTTCATCTCCGTTCAAATGCTAATGAGCAAGTGTGGGTCCTTCGCAGGTGTCTAAATGCTGCTTAGCAACCCAGATGTTTTATGACGTCTTGATGTGTGGAATGTGGATGGTATGTGTATTGGAATGCTTCTGACATCAGAGTGCCTTCCCTATTGAATTAGCCATTCTCAAACCTTACGGAGAATATGCTATATGAACTTTAATACTTAATAAATGTAAAGAAATTAAAATGTGTGAACATCCCTTGGGATTATCACGACACTGAGTAGACTTACATAAGGTTGATCCAATGTGTGGATCCATAGAATACTGGAGCTGGAAGAAGCCTATAGGTTTATCAAGTCCAACCTCCTGCTTCTTGCAGGAATTCAAATGAAAGTACAATAAAAACCCTACTTACGAAAAAAGTATGTTCTGTAGACTTTTGCTTAAATCGTTTTTTTACGTAACTCGAAGCAAACCCATAGGAAAAATGAAATTTTTATGTGAATTGAAGCAAACCCATAGGGAAATGAATTTTTACATAACTCAAAGCAAACCCATAGGAAAAAGAATATTTATGTAACTTGAAGCAAACCCATAGGAAATCATGTAAATCAGGACATGGTTTTAGCACAAAATCATCATGTAATTTGAATTTTATGTAACTCGAGGCATATGTAAGTCGGGGTTTTACTGTATATTTCGCAGATCACTGTCTAGCTTTTTCTTAAATGCCTCCAATGTTGGAGTGTTCATCATCTTCTGAGGCAATTGGTTCCATTGTTGTACTGATGTAACAGGACATTTTTCATGATATTAAGCTGAAATGTGGCTTCCTGTAAGTTGAGCTGCTATTATGTGTCCTACACTCTGGGATGATTGAAATCAGATCCCGTCTTTCTTCTTTATAAATATTTGAAGAGTGTCATCATATCTCCCCTCAGTCTTCTTTCCTCAAGGTTAAACATGCCCAGTTCCACCACTCTTTCCTCATAGGATTTGATTTCCAGTCCCCTGAGATCACCTTTGTTGCTTTTCTCTGAATCTGTTTCAGTTTGTTAGCATCCTCTTTAAATTGCAGTTGTCGAAAACTGGACACAGTAGTCAAGTTGAACCCTAGTGAGTACTGAATAGACGAGAACTTGTACTTCACATGATATGTTAATCCATCCTAAACTAGCATTTGCCTTTTTTTGCAGCCACATTACATTGTTGGCTGACATTCAGTTTGTGATGAACAACAATTCCAAGATCTTTCTTGCATGTAGTAGTGTTGAGCCAAATCTCCTCCATCTTGTAACTGTGCATTTGGTTTCTTTCTCCTAGGTGTAGAATTTTGCACTTATTCCAGTTAAATTCCATTTTTTTGTTTTCAGCCCAGTGCTTGAGCCTATCAAGATCTTTTTGAATTTTTCTTTCAGAATATTAGCTATTCCATCCAATTTTCATCATTAACAAATTTGATAAGCATTTCTTGCATGTCATCCAAATCATTAATAAAAATGTTGAAGAGCACCAGGCTCAGGACTAAATTTTGTGGTGCTTACCACCTCCCAGTTCAAAGCGGAGCCATTTATAACCACACTCAGAGTATGATTCTGTAGCCCACTATGTATCCACCTGATATCTGTTCTAACCCACCCACATCTTGTTAGTTTGCTGATCAGAATATTGAGGGCAGTTTATCAAAAGCTTTGCTGAAATCACTTTGTCTATGGCATATTATGTCTATGGCATTTCCACTCTCTACCAAGGAGATTACCTGATCAAAAATATAAAACCAGATTAGTCTGGTGGAATTTGTTCTCGACAAATCCATGTTGGCTCCTAGTTATCAATGCACTGCATTTAAAGTGTTTACAAGATTGACGGCTTTATAATCTACTCTGGAATCTTCCCTTTGATTTGAAAATTGAGCTAACATTAGAACATAAGAACATAAGAACAGCCTTGCTGGAACAGGCCACAGCCCATCCAGTCCAGCATTCTGTCTCACACAGTGGCTCACCATTTCCTTCAGGGTATTCCCAAGCAGATGCCTTCACCTGCTTAGGATTCCCTGGAAATGGCATTGAGAGATATCCTGCCTATCTCTCCAACCTGGAGGTTGTCCTTAAGTATCCATAATTATAGCCATTGATACCCTTGTCCTCCATGAACTTGTCTAATCCTTTCTTAAAGCTGTCAAGACTGACAGCTGTCACCACTTCTTCTGGCAGGGAGTTCCATAGACCAGTAATCCTCTGGGTGAAAAAAGTACTTTCTCTTATTTGTTTGAGAACTAGTACCCAAAAGTTTCATGGAGTGCCCCCTAGTTTTAGTGTTATGCGATAGGGAAAACAGTTTTTCCTTATCTACTTTGTCCACACCGTGCATGATTTTATAAACTTCAATCAGGTCACCTCTTAGATGTCGTCGTTCAAGAGTGAAGAGGCCCAACCGTTGCAGCCTCAGATGGTAAGGAAGGTGTTCCAGTCCCCTAATCATTCTGGTTGCCCTCCTCTGCACTTTTTCCAGCTCCATAATATCCTTCTGGAGGTATGGCGACCAGAACTGTACACAGTATTCCAGATGGGGCCTCACCATAGATTTATAAAGAGGCAAAATGACACTTGCTGACATTTTCTATACCCTTCCTAATGATCCCTAGCATTGAGTTTGCTTTTTTCACTGCTGAGGCACACTGGGTTGACACCTTCATTGAGTTGTCCACCAGGACACCAAGGTCCCTTTCCTGGTTTGTCGCAGAGAGTTCAGACCCCATCAGTTTATAAATGTAATTGGGGTTCTTTGCCCCAACACGCATCACTCTGCACTTACTAGTGTTGAAGCTCATTTGCCACTGTTTTGCCCACTCCCCCAGTGTCAAGAGATCCCTCTGGAGCTCCTCACAATCTCTCACAGTTTTCACTACCCTGTATAATTTAGTGTCATCAGCAAATTTGGCTACCTTGCCAAATTTGAAATCTTCCAGTCATCTGGCACTTTACCCTTCCTCCATGATTTCAAGAACGTCTTACTAGTTTGCTGTTTTCCCCAATTCTATTGTCAGTATATTTTTAATATATTTTTACACACACACCCAGTGCTGTTTTTGCCTGAGAAAATTTGCCTACCATGCAAATGAAATCCAGTTTTTGTGGTGTATATCTAAATATGGCTCATTTTTTTGTAATGAAAAAAAAAATCCTGTTGTGAACACAAACACAGTATCATTTTATGAATAATTGCAATGGGGCAAACACTATTTTCACCAAAGCATTGTCTTTTCTCCTATTTCTCCAGCTCTCTAAGCCTACTCATCTCGTTTATCCACTTTCATCCAGGCTTACCCTTCTTTTTTTTTTGAAGAACATCTGTATCCTCTTGCAAAATTGTCTTTGTTTCCTGCTCTCCTCATCTTCCCATTCTTGTTGCAGTTGTTTTCTGGAAGGACCCAATTGTTCTTGCTTCATTTCTCTGCTTATGTCCTCCAAGGTGGCCTGAAAAGAAAGGAAGTAGGTGGCAGAATGGAGATGCAAAAGCATGCTTCTTCAGGTGCAGTATCCATTCTGGATATTGGGTATCATCATGGTGATAGTCTTCCTGTTCTTAACTCCTCGGAACAGTTCTTTTAGGACATGCCACACCAGTCTCTCAGGTTCTTCAGTCATGAGGTCCATCTATGTCCAGGTCCTCTTTTCCCAGGGATCTTTCCTTGCAGAGCAAGTTGGAGTATTCTATACTTTATGTTGTTCCTCATTATATGGTTTGTGTATGCCCAAAAATGATAAAGATAATAATAAACGAATCTTCTTATAAGGTCTTTGTATTCTTAATGTTATTTTTATTTTGCAAACTCTTGTATATTAACTTGTAATGTCATCAAACAGAAACCAAACTCAGATACTTCTCTGCACAAAAAGTCTTCAAGTTCCTTTTGTAATCTTGACAATAGTAACCAAATTCAAATATGTTCTCTTCAACTTCTTCTCTATGTCCTTTGTAACAATATGAAACAATGATTCATTCCTCTATTACACTTTCTATCTCTCGTCCAAAACAGCTCATAAACTCGTATTCAGTTGGGAAGTCAAACTCCCATATAAATTGGCCCCAAACTCCCGACGTCTATCCGGTTAATTAGACATTTCATTCAATAAATTTCATCAGGGGAGTTTTTGCAATATCTGAAAGGTTACAAAACACATGTCTGTTACAATATTATATGTTCAAACCAGCTGCATATTTGAATTTGGTTACTATTGTCAAGATTACAAAAGGAACTTGAAGACTTTTTGTGCAGAGAAGTATCTGAGTTTGGTTTCTGTTTGATGACATTACAAGTTAATATACAAGAGTTTGCAAAATAAAAATAACATTAAGAATACAAAGACCTTATAAGAAGATTCGTTTATTATTATCTTTATCATTTTTGGGCATACACAAACGGTACATTGTGTTTGTATCCTTTTCTCCGTTTGGCCATTTTTTGCTGTTCCTCATTATATGGCCAAGGTGTTGGAGCTTTCATTGTTTGATTGTCTTAAGCAGTTCTTGTTCTTTATTCATCCAGTGCAACACTTCTACATTAGTCACATGGTCAACCCATGATATCCTTAGCAGCCGTCTGTAGATCCACATTTCAAAAGCTTTGCTTCTCTTTTCAGATACTTTAGTCAATGTCCAAGCTTCGACTCCATATAGCAACACTAGGAATACATAACATCTCACTATTCAGATCTTGCATGCACTGAATTTTAATTTGGAAGGAAGTGGAAAGAGGTGAAGTGTAAGGCACATGGAAGAAGACTTCTCTGTATAGAAAGATAAGATAAGGCCAATGTGGAATCCATTGAACATTGATATTGTGTATAATCTTGATATGGGAAGCAGTTTATCTTTGCTGTTTACAGAAACAATTGGCTTATTTCTATCATTGCTTCTTTCATTTGTATTTTAGTTATCTTCTAATGTCTTGTTATGTTTTAATATCACCTGATTTCACAATTCAGTTTAACAGTAGAAGTTTTACGGACCAAAGGACAATGTATGGTGGAAGAAAATGATCCCATCTTTGAGCGTGGTTCTACAACAACGTATTCAAGTTTCAGGAGAAATTGCTATACGAAGCCATGGTCAGAAAAAGGTAGCTCTAGTTTTAATATTGCACGTGTAGGTGTTTAAGAATGATCTTCTTTGACATTGTTTTTTTTTGAAGAGCTGAACTCTTAGAGTGGGTTGTGCAGACTGTGGACTTTTGGGTCTTAAAGCAAAGCAGCCACACTTATTTATCGCCCCATAGCACTTAGTGTACTCTCTGGGAGGTTCACAAGTTAATTAGCATTTTGCCGCCAACATGCTGGGTACTCATTTTACCAACCACGGAAGGATGGAAGGCTGAGTCAACCTTGAACCCTGGTCAGGATCGCACTCACAATCTTTTGGTTGCAGAACAGCAGTTTAACCACTGCACCACCAGGGCTCCTTAAGGCATACTCAGCCAGACAGAGCTGGAGAGAGAGTGACAAACACATTGTTTGCACTTATTTTACCCCTTGATCCCACTAACTACACAAAAACTAAGTACATGAGGCTGTATACAGTAAACCTTGCATAAAGAGCGCCTCGTTTAGAGACTAACTCGCTTAAAGAGCAGAATTTTCTCTGAATGGTTGCCCTCGCTTAACAGCTAAAAACAACTAACAACTCGCTTAACAATTAAATCGGGGTTTGCAATTCTCCCCACCAGAAGTCAAAACCGGTCACTTACAGTGGCTGTGACAGCGCTTTTTCCAAGTGTTTCGCTTAAAGAGCAATCCCGTGGAACACATTATGCTCTTTAAGCGGGGTATCATTTTGTAATCTGAATCTTTCATACATTGATGATGGATACATCCACTTGTGCAGATTGTCATATGCTGCAATAAAAATGACAATATACATCAGGATGCTTTCCATTTTATATATATAGATCTGACAGTAGCAAAGAGGTAAATGCAGTACTGTTGTATGTATATAGTGGCCCAAAGTGTCTTGTGTTGTAACACCAGTGTAATATTCATAGTGTAAATTTCCCCAGGGTAAATTGTAGCTATTATCTTCTGTGTTTGAGTAGGGCTGATTGACTGATCGGCTGAGTCTGGACCGTCTTAGAGGATGGAGAACACTGGGAATTGTATTCTTGCTGTGCAATAAGCTCTCTAGAGGGTGCCTCCTAATTAACTGTGACTCCCAGGAAGCACGTCAGCTGTTTTCATTTTAAAATTACAACAGATGGTAAAAACCTGTAAAGACAGCTGATGAGACTCAAAGACCCTTCTCTACAGGGCTGATATCTAGCGGTCTTCAGGTTTGTCTGGGTGGGCTGCAACTTCCAGAATTCTGCCTGGGAAATGCTTTTCTTGAAAAATTCTGGGTGTGTGGATCGAGCACATCCCTGCTAAACAGTCCATAAGGATTACCCTATTTGCTGGCGTATAAGACCCACTTTTTTCCTCTTAAAATACACTGGAAAAATGGTGTGCGTCTTTATTGTATCTCAAGTGGTTAAGATGCTGATTGAGAGGCGGAAGGTCAGCAGTTCAATTCCCGAGTACTGCAGGATGGAATGAGCTCCCATCTTTGTCCCAGCTCCTGCCAACCTAGCAGTTCGAAAACAAGAAATTGCAAGTAGATAAATAGGGACCACTTCGATGGGAAGGTAACAGTGCTCCATGTGCTCCGGTATCTAGTCATGCATGCCACATGATCATGGAAATGTCTGCAGAAGCAGACAGTGCTGGCTCTTCGGCTTTGAAACAGATGAGCACTGAACCCTAGAGTTTTATACGACTGGCTTTCGAGCAAGGGAAACCTTTACCTTTACCTTAGTGGCCTATAGGGGCTATTTTGTTTTCAAGTGTTGTCTTATATGCCGATGCGTCTTATACGCCAGCAAATATGGTACTTCTGTTGATCATGTGGTTAAGACTGATATATTAAGAACTGTCATCACTTTAAAAATAATTGTACCCATTTGATTTCTTTACAGAAACTGAAATGTTCTTTCTGGCTATAAGTATGGTAGGAACTGATTTCACTATGATTAGTCAGCTTTTTCCTCACAGAGCAAGAACAGAGATAAAGGTAAACACTTTAAAAGTGCAGAATCAAGAAGTTATTGATTGGCTTGTGAATCTAATGTTTTCTATTGCCTCAAATATGGGTACAGATTGTGTGATTTAAATTTGCTTCTGTATCATCAAATAGTCAAAACAGGTCGTATAAATTTGCTGCAAATCATCTGGTTCATGGTGCATATCTTTTGCTTTAGGACTTTTTAAAAATGTCAGTTTTATGCTGATTTATTACAGCTTTGGCCAGAACCAAAGCAAATCATTTTAAACAGACCACTACTGTATATGTCTACCCAAAGGTAAGTCCACATTAATTCAATATAGTAACATACAATATTGAGGTTATAATCATTACTTAGGAAAATCATTAACTATTTCCAAGCAGGTGCGCAAAGCATTAACTTAGTGTTATTCTCGAGCAGGTTTGCTTGTTCAGAAGAGATTGATGAGAGAACCTCATTTTTGCTTCATGTCTACGTGAAATCTAAAATGTATCTGCCCTTTTCCTTTTCATGTCTTAACAGTAGCTTCTTCCTTAGAGCTACGAAGAACATCTCCCACCAAATTTGGGAGCTGATTCGCAACGGAGAATAATATTTGTCACTTAGCTTGTACTAAGGTTCCAGACTGTGTGCTTCTATATGGAAGGCACAGAATTCTCTGTGTTTGACATCTTTACCTATAAGAATGGGATGTGGCCGTGTGTGTCCGGAATGCGTGTCCACACACGTCTAGCCAATCCCGTAATGAGCTGGCCACACTTACCTTACCTCCTGAAGATCACTCCCGCAAGGGTCCGGAAGCCGAGAGTGGGGCCAATGCCCCACGAATCTGAACAAAAATAAAAAAACTATGCTTCCCAGCGTCCTCTGCGCCGCACCACCCCTCAGCCAATCAGGCAGGAGGATGCGAGCGCGGAGGAGGTGGGACAGCCGGCGCGCGTGTAAAAAAAAACAAATGGCCGACGCGCACTCAAAACAGCTCAGCCCAGAGCCCTGCCTTACCGAGGCAGACAGAGCCCGGGCTGAGGGAACGGTCTGCCTGCCGCCCCTTCTGTGCCGCCTGAGGGGGAAATGCAAAGTTGGCAGCCAGCGATTAGTCAGGGGAGATGCTCTCCCTAGTGGATCGCTGGCTGCTGCCTTTGTATTACCCCCACCCCTGTTTCGTGTTAGCTCTCGAAACAGCGGAGAGGGTAATACAAAGGTGACAGCCAGAAATCTTCCAGGGAGATCGCCTCCCCTGATGGATCGCTGGCTGCCGCCTTTGCATTTCCCCCTCAACTGTTTTGAAGGTTGTTTTGTGTCAGCCTTCGAAACATTTGATGGGGAAATGCAAAGGCGGCAGCCAGCGATCCATCAGGGAGAGCACCTCCCCTAACGGATCATTGGCTGCTGCCTTTGTATTACTCCCTCTACTGTTTCGTGTCAACCTTCGAAACAGTTGAGGGGAAAATGCAAAGACGGCAGCCAGTGATCCATTACTCCTTCAGCTGTTTCGAAGGGCTAGCAATCACCCCACCACCAACACAGAATCCATACCTGCCCGGCAAGGCCAGGCAAAATAGCTGCCATAGTTCTCTTTGTTTTCAAGTGTTGTGTTAACTTGCTGGAAAATGACTAAGTATTCCTGCTGGGGAACTTAGTGTGGTGTAGCGGATAGAAAGACAGACTAGGACTCAGGAGGCTGGAGTGTGAATCCCTGCCCTGCTATGAAAACTCACTGGGGGTGTGTAAATGGTAAAGCCATTCCTTAGATATTTTACTTAATTAACTTGAAAGCCCAATTGGGGTGCTATAAGTCATTTCCAACTTGACAACACATAAGTAAAAGCAAAACATAGTTGTTTCCTGATCCTTCTCTAATGTTAAGAGACTTGTTTGGGCTAAACAGGTATTTTGTTTTGACCAGCATTTATGAACTGTTGTCAACATCAAGACAAAAATTTGTTTGAAAAACCAGACTGTTTGATCTCTTAGAGTGGCTCATACTTGAAGTTTTAAATGAAAGTTGTTTTCATCTTTGTAGATTAAATAAAATGTAGTGCTATTTGGCCAAAAAATGATTAATGTGCCTCACCTTTCTTTTTTCCCACAGAATAAATTTAAGCGTGAAGAAAAAACGAATGGATGGAGAATAGATAAAGCATTCAGTAAGTATTGCTTAGGGATTGTGGTGGCTTAGTAGTTAAGTCGCTGAACCTGATGATTGGAAGGTCATCAGGTCAACAGTTTGAGACCTGAGTACTGCACGACGGAGTGAGCTCCCGTCTCTGTCCTAGCTTCTGCCAACCTAGCAGTTTGAAAACAAGAAATTGCAAGTAGATAAATAGGTACCACTTCAGTGGGAAGGTAAACAGCATTCCGTGCACTCCAGTGTTGAGGCATGCCTGCCACATGTCCACGAAAACGTCTGCAAATGTAGACTGCGCTGGCTGTTTGGCTATAAACCGAGATGAACACTGAACCCTAGAGTCAGATATGACTGGCTTTTGAGGAAGGGCAACCTTTACCTAAGTATTGCTTCCTACTCTTTGGGAGTAGGGTTTCTCCAGTGACTGAAAGCATTTATTAACAAAATTGGAATGGAGAGGTGTTTATTTTAATGATAGCTGATCACCCATGCTCTTTCAAACTGGCCAGGATATTGAGGAACTTTTCAGAGGAGATTTTGGGTCATGTACAGGATGCTGTGAGTGGGAGGGAAATTGCCAAAAGAAACTCTTCCAAAACCCCATACAGTACTATCAAACATCAGATAATAGATAGGTAAAGGTAAAGGTAAAGGTAAAGGTAAAGGTTTCCCTTGCTCGAAAGCCAGTCGTATCCGACTCTAGGGTGCAGTGCTCATCTCTGTTTCTAAGCCGGAGAGCCAGCGTTGTCTGCTTCTGCAGACGTTTCCATGGTCATGTGGCAGGCATGACTAGACACCGGAGCGCACGGAACGCTGTTTACCTTCCCACCGAAGTGGTCCCTATTGATCTACTTGCAATGTCTTGCTTTCGAACTGCTAGGTTGGCAGGAGATAATAGATAGTTGACTAAATAAACAATTAAAATTAAATAATGGAAATTCTTTACAATATATTAATATTTTGAACAAAAAGACTTGTTTCCCTGGTTTAGGTCTAGACAGCGATAAAGGAGGAAAACACTCCCAAAGCAAAAGTCAATGACGGCGTGTAAGAGTTTTAATGCAGTTGTATTGTATTCTACGTGTAGTAGGTCACTATGCTGCATACAAAAGCAGTGCAATCACTCGGTTCCAGTAGCACTTATTCAATGCATAAGTAGATAGAAAACTAAAAAGGCTGTATAAAAAGTCTCATCTTAAACTGTGTAGCCCGGTGAGAGTGACTGCGCTTAAATGAGAATGTAGACTTCTAGGCGATGTCCTTCCGGTATTCGGACATTTCGAAGACTTTCTCAAGCGTCTACAATATAAAATACAATGCAAAATAGCTCTTGGTCTCTGTACATGTACATGTTCATTACATAATAATAATAATAATAATAATAATAATAATAATAATAATAATAATAATAATAATAATAATAATAATAATAATAATAATAATAATAATACAATACAGTTCGCAACATAGAACTGAAATGTAATATGGTATACAGTATCTAACATAGATTATAAGTAAATCATGAGTAAATCAAGACTGGATCGAGCAGTTTGTGCCTGGAAGGGCAAATATATGTTCAACATGAATCTAATAATAAGTGGGAAGCCACACTCCCAGTAATACAATGGTAAAATTCAACGTGATTTAATAAAGGAATGATTCTCATATATGTCCTATGTTGAGGTGAAGACAAAAGATCTATATTGGTGAGTCACAGAGCGCAGCGAATATACTTCACCTCAACATAGGACATATATGAGAATTATTCCTTTATTAAATCACGTTGAATTTTACCATTGTATTACTGGGAGTGTGGCTTCCCACTTATTGCTATAACACCCCAGCCGTCTCTCCTTTCTATCAACATGAATCTAAGGCAATAAGTCATAAAGTGCTCATATCGATCCATAATTACATATAGGTCCGCGACAGAGCGAAGTGAACATATAGATAAATAGTGAAAGAGATACATACCTAAATGTATATGTGTATATATTTCGCGCGTTTCGCACCTCTTAAAGTCCTATGTCGTGTGCTCGCGTTATGTGTGTAAGAAAATCTTTTCTTTATATAATTTAATTTCCACTCACTCATGTGTGGTGAATTAATGCTGTAATCAGGCAAATCTCTATAGGCCTGTGTGGAAAATTGCTATACAAGGTGGTAAGTAGCTGTTCTGCAAAGAGAACCACTGCCCTTAAGGGGGCCTGTGACTGGAACATGGTGGCAATGATATATACAACCAGATAGAATTTATAGAAAAGATGAAAGTTCCCAATCTGTATTTAAACCATGTGGTGTTAAGGTGTTAAACCGGTGAATATAGAAGGCTTCTCTTTGTAGCAGGACCTTTTCAATATTCTTGATATGATATTTGTTTGGAACGATGGTTTCCAGCACGATGATTTTGAGGTCCCCTAGTTTATGCTGTTTGTTCAAAAAATGGTTGACAAGAGGTGCTGTGATATTCCAGTTCCTAATCCGCGAAAGATGTTCGCCCAAGCGTATTTTAAGAGGGCGACTCGATTGTCCCACATAGCCCAATTGACATGGACAGATTATCATATATACAGTGTCTTTCGAATTGCAATTGGAGAAGGAGGATAGTTCTAAGGTATAATCACTTGATGGTATTTTAATTGTTTTAGCACATATCATGTGAGCGCAGTATTTACAATGTCCGCAGCGATGGTGTCCTGTGAAGGGAGTGGATCGTCTGTTGTGTGGGGAAGAGATGTCTGCTCGAGAAAGGAGGTTGGAAAGTGACTGAGTTTTCCTGAATCCTATCAGTGGTTTATGCTGGCACCCCGGTATCGTGTCCAATATATGCCAGTGCTTGTTAATGATACGTTTAATTTGGTTAGCCAATGGGGTGTAGTCTAAGGACCAAAACAATCTTTGGTATGGTTTCGTTTGATCCGTGTGTCTTTTAAACAGGGAATTCCTAGTGCGTGAGTCAGCTTTAGTCCGTGCATTTGCAATTATTTGTTCTGGATATCCTCTCCTGGCAAGAGTGGTCGAAATATCTTTAGCTGCAACTCTATAATCAAAATCATTCGAGGAGTTCCTTTTGGCTCTGAGGAGTAGACTATACGGTATATTGGTTTTTAAATGATGTGGATGGTATGATCTGTATTGTAAGTAGGCGAAACGGTCTGTTGGCTTATGATACAATTTGGTCTGTATCCGATTGTTTTCAATATACACTGTGAGGTCCAAGAAGGCTAAAGATGTGCGGTCCATCATGTATGTGAATTTAAGTTGGTTGTGAAGACTATTCATCCAAGTACAAAAGTTGTCTATGAGGGTGTAGTCTTTAAAAATGAAAAATAGATCATCAATGTATCTTTTATAGCAAATAATGTTGGTGAAAAAAGGATTAGTCCGTGGGTCTAAGATAAAGGTATTGTCAAAGCTACACATAAAAATGTTGGCTACTGATGGTGCAAAATTTGAGCCCATGGAGACTCCTTGTGTTTGAAGAAAAAAAGAGTTATCAAACCTGAAAAAATTGTGCTCAAAGCATGAGTCTATGAGATCCAGTAAAAAATGTGCAGGTGGCTGATTGATGGAGCGAGTTTCTAATGCATGGGCAATAAGAGTGCGAGTTTCTCCTAACGGGATATTGGTATACAGAGAGGTAATATCCATGGTAAGGAGTACTGCCTCAGACGGCACCTGGACGTTTTCCAACATTTGAATAAAGTGAGTAGAGTCTTTTACATAAGATGCAGAATTGGTAGCAAACTTCTGTATATGATAGTCGATGTAAGTTGCTACTGGCTCTAATAGGGATTCGTTCACTGAAATAATTGGTCTGCATGGAATTACACTGTCAGTGGTCCGGATTTTATGGACTTTTGGCAATAAATAGAACATGGGCACTCTTGGAAATTTGTTAAGTAAAAAATGAAATATACTGTCAGAAATATAATCTTTTGCCAAACCTTCCTGCAAAATGGTCGTGAGAATGTTCGTAATATGAGCGGTGGGGTTCTGGTCTAACTTACGATAACATTCTGTAGAATATTGAAAAGGTCCTGCTACAAAGAGAAGCCTTCTATATTCACCGGTTTAACACCTTAACACCACATGGTTTAAATACAGATTGGGAACTTTCATCTTTTCTATAAATTCTATCTGGTTGTATATATCATTGCCACCATGTTCCAGTCACAGGCCCCCTTAAGGGCAGTGGTTCTCTTTGCAGAACAGCTACTTACCACCTTGTATAGCAATTTTCCACACAGGCCTATAGAGATTTGCCTGATTACAGCATTAATTCACCACACATGAGTGAGTGGAAATTAAATTATATAAAGAAAAGATTTTCTTACACACATAACGCGAGCACACGACATAAGACTTTAAGAGGTGCGAAACGCGCGAAATATATACACATATACATTTAGGTATGTATCTCTTTCACTATTTATCTATATGTTCACTTCGCTCTGTCGCGGACCTATATGTAATTATGGATCGATATGAGCACTTTATGACTTATTGCCTTAGATTCATGTTGAACATATATTTGCCCTTCCAGGCACAAACTGCTCGATCCAGTCTTGATTTACTCATGATTTACTTATAATCTATGTTAGATACTGTATACCATATTACATTTCAGTTCTATGTTGCGAACTGTATTGCATTATTATTATTATTATTATTATTATTATTATTATTATTATTATTATTATTATTATTATTATTATTATTATTATTATTATTATTATTATTATTATTATTATTATTATTATTATTATTATTATTATTATTATTATTATTATTATTATTATTATGTAATGAACATGTACATGTACAGAGACCAAGAGCTATTTTGCATTGTATTTTATATTGTAGACGCTTGAGAAAGTCTTCGAAATGTCCGAATACCGGAAGGACATCACCTAGAAGTCTACATTCTCATTTAAGCGCAGTCACTCTCACCGGGCTACACAGTTTAAGATGAGACTTTTTATACAGCCTTTTTAGTTTTCTATCTACTTATGCATTGAATAAGTGCTACTGGAACCGAGTGATTGCACTGCTTTTGTATGCAGCATAGTGACCTACTACACGTAGAATACAATACAACTGCATTAAAACTCTTACACGCCGTCATTGACTTTTGCTTTGGGAGTGTTTTCCTCCTTTATCGCTACTGCAACACCCCAGCCGCTTCACTTTACTACTTACTACTTTAGGTCTAGACAGGACTGCTATTAGACTTTCATAAACTGTAGCATTTAGTTATTTCAGTAAGATTTAATGATTGTTTATCTTAAGTACCTCAAATATAATCAGTACCCTGAAATTCTGTTGTGTGTTAAATCTTAAACGCTTTTTGCTCAATGAGCTTTTTTGTGAGGATTTATAGTATCAAGAACTACCTGTGGAAACTGATGTATTTCTTAGCCTCTAAGTAAGGTGTAAATAGAGTATTTGTGCTTTTACGTGACATAAAACATCATCTCTTTCTTTTGCAGAAGATAAAAAGCCCTTTGATTTTACTTTCTTTGCAAAACTCCTTGAGAAAGTCCTGGAGAATGAGAGACGGAGAAAGGAGAAAGATGCCAAATGTCAGCGTCAAAAGGAGAGAAATGCAAATGAGATGAAAATATCCAAGAGTCAAAAGAAGCAACAAGGTATTTCTAAAGATACTGAAGAACATATTGGAAATTAATACATCCTTCTATTGTGAATGGGACCTATTTGTTTGTTTGTTCCTGTTTTCATAGAATCATACAGTAGAATAATAGAATAACTGTGTTGGAAGGGACCTTTTAGGACAGTGATGTTGAACCTTTTAGAGACCGAGTGCCCAAACTGCAACCCCAACCCCACGTATTTATTGCAAAGTACCAACACAGCAATAGGGGAGAAAAGAAACATTCCCATTGAGCTGCTGAGCAAAGGGGTGGGGTGAACGCTGTGCTGGGATGACTGCACGGGTGCCCACAGAAAGGAATCCTAGTGCCACCTCTGGCACCGGTGCTATAGGTTCGCCACCACTGTTTTAGGCTATCGAGTCCAACCTCCTGCTCAATGCAAGAATCCAAATCAAAGCAGGTATAACAGATGGTTGTCCAACTCTCTTTCGAATGCTTCCAGGGTTGGATCGCTCACCGCCTCTCAAAGAAGTTGGTTCCATTGTTGTACTGCTCTAACCAGACTGTTTGATCTCTTTTAAGTAAAAATACTTCCAAATGCCATTCCAAAAACTTATTTGATACCCTCTTCAAAGGATGCTAAAATGTTTTGTATTCTAAGCAATTTTATAGTTAACAGTTCACCTCTGACTGTTGTTAGGAGTCTGCTTTTTACTGTTTTTCACAGTAATAATTTTTATTAATGGACTTTCATTTTTTTTTATAAAAATTCAGCTGTTTTCAGAATTTAAAACTGAAACATGGTTTATAAGTATTTTTAAGTCTGTGTGTATTTTGCAAGGAGAATGTTGGTGGAAACATGGTATCTTACATACAGCCAAGATAATATGGGTGTAGATGAAGGGGGTTGTAGAGTAGGAGTTGTTGAGAGTTTTAGAAGGAAGAGGTATACAAATTAAAAAGGGGATGACAAAGAATAACAAATTTCTACAGATATGGGGCAACTTCATTGAATATGTGTTAAAAAAATCTAAAGGATTTAAGCCAGGTCAAGAAAGTATTAGTTTCTGGAAATAGGGAAAGGTATTAAAAATTAAAGCAGAGAATTAAGATATGTGGAATAGAAGAGAAGGTCCTAAGGGTGGAGGATGCACTCTTCAATTGTTAAATGTTATAATTTGTTTTATCAAATAAAAACAAGGATGACTCATTTATGCGAATCTTGTAATAAGCCATATATTGTTGTGTTTTTTCTATTGTTTAACTTTTTATATTTTATGTGCATGTTTTATGTGTTTTGAAAATTAAAATTAAAACATTAGGAATAGGTATAATTGGCGTTATTTTTAATCCCCCCCAACAGATTTTAGTGGAATCTTTTTTTAGCTTTCTTGCTGAGAATTGAATGGTGAGAGATATATTAACACTGTGTATTTTAATAGCGAGTGTTGTCAACGGACAACCCAGCCACGGCCAGGATGATCTCCAGCATGCCCATGTTTCTGATACCGAAATGGAAGTGGATGTTGAGACTGCTGAAAAGGAAAACGAAGAGGCTCTGAGCGTCTTGGAAAAGGCAGAAGGCCTGGCAGTCCCTGAATCCATGGTGACAAAAAAGAAAAGAAAAAGAAAGAAAAAAGATTCTGATCACGAAACGGAGAACGTTCCTGATGAGACGGCGCTCCCTTCCGAAATAGCTGAAGAAGAAAGGTCAAGAAAGAAAAGTAAAAAATTTAAATTGTTGATGCTGAGTCATGTCACTACTAAAATAAGATGGGGCGAGTTTGCTCATCTCTTTTCCAGGGAAAATGCACAGCATTGAATCCAGGATTTATTTTTATCAATGGGAAGAGTGCCTGATCAAAACTCCGTTTGGAATATTACTGTCTGCAGAAGATGTTGGGGGGTTGTCTTTGTTGATTTCCTCCCTCCTTCTGCCACTCTGCCTCTGTTGCTTTTCTGCATTGTCGTTCTTGAATAGATTTTGAGTAAATGGAGTCATAGGTATCCATAGGTATAGAAGGATCTCTTCCGAACTTTCTATCAGTTTTATTTTCTTACTGGATCAGAAAGCCTCAGGAAACAGAAATAGCCCTTTAGTTAATAGGAGACTTATCCTGGGCATGACCCACTAATTTATGAAATACTAAAAGCCTGACATTTAAAATTTTTTAAAATGTACTTATTGTTGTTTTGTTTTTATGTGCACCACCCAAAGTGGGAAATATTCTAGATGAGTGGTATAAAAATGCACTAACTAACTAACTAACTAACTAACTAACTAACTAACTAACTAACTAACTAACTAACTAACTAACTAACTAACTAACTAACTAACTAACTAACTAACTAACTAACTAACTAACTAACTAACTAACTAACTAACTAACTAACTAACTAACTAACTAACTAACTAACTAACACCAAATATAACTCAGGAGAAACTGAGACTTTGATCCCAACAGAGGCTAATGTTGCAGGGGTGAGTATATGCAGGGGTGCCCAAACTTTTCAGCCTGTGGGCCGGACACATGGTTCAGCAGGCTGGTCATGTGGTTCTTTCCACTGGAAGTGGAATTAAAACGCAAAATGCATGCGCAAAATAAATCTACGTAGAGTTGTTCCTCTATCTCAGTTTTCAAATTAATTGATATTTCACTCATTCTCACATTGTTTTAAACAGAATTTCTTTGGGAAATTTGTTTCACTTTTATGGCATTTACCAAAACATTTTACTAGAAGATGGGGATAGCAATAGCAGTTACACTTATATACCACTCCATAGCACTTAGAGACTCTCTGGGCGGTTCACAGGGTAATATTTTGCCTCAAAATATGCTGGGTACTCATTTTACTGACTTTGGAATGATGGAAGGCTGAGTCAACCTTGAGTCTGTCAGGATGTAACTCAGATTATGAACCAAATTTTGGTTGCAGTACTGTAGCTTAATCACTACACCCAGTGGGCGCTCTAAAGCAAAATTCAATTATTTATAAAATACCTTAAATGTTTTGATTATCCAAATACTAATGCAAATATTGGCTGGCATTAGGCTATAACAAGATTAGTGGGGGAAATCTGTTCTTTCTTTCTTGTTTCCACTTAATTTCTCATTCTATAAAACAATAAAATAATATTACAGTATATGTATTAACAGCCAGAAATCATAAACTGATTTGGAAAACTAGATTTCTTCCAACTGAGATCCCATTGGGATCCCATTGTCAGCCAGAAGTGAAATTGTAAAAAGAGATTCCTTAAAACAATTAATATAAAAATCTAGTACACAACAATATTACTCTGTCTGGATACTTTTATAATATTTATTTACCAGAAAGTCCCACTTTCTGTTCTTTATTTTAAACTTCCTGATTTTCTGTTCCTTTCTGTCCCTTTTCTTGTGCAATGGGGGTGGGGTGGTGAGTGATAGATTAACCATATTAATTGCCTTCTATACTTCAGTGGGTGATGATGAGGTTTTTATTCCTGTCTTCTTTGAGCTTAAAAAGATCAGTAAATATTGCTATTATGCCACTAAAAGGCAGCAATAAATCAGTAACTTAATGCTTTCCTAAAGTCATGGAACAATAAACAGCATGGTTGATTTGATGCACATGAAATAGTTTGCAATTAAATTCAAAGGGATGATAAAAGGCTCAGTGTAGTTAATTAATTAGGGTACTGATGATGTTTGCAATCTGTTGTCAGGAAAAAATATATCTACTATAGAGATTGATGGCATTAATGAAGGTAGTGAGGGACTCGAGGTCTCTAACGGAATACCACCTGATGAAACTCTTCCCTCAGTTGAGGACGATCCACACTGCTACACACTAGATGAAGAGACAGAGGGAGATGATGCATCCAGGTACTTATTTATGGATCATTTTTATTGCCCATTCAGCTCTATGAAGTATATTATATGTTCATTATTTCCTTTCTAACAATCTGCAGAAAGTCCTCATTATTGTTTTTTTCCCCATAGTCCCCAATACATTTACCTTTAATTCAATGAGATGGGTAAATGTCTGCGGTTCAGATTCAGTATTCAGTTCAGTGAGATATGCTTTCGAGTGTTCAGCATGTTATTAAATTCACTCCTTTTTAAATTTTCTTCCTAAGCATAAAACTGGAATATTTTCTGCCTGAGAAGTACACAAGAATATTCAGAAATGTGATTTTAGCTTGCTTTTTCTTCAGGGAGGGAGAAAGTTGCCATATCTCAGGCATACTTTATCTATACCTTTAAAATGGTGCATTAACCGTTGGAATGTGACAAAGGATGTTTAGCCAGGCCCCACTAGCCCCGTCCGAGCCTCCATGCACTCGCCCGACCGGGGTTCGCAGGTAACTGTCGGGTTGAATTTTGCACCAGTAAGGCAGGAGTCCCCTGGACGCAAACAAAAAAAGGGAATTTCAATTCCCAACGTTCCTTGCGCCGCGCCGCACCAGAGCCAATCAGGCTGAATGGCGCAAGCAAAAGGAATGTTCGGAAACGCGCCGCGGCCAATCAAAATTAAGCCGCCAGAAAAAAACGCTGCACAAACGGTAAAAACAAACACCAAACTACAAGCCCCAGCATCCTGCGCGCCATGAGCACGAAGAACTCTGAGGAAGCCGGTGCGTGAAAAATAAAAATAAAAACCGCCGCTGCGGTTCCCGTGGCTCGGCCAGCGAGGCCAGGCCGCGGGAAGAAAATACCCCCCCCGGCACTGGCCTTCCCGCGGCCCGGCCAGCGAGGCCAGGCCTCGGGAATGAAACCCACCCCCCGGCGCTGGCCATCCCGCAGCCCAGCCAGCGAGGCCAGGCCGCGGAAATGAAACCCACCCCCCGGCGCTGGCCATCCCGCGGCCCGGCAAGCGAGGCCAAGCCGTGGGAATGAAACCCACCGCCCGGCGCTGGCCATCCCGCAGCCTGGCCAGCGAGGCCAGGCCGCGGGAATGAAACCTCCCCCCCCCACGCCGCATCAAGCGGCGATGGGATTCCCGTGGTCTGGCCACCAAGGCCGACCCACGGAAAAACCTCCCCCCCATGCCGCATCAAGCGGCGAGGGTATTTTCGTGGTCCAGCCCCCAAGAACGGACCACGGAAATACCCCCACCCACAACACAAAACAACACCATCCAAAAACAGTCAAAAATAAACAAAACCAAAAAAAACTCAGAAAAAGTAAACACAAAAACATCCAAAAACACAATCCAAAAACAGTCAAAAATAATCAAAAGCAAAAATAAAAGACAGAAAAAGAAAACACAAAAACATACAAAAACAAACAATAAAAAACACACAACACCCCCCAACCCAAAACAAATTCCCCCAAAAAAGAAAACCAGAGACCTTACCAGGAGACGTCCTCACTCCATGACGACTGGAACTAAACTGAAGAAAGAAAGAGACTACTTACCGGAAGAAGAAGTGACACCCAGAGGACAGTAGAGAAAAATAGTAGAATACAAGAAAAGCTCACCAGCCCCACCCAGATGCCACAAGAGAAAAAACATTCAAAAATATTCAAAATAATAAAAATAATTCCCAAATTACTGAAATAAATTATCAAAACATTCAAAAATATTCACACTAATTACAAATAATTAAAAAAAAGTTTTCACTCAAAAAAACAAAACAAAACATTTAAACACAGTATAGAAACATTGATTTTAAAAAAACAACATATTCTTACACATTTTAAAAATTATTATCCAAGGTACAACTATTTTAAAAAATTCACATACTAACACATTATTTGGTTGAATACAATAATTATAAAAAATTATATCATCCTTTCCTCTTTTTAAAAACCAAAAAGCAAAAACAAAAAAATAAAAAACACAGTTTATAATAGCTCATGCGTAAAAATAAAAAATTAAATAACCACAATTAAAAACTAACCTCATTTGCATAAACATAAAACAAAAACCTTCCAACAATTTAAAACAGCCCGGTACCGCCGGGCAAAATCTGCTAGTAAATTTTATAAATAAACCTTGGATAGGTGTAGTGGGCTGTGATCTGCACTAGAAGAATCTTGGCTTCCAGGTTTAAGAGTTAGTGATTCCCCTTTATTCAGACTATTAAGGTTATATTTGGTTTGGTTCTTACTTTTCTAGAACCACTGATCTGGGTAACTCAGTTAAAAACCTTTTCAGCTTCTGTCTTCAGCATAGGGATAATGGCAGATTCCTATATTTATAGTAAGGGAAGGATAAATAACATGGGGTGATGCATGATAATGCTAGTACAGTGAAGTGGAGACATTGGTAGGTCTGGCCATTTCTCATCTACAAAGACATAGCAAGACTCTGACTTGATTGGTACAGTTGTATGGAAGAAACTGTGGGAGACAAGGGATTATTTATGAGGTTGTGAGGTAGGGTAGAGAAATAATGTTTATGCTACATTTTTCAGCATTCATGGGTCTGGTGAAGTAGATGCTTTGGAGGCTGTTTCTGAGCACCACACTGAACAGCCTTCAGAATCTCCAGATCCAGCTACAGAGATCTGTGCAGCCAAGGTAAATGTCTTGACAAGCATTTCTAGCCTATTATTTCTCCTTATTTCTGTGCTTCTAGTGCAAATAAAACTAAGTTTTGAACAAAAACAAACATGGCATTTCACTGTGAAGATCTATATTCATTTCTTGGAAGATCAAATGTCCATAGAGATCTGCGTGTGGGCATCCTTCTGGGTTCCTCTAAGCATGGGCAAGGCTACGGTGGCTTAGTGGTTAAGTCACTGAGCTTGCTGACCGGAAGGTTGGCAGACCAGCAGTTTGAGACCCGAGTGTCCCAGCTCCTGCCAACCTAGCAATACAAAAAGCAGGAAATTGCAAGTAGATAATTAGGTACCCCTTCGGCAGGAAAGGTTACAGCATTCTGTGCGCGTCAGTGTCCAGTCATGTCTGCCACAGCCACATGTCTGCCACCCTACAGTCAGATATGACGAGCTTTCGAGCAAGGGAGACCTTTAAGTAAGGGCAGGAGAATGCTGTCTGGTGAAGCATGAGAGTAACATTGATGGCATACAGCCCATTAGTTGTTATCAGTAGGGATGTGCCATTCAGAGTTTTTGGACTTCAGTTCCTAGAAGTCTCTTCAGCCGAGAAACTGAGATCCTCGCACTTATAGGTCCCCTCTCCCCACAGAGAAGGGCTTTCTAGTGACTTCCTTATACCATTGGGTTCTGCCAACCTTCCTGTTTCATGTGGTTGATTTGTTAACACAGGAAGCTGCCACAGTGCTTTTTCAGAGGCATAGAATCTGCCTATTAGGCTTTCTAGAAGGCTATGCCTAAAGACCTACACCTCTCAGGGAGAAAACTAGCATGAATAGGAGCAATTCTGCAAGCATAAATGACTTGGAAAGAGAGGACTGAGCAGTTATTGCTCTGGCATTTGGAGGAACGTATTATGGGGCTGCTGCAGGCTCTTCATTTAGGTGGGGTCAGGCAGAGCAAATTGCATTTTTTTAAAAAAATGACAAAGCCATTTTAAATGAGTTCTCGGCACAACTATACAATATTGTTGGATATTATTCATTGACTTATTTATTTTGTTTCTGCACTGTCTTTCTCCTAGAAGAAGGACTCAAGTCAGCTCACAAAATAGTTTAAAACACTTACAGTGTTACCTCATACAACGATTTTAATCCGTTCCACTGGGCTCATTGTTGTACGAAACAATTGCTATACGATACATGCATCGTATAGCGATTTTCCCTATGGGATGCATCGTACAACGATTTTTTTTTGCTAAGTGGTTTTTTCCATTGAAAAATTGTTGTATGATTTTTTCCATAGGGAAAATTGTTATGCGGGACGCCATTTTTTAAAAAAGCCTAATTGTTATGCAATTTCATTGCTATATTGGGCGATTGTTGTATGAGGTTCCACTGTATTTTATTTCTTTGTTTCATTTAGTTTGTAGGACATGCTGTATCTTACATTTTGACACAATGGTAAACCAAGACATACATAGGGGATTGTAGGTTTTCTTTCTGTTTACTCCCCCCGCACCCCATCCCTGCTGAGAATACAGCTATTTTCTTTTTGGTCTAAATCAGTGGTTCTCAACCTTTTTTTGGTGATGCCCCACCTAATCATCTCTAAAATCCTGATGCCTTCCTCCCCCTGTGACATATAATTCTTATTACAGTATTCAAAACTCCTATTCACGTGGAGGAAACCTAAAAGGCCATTAGCTTGGTCTAAACAAGCTTCTAAACAAATTCACTTTTAATAACTCATTCTCTGATTGCTCCCCTTAAAAATCAAATTGCCCCTTGTTGGGAGCCATGGGTCCAAATGTAAAATGGCAAAGGACTGTTATTTGAATTTGAGATAAGTTTTTCTGTTGTTTCAGAGCAATGTTCTTTTTCTATTTTCTTCTGTTTTGTTGTTGTTGAGGAAATCCATTTTATACTAAAAAGCTGTTCCACAACAGAGTATGAGAAAATGCTTGTGGTCATACTATTCTGATTTCCTTGCAGAATCTGGTACATGAGTTGGATAAATGGGATGACAATCAGAATATTGCATCATCACATCATGAGAATGAAATAAGGTGAGCAGAATACCTCTGCCAGTGAATAGATCATTTGAGTGATTACTTGTTGAGTGCTAAATTAATTCATTTTTATTTACTTTTAAAGATCATGAATGTGTAGTGTATTTTCTCTACCAACAGTAGTTACGTCACATTGGTTGGTGTGAATGGAACATAGTAGAATGAATGTAGGAAAAGCATGCGACTCTGGGCGGTGTACATAAAATCCCCAAACGTTTAAACTATAGAAACCCTTAAAATTCCTAAAAACACTGAAAAACTACCTCCCACCCATACCAATTAAAAATCTAGTTAAAAACTTTTAAAAACATGAGTGATCCTGCTCTAAATGAGCCCGGGAGGGGGGTTACTCCCTCTCCACCTCCCCACACTTGCCCTGCCAGCCAGGTTTTCACCTCTTTCCTGAAGGGCAGCAGCTCTGTCTAGAGACGTAGTTCAACTGGCAGGAGGTTCCATAGAGCCAGAGCGGATACCGAAAAGGCTCTTCTTCTAGTACTTGAGAGGTGAGCCTCTCTAGCAGTTGGTATTTTAAAAGAGCCCATACATTTCAATTAACAAGTCCACACCAACAAAGTAACCGTCTCCGCATAGATCATGCCACGCCACAGCTGCTTTCCATCCCCTGGCCAATGGCAAGGGCGGGGTGGGGGTGGGGTTTAGAGCGGAGAAGTCCTCCGGCATTGGGGCCACAGTGTCCTTTTTCCCTATCGAAGGCGGGGCTCGAAGGACGGCGGCCACAGCTGCTTTCCATCACCCGGGGCAGCCAAAAATGAGATGGCTGGATGGTATTGTAGATGCAGTGGGCACCGAGCTGGGCGGGTTGAGAAATTTGGGCAACATAGTTAAGAGACATCACCATGCAAACAACCGAATAGTCAAAGCAATGGTATTTCTGGTAGTGATGCATGGTTGTGAGAGCTGTACCATAAGGAAGGCTGAGCGTAGAATAGACGCCTTTGAGATGTGGTGTTGGAGGAGAGTTTTGAGAGTACCCTGGACAGCAAGGAGAGCAAATAGGTTGATCTTAGAAGAAATCAATGCTGACTGCTCCTTAGAAGGACAAATAGTAAAGATGAAGCAAAAGTACTTTGGACATCAAATGAGAAGAGAGGATTTACTTGAGAAAGCCTTGATACTGGGAAAGGTGGAGGGCAAAAGAAGAAGGGGGCAGCCAAAAATGAGATGGCTAGATGGTATTGTAGACACAGTGGGCACAGAGCTGGGCTCGTTGAGGAAGATGGTGGAGGATAGGGGTGCCTGGCGCGCGGTGGTCCATAGGGTCTTGAAAGGTTGGAATCGACTGTGCGACTGAACAACAAAACAATAGAAGAATCTTTAAAGACTTCATAAATATTTATATAGATTGTAAGCTAATGCTTGCAACAGTTCTTGTATATGGTAGGATCCATACAATCAATATCAATCCAAACTGTTGTTGTTGAGTTGCATAGTTCAGATTTTTACCAGTTGCTTTCTCCAGTTTTAGATTTCCAAACTATATTCTTTGTCCTGAAGACTTTTGTAACATTCCAGAGCATCTTCTTGAAGACTCAAGGACTTTAGCAGCAGAGGAAAGATCCAGATTTGGGGAAAAGAGAACATTAAACCCAAAATTAAACTGTCAGATGAGCTTCTGTAAAACAGCAGTGGTTCATATTGTTTAGATTAGAATCTTTATCTCTTACCTAAGATAACTAGTGGGTGCGACTTTAGCATATGCTTTTGAAATAAAAAGATAACTATTTTCAATTTCTCTTCAGAGAAACCGAAAGAGCTATTACTAAAAAGGCCATGGAGGAAGAACAGCAGCAGATAATTACATCAGACTTAATAAGAACATCAGAAAAAAGAGAACCTCTAGTTGATGACATATTAGAGGTCAAAACCTCCTCTGAGTCAGTGGATGGCAAACAAAAGGTATGGGTTTTAAAAACATTTCAAAAATTAGTACAATCTGCATACTGACTTGCATTGTCTGAGCAATCTGTCTTAACTTCACAGAGTACTTAGGAGATTTTTGAAGTACCATTGCACATATTTCTCACCAAAATTCTTAATGGCTCTTTCCATTAGAGTATTGCAGAAAATAAAGCCGTTGATGTAACTGGAGCAGTCGTAGATGAAGCATGCAGAACAAATAAAGATGTGGATGATGAATCTCAGTAAGTTGAAGATTTTGTAAAATGTAATTTACATTTTTTTATGGGACTGCGGTGGCTTAGTAGTTAAGACGCTCAACTTGACAACTGGAATGTCAGCAGTTCAAGACCCGAGTGCTGCACGATTAAGTGAGCTTCTGTCACATGACCCAGCTCCTGCCAACCTAGCCTTCGAAAGCAAACAGCGTTCCGTACACTCTGGTGTTTAGTCATGCCTGCCAGATGTCCATGGAAATGTCTACAGACACAGACACTTCTAATCTTATACCGAAAAACCTGCTTGCCACTATGTAAACACCTTACATTGCTTTTCTTTTCTTTGGTAGCAGTTGCGATTTTTGAATGAAAATCTTGTTTCATGCCAAATCAAATTCATTCCTTTCATAGGGAAGTAAAATAATACAAGCTTCAGTGTCAACACATTCAACATTAAGAAGCTTTTTAAAAAGGAATAAAGATGGAATCTATACAAAATATCAGACTTTTGTCAACTTCTGAGCGGTCACGCAGTTGAACAATATAAATGTTGTAGGAAATTTGCTTCATTTAAAGAAAACACACCTTTATTTCCCTGTTCCTAATTTGATTCTTAATGAAGATGTTTTTACATGTTACTTCTGGTGCCTGTTTTTTCCTAAGTATTGGAATTTTAAACCTGTGATTTTTAAAAAAAAATGTTTCGTGTAGAGAAACTGAAAAGTCTCCTGAGGAAAAGACAGAATTCAGGAGCCGTTGGCAGAGACCTACACCTAATATATTGAGGGCATCTTGCAGAAAAGAAGCACGTGTCCAGTCCAAAGTTAACAAACCTGAGCCTGATGAGATCGAAAGAAAGGTATACAGAATGCGAGATTTAAGCTTTGAACTGTATCTTATTCCTCTTCTATAAAAAATGCCCCGGTAAACTCACATGACTCTTGGTGTGAGGAGAGGCCTGTGGCCTCTTGCCACTATTTTGATACGAGATGCTATCCTTTAGATTTGAGGTGCCTCTGTGTATAAAGGGCTTTGTTGATGTTTTCAGCTACCTGCAGCTTTATATAAAATATGTCGATTTGTATTTATTGGTGGTCTCAGCTTGATTTATAATCCATGTTTCAGTGTTTGCATGTGTTAGATATCCAAAATGTGCCTTGAAGGCTCCTGTTTTATATACTTAGATTAAATTGATCAGATTTGCATATGCCTGTGAAACAGGTCTTCCCATATGTTATAAATGACAGAAGAGACTGGAAGGTTGGCAGGTCAGTAGTTTGAGACCCGAGTGTTGCACGATGGAGTGAGCTCCCGTCTCTGTCCTCGCTCCTGCCATTCTAACAGTTTAAAAGCAAAAAATTGCAAGTAGATAAATAGGTACCATGTTGGTGGGAAGGTAAACATCGTTTTGTGCACTCCGGTGTCCATAGTCATGCCTGCCACATGACCATGGAAACATCTGCAGATGCAGACAGTGCTGATTCTTTAGATGTAAATGAAGATGAGCACTGAGCCCTAGAGTTGGAAATGACTGGCTTTCGAGCAAGGACAACCTTTACCTAATATGAAGATAAGACCAATAAAGCAGTTTCTTCATTAGTAATGACAAGTACCAAAGAGGGAGGGCATAATGGGAAGAAATAGGAAGAAAAAAACTAGAAAGTATACAGATCTTTTACAACACTGTAAACTATTTTTACATAGGTTTTTTCAAAGAGATATCCCAAACCAATTTCTGTATCATCTCAAAAATATTGTGTTTTTATGTCATTTTTGAAAGAGCTTCATCTGAGAACCACCTATGAGGGAGCTAAAAATATAACTATAAAGCCAAACCTCCAATAGACAATATATGACAGTGAGAGTGAACCTTGGCACTCCAGCTGTTCTTGAACTTCATTTCCTAGAAGCCTTGATCAGCAGGAGTGCTGACCTGGGCTTCTGGCAATTGAAGTCCAAGAACAACTGGAGTGCCAAGGTTTGCCATCATGGATATATGACCTCCTGGTCATTTGTCAGGACTCTTCCACCATTCTCTCCCCAGTAGATCACTTTCCTTTGCTAGGAAAGGATCATAGTTGTGGAAGAGGGACAGGGACACTTGGCTCTGACATGCTTCCCACTGTTTTCATTTTAGTGTGGCAGTTAAATTTCCTGCTTACATACTTCGGTGAGCTTATCCCTAAGTAAGATGCTCATAGGTATGCAGTGCATTTACAGTGGACCCCTGCCTAACGACGTGTTTGAATAGCGTCATTTTCGATTAACGACGCTACAACGCTCCTATGTGATTATTCGAATAACGACAAAATGTCGTTATTCGAATAGCGATGGTATTTTTACTGTTGTTATTCGAATAACGACTATTTTTGTAGTTATTTGAATAACGACGTTTTCTGCATAGCGGCGCTACTTGGGGAACTAAGCAATGTCGTTATGCGAGGGTCTACTGTACAGTCTGTTCAGTTACATTAATTTTCTGATCAATCACTTTGATTTTGTGTCCAATTCTTGATAGTTTTAATTACTGATAATGACTTGCTTTGGAAAGCCACAGATGCTCATTTTACTTTTATGCTTAATTCTTAGAACACTGTTTCGGACGAGATATACAGTACCAACACAGAGAAGATTCCTGAAAAAGAGTCTTATGGTTCAGATAGTGAATATCTGTAAGTATGGGGGAAACGAGGTTTGTGTGCTACTTGCTTTTGTCTGACACATTTCTGATTGTGTTAACAGAGAAGACTCCTATATATAAAAAGAGCAACATCAAATTGACTTGGTTAAGCCATTCTTCCAATCTCCTAAAACTGTGATGGCAAACCTTGGCACTCCAGATGTTCTTGGACTTGTATTACCAGAAGCCCAAGACAGCACTTCAGGGCTTCTGGGAATTGAAGTTCAAGAACACCTGGAGTGCCAAGGTTCACCATCACTGCCCTAAAACAAAACTAAGTGTCTAAGGCAGTTTGAAAACAAGAGAAATACATGGGGCTAATATGACTTGTTGAAAATAAAGTCAGTTTCCATTGAAAGAAAGAAAAAGTAAAACAAATAACCTGGGATTCTCAGATTCCTGGGAGCTATAATCCCCCCCCCCAAAAAAAAAGGTAATATTTCTAAAACTTGGTTCTGATTTGTTCATGTGTGTCTTTTCCAATTTGGTTTCCCCCCTGTTATTATATCCAAGTATTTTCCCTTCATATATGCTGCAAAGTAATCAGGTATTATACAGTCTTTCATTTTAACCAGTAAGGGGATGTTAAATCTGAATTAAAAAAAATTGAATCTAAATTTGTCAGACCAAATTTGTCTAAACATTTTGATTTTAAAAGTTCGCATTTTGCGTGTTTTATTGTGTAAGTAAGTATTTGGTAAGTAAGACTGTGTTGGCTCAAATGGTTAAGATGCTGAACTCGATGACTGGAAGGATAGAGTTTGATTCCTGAGTACCGCACGACGGAGTGCTCCCGTTTCTGTCCCAGCTCCTGCCAACCTAGCAGTTCGAAAGCAAGAAATTGCATGTAGATAAATAGGTACCACTTTGGTGGGAAGGTAAACAGTGTTCTGTGCACTCTGGTGTCTAGACATGTCTACGGAAATGTCTGCAAACACAGACTGCGCTGGCTCTTTGACTATAAACAAAGATGAGCACTGAAGCCTAGAGTTGAATACGACTGGCTTTCGAGCAAGAACAACTTTTACCTTTTTTAAGCATTTGGACTTGTATATCTTTTGTTGTTCTTATGCTGTGTTATTGGCTTCTTGTCATAAGAAAGGATTATCCATTTTGACAAACATCTGAAATGAGTACTTTATAAGTAAGTATATTATAATAGGGAAAGTTTTGTTTGTGTTTAGTTCCTCTTTGATTATTTTAGCGGTGGTACATGTATTTTACCGTGAAATAAATGTTTTTCAGTGCTGTTAAGAAATCCACTTTGCAAGAAAGTAGCAAACGGACCATTCTAAAACCTGCACCACTAGCAAGAGGTCGAATACAGCGGCCTCAGCCGAATTTGGCGAGACTGTTTAGAAGGCAAGGAGTCCTGGCAAAGAACACTGAGAAAGAAGAAGGGAAGAGAACTGAAGCAGGTGTTGGAACAGAGACGTGTAGCTTCAGTGAACCCCTAAGTAAAAATATAACTGTAAGTACAAAATTGGCAGGATGTTTTCTGTTTCTTTCATTCATTGGATAAATGTTACCCTATGAAAATGCATGTGTCTCTGTGTTTGCAGTATCTGAGGTGCCAAGGCACTTATTGGCTGAAATCAGGAATCTTAGCATTGTAAGTACACAGATAGAGTTGGCCCATTGAATCAGTGGAGGTTTGGTGGGTCCCCGCCTCCATACTTCTGTTGATTCAATGGAGCTACTGAGATTGAGAGCTTTCCGTCCCCATGTAGCTGCCATCATCGTTGTCCTTCTCTTCTTTCCAAGTTCGCTGTACCACCCAAAATAAACATATGATGGATTTGCTAACCTTTAGAGCAGAACCTTCTTAGCAACCTCACATGGGAATCAGAGTCATCAGGGGAGGGTGAGGAAATTCCTCTTGCTTGATCTACTTACTGTCATCATCACATGAACCCAGTTGGAGCTTGGTCATGTTATATAAGTAAACTAGATTGGGCTACCCGGCTTTGCCGGTCGGGTCACTTGGGCCATTCTTTGCTCTGCCCCCTGGGGAAGTGGCTTGCTAGGCGGGGGCCGAAGGCAGCCATGCTTTTGCCCCCCCGGTAGGCGCTCGCTTCTCCCTGGGAGGTGATGGCGGTACAGAGTGCCGCTTTCAGCCCTGGCCTCCCAGGGAGGCCGAATGGAGCACCAACGGGCTTTCTCTCCGTTCGGTCTCTGCACACCCCTGGCCCCGCCTCTCCTGTCTCTCTCTGTGCGCCGGCCATTTTTTCTTTACGGGCGCACCGGCTGTCCCGCCTCCTCCACGCTCGTGTCCTCCTGCCTGATTGGCTGAGGTGTGCCGCGATGCGGAGGACGCTGGGACTTGTAGTTTTTTTAGTTTTTCCACGTTCGTGGGGCATTGGCCCCACTCTCAGCTCCCGGACCCTTGCGGCGATTATGTCCGAGAAGTAAGGTAAGTGTGAATGGCGCATTACGGGATAGGCTGCATGTGTGTAGTCACACATTCCGCACACGCACGGCCCAACCCCTTTCTTATAGATAGATAATACTGGTGGTTGAGGAATGTAGGCCAGAATTATTTTGGGGCATTCTACCAGTGCACAACCACCAGTTTTGCTCTTGTATTTGAGAGGATTCAGAAAAAAAATTAATTTGTTTCCTAGGAGGCACCTACTTACGAAGTTGAGACAACACCCTCTGCAGAATTAGAAAACAAGACCGTTGATAGTGGTGAGCAAGTAGGCTCAGTACATACGATCCAGCATCCGGAAACAAAGCCTTTGGAATGTGAGAGTCATAAGCTACAAACTACATCTCTGTCAAGTAACAGTTTGGAGGATGTGACAGATCTGGTTACCAGGTAGGTTCGTTGTATGTTGAAATGAGAGAGTAAGCAGTATGAAGCCATTGTCTTAGGAGGAAAAACGCATTGCATTATTTATGTTTTTGGCACAGTTTCCATGAATGGAGGGGACTGCGGTGGCTCAAGTGATTAAGACGCTGAACTTGATGACTGGAAGGTTGGCAGGTCAGCAGTTCAAGACCAAACTAGCAGTTTGAAAGCAAGAAAATTGCAAATAGATAAATAGGTACCACTTCAGATGGGAAGATAAAGAGCGTTCCATGCTCTCAGATTTCTAGTCATGCCTGTCACATGTCCATGGAAACATCTGCAGACGCAGACAGTGCTGGATCTTTGAGTATAAATGGAGAATGAGCACTGAACCTTAGAGTTGGATACAACTGGCTTTCGAGCAAGGTTGACATATACCTTTACCTTTCCTGAGTGGCAAACCAGTGTTTTTCCAGATGCCATCTGAATTCCATTTGCCATCAGCATTTTATTTATTTACAGTACAATATTTATATACCGCCTTCCTCACCCTAGGGTGAGTATCAATTATAGCCAGCAAGCAGTAATGGTGAGAGTTGTTGTCAATATTTGGAAGACCACTGGTTCTTCACCTTTCTCTACTGCATGAGTTTTCATCACCCACTTGAGCTATGTTTACTGCATTTAGTGATCCTGAAAGATTAATGGTGTTAATTTAATTTAATAGTCATATTTATATATGCCGTCCACTCAGGTAGAACCCGACTCAGGGCGGCATTACAATAAGTTCTAAAAACACATAAAAACACTTTAAAAGCCCATATCCCACCCACTTCAAAAAACCCATATCCCACCCACCCATCCCACCCACTATAAAAAAGAAGAGAGAGTTCTTAATTGTTTACATAAGCCAGCAGGACCGTGTTCCCATTAGGGCTCCACACCTGCCCTGCCAGTCAGGTCTTCAGTCCTTTCCTGAAGGGCAGCAATTCTCTTTGAAGTCTTAGATCTGTTGGCAGGAGGTTCCAGAGAGTTGGTGCGGACACGGAGAAGGCCCTCCTTCGGGTGCTGGATAGATGTGCGCCCCTAGTTGATGGCACTATTAGTGAGCCCCTCCGGTCCACTCTGGTTGGACAGGCAGACACTCTTGGGACGATGCGGTCTCTAAGGTATCCTGGCCCACTGCCATATAGGGCTTTAAAGGTCAAAACCAGCACCTTGAATTGCACCTGGAGACAAACTGGTAACCAGTGCAGCTCCCGAAGTAGCGGTGAGGCACGGGCATATCGTCCACACCCCATCACCACCCTGGCCGCCACATTCTGGACCAGCTGCAGCCTCCGAATGGTCATCAAGGGCAGCCCCATGTAGAGCGTGTTACAGTAATCTAGTCGGGAAGTGACCAGAGCGTGAGTGACCATAAGCAAGGAGTCCCGGTCCAGGAGCGTGCACAACTGGCGAATCACCCGAAGTTGGGCAAAAGCCCTCCTTTGCAGTGTTATTTAGATGTTTGAATGTCTGGCTTTGAACTCTCCCCATGGTGCATTGTTGCTTATAAAAGGAGTCTGAATTCAAGACATTATAAACAAAAAGAAAAGAGGCTTATAGTGATTCATAATTGAGCCCTGTCTAGCTCAAAAGCTTTCCAGCATCTCTTGGCAACCCTTTTAAATTTGAGATATACTGCCTGTGAACCATTTTTGGTTGCTCCATTATAACTTTGTGTTGACAGTGTAACTATATGGTTGTAAGGATGAACGGTCTCAGACCCTTTGCATTTAACCCCTACAGGCTGCACCTTCTGCAGCCTGTACCCCTTGGTGAAGCACACACACCCTTGGTGCCTCTTCTGGGTACCTGTGGTTCTGCTTCAGGCTAGAGAAACTGTGATAGGTTTCACCCACTGACTGTGATTGCAAACCAGCCAGATCAGTTAGTACATGCAGTTCAAAGTGACTTAGAGTAGCGTTGCCAAGACACCAGACCTCCTCCAGCCAGTTTAGCTCTATAAGGACCAGAGACAACACTTCTGGATACAATCATATTTACAATTGTTAAGTTTTAGAAGATTAAAGCAAAGGGTCATGGTTATTAATACCATCCCAACATTAAAACAATAAAAGCATTTACTAGCTGCTTGCCTGGCTTAGCTTGGCCTTTTAACATAAAGGCTACATTTTGCTAGCTTTTACTCACAAGCTCTCCTCGATTCAAGTGATTCGAAAGCATGATGAAATTCTTCTACCCCTTCTTCTTCTTCCCATATCAAAACACAGTTACCCCCACTCATCCCTCCTTCTGAATGATTTCAGCCAATTACAGCCCAGCATACAATGCCCATCAAATTACTTCAATTCCCACAGTCTTCAGCCTGTTATGACTACCAGTACAACAAACCACCCAGCACCTGGTTTGAAGGTCGAATTTCTTCTCTGCCATTGGAATCAAGAAAATAAAAATCTACTATACTCTGTAAATGCAAGCCGCCTCCCAACTGTTTCCCTACAGTGGTCACAAGAACTCAGTAGACATAATAGTTACTATTCATGGAATTTTTACAGGGAAGGCACATTTACTATACCATCTGTTGAGCATGTTAAGATTATTGGAGCATTTCTGATGGAGTTAGATATGTCCCTCTTTACTTACTTTTTGTCCTTTCTCAATATGGTTCACAGATAGAGTTTGCTCTTACACCTGTTTTATTACCAAATTCCGTATGTGAGATATTATGAGATGCTTTTTTGAGTTGTTACGCTGCTCAGTGCTGCCTTTATGTTAACATTTGCAGTGTTATTTAGATATTTAAAAACAAATTGTCAGATTTTTTTTCTCAGTGATTATAGCAGTCATAGTCCTAATGGGTGTTTCCCCCCTGATCAACTAGAGATATCAGTCTTCAGCGAGAACAAAATGATTTTTTGACTGAGACAGAAGATTCTCTGAAGAGTTATTCTCCAGGTAGAAACCAGAGCTTGGAAAAGCTAGCAGAAGAAGGCAGTCCATTACAGATAGGAGAAGAGGAGCTGAACAACAAAGATGAGACTGAAACAGCAGAACACATTTTAATAAACATCAGCAGGGAATGCATCAAGTCCTCTAACCTGGATGTAAGACTTTTTTTAAGCTAGTGCTTTGATTTGGGTGATTAATATACCATATTTGCCAGCGTATAAGATGCACCCCCCCTAAAATACACCAGAAAAACAGAGTGCGTCTTATATTTATTTATTTACGAGATTTCTACCCCACCTTCCTCATCCGTGGATAACCCAAGGCGTCTACCATATTTACCAGCGTATAAGCACCCCCCTTAAAATACACTGGAAAATGGAGTACGTCTTATACTCAGATGCGTCTTATAAGCTGGCAAATATGGTAATACAGTAAAACCTCAGGTTACAACAGAGGTCCATTCCAACAGCCTCCGTTGTAACCCGAAAAAATTGTAAACCGAAACATCCATAGGGATTCACTGAAAAATAAAAAAATGGTCCTGAATTGATCGCTGTAAACAAACAAACAAAAAATTAAACTGGGAAGGCATTTCCATAGGATTTGCTGTTGTAAACCGCAGCAAACCTAAACCGAGGCAGTTGTAACCCGGGGTTTTACTGTACTGCCATTTGTAGTAGCCTTTTACTGGTGAAAATGAATACAGATGTTCACAGAACATATTAATTTATCATTGGAATAAACTTTAAACTACAGTACTTTTAATATTGAGATTTACAATGCCCTCCTTTATAGATTGGCAGACAGTTTACATTGTTTCTATACTAGATAACTAGTTGGCCTTGTACCATAATCAAGAGAAACATATAATTCCTTTTTATGGATCAGTGGAGTTCCTGATGTGGTATGGAAATGTTTGCTGAAATTCCAAATGTTTTTGAGGTTTGATATTGGCAGAAGTCAAAATATTCTGCAAGAAAGTATCTGGATGACAATTGCAAGAGATTACTGTATAGTACATTATTGTTTATAAAATTACCTTTATAATTAAGGTCAGGGTTATACTGAATTGCTTATATTAATTACAGAATTGAAGTAAACATATGTCAAATGCTAATGAAACTATTCAGTTAGTTTACTGCTACTCATTTTGTGTCACATTGTTTAAAACTGAATATTATTTCCTATGACAAGAGAACAAGATTTTAGTATTTTTAGTGAGCATTGGGATTCTTGTAATTGGACTTCCTGTATTATTTGTTTTTTCTTTTGTGATTTCTATTTGCACATTGAACGTTTCCATTTATATTCTAAATGAAAGCAAGTGTTTGAACATTTTAGGAAGACGCAAACTTCAGGATCATGGATAATCAAGAGGCTGTTACAACAAGCGAGCCCCTTCTGTCTACTCCAAGCTCTTTAGATTTTAAGAGTGGTGAACACAATGAAGTGTTACTATGCTCAAATAACCAGGAAAAAAATTCAGTTTGGTAAGGATCTGCTTACTTTCATTAGAAGAGATCATCTTCTTTGTACATTTAAAAGTGTTCTGAAAAGCAGAAGGAAAATCAGTTGCTTGACAGTAAATTTATGATTGTTACAGTTCACAGACTTTTCATTTATTGGGAATGAAATGCATTATTTGAATTGAATTACTTAATTCAAAAGTAAGCTTTTAGTAATGAAACTGTTGCTCTTTGAGTGCCTGATGTTGGTTTCTAAACTGTGTGACCATAATTGAATGATCAAGGGTCATCTCTCCTATGTTTGGTTGGCCTGATGTGAGGTAGACCAAGTAGCTATGGACAAGAAAGAAAAACTTTACCACCATCCCTGGTCTGCATCCAGACTGTATGAGCAAATGTATGATTGATCACCTTTCTTTTAGTAGGATGATTGACTTGACCGTTTTTCAAGATTTTATATATTTTTAGCTGATATCCCCTCTCTTAGTGCCAAATCAAGTACAATTCCTTGGAGTTTCCTGATACAGTGGAACCTTGCTTTATGGATGCCCTGCGTAGTGGAAAACTCACTATACGGAAGGAAATCCCAAGAAAATGATGCCTCAGCATATGGGGTTTATTTTTATTTTTTGGCATACAAAAAGTTTTTTTTTGGGTCTTCTGACGCTTCCCACTGTGGTGGGAGTGTGTTTGGAGCATGTCCACTCTGTTTTGCAGTTTTCCTCAAGTTTTGGTACCACTCAAATCACTTCCCGCAACTAGGAAGTGTGGGAAATTCCCCTGTCCCCTCAACAGCTGATCGGCGGGTATTTTACTTGCAATTTCCAGAAGTGGCCACTAGATGGTGCTGTTGGAAATGTACTGAATATGCATTGAAAACCATTGAAAGCCATGCATTGGCTTTGGAACAGATTCTTTTGGTTTTCAATGCATTCCTATGGGAAACTGCGCTTCGCTTTAAGGAATTTTTGCTATAAGGAAAACCCAGTGGAATAGATTAATTCTGTAAAGCGGGGTTTCACTCTATTTTAGAGTAGATCTTCATGGGGATTAAGAGCTATGTTATAATCAATGTTGGTAATGTACAGAAGAAATGTACAGTACTGTATTTATGATCTATTTCAGGCCATCCTTTTCAGTTGAGCCTTTCCAAGGTAAAGTGAGAAAAGGAGCAAAACCAATAAACCAAATAAAAACAGTAACTCCTTTATTTTGTTTAGAAATACACATAGAAGTAATTTTATTGCAGTATAACTTTTTTTGCTCCCTCTTTGGTCCGTCAGTGCAGAGAATTCACAAGGAGTAAGCAAACAGAATACTATTCGACCAGCACTATTGCCCAGAAGCAGATTCCAGAAACCCAAGCCCAATATAGGAAGGGCAGTTGGGAGAAAAGAAGTTCAATCTCTTGAAAGAAATGAAACAACAGAAACAGTTACTGCAGTTGAGAAATCGGAACTAAAGAAATCTGAACATATTGGAATTCCCATAACATTCGTAAGTTCCAGAATGTAGACTATACTGTACATTGCTAGTTACACTGTGATAGCCTTCAGAATTTGAATGATTAATTGAATTTATTAATATTATTTTAGACTCGGGTCAAGTATTATTGCTAAATGGTTTATTATTATTATTATTATTATTATTATTATTATTATTATTATTATTATTATTATTATTATTATTATTATTATTATTATTATTATTATTATTATTATTATTATTATTATTATTATTATTATTATTGCTAAATGGTTCCTTAATAATAAGTTTAGGAATCCAGTTGAAGTGTGAGAATAAAGTCATGTTTATCTATTGGTCTCTATATCTGTCTATTTGTTTAACATTAACATTTGTTTTTATGCTACCTTTCCAGACAAAGCCTTCCCAAAGCTTACCTGCTGAAGCTTTAGAGAAGAAATCTGTAGACAATGAGAAAACAATTCTTGAAGATTCTCAAGTGCTCATTACCTCTCACAATATTTCAGATCAATGTCTCAGGTACATATACATTCAGATATATGCCTGTGAAAGCGGTGTATATCCAAACACATTCTTAAGAATTTGGAATCCTACCTCTCTCTCAATTTGGTGTTGACAACTTGCAAAATGTGGGTCTTTGTAGGTTGGTTTCCTGTCTTTTAATTTTTCCCACTTGAATAGTACTAAAGGAAAACAGAAAGAGACTCAAATCTCCTTTGGACATTGAAAATAAACAAGAGAGAAGAGGGTCAATGCATGGTTGTCCCACAGCTAACTATGTGCAGCATCTTTGGGGAGCAGGCATAAATCTTATGGATGAATACTGTGTCAGTTTGCAGATAGTTGTTTGAGACAATCTGTAAAATCCTTTCAGTAACATATTGTCCTTTGTCTAGCAGGGAAAACCCCATTCTCCAAGAGCGTAAACCATCTATTATCAAGCCAGCTCAGTTGGTGAGAGGGCGATTCCAGAGAGCCAGGCCCAGCCTGGGAAGGATTCATGATAAAAAGCAAGGGACAGTGTCAGAAAACACGAATGCTCCGGTTGAGAAAGAAGTAGGAAAATATAACATGGAGATCTTCAAGACAAGTGATTTAGACCCACCTTCAAAGGTTAGCCATTTGACACAGTTTGTTCATTTTCATTCTGCATGCTTAGAAGGACTACTGTAACAGAAATGTCTTTATGTTATGCCACATACATTTGGTTGTACAGCTTTTGAGTGAGAGAAAACAGTGAATGTGTGTATCTTCTCTGGAATGCTCTGCTTCAAATGGGGAAGATCTGTCAACCTATCCTTGCTTAAGCCACTGTACTGGTGTTTATCAGAGGTGAACTGCAACGTCCTGCTCTCTTTTTCCTTTGAAATTGTTACCCTATTTGACTTCTTGCTGGACAAGTGTACCTCTTTTGAACACGTGAATCATGGGGAATTGTTGACAGCTCAAAGTGATGCCGTCACTGATCTTTGTTCCTCCCTCAAATATGCATTCTGTTGTTTCCAGAGACCTAATACTGTAACTGAAGTGAGTGACCATGAGCAAGGAGCAAGGAGTCCCGGTCCAAGAGCGGGCGTAATTGGTAAATAATACGAAGTTGTGCAAAGGCCCTCCTGGCTGCGACTGCCACCTGCTTTTCAAGCAGTAGCCGCAAGTCCGGGAGGACCCCCCAAGTTACGCACTGGATCTGTCTGGGGCAAAGAAGCCCCATCCAGAACCAAAGCTGGTAGCTCCCGGGATAACGCGGGACTGCGAACCCACAGCCACTCAGTCTTGCCGGGATTCAGCTGAAGCCCATTGTCCCCTATCCAGACCCGAACAGCCTCCAGACACCTGGTTAGGACTTCGACTGCATCACTCGCGTCCCCAAGGGCCGCAATGTACAATTGAGTGTTATCAGCATACTGATGGTATCTTACCCCATGGGAATGAATGATCTCACCCAGCGGTTTAATTTAGATGTTAAATAACAGAGGCAAGAGTACCGAGCCATGAGGCACCCCGCACAAGAGGGGCCTAGGGCTGGACAACAGGCCCTCTGAAGACACCTACTAAGTCCGGTCTGTCAGAAATGAGGAAAACCAAGACAGCACCGTGCCCTGGGCCCCCAATCCTCGGAGCCGGCCCAGAAGAATACCGTGATCGACGGTATTGAAAGCTGCTGAGAGGTCAAGAAGAGCGAGAACAGAGGGATTTCCCCTGTCTCGCTCTCGCTAGAGATCATCCATGAGCGCGACCAATGCAGTCTCAGTACCATAACCAGGCCTGAATCCTGACTGAAACGGATCCAGATAATCCGTATCATCCAGAATCCCCTGGAGCTGTCACGCCACTGCTCTTTCCAAAACCTTCACCAGAAAGGGGAGGTTGGAGATTGGTCTAAACTTTGAAATAACTGTGGGGTCGAGCGATGGCTTTTTCAGAAGGGGACACACCAGCACATGTTTAAAAGCCGCTGGGAACACCCCCTCCCGCAAGGAAGAGTTGACCAACGCACAGACCCAGCTGCCCGTTGTAGCCTTGGCCGCTTTGACCAGCCAGGCGGGGCAGCCGTCCAATAAGCAAGTGGCATCGCGCACAGCTCCAAGGAGCCTGTCCACTTCATCAGGAACAACTGGCTCAAACTGATCCCAGATAACATGGCTAGACTCTGCTCCGGCCCTCTTCAGGCGATCTAACTCCACGTCGGGCTTAAACCCTGAGCGAATGCGAGCAACTTTCTTTGCCAGATGGTCTGCAAAATCATCTGTGCTTGCTCTTCTTGACCTCTCAGTGGCCTTTGATACCATCAGCCATGGTATCCTTCTGGAATGGCTCCGCGGATTGGGGATCCAGGGCACTGTGTGGTCCTGGTTTTCCTCATTTCTGAGGGGCCAGACCCAGTTGGTTTGGTTGGAGGATGAGATGTCCAGCCCTAAGCCTCTACAATATGGGGTGACTCAGGGCTCGGTACTCTCACCTCTCCTATTTAACATCTATATGAAGCTGTTGGGCGAGACCATCCGTTCCCACGGGGTGAGGTATCATCAGTATGCTGATGATACTCAGCTGTACATCCCGGCCCGTGGTGATCCAAGCAATGCTGTTGGGAGTCCTATACAGGTGTCTGGAGGCTGTCGGGGTTTGGATGGGGGACAACGGGCTACAACTGAATCCTGGCAAAGCTGAGTGGCTGTGGGTCAGGGCCCCCACGTTATCCAGGGAGCTACCATCTTTGATCCTGGATTGGGCTATTTTGCCCCAAACAGACCCGGTGCATAATCTGAGGGTCCTCCTGGACTCATGACTCCTGCTTGAAGAGGGCATTTGCACAACCTTGTATAATCCCCGCCAGTTTCGCCTGTTCCTGGACCAAGACTTCTTGCTCATGGTCACGCACGCTTTGGTCACCTTCAGACTTGACTATTGCAATGCGCTCTACATGGGGTTGCCCTTGATGACCATTTGGAGGCCTCAACTGGTCCAGAATGCGGCTGCTTGGGTGGTGATGGGGTGCGGGCGGTATACCCGTGCCTCACCACTGCTTCGGAAGCTGCACTGGTTGCCAGTGTGCCTCCAGGTGCAATTCAAGGTGCTGGTAATTACCGTTAAAGCCCTACATGGTAGTGGGCCAGGATACTTAAGAGACCGTGTCACCCCGAGAACATCTTGTCCCACCAGAGCGGACTGGAGAGGCTCTCTTACTGTTCCATTTTCTAGAGAGGCTTGTCTCTCTAGCACCAGAAGGAGGGCCTTCTCTGTGTCTGCTCTGGCCCTATGGAACCTCCTGCCAATTGAGCTCCGACTCCAGAGCTGCCCTTCAAGAAAGAACTAAAAACCTAGCTGGCGAAGCAGGTGCACCCGTGATGTGGTGACCCCCGCCTGCTGGCTGATAAAGTAACAGCAACATCACTCCCTCTTTTAATCCTCTTTCTTTAATCCTCGGTCTTTTAATTTTTGTAGTACAGTATTTTATATTGGGTTTTTATATGTGTAGTTTTAATGTTTTTTGTATTGTTTTTAATGCTGTGAGCCGCCCTGAGTCATTTTGAGTTAGGCGGCTATACAAATTGGAAATTAAAGTTACATTAAATTCAGAATTTCTCCAACATAAACATTGTCATTTTACATTTCCTTACTGTACATATATGGCATCTTTCTCCCATAAATGAGTTTTGTTATTAAACAATAGACTGTTTTATATGGTTAGAATATTGACACTTATTTGATTGTTTAAAGCACACAAGTAAACTGAGCTGTTTGCTGGGCTATTCAGTGGACGCCTCGCTATTGCAATTAAGGGCTTGTATGCATAGCCTTAAAAATCTCAGTATGATTTTTGCCTAAGAAATGCAAGAAAGACCAGATTTTCTGGCTTAATTTCTTACCAGTCATGATCTCGTGACCTTGCGCAGGACTTGAACAGAAAATTCTGAACTGTTGAGTATCTTTTAATTACACAGGGAAATTCTGATGAAAATTAAATTGTGGATCATAATCTGGACGAACTCTTTAGGCCTATGTTCTGTTAAATAAATTCACAAACATATGTTCTAACCATTAAGGATGAAGTCAGTGTCCAAGCATCCCTGGATAATTTGGGGGGAAAAGAAGATTCAGAATCCAGTGAAGGTACATTGTCAAAAAGATGCATTGATCAGAAGCTTCCTTCACCTGAGAATTTACAGGAATGTGTAGTTCTTATTCCTGAAGGAGAAGCATGTCTGTCTGAAGATGAAGGCAAACATCTGGATATTCCTGAAAGGTACAGTAGTTTTAAATCTTCTTCCATATCTAGGCCAGATATGAAACTACCAAAATGAAGGCACCTTTTGGTGAGTTCATTCTGCAGTTCCTTTTGCCTGGCCTTGTGTGAGAAAGATTATCCAGCAACACAAGGGTGCCATTACCAGGGTATGCCCAATTGTGGCTCAAAAATACCACACACTTCTAGGAGGCTCTTTCTGTGTACTCCAGTAGTTTTAAGTAATGAAAGTGCAGTCTAAGAAACCAAATGGCATCTCTTGCTTGATAAATCATGAGCAACCAAAACTCTCACAGATCTTCAGCAATAGCTGTAAAAAATGTGTTTGAAAATGAGAGGATCAACCTGTTTCAACATTTGTCTCATGGGTGTATTTGAGTAAACCTTGAACAGTTCAGATCGATTTTTTCCCATAGGAAAAATACTACTAGGATGTAGGCAACCAAATGCAGATTTGAAAAAAAAAGAATGTATTCAGTAGTACTCTAGAAATGGGTCTATTCACAATATTGTTTGTTGCTTTTGCCATTTGATTAGTGATATTTCTGCCCCTCAAGAAATAAGCCAGTTGAAAAATACAAAACCTGCCCAACCTGGAAGGAGACATCTTCAGAAGCCAAAGTCAAATGTAACTCAGGCATCTGAAAAGAAAGATGCTATTTCTTCAGAAGATGTCAGCCTAGAAGATATGGCTGAAAGAGATACAGAAAATGATGCAACTCCATGTGGCAGCATATCTGGAGAGATATCTACATTAATTGTAAGTACTAACTAGTTATCCTAAATAATCTTTGGAGTGATGACTTTAGCATTGTTGTGTTTGCAGAAGCAAATTGTCCAACTCAGGGGTTCCTAACCTAAGGCCAGCAGGTCAGATTCAGCCCCTGGTGCCATTTCGTGTGGCCCCCACCACTCCAAGGGTATTCGAGAAACAAAAATGGCTGCCCCTTTAAAGCTGTTAGGACAAAATGGCCGCCCCATCATGCAGGGAGGGCAAAATGGCCATCTGGCCCTTGAAGCTGACAGAGTGTGCCCTGGGCCCCAGCTTGTAAAGGTTGGGAACCCCTAGTCTAACTGAAGTTATGTATGCTCAACCCATATGAATAATCATGTGAGCAAATTTCAGAGGCATTATACTTCTAAGACCGTGATGGTGAACTTTGGCACTTTGGCACGTTTTACTTCCGCTTCTGGGAGCGACGAGGGTAGCGTGGGCCGGATGAATCGCAGTAAACCCATTTGTTTTTTTAAAAAAATATTTTTATTAAATTTTTCACAATAATACAACTTTTTTTAAAAAAATACAATTATAAACAAAAATACATACATCCTACATACTTATTACAAATACCATACATAAATCAATAAAAGTATAAAAAAGAACAATAAAATAAGAATACACATAAGTAGTTAGTCTGTGACCTAATACCATATTAACATCGTCTTTCCTCTATACCACCTTATTTACTTTTCAAAAATTCTTAATGCACCTATAACTATCTTAATGTACATGTTCCAACTTTTTCATTTAGATCATCCATTTAACATACCTATTCAATCACAGTAAAATATTATAATGAAACTACAATTAAAATACATTTTTCAACTACTACACCCAGTGTTATATTACAATGCCATGGAGGAAACAGAGAGTCACATTTATTTTCTATCCCAAAAACCCCTTTGTCCAGGTACTGGTCTATATCTTTTATCTCCCTTTAGTGAGTAATCCACAAATGGTTGCCATATTTTCCAAAATCTATTTTCTTTAACTATACCCTTTTTCTTGTTCAAATCCCATGTTAATTTATCGTTTAACGCAAGATCCCACATCTTGTACCATTCCTCTATTTTCAACGTTATTTCACTTTTTCAATTCCTGGCAATACACTGTCTACCCGTTGTCAAAATTATTGATAATAACTCTTTTTCATCATTATTTAAAGTCAAATTTTCTACTTCTGTTAACAAAACAGTACTTGGCCCCAATTTAATTCTCATACCCATAACAGCACATATCTCTTTCTCAATTTTCCCCCAAAATTCATTTACCACATTACAACCCTACCACATATGTTCATATGTTCCCAATGTATCCTTACACCTCCAACACATTTTATCTTTGCTCTTGTCTATTTGATGTAATCTCACAGGGGTCAAGTACCATTTCCACAACATTTTATAATTATGTTCTTTCACTCTAACAGACATAGTTCTCATAATCCTTTTCTTCCATTTATTTCTCCAAACCTCATCCACTATCTTTATTTTCAAATCCTGTTCCCAACTCATTTTCAAGGCTTCATATGGATTACCCTCTTTATTTAACATTCTATATATTTTACTAACTAAGCCCTTAATACCCCTTTCCCCCTTTCTTATCTTTAATATCAGTTCTTCAAATTCTGTTATAGTTCTTTCCAAACTGGCTTCCGTTAAATATTTACCATTCCATTTATTTACCAACATGGTCTGAAACCAGAAACCCATTTGTGTGGATTTACAGGGTGCTTGGCATTCTGGGAATTGAAATCCAAGAACATCTGGAGTGCCATAGTTCACCATCACAGATCTAAGATAATGCATATAAGCCAACACTTGGCTGCAATGAAGTTGTTTTGTGAGTGAAATCAGTAAAAGTGTTTCTTTTTCCATTAGCATTTGCCATTACTACACTGAAAATTGTTTCATAAAGGTTCCTACTGTAAATTGGTATATAAAACTGCCACAATAAAAACTGTTTTTAGTTGAGTCTGTTCCAAGGATCAAATCCCTTGATGTTGTTTTTTTAAAATATAAAAAGTATTAAGCATAGCTTTATTTGTCATAAAATAGAGATAGAGATATGGATCTCAATCTAGTTGGCAAGTCAACACTTATGTGAGTGGCATGAATCTACTTTAATTGAAAGAAGTAATTGAATTTAGACCATGCTGTTTTAATTACATTTAATGGTTTGCAGTGTTCTGATTTCCCCCCTTTCCTGCTAACATTTCATAAAGTGATAGCCCCATAGTCTTCTTCTCTTTCTGTTTTTTCTCTCTCCAAATTGACTGTGACCTATTTTTGATAAATTAGGTATGGACTGTAGTTGTGTGGTGAGGGGCATTGTATTTGGTGGAAAGGAAAAATATATAATTATAACAAATATGTACAAGAAATTAGCAGAACTGCCCTTTTTATTGTAATAAACATTTCTTGAATGCCTGTTGTGGAAAGAAACAGTATATGTGTGCACTAATCAGTTTTAGAAAAAGAGAAAAATTCAGTGTTATAGAGTTTGAATTTTTTAATTTTTGTTTAAAGTTGGGTTGGTTGGAAGAGTTTGCAAATTGTTGGAGAACCCTGAGAAGTTAAATGTGTATTAACTCGACCTATTTTGCTCTCACCAGCATACTTCTCAGACTTTGGTGGAAGCTGCATCAGTCACTAAATCTCCGAAAGAGAAAACGTGTGCAGATGGTGTTGAGACAGTGTCTTTGAAAAGAAGTGGGTACTCTGGAAAGTCTGACTCTTCAGAGCAGCCCTCAGGAAGTGAAAATCAAACCAAGCAAGACGTCTCTAAGCCCCTTTCTGTCAAAGAAAGACATTTTAGAGGGTAAAGCCTTGCCTTGAGTGTTTTCTTTTTAATATAAAGTCAGGATATAAATGTTGGTATGATTAGTTTGTATAGGTTGCCCCCCCCGCCATATATTCAATTTCCATAGTTTTAGTTATCTTTGGAATTGATGAGAAAATGCCATCTGAAGCAACAAGAATAAACATTCCTTAATAATTATCACAAGTTTTATAATGTAATTTTTCAATGTTGCTCAGAATAAATCACTCTGTGTTTTTCAATAAAGTTTCAAAGTTTCTCGAATATTATTTCAACATCAATCTTGCAAAATAATTCACATTTTTCAATTTTTTGTTGGTGAGTCTCTTAGAAATCTTTCAAAGTAAATCAATATATATTTTCTTGTTATGTTTCACAGTAATTCTCCCATATATTCTGTAAAATGATTCTTATAACATAAATCAACATAGATCTAAGCTGTCCCGATTGCTTCCAGCTTTTCAGTTCAATGAATCTTCTTCAGGATATCTATAATGAGACAAACAAGTCTGTATAGAATAAAATACTGGCCAAAAACAATTAAGTACAAGAGCATGTCGCAGAAACAATTATGCAATCACATCTAGAAACATATAACACAAGTACCTTAATATCAGTGTCTCAGGCCTCTGTATAGCTAGCTCTCTAGTGCTCACGACGTTAACTAATGATTCCAAAGGTAAATCTTAAAAAGGGAATGCACTAAGCCAAGTGTAAGATATTACATTGAAAGGTACCAAATTAACATAGTATGTAAAATCCTTAGGAAATTTTTAAAGAAAACAAGACAAGTCGAACTCACTGTTCAAACTGTATGGCTCCAGGGTATTCAGTCTATGTACATAAAAGGCTTCCCTCTGTAATAAGCACTTCTCAATATTGAAGTCACAACTTCAAGAACAAGGAAATGGAAATCATTTTCTGTGTGATTCATTCATAAAAAGTGGGCAACAAGAGGTGCAGTTTCGACCTGGGCCCGTATTCTAGACCGATGTTCGGATATCTGAAGACGCCCCAGCCTTGTCGTTTTTCCGATGTAATTTTTTCCACAGGGACAAATAATATTTTACACTTGGCTTAGTGCATTCCCTTTATAAATACAGACTTATTTCTAACTTTCTCATTATAGATATACTGAAGAAGATTCATTGAACTGAATATACTGGTAACAGAAAAATATATTGATTTACTTTGGAAGATTTCTAAGAGACTCACCAACAATTTTTTTTTGAGAAATGTGAAAATTTCTCAATATATTTTTTAATTTTTTATTAATAATCATAAAATACAAACAAACATAAAAATATAAATACTTAAAAACTAACAATAAATAAAGAAAAAACACCAAGAAAAGAGAAAGGAATAACAACAATATATCAAAATCTTGTTCACTCTTTCATTCTTTCAACTTTTAATCCGTGCAAAACCCTATTCTGCAGCAATTTCAATTGGCAGAGTATACTTAAATCTTCCAAAATTGAATCATGTCAGGACCAGGCTTACTTCCTTCCTCACTTGTTAACGCGTGCTGTATGAAAGGTTTCCATATTTCCCAAAATTGTATTTTGATTTTAAAACCCTGTTTTAACCTAATTTGGCTAGTTAATTTTTCATTTAGTGCCAGTTGCCAAACCTCTTTATACTACCTATTCTTATTTAGATTTTCGTTACTCTTCCATTCTTGGGCTATCAGCTGTCTAGCAACCAGCAACAATGTCAAAATTAATTCTTTATTACCCTCACTTAATCTCATTTTTCCTATTTCTCCTAATATAGCTAGTTTGGGTTCTAAAATCATTGTTATGCCAAGAATCTCGTTTATCTCCTTCTCTACCACTTTCCAAAATTTATTTGTTTTCTTACAAAACCACCACAGATGCAAATATGTCCCCTTTTGTTCATTGCATCTCCAACACAAATCAGATTTATTAATATCCATTTGCTTGAGTCTGATTGGGGTAAGGTACCACCTCCAAAGTACCTTACAAACATGCTCCTTTTCCTTGATTGACATAGTTTTTGTTATTCTGTTTCCCCACTTTTTCCTCCACTCTTCTTCTTCAATTTTAATATTTAAATCTTCCTCCCAAATTCGTTTAAGTGTATAGTGTGATCCTTCCCCTGGGATAAGCATTTGGTACAGTTTACCTACTAACCCCTGTAATCTTATCTTCCCTTTCCTTATTTCCAAGACCAATTCTTCAAAGGGCGTCTTTGCCCTAGGTACTCCTATAATCCCCCTTATCAATTTGTCCCATTTCTCCATCCCCAATTCTTGTAGCCAATTTAATTTATTATATACCTCCTTCCTTTTCTGATATGTATTACAATTTTTAATCCACTCTGTTATTAACAACACTTTTTCTTGCAATAGAATAGGTCTTATTTTTTGTGAGGATAATAATGGGCAACTCTGAAAATCTAAAATTTCTAAAATTGGGGAAATGTCTGGTGCCAATTTCCTCTTAACCCCTTTCCATACGTTATAAATATTCTTTATAGAAAAGCAGTTAATCTCTGTTTTATTATTTACTTGAGCAAGAAATATTTCACCTTTTAATTTTTTAAATTCTTCTTGATCCCCTTCACCTATTACCTCATTTTGCTGAATTAATAATTTAATTAATTTCTTTATATGAAAGGCTTGAAAATACGCTTTAATGTTTGGAATGTTTAACCCTCCCTGTTTATTCTTCATGTACCATAATCCTTTAATAATTCTTGCTCTTTTATTATTATTGCAAATTCCGTTTATCAATTTTTGCCATTTATTTAGTTCTGACTCTTTGATTTTAATCGGTAAGTTTTCAAACAAAAAATTCAATTTGGGTATAACTTTCATTTTGCAAATATTAATCCTTCCAAACCATGAAGTCTTTGCTCGTTTTATCTGTTCTAGTAATGGTTTCAATTTATTTCTTAATTTATCGAAGTTAATATTATATAGGTCTTTTGGTTCCTTCGTCACGAATATTCCCAAATATTTCAATTCATCTTTTATTGTAATATTAAATCTATCTCCAATTTTTTCCTTTTCCGCCTGGGTTAAATTGCATGTGATAGCCTCAGTTTTCGTCCAATTAATTTTTAATCCTGTTACTTCTTCAAAGGCTCTTAAATGTTCTTGTATTTTGTTTAAATTATTTAAAGGATCTTTTACAACTAATAGAGTATCATCCGCAAATAGACTTATTTTTTTATTTTCTATTCCTACTAATTTCTCATTTTGCCTTATATCATTTGCTAGTAATTCCATTGCCAGTATAAATAGACATGGGGACAATGGACATCCTTGTCTTGTCCCCGCGTTTATATCAATTTCTTTCCCCAGACAATTATTCATTTTAATTTTAGATTTACTTTCTTTGTACAATTGTCCTATCACATGATTAAATTTAGGGCCGAATTGTAATTTCTCACATATTCCTTTTATTGTTTTCCATTGAATTGAATCAAATGCTTTATATATGTCTAATGCCACTATACATACTTTTTGTTTATTATTTTTTAATTTATCAATAATATTAATTAACCGATTTATTAATTTATCCATTTGTCTTCCTTTAACAAATCCTACTTGGTCTTCTCCAATATAAGTGTCTATGAATTTATTAAGCCGATTGTTAATTATTGAAGTAAAAATTTTTGCATCCTGATTTAATAATGATATTGGTCTATATGTTTCTATATTCTCTTTATCCTTTCCAGGTTTAGGAATTAGAGCCATTATCGAATTACTCCAGGACTTGGGGATCTCCCCCCCTTCCAATATATAATTATATTTTTTTTAAACTTGGGAATTAATACCTCTCGGCATTCCTTATAAAATTCCGAAGGGATACCATCCTCTCCTGGCGTTTTATCCTTTTTTAAGTTGTTAATTACCTCTTCAATCTCCTTGTCTTTAATATCTTGTTCCATTATATTTACATGTTCTTCCTTTAATTGGTATGTCAAGTTCCTATCCAAATATGCTTGAAGTGCATTATCATCAATTCTGTGTTCTGTATATAATTTTGTATAGAATTCTTCTGCTACTGATAATTTATTTTCCAGTTTATACTGCCTTATACCTTTTTTTATTAATTGGAGCCTCTATATATCCCTTACTTTTTTTTGTCTTACTTTTTTTGCTAAATTTTTCATATCTTTATTATTGAATTCAAAATCATTTCTTTTTAAATATGCCAAATCTACCCTACCCTTTTCAACTTCTACTGCAATTGTTTCCTTTTTTAATGCCTGTAATTTATTCCAAATTGAGTTACTTCCTGTAGCTGCGTGCTTCCTTTCTAGTTCTTTTATATCTTTATCTCTTTTAATTACTTGACTTTTCATTTTTTTTTCAAATATTGCCTTCTCTTGTATATAATCACCTCTAATAACCGCTTTCATTGCGTCCCAAAGAATATGTAATTTCACCTCACCCGTGTCATTATCTTCCCAGTTCTTTATCCATTTATTTATTAATCTTTTTTTATCTCTTCATTTTTAATAGTTTAGTATCCATCCTCCATACCTTATTTTGATAGGTGCTACTGTTCAGCCGCATCTCTATCGAAATAAATGTATGATCTGAGATATTAAAATTGCCATAATTAAAGTTTTCTAAATTCTTAAGCATATTTTCTGACACAAAGAAATAATCCAAACAAGAGTAAGATCTATGTTTTAAGGAGCAAAAGGTAAATATATTTTTTTTACCCGTCAACATTCTCATCGCATCCCGTAATCCTAATTTCCCTATCCATTTGTCAATCAGTTTATCTTGAGTCTTTCTAAGATTATTTGTTGTATCTAATCCTGACCTGATTAAGTTAAAATCTCTCCCTATAATTAAATTTACTGATCTTTCTTTTTTTATAATGGGTAGAATTTTATCTAGAAAGATCCCTTGATTCTTGTTTGGTGAGTATACATTGACAAATGTATAATCTTCCTCCTCTATTTTACCTTTTATTAGCTGAAACCTTCCCTCCTTATCTTTAATGTTCTTGCTCAATGAAAAATCTAGTTTATTCGATATTAATACAGCAACCCCTCTTGAATTACTTGAACCTAGGCTTTTCTCATATATTTCCATCCCTTTTACATAAATATTATTCTTATTTTCATTTTTCTGATGTGTCTCCTGGAGAAAAATTATATCCGCTTTTTCCCTTCTCAGAACTCCTTCCACACGTTTCCTCTTAATTTGGTTCCCTAGGCCTCTGACATTCCATGAGATAATTTTTAACTTTTTAAGTATACATATTTAGTGCTTTCTCTACTGTTACTGCAGAATTCCCCATAATATGTGAACCAATACCTCAACCCACAACAAGTTATACTCTCCCTCCTCCAGCGCATCTTAAATTAAATAATATACAATTATCTTAAAGAAAAAAATATACAAAAATAACAAAGCTTAAACAAACCAATAATCAAACAAATAAGAAAGAGGAAAAAAAGCAAAAGAAAAAAACCTCTACCCTCCCCACTTTCTACTAAAAGTAACCTTTGAAAACCAAAGAGGGGGAGGGGGCATTGCGGGTGGCGAGTGGACCTTAATACTTAACATCCGTTTCTTGTTCATTGTTTATTTCTTATTACAAATGATTATCTTAATTTGTCATAATTTATTCCACGCAGTAGATTCTCTGTTTTTATCCTTTAATGACCTAGTCTTTCCCTCCTTCTCAATATTTTTTTTTGAGAAATATGAATTATTTTGCAAGATTGATGTTGAAATAATATTCGAGAAATGTACTTTGAAATTTTATTGAAAAACACAGAGTGATTTATTTTGAGCAACATTTAAAAATTACATTAAAAAACTTGTGATAATTATTAAGGAACGTTTATTCTTGTTGCCTCAGACGGCATTTTCTCATCAATTCCATTGATTCACCATCTGGCCATTTTTCTTTTTCTACAATTTTAGTTATCTTTGGGTCTAAAAATATTCAATAAAAATTCATGAAATACATAATATGTATTTCTATGGACCATTATCGGAGCTGGCCAGTGGAGGCCACTGTCTGCAGTGTAGTGCTTACAAGGAATGGAGTCAGACATTTTGATAGCTCTCATGTAGAACAATGCAGGCATTTGAAACCCCTCCCCCACTTCTATGACTCATACGTGTTAAATATAGGATTCACTATTATTTGTAGTTTCAGCTATCCGCCGAAGGTCTCAGAACTTAACCACTGTGAATGTGGGGAGTGATGTGTATTTTAAGATCTATACTGGTAACTTAAAATCATGCCTCTCAAAAGCGTATTTACTCAAAAGTCTTATACAGTAATACCTCATACAAAGTCCGCTTCATACAACATCGGATTCATACAACATCGCCTAATTCCTTGAAAAAAGTTGCCTCATACAAAGTCGTGCGACTTTGTATGAGGCATTTGGGGTTTTCCCAGGTTGCATTGTGCCTGGGCAGTATAAAAGGCAGGACACATGCGTGCATTGCTCTTGTGGGTTTTGCATGAGGGGAAGAGTGTTTAAGAGTGGTTTTGAGCGCGACTCTGGATTTTTTTGAATTTTTTCGTCAGAATTTTTAGAAGCATTCCTGGGATTTTTGCAGCATTCTTCAGGTTCTTGGACAATCAGGGTTGTTTGACATGTTTTTGTAATTTTTTTAGCCTTTAGACCTGTGATGGGCAGTCTTGGCCCTCCAGCTGTTCTTGAACTTCAATTCCCAGAAGCCCAAATCAGCACTCCTGCTGACCAGGGCCTCTGGGGATTGAAGTTCAAGAACAGCTGGAGGGCCAGGACTGCCCATCACTGCTTTAGACAATGATTTCTTAAAGTTCTGTCAGTTTCCTGTCTGTTTCCTTGACTTTGCCCTGAAGTCTGTGCTGTTACAGTACAATGTATCTCTATGGAAACGGCGTTGTACGAGGCATCGCGGCAAGGATTTGGACGTTGTATGAGGCATCGCGGCTAGGATTTTGCATGCCTCATACAAAGTCCAAATCCGTATAAAGTCCAAACTTGTGGAACCAAGTTTGGACGTTGTGTGAGGTATCACTGTAGTTTCAAATATCTCTTTTCTCATACAGGAACTGTATTCCTGAAGCTTATTTGTTTTCTATCAATTTTTAAAAATTAAACATTTTCTCTCGCTCTCTCTTTTTTTTAGAAAACAGCCAGTAAGGACACTGAAACAAAAGAAAAACTGTGGTGACTCAAGGACATATTTTGCTTCAGAATGTGAGGACGACAGTAGCAAAAAAAGGAAACACCACCCAAAGAACAAAGGACATGTTAGCAGAGGGAAAAGCTTAAAAACTTCACTTCGTAAGAAGCCAAGAAAAGAATGTGGAAGTGCCAAAGTTAGCTTGGTAACTCTTAGGGCTTCTTCTCAGGAGGAAGAAGAAGATGATGATGATGGTGATGACTTTGAGCCAGACTATGAACTTGAATGCTTTTCACCTGAGGAAGTAAACAAAGCTCCAGTATTTGTCCCCCGAGGTCTTCGGTCCCCAAATCCTGTTCCTGTTCAGATTGAAGAAACTATGGAAGAGGTAATGACAGATGTAACTATGAAGAGATGACTGTACATTTAGTCTTTTTTCAGTCATATGTCTGATTAGTTATTCTTTGAAAAGCTGCACAACACCCTTCAAACCTAAGACTTCCTCTCCCTCATTTAACTCCAAGTCTTCCCTTACTCTTTAAATTCAATGTCCCAGAACCAACAATTAGTTTCTTATGTTTCGTTCTGTTAATTCTTTTAGGTTCAATTCATTTTGTTTTGTAGAAGGCACTTTATGTCTAGACATTGTTGGATTTCAACTCCCAGTGGCATGGCCAATGGTTAAGGAGTCTGGGATCTGAAGTCCATTAACATGGGGGGGGGGGGTAGTGGCTCATTTGGGAATCATAGTCTGCACTCGGAGTGTGTTTTATGAATTAAGCTAATTGGTTGCAAGCTTACACCATTACCTGGAACTCTCCATGTTCTATGTTGATAACAGCCTAGAGATCTTTTCCTAATGTTCCTTGATAACAGTTCAGTGTAACTTTACACTTATCCCTATATTAGGGACTACCTATTTTGTGTGGTTTATATTACAAGTGTGTTATAAAGACTAAAAAATCATGTATGTTTAGGGATTTTCCTTATTATCTATTTCATCCATATTAACAATAGAGGGGTGCCAATCTGTTGTAAAAGGATTCAATTATTTTATCCCTTGAGATTTATGTAGTTTGATTTTAAATTTTTCCTGCAGTGCTACCTCTAATAGAGTTCCATGCTCTGAGTGCTGTCCCCTGCAAATTCTTCCAATCTTTATCTATAGTTTGTCTCATAGTTACTAGAAGATAACCTTTTAAGGTTTATTTTTTATTTAATTTTTTATTTATATAAGATTCTCTCATTTTTTCCATAAGAAAAGGATAAGATGTGTTAATTTGAAGGATCTAGTAATCAACTGACCTGTAATTTTGTTTATTTCATTAAACATCACATCAAAAACATCACATCACCAACATTGTTGAAAAGATCCTTTATACATATAGTTTCTCCAATACATTATAATTCTCAGTATTTCCCCAGCCAGTATGGCAACCTAACTTGCTTGCTTGCTTGCTTTTCTTTTCTGCATCGTATGATGATATGTTTCATAATACATGTAGAGTAATGGAATACCCCAGCTTCCATTGCTGATTGGAACTGTTTATTTTACATATTCCCATTTGCTTCTTTTAAACAGAACTGCAGTCCATGGCCTATTTACTAAGAAGTAAATCCCATTTTTACATAGAGATATTCAAGGAAAGGTTTTATTTTGAGAACTGAAATATTTGGCACTTCTCAACACTTTTTGAAAATTACGGGTATCATGTGTGTTCAGTGTATACTGTATATGGAATCTTTTATGTTTGGGGAACATATTTTGCTTTTGGGGAATAACAAAACTGATGTATTATGCTTCTCTCCAATCATTCTCAACAGCTTGAGATATATGAGAATGTTGCGGATGAATTATGTCTGCCCTATGAGGTGCCCCCAGATGCCCAGATGACTATACAGGAAGAACAATTATTCTCCTCACAGGTTGTGGGTATTTTTATTTTCTTGTTTATTGTGTTTAGTTTGAATGTAAGTGCGCCTAAAACGGTCAGAACGAGCTGCCGGATGTTTGCGACATGGAGAATGGAGACATTTGTATTACTTTATTAGACTAATGACTTGTTCCTTTAATCCTCACCAGTCCTCATCTTGCATCTTTAGTTTATATTATATTCTTCTTTTTCCATGTCTAGGCCAGACATGAAACTGCCAAAGTGAAGAACCTTTTGGTGAGTTCATTCTGCAGTTCCTTCACGTGACCTACTGTGAGAAAGATTAGCCAGTAACACAAGGTTGCCGTTACCCGGCTACGCCAGATTGTGGTTCAGAAATACAACAATCTTTGAGGAGGATCTTTCTGTGTACCCCAGTTTATATTCTATTCTATTATATCTATACCTATAAGAAGGGGGTTGGGCTGTGCGTGTCTGGCATGCGTGGCCACACCTGTCCCTACTATCCCGTAATGAGCCAGCCTCACTTACCTTATGCCCCTGCGAGCATCGCCGCAAGGGTCCGGACGCTGAGAGTGGGGCAAATGCCCCACGAACATGAACAAAAAAACCTACAAGTTCCAGTGTCCTGTGCGCCATGGCACGCCTCAGCCAATCAGGCATGAGGGCGGGAGCACGGAGGAGGCGTGTAAAAAAAAAAAACGGTCAACACGTGACCAAAACCCCTCAGCCCAGGACCCTGCCTTACTGAGGCAGACAGAGCCCGGGCTGAGGGAACGGTCTGCCAGAGGGCACGGCCGGGCGAGGTGCCGCCGTAGGCACTGCCTCTGCCCTGCTGCCCCTCCCGCCCTCAGACACGTCGCCTGAGAACACGGCCGGGCAAGGTGCCGCTGTAGGCGCTGCCCTGCTGCCCCTCACACCCTCAGCCGTGCTTGCTAGCTCTCGCCTTTGCTTTTTCCCCTCCTCTGTTTTGTGCCATTGCGCCAAACAACGGAGCGAAAAAAATCACGCGTCAGCCAGCAGTCCTCCAGGGAGAACTCCTCCTCTGATGGATCACTGGCTAAAGCCTTTGCATTTCCCCCACAACGTTCGTGTCAACTTTCGAAACAGTTGTGGGGAAATGCAAAGGCGACAGCCAGCAATCCGTCAAGAGAGTAGCTCTCCCTGGCGGATCGCTGGCTGCTGCCTTTATATTACCCCCTCCGCTGTTTCGAGAGCTGACACGAAACAATGGAGGGGGTAATACAAAGATGGCGTGCCACTTCCCCAGGAAGCAAAGACAGAACGGTGCTCCATTCTCTCCCTTTGCCGAAACGAGCCCCTTCCACATTCGGCCCTTGCCTGTCGGAGAAGGGGCTTGCTTTCTCCGACAGGCAAGGGGCAAATGTGGAGCTCCGTTTTGCCCTTGCCTGCCAGAGAAATCCACTCCCTTCTCTGACAGGCAATGGGCCGAATGCGGAGCTCCACCCCCCCTCTCTCTGTGTGTACATCCCCAAAACCACCCCAACCACCAGCACACACATGGTAGGGACAACATTTTATACTTTGGTGTACATTCTCAATTTGCTGTGGTTTTGACTTAATCTCCCTTCTTTTATGGATTTATTTTAACAATTTTATTTAGCACTTGTTAAGTGAAGATGCAACTTGTAAAACGTAATTTGCAAAATGACAGTCAAAAAATGAAATAGTTGATTTGTATTTCCTTATTCCCAAGGTTTCTATAGAAGAAGAGCAAACAGAGAATACAGGTAAATAGTCTAGATTCTTTAGAGTGACAAAGAAGTGAAGCATCATCGGGGGCACATTTAAGAGTTTTAGTTGATCTGGGCTTAAAAAAAAATAACAAAAGAGATCCTTCCAGATTTTTCATTCAGCAAAATAAAAAATAACCACCAAGGCTGAAAGCTCGACTTTGAAGTAAGTGGAATTAAAGACAGTCACCAAAATCCAGTAAGTCTGTCTAGTACCGTGATGGCGAACCTTGGCACTCCAGATATTCTTGGACTTTAATTCCCAGAAGCCCAAGCACCCTGTGAATCCACATGAATTGGTTTACTGTGATTCACCCATCCCGCGCTGCCCTCGTCGCTCCCAGAAGCGGAAATAAAATGTGCCCACCCAGGCATGTTTTCCGCTTCCGGGAGCGACGATGGCAGCACGGGCTGGATGAATCGCAGTAAATTCATTTGTGTGGATTCACAGGGTGCTTGGGCTTCTGGATTGAAGTCCAAGAACATTTGGAGTGCCAAGGTTCACCATCATGGGTCTAGTAGCTGACAGGACCATAGCCATCAGCAAAATGTTTTGTGAAGATCCAACCCCCCAGTATGCTTTAAATATATTTTTTTAGAGGATGGGAAGCTCTGGGATAAGCTTTTGGATGGAAACGAGGACTGCAGGGCTGAGATGAAGGATATTCTTTTATGCCAGTAGGCTATGAGATTGCTATGAGGTTAGCAAGACTGATTTCTGGATTGACACATAGAAAACTGCACCACAAAACAAACAAAAAATTACATCACTGTGAGATCTGTGGATGAGTGATATTGAACTGAATTTCTAGTACAGGCAATTTTGTTTGATTTTTGGGGGGAAATAAGCTGTGTTTGGGTTTGCTTATGAAAAGGTATATCCATATTTTCCCCAGGGATCATTTATGGAAGTACAGAAGCAGCCATGACTTTACTTGCCATGAGAGATCCAGTGTTCCAATTAAACATTGTCACCCAAGGTATGATCAGTGTTATAACAAAGGGCTTCACTCATAAGACTTTGAAACTAGAGTTAAATAAATTGATTCACTGAAATAATGGAAACTTATCATATTGATCTTCCTCTTATTTTATGATCTCCCCTTTCCTACAACTGCGTGAACAGAACCATCAAAGCTAGATGAGAACAGGAGATAATTTGCTTTTATTTATTTATTTTTATTTATTTTTATTTATTTTTATTTATTTATTAAAATACAATACACAAAACAATACAAACAGATTATACAAAATAATACTTAAAAAAAGAAATAAAAAAGAAAAAAGCTAATATACCAAATACGGAATAACAAAAAAGAATAATAAATACACACACACACACACACACACACACACACACACACACACACACACACACACACACACACACACACACACACACACACACACACACACACACACACACACACACACACACCTATCCTAATACATTTTTATATCTATCTTTAGGGAACAAAAGTCTTAAAGCCATCGTTGTAATTACTAACTCTTGACTTATTGCTTAAAATTATTATTCTATAATCTTAACTAACATCTCTAAAACCCGTTTTCCAATAAGTCATATAATACCATTATGGATAGGAGAAAAATAAGAAACCTCTATATATCTATATATATATAGATATATATAAAAATCACCCTGTGCCTATTTACATTGCCCTGGAGAGCTCAGAACATCACAATAATTTAGTTCCAAAATCCACTTTGATCAGGTACAGGTCTATTTCTTTCTCCCCCCCATACGCGAGTGATCCACAAAAGGTCTCCAGATTTTCCAAAATCTATTTTCTTTCAAATTATCCCCTTTCCCCTTTATTTCCCAGGTCAGTTTGTCATTCAATGCTAAATTCCACATTTCTTTATACCACTCTTCAGTTTGTATAATTACATCACTTTTCCCTTGTCTAGCTATACACTGTCTAGCAGATGTGATCATTATTTCTAGTAATTTTTTCTCATCCTTATTTAGATTAATACCTTCCACATCTGTTAGTAGGGTGGTACCTGATCCCAACTTTACCATCCTACCCAATATTACCCCAATTTCTTTTTCAATTCTTTTCCAAAAATCGTTGACCACTTTACAACTCCACCACATGTGTTCATACGTTCCTATAGAATCTTTGCATCTCCAGCACATTTTTTTTTAATTATCCATTTGATATAACCTCATTGGGATCAGGTACCATCTCCATAACATTTTGTAATTATGTTCCTTTATTCTAACCGACATAGTTCTCATAATCCTTTTTCCCCCATTTATTTCTCCATATATCCTTTTCAATCTTTATGTTCAAATCATTTTCCCACCTTTGTTTCAATTCCTCTTGTGGATCACTTTCTTTATATTGTATACAATTTACTAACTACTCCCTTGATATTTTTCTCTCCCTTTCTAATTTTTAGAATCAATTCTTCAAATTCCGTCTTCTCTTTCGAAGCCATAATCCCTCATATATTTGCTGTTCCATTTAATAGTCTCTGAAACTAATTAATTTTTAATTGCTCGAACAAATTAGTCCTGCTAGCCTCATCCGTAACCAGTCTTTCAGCAAGATAACCTCATTCTTCTCCAATACCTCTCTTATCTCCTCCGATATATTAATTGGAAAACTCACCATATCCGAAATTTCCAATATTGGAGAGACATTTGGGACCAGATCCTTCCTCACCCTATTCCATACCTTCATTAATCCTTTCATCATGTTTTTAGTCACTACCTTTTGCGCATTATAACCTAAGAAGACCATTTTACCCATGTATCTATAGTCCCTCATCTCTATTTCCTCCCATATTGCTTTTTCCCTTGCCAAGATCTTCACCACGTTCTTAATTTGAAATGCCCGGTAATATGCCATCAAGTACGGCATTCCCAACCCTCCTCCTTTCTGCGATAAATACCATAACTTTTTTGATAATCTAGATTTCTTTCCACCATTACAGAAATTATTAATCAGTTTTTGAAACTCCTTAATTTCCTTATCCTTCAAATGGATCGCTAACGCATCAAATAGGAAATTTATTCTCGGTAACAACATCATCTTTCTCCCAAACCATGACAATTCCAATTTTTGAAAGCTTTGTATCCTATTCTTAATTTCTATTTTCAAACTATCATAATTCAGTTTTTTAAGATCTTCCAGTTTATTTGATATAAATATTCCCAGATATTTCAATTTATTCTTAATCTGAATATCCACCATATCCTTTATCTTCTTCTGGTTCCCCCCCCCATATTACAAAACATCATTTCTGATTTGTCCCAATTTATTTTCAACCCAGTAATATCCTCGAAATCTTTTAATTGTTGCCTAATTCTATCCATTACCTTATCTGGTTGTTTTACAATTATCAAAGTGTCATCAGCATACATACTTATCTTATTTCCCATAATTCCCTATATTTTTTCATCATCTCTTATGGCTTTTGCTAATAGCTCAATCGCCATAATAAACAATATTGGAGATAAGGGACAGCCCTGTCTCGTGCCTGTCTCCAACTTTACCTCATCTGTAACCTCATTGTTTACTCTAACAGTAGCTATTCCTTGTTGATATAATTGACCAATTACCCTTCTAAATTTAACACCAAATCCATAACATTTAATTATCTCCTTAATTGAAATCCATTGTAAAGAGTCAATTGCCTTAAATATATCTAAATATATTAATCCCACTTTTTCTTTTGTTTGACTCACTGTATCCACCAAATCCACTACTCTTCTTGTCAAATCCGCCATATGTCTCCCTTTCAAGAACCCCACTTGATCTACTTTTATATGATAATTTGCTTTTAGGTGGTATCAATTAAAATTAGAGTTCTGATTCTTAGGTGCTCCATTCTTTTAAAAAGCAGAATTAGAGTTCTCCAATAGGTGAGGTTGGGATAGGACCACCCTAAAAGTGCAGTCCTGTACCCATTTATCTTGTCATTAAATTCCATATCATCAACTGTGCATTCCTGAACATATGTTCACACGTAAAATTAGCTGAAGAAGTTAGGACGAGATTAACTTTACACAATTTCCAGTGAGAGCTAAATTCAATTAATAATGGACTTAACCAGTGTCCAGTATAAAAAAATTATAAATTTCCTTTGGTGGTTCAACTTGCTTCTGTTGCAGAATGTTAGGTTTCTAATACCATGGATTTTCAGTACTGTAGACCCTTGCATAATGACGTTTCTTGGTTCTGCAAGTAGCGTCGTTATGCAGAAAACGTCGTTATGCAGGATTTTATGGAGTTTCCCGCTTAACATTTTTAGCGTCATTATCCGGATAACGATGCTTATTTGTAGTGTCGTTATCCGGATAACGATGCTAAAACGTTAAGCGAGGGAAGGTGGCGCATAACGATGCGTCGTTAAGCAAAAATGACGCTATCCGAACACGCCGTTAAGCGAGGGTTCACTGTATAATATACTATACTTATTTGGTTATTTGGTTGATCCATTTATCACACGTCAGGTTGACTTGGCGGATTGAAGCATCATCTTCCACTGTTTCCGATCCCATGCCAGTCTCATCCAGGGCCTCAGGAACTTTGCCCTGAACTGGTCTTTCCATCTGGTTGCCGGCCTTCCTAGTGGTTGCTTTATGTCAAGTGGTATCCCCTCTGTGATATTTTAAATAAGTGAAATATAGATAGGATTTGAAACTATGACCTTGAGCTTGCCCAAGTTGCACAACTTAGATGTGCATATTCCAACAGTCATATGTACAAAATTTAATGGGAAACCTTTTCCAGCTTACTATTTTTATTTATTCTCTTTAATTTTTAAAACAAGAAAACCAACAGGAACATGCCGTCAAAGATGAACTGAGTGCTACTGATAGCTTACACACTGAGTCCAGTGAAGCAGAAAAGGCATTTCCTTGTAATGAATCATGTTCTACTGCTTCCAAAATTGAACTGGTTTCTTCAATGAATGTGAACAGATCTACCACAGAAGATTACAGCACAGCATCACCCGGGACAGACAATTGTTCCCAAGAAGAAGTTAACGTGCCACTTCCTACCTCTTCAAGAAATGAACTGGTTCCTTCATATCATACTAAAAGTTTGGGAGAATGCTCACAGGAAACAAGCACAGCCAGCAGGTTTGTGTTGCCACTTTCGGAATCTGATTCATTCATGTTCCTTGGAAGTAGTATTGTGTTGATATAATGATGTCTCATGACAATCTAACTAACTTCCCTAGATCTTCTCCATTCTAATTTCTAGCCCCTTCCCATCTAAATATAGATATCAAAACAGTAATATTCTATATCTCTAATTTGCATCTTCATTTTAAATCTGTACCCTGAAGCATCAGGCACCTTGATACATTTTAACAAAAATCAAAATGTAGAATCTTGTTACATGTACAGTAAAATTAAGGAGAAGCAGAAGCCTGAGTGCCATATCCCTCCACAACACGGACCATATTTTAGGTAGAGTGGGAAAATATCACAGATGGCCGGGATAGAAAAGCAATTAATAAATAAATATACTGTACCAGGCAATTGCAAATCTACCACATAATAAGCCTTGAAAAAATTATCAGAAGAGTCCTATGTAATTTTAAACCTTTGGCAAAGTGTTCCTGCATTGACAACTAAAACATTTACTCCTTTTTTTTGTCTGATAAAAGTTCAAATAAAGTGTTTAGACCAGTGTTTCCCAACCTTTGGTTTTTGGACTTCAATTCCCAGAAGCCTAAGTCAATTCCCTAAAGCACTGATCAGCCAATCTACTGAGTTAGACTTCTGGGAATTGAGGTCCCCTATGGGGCATGAGCCCCACGTTGGGAAATACTGGGTTAGACCATTCAGAATATATATCGATGTGTTGTATTTCTTCTGCAGTGATTCACCTGTTTCCAAAGGAAATAAAACAACTACACTGGCAAGATGCAGGTTTCCAAAACCTAAACCAAATCTTAACAGATGTCTGGGATTAAGACGAAAGGTTCCCCCAAAGTCTCTTGGTCTCCTTTCTGGGGAAGAACAGTTTAATAACATGAAAAATGGTAAATTCTTACTCCTTTACATTGAAAAAACCCAGTAGCAAATGGCGGGGGATATTTGCCTGTCTGTCCACTTATATCTATCAATAAAATTAACAGATGTGTTCAGGTTTGGAAGAATTGGTGGGTTAAATTTGTAAAATGCCTTGTCACAAAAATATTGGCAATAAATTAGAAACAGTGTGTGGGTAGGTGGGTGGGTGTGTAATAACATGAAAAGCCTTCAAATGGCTCTCCCAAACATTGGATACTAATAATAAATTTGTGTCAGAAATTATTCTGGGTTGAAAGGATTTTTGCAGGAGAAACTCCACTCAAGGAATCCCAAATGAGGCTCCTTTCATGTCCCCAAGAGATGGGTGCTCAATCCGTCATGCAGTACCCGGGTCTCAAACTGCCAACTTGCCAGCCTTCCAGCTGACAAGGCGAGCTTCTTAATCACTGAGCCACCACAGCCCTCCCAAACACTGGATAAACACATGGTAAATAAGAAGGAAACAAATATTTAGATTAAAAGTATCTGCAGCAACACATCAGCTAAGGTTGCCAAAACCCGCTTTGAATGAGAGTTCCTCTATTACTGTCATTGCTTTCCTGGTTGTTATCAATACATGGAAAGGAAGGAGCGGTCTCTTCTTTCTGTTGTGATTTTTTTTTCATGTGGAGCACAACATTTTTGTTGTGAAGGAGAAATGCCTGTTCATTGTGGCCAAATCAGACATCTCTATGAATAAATTCAATCATGTTTCTTCCACATAACACACAGAAACTCTTCCTTGGATATGTGGCTTTAGGACAGAATCCTGGATTAGACCCAGACTTGAATCTTTTCACAGGCAATGTAGTCCCATTCCACACAGATTGAATTTCTGAAGTGCCTCGATCTGGTGTTTCACTGACAATGAACACTTTTGTCCATGTTAAAAATTGTTGTCATTCCCCATCTCCCTAAATCTATGGGCCACATACACATTCTAAGCCCATGATGGTGAACCTTGGCACTCCAGGTGTTCTTGGACTTCAATTATCAGAAGCCCAAGTCAGCACTCCTGCTGATCAGGGTTTCTGGGAATTGAAGTTCAAGAACAGCTGGAGTGCCAAGGTTTGCTATCACTGTCTTCTAAGCCAATTAGTTTCTGCATCAATATTTGCTCTTACAGTGAGTAAAAGCAGATATTTGAGTATCTTTATCACAGTGCTGTGAACACATTACATGGTGCAAGCGTATCGTCATAATTTACACAGATTAAGATTAATTGGAAGTGAAGCAAAAATGTGATGTCTCATCAAAGGTTTTTTTGTTTGTTAGAATAGTGCAAATAATTTGTAGTAATATACAAACTGTACTGAATGGTGTTTTATTGTTAAAATAATAGACAACAAAGCATCTGGAAATAGTACAGAAGAGCGGAGAGTTCAACTGGAACAGAATCTCAAATTAATAGAAGTAGTTCAGAGCAACTCTGAAGAAAAACATGATTTCCAGCCTGGAAATGGTGACTCTACCATGCAGAAAACCAATATGGAAAGGTATATATACGTGCTGCTTTAGCTTTATATGCTGATATATTTCACCCATGTTCTGCAGCTAACGTGCTTTGAGATATGTGATAAATTGCACGCACGCACACACACGCGCGCACGCACACACACACACACACAGAGTAGAATGTATGGTTTTTTCCCCATAGGGAAAATCATTGTATGGATTTTCCCATAGGGAAGATCGTACAACGATGAAAGCTGCATAGCGATCAGCTCCATGGAACGGATTAAAATCGTTACACACACACACACACACACACACACACACACACACACACACACACACACACACACACACACACTTGTTTGTTTCAAGCTATGCAGTATAATTTTTTTTTGTAATGATTGAGGTAAATATTCTATACAGCAAATTTTTTTTACCTTTTCCTTAGAAAGGATCTGGCAAAAGAAACGTGGGAAGTTGCATGGGAGTCAACTACTCCAGAAGCAGAAACTCGCTTTCAAGAACTGCCACGTAGCTGCAACACAAACATGGATGCCCAAATTTCTAATCTTGCTGGACATGAGATATCTACAGTTGATGAGGCACAGGTCAGAAATGTGATTTGTTATTCTGTATGGCTGAAGTACCTACCTAATGGGGTTTTTAAAAAAGGGGAAGCTACTGTAAATGAACAAACCAGTTCCAATACTGTTATTGTATGTAGCTGCATAAGTTGGGCATCCTTCTTTATAGACTTTTCGTGTATCTGAGATTACCCTTCTTTTCCATGTACTCTGAAAATGTTTTTTATATGCCTGTTAGTTGCTAAACTACATTTTTAGTTTACTTAGAACATCACTGCACATTTGAAGACTCGTTATGCCTTTTTTTACCACGTTAATGGCTATTGACAATGAAGAAGCTTGTCAGACTTTACATTTGTCAGGTGTTCAGACTATTTTTTTTTGCTAGTTACTAATGGTCAAAACGAATGCAATAAAAGGTTATTTGTGGAGCAGTCTAAGGCTGCTTTAATTAGAACAGTTGAAGGGATTTATTCTCTTTGAATTACTGAGCAAGGTTTTCGGCTAGTCATTTATGGCGAACATTATCCTATAGTCAAAGTTATTTTCTTCTAAGTAATTATATGGGAAAATCATAGAGATTTGTTCGTGACTAACATTACATTAGTTTTTCCCCATTCAGTTATTGCCTTTGTTGAGTTTTAATGTTTATTGAGTCCCTTTCCCCATTTTTGCTTTATTTTTCAACAGTGCCTTATGAGGGGAAGAGAATATTTTGTATTCATTAAGATGTATTTGGGTTATATATAAGAAAGACCTTACTAGCAGGAGAAGGGAATATTTTATGTGCACCATTACGACAGATAGAATGTGCAGTATTTTAAAATGTATAGTTAATCATTTTTGTTGTTTTGTTGTTATATATTTTCAATGTAATATTTTTATTACAGATAGAAGCGCTGAAGCAATCCAGTATTTCACTAACCAGAGAGATAACTGCAGGTATGTTTTATGAAATGTTATGATGAATTATTTGTGCTTTCAGGAACCAGCTTAATATAAACAAAGTCTTAATTTTTGAACTAGACAGTAAAAGAGAGAGCAAGCACTACAAGTGTGGATCAATGTTGACATACTGTATTTGATCTCATTGAAGTATCCCACATTGGTTCCCATGTTAATTTGTAATAGAATTATTTTAATTATATTTTAAATTTTATTTTACTGAGCATCAGTCTTCTTTCAGGTCTAGACCAGACGTCACAATGCCAAAATGAAGGCACCTTTTGGTGACTTCATTCTGCAGTTCCTTTTGCCTGACCTAGTGTGAGAAAGATTATCCACCAACTTGCTTCTGTCCTCTGTTTTTAAAGCAAGAAAACAGGTTTGCATTAATTAGTGGAAGAAGGAACTGCCCTGCTGTCTTAGAGTACTTGCAGTGATGCACTCTAATTTTTTTTACTACCCACTCGGTGGGTGTGGCCAACTCGGTGGGTGTGGTTAGGTGGCCATGAGACTCATCCTCAAGTGGCGCAGGGTCCCGCTCGGGTGGCGTCGCGCAGTGGGAGCTCTTCCCCTGGCGTCAGCAGCAGCGCTGGGCGGGTGGAGTTCGCACCGGGTGGGGAGAAGGTCGAGGGCTGAGGTCATGGCGGTATGTGTGGCTGGGAGGAGGGGAGAGGCGCTTGCACCGCCTTGGCCTCAGCTCTTGACTGATCTTCCGCCCGACCAGTGCGAACTCTGCCCGGTGCTGCTGCTGCTGACGCCGGGGAAAGGGAAGGGAAGAACTCCCACCGCGCGGCCTGGACCAGCCCGCATGGTGTTGCCACCGTCCCTTCTACCAGCAGCACAACTCTCACGATGTCCGGACATCCTGCAGGAAGAGAACTTCCTGTAGGATGTCCAGACATCGCAAGAGTTGTGCTGCTGCTTCTGCTGATAGAAAAAGCGGTGGCAGCATGTGGGCTGGCCAACTAGGTCAACTCAAAACATCCCCCTCCACACACACAGCCTCCCCTCGACACACACACACACACTAGCACACACACGCACACAGCCTCCCCCTCTCCCCACACACAGCCCCAGGCGAGGGACTCACCCAAAAGGGGCAGGCGGTGGCGATTCCTCCTCTCCACCCCTGGGGCCACGGAAGCTCGGGAGGGAAAAGGGACACCTGGGCAACAGCAGCAGCGGCTATGCTGGGCCCAGCCACGCTTCCTCATCCTTCTCCCCGGGGTGCCCAGGGTAGCCCGTCAAGGCTACTCCTCCTTCCTATCCCTGGCTCCGGCGGCTCTTCCTCCTCGGCTCCTGGATGCACCCAGAGTGCCGGGAGAAGAGGAGGTGGTGGGTGGGGCAGGGTGGGTCGGTGGGCATAGCCGGCCAAGTGGGCATGGCCTGGGGGAATTTCCACTACCAGTTTGCAAGAACCGTTGAGAACCGGCCTCAGTCCATCACTGAGTACTTGCATCTAGCTTTGCTTGTTAAAAGAAAAGTGTTTGGATTGGGCTAGAAATAGAATGCAGTGTGCAGAACAATTTAAGTTTAATATTGTTGATTTTGAAAAATTCTTGTTTCCCCATCCACAACTGTATCTTAATAGTGATTAGTAGTATGAAAGAATATCCAACAATAGAAGAGGAGCCAACGTTCATTTTAACGTTGGTAGAAATCCCAGCTAATTCAGAAGACTGCGGAGGGGGGCCTGTTGTGCTTCAGCAAACATCTGCGGAACTCCTTCCAGCTCCAGTATTGTTCACCTCAACTAATACAGATGCAGTGGAACTGACAAGAGAAGAAAGGTAAGTAAATAAGATGAAATCTGGTTTTCATCCTTCAACTTAGTAAAGGCAAAGGTCGCCCTTGCTCAAAAGCCAATCGTAGCCAACTCTAGGGTTTAGTGCTCATCTCCGTTTATAGTGCTGTCTGTGTCTGCAGACGTTTCCATGGCCATGTGGAAGGCATGCGCAGAACCCGCAGAATTCTGTTACCTTTCCCACTGAAGCACTACCTGACAATAAAGATCTATCTATGTATCTTTATCTACTTGCAATTTCTTGCTTTTGAACTGCTAGGTTGGCAGGAGCTGGGACAGAGATGGGAGCTCACTCTGTCGTGTAGCACTCAGGTCTCAAACTACTAAACTGCTGACCTTCCAGCCATCAAATTGAGCATCTTAACCATTAAGCCACTGCAGTCCCTTCCTTCAACTTACAATGCTCCCAAAGCCTTACTATCATCCTGACCGTCTGTCCTAAAGGCCTAAACATTTATGGGAGGAGATTAAGAGATGAGGCTGTTGCTTTTCTTATTCTTTTGTGGATTCATCACTTTATTCCCTAAATGAAGCACAAATACCCAATTCCCTTTACTTTGGGTGAGAAACATGGTATCAGAAAAAGCAAAAATCACTACAGAAGTACCAAACTTTAGCATACTCTTGGGGTCCAGTTAACAATTAAAGAAAGAAGAGACATTATCTTCAAGCTGTATGATTGCCATAGAAAAAAAGCGTCTAGTGTAAGGATAATGTTTACAACTCTATTCCAATTACAGTACAATTCAAGGCTGGGCATATTCAGGCTGCACATGCCCCCTGGCCATTTCCCCCCGGAACAGATTAATTGGTTTTCGATGCTTTCCCATGGGGAAATGCCTTTCGGTTAATGTATTTTGGTTTTCAGTGCATTCCTGTGGGAAATTGCATTCAGTGCATTCCTATGCGAAATTTGGTTAAAGTAATTTTTGCTGTAAGAAACGTCCCGGAGAATACATTAATTACGTTAACCGAGGTTCCACTGTACACTGTACTGCTTCTTTTTAAAAACAGTAAAAAAACAAACACCATGCCCTTTAATGGCTTGTTTTTTAAAATTACAATTTCAGTTCCGAGAGGACTAAAGATATTAGCCCCTCGAAATGTGTGCTCGAAGAGGGTCTAAATCAGGGGTTCCCAACCTAAGGCCCACGGGCTGGATCCAGCCCATGGCACCATTTCATGTGCCTCCACCCCCTCCAAGGGCATTCGAGAAACAAAATGGCCACTCCATTTGAAGCTGTTGGGACAAAATGGCCACCTGGCCCTTGAAGCTGACTGACCTGGCCCCCCGGCTTGAAAATGTTGGGAACCCCTGGTCTAAATAAGGTGTTCTGGTTTGGCCCCAGACCCCTGTTCTAATTGCTTGTAAGAAAATCCTATTGATCTCAGTGGACCCTCTTCTAAGAAGGAGGGATGAAGAGGATTGTAATTTTAAATCACCTTATATTGTTGGTAACGACAGCCTTAAATCTTAATAATTTCACAATTTTAATATGGCAATATTTGTAGCACCGGATTTATACAGACTGCTGAGGAAGGAAATGCTGCCTGTATCAACAGCTCTACAGAAAGCAAAGAGTTGCACACACTCTCATCAGAAAGATTAACAGATTCGGATTCAATTTCCTGGAATAATCTGAAAAACAGCCTTGAAGCAGTTGAAGGAAGTTGTGATCCTAATGGGAAGGAAGGACTTGCTTCTTCTAATGGGGAAGATCTGAAAAGTTCCAATAAGGTCAGAAAATAATTTACAAATAAAAAAGTATTCATATTGAGACTGTTTTGGATCCTGACTGTCACCTGATTCAAAGTACAGTAACTGGATTCTCTGCTATGACAAAAGTGCTAAGAATGCTGAGTTTTGATGGTTGAAAAGGTACAGCTTCATTTCTGATTATTGATGAACTCGGCACGGACCTGTTACAATTAAAAACAGCATAATTGGTTTTCTGGAAAGAATAATATTGCAGTTCATACTAAATTGAGACCTGTAGTTAAAGTATTGATTTGAGAATGTTAACAACAATTCTTAAGGAATTTCTTTAGAGATTATTTTTTCCTGTATTGAATGCCCCCTTCCCCCGCATTTGAAAAGCTTTGTTAGGAATTTGCCAGCAAGTAAGTACACTACTTATTTAAACTAACAACACAGAGTACATGCTATGTACAGTGTTACTTTACTCTTTAAGCGAGTTTGCTCTTTAAGCAAAACACCACTCTGGTACGCTCTGACCTCGTAGGAATATACTTTTGAAGGCAGCTGAGCGCGTTTATTGATGATCTAGAGTCTTGACAAAGGACTACGATATATCCATTTACCGGAAGGATATGGACGATTGATCTTTCCCCTTCTGCAACGACACCTTTACTCTCTTGGCGTGGCTCCCGGATTTGTTACTATTTTGGGATCCTCCCCCTTGGACCTTTTGGCAGGATCTTCTGGCTTTATTCCACATTGGACTTATATTTGTTGCTTACCGGACTTGTACCTTTTATTACCTTATGACTGTTCGATATTAGATTGATGGTACAATTTCGGCAGTTCCATTGATTATTTGAGATCCTCTTGTCCATGGGTACTCGGGATTCACGTTAGGGATATTGTATGATTCATTGGATGTATGTGACTTATGATTAGTTTATGTGCCATGACATTATGATCCTTATCCCTATTGTTTTCTCCTTTCAGTCTATTTTATCGGGGTGCTGCAGTTGATTACTCATATTAATAAATATTATTGCTATTTTTATTCATTTGACTCCTGCTCTTAGGGTGTTACCTTCCCTCCCAATTATGACCTCTGGCAGGGAGGGGGGTTGCGGACCCTGATTTAGTTGTTAAGCGAGTTTTTGGGTGGTTTTAGTTGTTAAGCGAGGCGAACATTCAGATAAAATTCTGCTCTTTAAACGAGTTAGTCTCTAAGCGAGGTGCTCTTTATGCGAGGTTTTACTGTACTGTACTATATAAACCTCAACAAAATTTGGTAAATAACTCAGAAAATAAATATAAGAAATCTGATTGGTAGAAAGGCAAAAATTGAAAGTAAAAAAGGATAACATTTTTTCCAGAACTGCAAATGCTGGCATAAATAGTAAAAGTAGTCAACAGCACAGCCAATTGGAAGCTTTTAATCCCCATAAAATGGTCACATCACGGTTCTGGCTTAGACACAGCTGATGACATCATCCAGTTGTGTGATATAACTTGGTCATAACTTGCGTGACAGAATTATTGCCAGAATCTCAGGAGAACATGAGACCAACAACAGCTGCTGTGCTTATATTATCCCTATATTAGTCTGTGGACAGGTTCTGTTAACTGAATTGAAGAAATATTTAGCCAAATATACTGTATTCCTATTGTTCACATACTGCAGTCGAATGTGCTGACAACAAAATCAAACAAAACTTAACGATGGGAATCAAATTCATCAACCCATGGAAGTCTGGATCTGGAGCTGCACTCAGAGTGACAGTGGAAGAAAACACTACAGGCTGATCCAACTGTGATGTAATACCCTTAAATCAGGTCAAAATGAGGCTCAGTAGTGTGTGTGGCCTCCACGTGCCTGTATGACCTCCCTACAATGCATGCTCCTGATGAGGTGGCGGATGGTCTCCTGAGGGATCTCCTCCCACACCTGGACTAAAGCAACCCCCATCTCCTGGACAGTCTGTGGTGCAACGTGGCGTCGGTGGATGGAGTGAGACATGATGTCCCAGATGTGCTCAATCAGATTCAGGTCTGGGGAACGGGCGGGCCAGTCCATAGCATCAATGCCTTCGTCTTGCAGGAACCACTGACACACTCCAGCCACATGAGGTCTAGCATTGTTGTGCATTAGGAGGAAGCCAGCACCAACCACACCAGCATATGGTCTCACAAGGGGTCTGAGGATCTCATCTCAGTAACTAATGGCAGTCAGGCTACCTCTGGCGAGCACATGGAGGGCTGTGCGGCCCTCCAGGGAAATGTCACCCAACACCATTACTGACCCACTGCTAAACTGGTCATGCTGGAGGATGTTGCAGGCAGCATAACGTTGTCCACGGCGTCTCCAGACCCTGACACATCTGCTCAGTGTGAACCTGCTTTCATTTGTGAACAGCACAGGGCGCCAATGGTGAACCTGCCAATCTTGGTGTTCTCTGCCAAATGCCAAACGTCTTGCACAGTGTTGGGCTGTGAGCACAACCCCCACCTGTGGTCGTCGGGCCCTCATACCACCCTCATGGAGTCTGTTTCTGACCGTTTGAGCAGACACATGCACATTGGTGGCTCACTGGAGGTCATTTTGCAGGTCTCTGGCAGTGCTCCACCTGTTCCTCCTTGAACAAAGGCGGAGGTAGCGGTCCTGCTGCTGGGTTGTTGCCCTCCTCCGGCCTCCTCCATGTCTCCTGATGTACTGGCCTGTCTCCTGGTAGCGCCTCCATGCTCTGGACACAACGCTGGCAGACACAGCAAACCTTCGTGCCACAGCTTGCATTGAAGTGCCATCCTGGATGAGCTGCACTACCTGAGCCCCTTGTGTGGGTTGTAGGCTCCATCTGATTCTACCACTGGAGTGAAGGCACAGCCAGAAAGCAAAGGAACCGAGAAGTGGACTGTGGTCACCTCCTGCTGAACCACACCTTTATTGGGGATTCCTCGCTAATTGCCTTTGATGTCCACCTGTGGTCTCTTCCATTTGCACAACAGCATGTGGAATTGATTGTCAATCGGTGTTGCTACTAGGGTGGACAGTTTGATTTCACAGAAGTGTGACTGACTTGGGGTTACATTGTATTGTTTAGGTGTTCCCTTTATTTTTTTGAGCAGCATATATAGTTGAAGATTAAACTCATGAGTCATTTAATTATTTGAAGAGTCTTCTGATACTGTCAGGATAAAAAATATAATGAATATTGTTGTTAAGTAAATTTTCAGAACAAGATTCTGTCTTGTCCCTCAGTAAATATATAATATTTACCAGTCATCCTTCTAATGTGATGGATCTTGTAGGCTATTTCACCATATTAACCCTTTTGCCTGTGATCTTGTATTTGTATCTTGATACTTTTGGGCTAAGGCAGTGTTGAAGAAGGTTTTGCTTAAGGGAAAGAAGCACTGTGATTTTTGGTAAAAGTGTGATGAATCGCAAGGAAACTTATTTTGTTCATATTTTCTTTAATGCAGGAGATCTCACCTAAGTTGCAATGTATACCAGAGGAAGCTGATGGTAGGTGACATTTCTAGGTCATGCCCAAACAAAGATATAGCATTCCTTAGAATTTATTTAGATTGTTCTTAATATAGCCTTAAGAGCAAAAGAACTGCTGAAGCTAATTCAAGCAAATTTTAGTAATCCTTTTGAAACTCTTCATCTTTTGCCCTTCCTTTTTTGTTTTCAATGATAGTTTGTCATTTGGCATGTTTGAGGATTTTGAAATTTGCTCATGCTTTAGGTTCTTGAAATTAAATGGAAATGGGCTGTGGCAGTAGTGGGATTCAAATTTTTTTACTACCTACTCTGTGGGCGTGGTATGGTGGCCGTGGCCGGGGGGAAAGCCCTGTGTAGTACCTGAATTAGGACTACTTTATTTCAAAACTTGGTGGGCGGGGCCAGCCAGGATTTCTGCTACCGGTTCTGGCGAACTGGGGTGAACCTGCTGAATCCCACCACTGGCTGTGGATGATAAATATCTGTGTATTGATATTATAAATATCTGTGCAAGTAAGCATATGTGGAGAAAGGAAAGATGTGGTTTGCTTACATAGAATAAGATGCAATTCAATTTTAGAGCATCTAACAGAATTTCTGCTTTAGCTTGTTTTCTTCTTTTCTTTTAAGAAGAAAAGTCAGAAAAATTGAACTTTTCAAAGAAGAAGAGTGCATCTACCTCTGAATCAGTACCTGAACTATATGTGAAAGAAGAAGAGCAGCCTCTGTCTTTTCCAAATTTAGGAGCTGTGCAGCTGGAAGAAGCAGATAGATCAGATGAGGAAATGTCAAGGATGCTCTATGTGGGAAAAACAGAAAAAGTAGAAGAACAAAGAAATATTGTTGATACTTGTAAATCTCTACAGCCCAAGCAAGGTAGACACACAAGAGCTCTTCCAAACGCACAATTATCCAGGTATTTATTTAGCAGATGTTTTAGTATGTTATGTCATTTCTCCACAATACAGTACTGTATTCTTTCTATACAATTCTATATAACAGTGGTGGTGAACCTATAGCACACGTTCCAGAAGGGGCACTCAGAGCCCTCTCTGTGCGCGCTGCTGCCCCAACACAGAGTTCACTCTGCCCTTCTGCCCAGCAGCCCAATGGGAATGCTTCCTCCCTCCCCTGTCTGGGGTAAGGTCAGTGGCTCACATGCGGTGTAAGGGTGCAGTGCAGACAGCAGCCTGTTGAGTCTGTGGTGAAGGTGAGTTTAGGCACTTGGTCTCTAAAAAGGTTCACCATCACTGCTATATAACATGTTAGGAAAGCTGAGTCCCAGCTTAAGAGTCCTATCTACAGAATATGTTTCCCAGGAATAATTGTGCAATGACTTTCACCCATTCTCTCTCCAGCTAATTTTGTTCATTTATTCTGCTTCTCAAACAGTTTGTCCTGCCATGATTTATTTTACTTTGGCTTTGGAGCCTGTAGCCCCTTCTCTTCAATTTTGTCCCGTCTTCGCCAGGACAAAACTCACAGTTAGACCTGTTAAAAAATTCCTGTGCTTACTTCCTCAGATATTTAGTTCTTCGGTTTTTTTAATTTATGTTAAATGGGGTAAATGGGGTATATTCTTGACACTTGCATTAATTGTAACTGTATCAAATAGGTCCAATCAAAGAACCCCTGGGTTTTTACCATTAATCTGTAAAGATAATGCTGATGAAGAAATCACCACTAAACTACATAAAGAGTTGCTCCAGGAAACTGAAATAATTGCCTCTAAAAGCACTACTCAATCTCCAGTTTCATCAAGAGATAACAAGGAAGAAGCTCAAGAGGATATGTCCCTTCTATCAGCCATCCCAGGTTCTTCCACATCTGAGAAAGGAAGCTTTTATAACACTCAGGTATGGCATTATCTCCATAGGGCATATTCTTATCTGTTAAAACCAGCAAAGAAATATTGTCCAATGCCTTCATGAAGTGAATCTTCCATTTCTTTTGCCTTGAATCCACATACTGTATGTATTTTTAAAATCTCAACTTTAAGAAGGCAAGCTCTGTAGTGTCCTATCGAGACAAATTCTACAATGCAAATTTTTTAATCTAATATTGTTTATTGCACTTATCAATATTAAATAAGGAGGGGCTTGCCCCAAATTCTTGGTTACAGTAAAACCTCAGATAACAACCACATTGCATAACACTACAATCGGATAATGACCTGATAGTTTTTTTGGGGGGAAACTGCATTGCATAACGTTAAAATCCAATGGGATGCATCGGATAACGTTCGCTAAAGCTTGCGTATCTCTATGGAGTTTTGACATTATCCGATGCATTCCATAGGATTTTAGCATTATCCGATGCATGCATCGGATAACGCTAAAAATCGGATAACACTAAGACTTGTGGAACCAAGTTTTAGCATTATCTGAGGTATTACTGTATTTTCATTTCTTTGTTCTGTTATAGGATTTTCATATGTAATGCTGTATACAAAAGCTATGGTTCATTGCTGAGTAATCAAATATCTAAATGAGGATTGAGAAACCAAATCTCTTAGCTTTTATTGTTGGTCCTCAAAGAGGGGAAAGCATCTGGCTAACTCTCCCAACAAGTAGTCTTTGAATTATTTTGCCAGGTGTAGTTCAGGTTTATATTTTCTGTGGTTACTTCCTGGGAGAATAGTATTTATTTAGGTACACAGAAAGAGCTTCCTTGAAGATTGTGATATTTTGGAATCAATGTCGAGTGTACCCCAGGAAACGACAACCATGCCCTGGCTAATCTTTCTCACACTAAGTCAGGTGAAAGGAACTACAGAATGAATTCATCACAAGGTAGCTTCATTTTGGCAGTTTCACGTCTGGCCTAGACACAAAAGAACAAGTCATTTAATATAAATAAATTAGTTGCTTTCACAACTACAATTCAAATGTATCAGAGTATTAAAATCTCAAATGATAAATTATATTTAAGATTTTAAAATTAAAATTTATCATGTTGTAAGAAACTGAAATGTAAGCAATTAAAAATGCTTGGATTACTTCTGATTAGTAGCATTACACAAAAACTAGGCACGTTTGTTCAGGTAATAGGCAAGTCTTATCAAAATACCTTTGAGTGGAGTTTGTTGTGGTAGAAAGAACATAAGATGAGTCCTTTAGCAAAATGGGAAGAGGACTTTTTGTCAATTTTTTCTGGCAATCTGCTCTGGAGAATTGAGTGGCTCTAAAGAATAGGGACTGTGGTGGCTGAGTGGTTAAGATGCTGAAATTCACGACCAAAAGGTTGGCAGGTCAAGGAGTGCTGCATAACGGAATGAGCTTTAGTCTCTGTCCCAACTCCTGCCAACCTAGCAGTTTTAAAGCAAGAAATTGCAAGTAGATAAATAGGTACCATTTCGGTGGGAAGGGAAATAGCATTACGTGCACTCCAGTGCCAAGACATGCCTGCCACATGTCCACAGAAATGTCTGCAGATGCAGACTGCGCTGGCTCTTTGGCTATAAACAGATGTGCACTGAACCCTAGAGTAGGATACGACTGGCTTTCGAGCAAGGACAAACTTTACCAAAAAAAAAATAGTGTTAGAAATGGCATGGGGAGCTGCAGTATGGAGGTAAACGATAAAAATTGCCTCTCATTTCACTTTTGTGAAGTGACACCCTTATGTACAGCTTTGCATCCAATCTGAGATTTTTTTTAATTTGAAAGATTGCTAGTGTAATTTGATTTATATAAAGGTGAAACTCGGAAAATTAGAATATCGTGCAAATGTCCATTCATTTCACTTAAAAGGTGAAACAAATATATGAGATAGACTCACTACATGCAAAGCGAGAGATGCCATGCCTTAATTCGTTATACGACTGTGATGATCATGACATACAGCATACATGAGATTATGTGATGATTAGGGGTACATGAGATTGGGGGTGGGGTGGGGTTTTCATAAACTAAGCCATAAGCATCAATATTATAACAAAGTAAGGCTTGAACTATCTCGCTTTGCCTGTAATAAGTCTATCTCATATATTTGTTTCACCTTTTAAGTTTTAATTTTAATTTAATTTAATAGTCATATTTATATATGCCGCCCACTCAGGCAGAACCCGACTCAGGGCGGCATTACAACAAGTTGCATTACTGAACTGAATGAACATTTGCACGATATTCTGATTTTCCGAGTTTCACCTGTAGAAAAATCTTATGATTGAAGAGATAAAACATTTAGATGTGGTAATATCTGCCTGTGTTCCATTACAGTGCAAGTGTTTACCAGGCTGATAACAAAGTTTAACTATAAGGAGTTTCAAATCTGAAAACGTAATACATTTTTCTTTTAGGTTTCTTCTGGATTATCTGACAGTGAGGGTTCTTCTAAGGAACAAGAAAAAGAAGAAGAGCCAACCAGGATCTCAGAGTACTTCTTCCGTGATATTTTTATGGAGGTGGATGATTCAGAATAACTTAAAAACTTCACAAGTGTCTGGTATTCAAGATTGTACTGTAATCTGATGTCACACCTTATCTGTCACCATTTTCAGTTAACCTTTACAATGAAAGCAAAGCCAGAATTCATGCAGAAAGATGGAATAAATTCTCTCTTATGCTGAATAATCTCTCAGTGTATAAACACTGAAGATCAAACACAGTATTTCACATTTCAACATACACACATGATCGAAGCAACTGATCTGTTTGATTTTGATACAAGTAGTTTCTAGATGCATGGCTACATTTTATAAATACAACTGAGAATTTCTGTTTGACCAAATATACGCCACCTATATATGTTACATAGGTTTATGGGTGCTACCTGTAAATTATCTTTACTTCTTTTTGTGAAGTAACCTTTTATGGGAAAATATCATTTATCTATGTAAATAGGTGAATTCTGAACATTTCAGTAATAAGTGCATAACAATCATTTTGAATTAGCTTATTTGATGTATTTTTGTAACAAATACATAATGTAGCTTGGTTCAGAAAAGTAATGTTTAATTTCTTTCAAGTGTACAGAGATAAATGTAAACAAATTTATTTAAGGTGAATAAACATAGATCTATATCTATCTGAGGTTTTTTTGTCCCAGAGACAAAGAAGAATGTAATATTATCCCAGCACAAAATTTGAAACAAGATGCTTTTCTTTTCTAAAACTACCCATATAACACAATTGAAAAGGCTAAATTAGAAGTTTAAAAGTGACCAAGAGCATAAAGTGATAATACCACACAAGTAATACGTCTCCTTTTGTTACCTGTGTAGATTTTTGTCTTCTAAGCAGTTGCCATCTCAGTAGGTGATACTGTATCTAAAATGCACATGTTCTGTTCTAGAATCAGTTATGTGATTCAATCAGAAGATGAAAAATTATTTTGTGTGTTTTTTCTTCTTCTGTGAGTAGTAACTGGAGTTTTTCATACATATTGATATACTGTACATGTTTCTATGAAACCACTACTTAGTTACAGCTGTTCAGTAATCTATATTATTTTGTATAATTAAGGCACCACTTCTAAGTCCTAGTTTATTTATTTTATTATGCAAATATCATCCCAAAACAAAATTATTGGTATTATTAAATTTGAAGTGAAAAACATTACATATGATTTTCACCTCCCACAAAAAGTAGGCTAGATCCAGACATGAGTCATAATCAGAATACACTTTTAATTTATGGGACATGAGCTAGTCATTACTGAGTAACGTTGTTTCCTGTATTCTATGACTAAGTCTGGATCTGTCCCAACATATGATTCTTAATTAGCAAATCAATATCTTAATTATCAGACTTGCCAAACCTTGATTGGCATTTGTGTTTTAACTTTGTATTATCTGACAGAAAGAGAACAAAGACATATAAACTAATATGTATAATTTACCAAATATTAGTTTAGATCAGTGAACTCAGAGAAGCATTAAGATTTTTCAGTTAATCAGCTCCAGTAGGGAAATATATTTCTCTGTGTTATATATAGGAGAGTTACACTGAAAAATGCATTCAGGTAACTGGAATGAGTTTTGATCACAATACAAAACAAATTTATTTTTCAGTATCTTCTGGCTGCAGTTTTGTTGCTTGGTGTACTAATGTGAACTAGAGTAATCCCATTGAATCAGTGGGGATTTAGTAAATCAACTCTTGTAAGTTCCCTTAATTCAAATGGACCTACACTAGTTGTGACTTACTGTGCTAAAAAAAGCAACTAGAATAGGTACATTTGACTCAATGGAGGAGTTGACTCACCAAATCGCCAATGATTCAATGGGCTTTCTCTTGTGCAACTGTACAGTTGTTGCTAAGTAACAGGATTTCAGCCTATAAATATAATGTGCCTTATTTTCCTTGCCAAATGGACAAGACAGTTAATTTTCACTATAAACCATGTGCTCTTGGTTATCCCTTTAAATGTCTTTAAAACATCCAGCTTTATTCTTCAGTGACTATTTCTATATATTAATGACAAAAGAAATGGAAAATCCCATATTAAGGAACCAAGTATTTCATTTCCATTAAAATGTGATAAGGGTTAGGTTTCTTGAAATGTTTGACACACATTTTTTTATAATGTGTGTAGTGTTTATGTGTAAGCTTTCTGTTTCAAAGAAAGCGGTTGTGATATATGTATAAATTATGTGAATAAAATAATTTTGTACTACTTATTTGTAAAGTTTTTCTTCAGCAGTTGTGATTTAGGGTGCAGTGAGTAATACTGAAGAGCCTAAACAAAGCCAGTGTGAATCAGATCTGCCCCTTCAGTTCTGTCCATAAAGATCTTGGGATAATTATTCTGTGTAATTTGGACTTGTTCCAACTTTGGAAAGAAATCAGAGCAGATACAGTGTCTCTAAGCAAGCACTAGGAATTACCAGCAGTAGTCACAAGCTGTCTCATATCAGAGAGTAAACTGCGGCCCTGTCGGCAGGTCAGCAGTTCGAGACCTGAGTGATGCACGGCAAGAGTAATAATAATAATTTCATGTCAGAAATTATTCTGGGTTGGAAGGATTTTTGCTGGAGATACTCCGCTCAGGGGACACCCAAATGAGGCTCCTTTCATGTCCCCTACGATCTTTTCCCACCGAAGTGGTCCCTACTTGCAATGTCTTGCTTTTAATCTGCTAGGTTGGCAGGAACTGGGACAGAGACAGGCACTCGTCCATCACGCAGTACCTGGGTCTCGAACTGCTGACTTGTCAGCCTTCCAGCTAGCAAGGCAAGCTTCTTAACCACTGAACCACCGCAGTGCCATTGCACTGGACAGATGTCCCATCTCCGTCCCAGCTCCTGCTAGCCTACCTTTGTCAAATTCAGCGTCTTAACCACTTGAGCTACCTGTCTCCTGTGTGCCTTTAGGAAATGTAAAGGTTGGCCTTGCTCAAAAGCCAGTCCTATCCGACTCTAGGGTTCAGTGCTCATCTCTGTTTATAGCCAAAGAGCCAGCACTGTCTGCATCTGCAGGCATTTTTGTGGACATGTGGCAGGCATGCCTCAATACTGGACTGCACGGAACGCTGTTTACCTTCCCACCGAAGTGGTCCCTATTGATCTAAATGCAATTTCTTGCTTTTGAACTGCTAGGTTGGCAGGAGCTGGGACAAAGCTCACTCCGTCATCATGCAGTACCTGGGAATTGAACTCCAACCTTGCAGTCAGCCTGTTCAGCATCTTGACCACTTGAGCCACCAGAGTCCCTTTAAAACAGGGGTGCCCAAACTTTTGGGTCGTGGGCCGGTCACATGGTTTAGGGCTGGTCACGTGGTCACTACAGCCCAGATACGGCCCCCACAGCCCTCATCACTCCCGGAAGCGGAAGTAAAACGTGCCCAGACAGGCGTGGTTTACTTCCGCTTCCAGGAGCGACGAGGGCGTCGGGGGGGGGGGGCTGGATGAATTGGTGTCAGGGGCTGGATCTGGCCCCCAGGCCATAGTTTGGGCACCCCTGCTTTAAAAGGTAAAGGTCACCCTTGCTCGAAAGCCAGTTGTATCCGACTCTAGGGTTCAGTGCTCATCTGTTTCAAAGCTGAAGAGCCTGCACTGTCTGCTTCTGCAGACGCTTCCGTGGTCATGTGGCAGGCATGACTAGACACCGGAGCGCACAGGACGCTGTTTACCTTCCCACCGAAGTGGTCCTTATTTATCTACTTGCAATTTCTTGCTTTTCGAGCTGCTAGGTTGGCAGGAGCTGGGACAAAGACGGGAGCTCATTCCGTCCTGCAGTACTGGGGAATCGAACTGCTGACCTTCCTTCCGCCTCCCAGTCAGCGTCTTAGCCACTTGAGCCTGACTGCAATAGTTAGTCCCTTTAAGCAGGTCTAAAAGGGAAAGCGGAGGGAGGAGGGGAAAGAAAGCAGGCGGCGCTTAATAATGGGACTAGGCCTCTCTGAGGTCTCAATTCGGGCTCGCGATTGGCGGGGGCGGCGGCGGGTGTGTCTGCGCGTGCCCGTGGCCATCCTCCCCGGTCCCAACTTCCAGGCCCGGAAAACGGTTCCGCCGCTGCCCCCGCCGCGATGTTGGCCGGCCTCAAGTGCCGCCTGTGCCTGCTTATGCCCGGTGGTCCCCGGGCGGGCATTGCCGCTGCCCTCCGCTGTGCCTACCACGGGGACCAGGTGGCCACCGTCGGCTCACGGCCGGACACCTCCACCTCGGTGTATCAGGTAGGCCGCCCGGAGGAAAGGACAACACGGGCGAGTGGTTCACACGAAAGCGAGCAGGAAGAAGCCCCCCCCCCCATTCGTGTTTTCTTGGGTGCCCGCGTGGGTTGCGCCCAGGCCCCAGGCTGAGCGCGGGCGCCCAGTGCTTTTGCATGTTGCATGCTCGGCTGCGACACTAGGCTTGTTGTGTCTTTCATTTCCAAAACTGGACTTCAATTCCCAGAAGTCTTAAGTTAGTCTCCCAAAGCGCTGATCAGCCAATGTACTGACTGAGGCTTCTGGGAATTGAAGTCCACCGGTGTTCCGCGGGAAACGATCGAATCGGAGTTTTTCGTTCCCGCTGGCAAAGGCAAATAGCAGTGGCAATTATTTACACCTCTATACCGCCCCATTGAGACTGCAGTGGCTCAAGTGGCTAAGACGCGGACTGGAAGGCGGCAGGTCAGCAGTTCGATTCCCGAGTACTGCAGGACGGAATGAGCTCCCATTGTCTCTGTCCCAGCTCCTGCCAAACTAGCAGTTCGAAAGGAAGAAATTGCAAGTAGATAAATAGGGACCACTTCGGTGGGAAGGTAACAGCATTCCGTGCGCTCCGGTGTCTAGTCATGCCTGCCACATGACCACGGAAACATCTGCAGAAGCAGACAGCGCTGGCTCTTCGGCTTTGAAACAGATGAGCACTGAACCCTAGAGTCGGATACGACTGGCTTTCGAGCAAGGGAAACCTTTATCAATGACCAGCTACCTTTTTGTCAGAGGTGTAATTTGTGACATGCAGGACAGTTCTTGAAACATATGAGCACTGAACCCTAGAGTCGGATACGGCTGGCTTTCGAGCAAGGGAAACCTTTACCTTACCGCCCCATGGAGACTGCAGTAGCTCAAGTGGCTAAGAAGCTGATTGGAAGGCGGAACTGGGAGGTCAGCAGTTCAATTCCCGAGTACTACAGGACGGAATGAGCTCCTGTCTCTGTCCCAGCTCCTGCCAACCTAGCAGTTCGAAAACAAGACATTGCAAATGCATCAATAGGGACCACTTCGGTGGGAAGGTAAACAGCGTTCCGTGCACTCCGGTGTCTAATCATGCCTGCCACATGACCACGGAAACGTCTGCAGAAGCAGACAGCGCTGGTTCTTCAGTTTTGAAACAGATGAGCACTGAACCTTAGAGTCGGATACGACTGGCTTTCGAGCAACGGTGATCTTTTCCTTACCGCCCCATAGCGTTTAGAGTACTCTCTGGAACATTCACATGTTAATTAACAAAAAATTTTTGCCCCCAATATGCTGGGTACTCATTTTACCGATCTCGGATGGATGGAAGGCTTAGTCAACTTTGAACCCTGTCAGGATCGAACTCAATGTTTTGGCTGCAGTACAAAAGTTTTAAGCACTGCGCCACCAGGGCTCCTGTAGGTTAGGTTTGTGCCTTTTTGAGGCAGGGGCTTAAAAATCCACAGGTAAAGCTTTTCATCACAGGAAGAAACTGACATGCTGCTTGAGAAATCTTGAACAGCTGGCAGATTATGTGTCTACTAAAATGCACACCTGCCTTTGCCCAGTTAGTGATTTTGAACCCTTGATCCAGAGTTTCAGAATAGTTGCCCCCCCCCCCATCTTCCAAACATCTGACTATTAGAACTGCCCCCCCCCCCCCTCCCTGGGTATTTTAGCAAAGGCAGGAGTAAATGTATAGTCTGGCCAGGTTATCCTGCTATGATAATAGAGTAGATCAGTGATGGCTAACTTTGGCACTCCAGATGCTCTTGAACTTTAGTTCCTTCCCAGAAGCCACAGTCAGCACTCCTACTGATTAGGGCTTCTGGGAATTGAAGTTCAAGAACATCTGGGAGTGCCAAGGTTAACCATCACTTGTGTAGACCACACTGCCAGTGACTCAAAGCCGAGTGTAAGGCAGCGCGGTTAACTAACCTAACCACCCTGAGGACTTGTGTGCCGAACTCCACAGGGAAGGGTGATGGTCCCCAAGTGGATTAAATCTCACTTGAATCCATCTTGATGGAGGGCAGCAGCTTCATTAACACTGGCCGGCGGCTGATGAAGACTTTGCATGCCAAAAGGGCTCAGGACCAGAAAAGTGACTTGCGGAACTGGATCAGTGGTACAGGTGTCATGCTGTGATGCGGAAGGCAAATGAAAGGCCACTGCATTATATTTTCTGTCTGATCGCCATGATAGTAATACTTTTGTGTTAGAAATTATAAGGAGGAGCTGAGACAGAGACAGGCGTTCAAGCCGTCATGCAGTCTCAAACTGCTGACTTGCTGGCCTTCCAGCTAACAAGGCCAGCTTCTTAACCACTGAGCCACCACAGACATCACCATGATGATTGCCAATATTCGCATTCGGATATGGCATAAGAAGAAGGAGTAAATGTGCTTAGGATTCAACGTTCAAATACTGTAATGTATATCAGAAAGATTGGTCTGTAGCTTTTGAGATCTGGTGGTTCTTTGCCTGGTTTCAGTTGTTGTTGTTCAATTCCGACTCTTAGCGACCATTGCCCTCCAGGCCCCTCTGTCCTCCACCATCCTCCTCAGCCTGCCCAGCTCTGTGCCCACTGCGTCTACCACACCATCCATCCATCTCATTTTTGGCTGCCCCCTTCTTCTTTTGCCCTCCACCTTTCCCAGCATCAAGGCCTTCTCAAGTGAATTCTCCCTTCTCTTTGATGTCCAAAGTATTTAAGCTTCATCTTCACTATTTGACCTTCCTATGAGCAGTCAGGTTTGATTTCTTCTAAGATTGACCTATTTGTTCTCTGCTGTCCAGGGGACTCTCAGGACTCTCCTCCAACACCACATCTCAAAGGAATCTATTCTTCTATGCTCAACTTTCCTAATGGTCCAGCTCTCACACCCATACATTACTGTATGGTGTTGTACTGGTTTCAGTACTATAGCGATTACGTTTGTCTTCTGTCATACTTTTGGGATTTGTTTGCTTATCTAACAGTTGTTAGAGAGTTGAAGGAGCCATTCTTTTGTGTTTTGCCCAATAGTTTGTTCAATCTCAGTATCATAGAGCCCCATCACTTTGCATTCCTACATCATCTTATGGCTCTCTCTAGTTCAATCGATATGAAGACAGTAGAAAATGTATTGGATTCACTCTGAATACTCCTTTGACATTTTACTTTTGTTGTGCATTGGTTGACCTTCTCTGCCAAGAGCATTTGGTTTGCTATTTGGTGGTGGTGGTGGGTTATATTTGCTTACAGTGTTTGGGTTGTTCAGTGCTTTCCGTCATCTCCAAGTTCTTTGGTTGAGGGGCAGTCTGAAGCACAGCTGTGTCTAGCATTGTTGTACTTTACCAAGCTGTTTTTTAAATTGTTGGATGATGTCCCTTCCAACTCCATATTTCTATTATAATAATGTATACAGATGTACCCAAATATTATAGATGATTAAATCTGAGATGACATTCAAGGGACAACGTGGCTTCAGCTTGTCATCTCTTTTATAGATACGGCTACTATTTATGAAGGACATTAGATTTACACTGTGTTTTTAGCAGCTTGAAATGTGGGGTCACTTCCACGGGGCACCTACATTCTCAGAAAATGTAATAACAAGGTAGTGTGCAAACTCAAAATGGGTACAGCATTAATAATGAATTATTCCCTTCTTCACCTCTGTTGTTTGCCATTCTCTGTAGATTTAACAACGGAAGATAGTTTCCAAGGCAGGGGAAATAGAAATCAATTTGATGAGACAGTTTAATGAAACTGTCTGAAACCTAAAGACATACCAGAGACTACAAGGTCAGAAGTGGTGGCAAGTTTCCAATAGGTCTCTTTTTCTCCTGTGTGTTCATAATTGCACTTTTATTATTTAGTTTTACCAATTAGTGATAGGTTTAGTTATACTTTGCTGTGAAGTCAGGTTATATTTATTTTAAGAATCCAGTGTTCTACATGATTCATTAAATTTAGATATCTAGTAGTATAGCAGAGATTTGCTGGACTGTAGTAAAGAGTAACTAACCCATACCTGAGAGGTTGGTGTAGATACCCCATGATGATAGCCAACTTTAGCAAATGAAACAGCACTGGGAGAGAAAAATAATATTAATACCAAACAAGTGGACAGGCCTTGGAACTTATGCTCTTAGATGCCCTCTCTTACTTTTGCCTTTGGGCAAATCCATGAGTTGCTCTCGTAATTGAATTGAGAAAATGGTTCGCCAGTCCTTGAAACCATGGTTTCCAGTTTTGGTTTGGAAAGCGAATGTTATATGGCATATTATGGCGTGTGAAGTATTAGGGGAAAGGGTAGTGAGAAGGCAGCATAGAATTTGTGAGCCTGCGACTTGCTCATGTAATGTACTCATTTTGATTTGTATTTTTCAAACAAAAGCCATAGAACGAGCTACTTTTCAAATAGAGATGATTTTTTTAAAGAACATGGCAAAATCCTGCTCCATTTCTCCTGACAAAATCCCCTCAGTGTCCACATAGTATTGAATTTTTACACGTTTCAAAAATATGTTAAATTAGTGGCTAGCTGTTTGTGATGGTTGCATTGGAAAAATCAGAGACAACTTGCATCATCTCAGTTACAGTCCCCTTTTTATCGTATAGTTTAAAAAATCTCAGAGTTCTTAGTTATGTTTTCTTCCAAAAAGAAGAAAAATATGCTTCCAAAAAGGTGAGCAAATTTTGTTGCCCCCCCCCCATGTTTGCCCAGTTGTATTTACAAAATACATTTGGAATAGTTCACACATTCCTTGATTCTGCTTTTTATTGGCAGTTCAGGGGGCTGCAGGGACGGAGAATGCTGTTTCCTACCATCATCTGGTTCAATGCTTATGGCTGTTTTAGTTGCCTGTGCCCTATGGGTATCTTTGTTATAAAGCCGTCTTCTCTTTGCAGTATGATAGATTATTGACTTGGGTCATCATCATCAGCTGCTACTCTTATCTGAGTATACATTTTTTCCTGAAAATCCAGGAAAAATTCCATTGCCATGAATTTGTTTATGGTGGATCCCAGCTTGCCATGAAGTGACGATCATGGGTCACTTCATGGCAAGCTGGGATCCACCGTAAACAAATTAATGCCAATTGAATTTTTCCTGGATTTTCAGGAAAAAAATGTATACTCAGATAAGATCACTCTGTGATCACGGAGCCATCTCCTGCGGCATGTATGAAATGAGATATGCAGGATTTAACACCGGGACTGCAATGGACTGCCACAGCCTTGAGGATATTAACAAGGTGCGCCTTCACAGCTAGTCCATCTGGCATGGCCTCTTCCACGTCCATGACCGTTGGAAATCAGAATAGGATTTTGATGAGATAGCTGGGTGTATTTATAAGCGCAGGATAGTTGAAGGGTGGTACAGTGTATGTAACCTAGTGTGCGGTGGTCCATGGGGTCGCAAAGGGTCAGACTCAACAACATATGTAATCTGTGTTGTTTTGATATTGATATACAGTATTGATATACTGTATGCCTATGGCATATAGAGTAAGCCACTCAGATTATTGCCTGTAGTTTTATTTGTTTTGGTATGTACTGTCTGTTAACAAAGTTCCCAGGACTGGTTTAGAAAATTAAAAATGAACACCTTTTAACAGTGTGCTTAAAATTATTTTTAGAAATGTGAGGAAGTAACTTAGCAAGAAGCAATGCAACATTTTAGAATCAGGTAAGCCAACACAGAGTTAATATAACAATAGGCATTTTTATTCAGATAGAAGTCCTAGGGCAGTTAACAAGCTTATTCTAAGGAAAGTGTACATAAGCCTGTGTTTGTAAGAGAAAGTAGTAGGGGGAAATGCAGTGAAAAGAATGCAGGTGTTCAGATGTATTTAATAAACTAGGTTTGAGCAGTGTGTTTTTCAATAATAGTTTATAAATATTCTTAATTAACGCTTCACTAATAATAATAATAATAATAATGGAGAAGTGGAAACATTATGACTCCATTCTCCTAACCAACCATTCTCGTGTTTATTTTTTACTCACTTCCCAGGAAAACTATGAACAAATGAAAGCATTAGTAAAAGAACTCCAACAGCGGTCTGAGAAAATCAAATTAGGTATGTAGCCTTTTTTTATTCTTACTAGACCATCTTATGTGTGTCCTTGGCTTTTAGTATAGTGATGAAATAGAGAAGTAGCACTAGTGGAACTATCATTGTGCACATATATTTATTTATAGAATGGAGGAAAGATCCAGCCCTTGTCTAGAGGCCTTTTAGACTCAGGAGACTAAGAGCTATAATAGTAGGGGAGCTTTTGTAGAACACAGGGAATAGCTAAAGACCATAGAGAGGAATAGGAGAGAAGCAGGTCCAGATGTCTTCATTGTAGCATTGTTGTTCCTGAAGGTGATCTGTCATTATTATATACAGTACTGTACATTATTACAATAGCGTTACTGCTGCTGAAAATTCCTTTTACAGGAAGCGATCAAGTGTTTTATATATCAGTTATATGTCTGTTTCTTTCTCCCTCCTTCCTTCCTTTCCAACCACTTGTTCTATTCCCTCTTCTACCTTGTTGTCAGTCACCCCCATCTAGAGTTGCCATAATTCTCTTTCACAAAACCGGGACAAGTACAAAATAGCCTTTTTAAAAAACAAACAATATAATGATAGCTATTTTTCCAACCTTGAATCCGGGACAATCCCGGTTTTCCGGGACATATGGCAACCCTACCCCCATCCCAAATGTCTACAATCATGGGCGTGGCTACGTTTGCAGGAACATAGAAATCTTTATTAGAAGAGATGGTTATATAATTAATAGAATTAATAGAAGATTAAGAAAACAGTGTAACCCGCTGGTGAAGGTGAAAGAGGTTTGGTAATTATTAAATTGGTGGGAGTATTTATTCAATTGCTTGCACAAGTAGTATAACCAAAGATTATAGTAATCTAAGATATTATGTGACAGGTGGTGGAGAGAAGGCACGGAACCTTCATATATCAAGAGGGAAGTTGTTACCTAGAGAAAGAATTGAGAGACTTCTTGATCCTGGGTAGGTATTTCTGCTTTATTATTAGTAATTCAGCTTGTATGTTAACAGCATGCTTGTTTCCATGTTTTCACTGTAATGCATAATAGTGTCAGATTATACAGGTCACCCCACCATATCTATGAGGAATATGTTCCAAGACCTACTGCAGATACCTGAAACCATGCATAACTGTGAACCCTATATTTTACATTTATTTATTTATTTATTTATTTATTTATTTATTTATTTATTTATTTATTTATTTATTTATTTATTTATTTATTTAAATTTATACACCGCTCTATCTCAGCCCAACGGGTGACTCATTTTACATTGTAGACAGTGGCCTCTTGTGCCCAGCTCTGGTCATGTCCCATAGAAATACGTATTTCAAAATTTTAAAAATTGAATATTTTTAGACCTGTAGATAACTGAAACTGTGGGTTCTGAAATCATGGATATGGGAGGGTGAAACATATAAGTGTCCTATTTTATATAAATATAGTAGTTTAAACTATCAAGTATTTTTCTTACTTATTTGGTTTTTTGGTTGATCCATACTTCACATGTCTAGTTAGACATAGTGGATAGAAGCATCGTCTCCAATGAGATTTTAGCAGGCTCTTGCCATCAGGAGGTTCTAACGCTACCGTAGCAGGGTCCAATGGTGTACGGGGGACTGAGGCCCGTGTTTTCAATGCTTTTTTAGCCATTTTAAATACAACACAATTTTCTTGTTACTACTGCTAGGAATGGAAAATATTTTTTAAGTCAAAAGGTTGGATGGAAACCTCCATTTAAAACTCTTCAGAATGCAAGTTGCTCTGTGATTAATATATGAACTTAAAAATGTTGTCTACCTATGACATTGATCAGCATCAGATTACTTCATATGCCTACCTTTACTGATATTTTTTCCTCTTTTCTCAGGTCTCCATTCTTAGAATTTTCTCAGTTTGCAGGCTACCAGCTATATGGCAATGAAGAGGTACCAGCAGGAGGTCTCATTACAGGCATTGGGCGGGTGTCAGGGTGAGAATTGCCATTAACTACTTTTGTCTCATTTCTTTTTCTTATTTGGCAATGAAATAATTGTGTACTGGTTATAAATTTTATAGTATCCAGAAGCAAAGTACTCTGGCACTTTTAGAACAAATATAGTATAGTCGAATAGTACTTCTTGCTTTGAAGTGAGATGAAATGATAATGAATTACAAGTTTCGTAGAGATAGAGTATTGTGATAGTTATCAATGAAATATAGCATCTCTGATAATTCATATTTCATCTTTAAGGTCCTACATTGTAGAGATGCCTGGAATAGTGAGCAGGTGTGGCCAAAATGCCTTTTACTAGCTTTATATAAATGAAAGGCAGTCACCTAGGTTTTGTGAGAATATGGCCCTCTACTTTCATCATCCTTCATTATTGGCCATGCTGATTAAGATAGTAAGCATAGCCTAGTGATATCTGGAGGACCACTTACTCCCTATCTGTGTTCTTGACCTTTCTGAGGCAAAATTGGTACGTCACATTACAGTAGTCTGTGGATCATAAAGTGTGTATGTTATGTGTTGTAAAATTGATTTCAACTTAGTCCTGCTAGGATTTCCAAGGTATGCAAGATGTTTAACTAAGGAATGGTTTTATTAGTTTCCAAGGTTGAGAGGTCTCCTGAGTCCTATTAAAATCCCCTATCCATTGAGCTACATTGTCTCTCAAGGTTCAGAATAATAAAAACAGCTATTGAATATTCTCAGTTTTTCTGTTGTCCAAAGTCTTTAACCTCCTGGTATCATTGCTGAAATACAGTTGGGAGTCCTCACATGGAAGTTCCTTGGATGATGCAGTAAATACAGAATGCAGCTTTGACGGGACATTTAATAGTAATATTTCAGTTTACCTTTATCATATTTATATAGAGTTGCAATGTAGACATGTTCATTTATTTGGATGAAACCTAAATGAGTATCAGTGACCAGTATTCTGTTTGATTGTCTGCAAGCTGCATGGAAGTACAGTAATTGAAATGGTTATGCCTGTTTGGCAAAGTGTCTGGTTGTGAAGTTGGCATCTTGACAAAATATACAGCTTCTGCAATTTCCATTCTGGGTGCAGACATCCAGCTGGATACTGGCCAGTGTTTTGCAAGTAATGTTAGCAAATAATTTGCTCCAGAGAGAAGCATTGAATGTTGTTATAAATTGTTTGCATTTCAGAGTGGAATGCCTGATTATTGCCAATGATGCAACTGTCAAAGGTGGAACTTATTATCCAGTCTCTGTAAAGAAACATCTACGAGCTCAAGAAATTGCTATGCAAAATCATCTCCCTTGTATTTACCTAGGTATGTTCTATTACAAATGGTGTTATTCACTGGTGAACTAAGATTCCTCAATCCAGGTTTCATTCTTAGAAGAATGCTGTAATGGAAAAAAGTGTCTGTTTTGACTTATGTTTGGTTATGAAGCATCACCACTTATTACTTGATTTTTGAATCTTATACTTTGTCAAGACAAGGTTAAGGAAGCTTAACTATATAGCTTCATGTCTAAATTGAGAAAGCATGGCTTATAAGTAGCTGGCAAATTAGATAGACCAATACAAGCCATGGTTTTCTTACAAATAGTCATGATTTCGACTGGCCCAAGGAAGTGTATTGTCTCCAACACTTTATAATATATTTATACAAATGATCAACTAGTTCCTGACAATACAAAATTGTTCATCTATGTGGATGACACAGCAATGACCGTTTAAAATCAAGCTTTGATGCGTTTGCTGGAAAATGTACTGGAGCACTTGAAGAACTAAGACAGTATTGCAATATCAACCATTTGAAGACTAATCCAAGCAAGACTCAAGTATGTGCTTTCCACCTTTGAAACCAAGAGGCAAGGGACAAGTTGTATGTTACGTGGCAAGGGAACCTATTACCGCATTGTTCAGCACCAAAATACCTTGGTATCGATGCTTGACTGGACATTCTTTTAAGCAGCACTGCCTGAATACCAAAGCCAAAGTTAGTATAAAGAACAACATCACGAAACACAGGAGAAACCTGTGGCCCTTCCAATATTGGACTATAGCTTTCAACATTCTTTGTAATTTGCTATGTTTTGGGGCTGATGTGAGTTGGAATCTAGCAGTATGTAGAGCACTGGTTCCCAATCTTGTGTCCCCAAATGTTCTTGGACTAAAACTCCCAGAAGTCTTCACCATTGGCTGTGCTGGCCAAGATGTCTGTAGTCCAAGAACATTACAAGGTGGAACCATTGAGAGGATACCTTGCTCCAGTTTAGAAGTTCAGGTTTTGTTTTGATTAGTAAACTGGTTCTTGCAGCCATGGTGTATTGAGTCAGGTATCTTTTGTTGAGATAAAATGGTTGAAGTCTATTAAAAATGTAAAAGCTGGTTTTGGAAACATTTATGTACTGTATAACACTGATGAAAACAATAACTACAGAGTAGAGTGTTGTGCAGAATCAGAGCACATATAATTGTGTATTGGATGGTGTATCAATGATGGTGTTTTTGTTTCAGTGGTTGAAATCCGATTGCATATTTTAGCTAGCCTAAAACCAGCAGTGTATCTTTTAGGAACAAATTGCTGTAAATGAAGTTCTGTCCAAATGTGCACTAGGTCATAATTTGGGTTCAGTAAGAAATGGCTACTTCTTAAATGACAGCATTGGCTGATGAAAGTTATACTACTGGTATAACCGTCAGGACTCTGATCATTTGTAAATACTAAAATCTCATGTCAAATTGTGGGGTGGGGGTGGGGGTGGGGGTGAAATTAATAGACTTTTAGGTAATTTTTGTTCAGAGTTAAGCTGCCTTTGCATCCCTTTTTTAGACCCTGGAGTTTGGTGCTGTCTTCCCTTCTTTTATGACAATGAGGGTAGAACTATTGAAGAAAGAGCTCTGCAAAAGATTAGGAGAATCCTTCATCCAAACAATCACCATGTTGTGGCCCCAATTTTGCATCCCAGCAGTGACAGTAATAGATTACACACTTTGGACAGGGTTTGCTATCTTTTTTCTGTCTCCAGTGACTCTGCCTAGTCTGAACTTCCTAAGTACTCACTGTGAAGGTCAAGATGTTATTAAGTTATGCTTAAAAACAGTTATTTGTAAATTTAATTCTTTATTTCAACTTAGTTGACTCTGGAGGTGCAAACTTACCTCGCCAGGCAGAAGTATTTCCCGATCGGGATCATTTTGGCAGAAGTTTCTATAACCAAGCAATCATGTCTTCACAAAGAATTCCCCAGGTAACTTTACTTATTGATAAAAGAAGGAATGCAATAAAGTGGATCCTGCTACCAAATATGTGCAAGTAATGGGTATTATTAGATTGCACATATATTTTACTGAACAGGGAATGGGAACCTGGAATTCTGTATTAATTGTGGAGGTAGGCAATGTTTGTAATAAAGCTGATATACTCCTAAAGGTTTCTAAAGCAAAAATTGATTGAAGACACCTGCTTTTCAGTTTTTTCCCCTTAAACTAGATAAGCTTCTTTTCTGCTTCTAGACCTTGACTTCCAGACCTTGTGATTGATTGAAAAGGCCCCCAATCAAATTGATGATTCTGACTCAGGTAGATCCATTAAATAAATACGATTTGGCAAATCATACCTAAGGTAACAAGGGACTTCAGTGGCTCAAGTGGTTAGGACGCTGACTGGGAGGCGGAAGGTCAGCAGTTCAAAACTTGAGTACTGCATGACGGAATGAGCACCCGTTCCTGTCCCAGCTCCTGCCAATCTAGCAGTTTGAAAGCAAGAAATTGCAAGTAGATAAATAGGGACCACTTCAGTGGGGAGGTAAACAGTGTTCCATGCACTCCTGTGTCTAGTAATGCCTGCCACATGTCCACAGAAACGTCTGCAAGCACAGACAGTGCTGGCTCTTTGGCTATAAACAGAGCACTGAACCCTAGAGTCGGATACAACTGGCTTTCGAGCAAGGGAAACGTTTACCTACCTTTACCTAAGGTAACGTTCCATTGATTTAATAGCTGAAATCCTGTTGTTTAGGTAGTATCTTGCAGCTAGAATAAACACCTCAATCCAGAGGAGGTTTGCTAAATCAACTCCTCTGTAAGTTCCATTGAGTCAATGGGACTACTCTAGTTGTGATTTACAGTACTAAGTAGCAGGATTTCTGTTAGTGAATTCTGTTTAATGGAAGTAACAATTAGATCTAGCTCTTAGAGTACAGTTAGATCATAGGTGGACCGCCTCCCAAAACCCAAAGTTGCACATGCCCATTCCTAGACTTAGGAGGCCTGCTTTCATGACCCCCATTTCTCTCTGTCTCTCTCTCTATATCTATCTATCTCTCTATATCTATATCTATCTATCTATCTATTTATATCTATCTATCTATCTATCTATCTATCTATCTACCTATATATACCTATCTATATCTATATCTATATCTATCTATCTATCTATCTATCTATCTATCTATCTATCTATCTATCTATCTAGATAGATAGATAGATAGATAGATAGATAGATAGATAGATAGATAGATAGATAGATAGATAGATATAAAATTAGGGTGTGTTCCTAATAGCACTGTATGGTAACATCAGTACACCTAAATTTGTAGAATTCAAATAAGAGCTGTGCCTTTTCAGAGCGGCTAACAAGCCTGGTTTAGACTTGGGAGAGAAGGAAGCATTTGCACATTAGATTTCAAGGATAAAAGCAAATGAAGTTGCACGTTAAGTAGGCATGTTTGTTTCTACTGAGTCTCATTTCTCTGTTACTTCCTATTTCTGTTTATCGTTTTCCCCCCAGATCGCAGTAGTTATGGGTTCATGTACTGCAGGGGGAGCCTATGTCCCTGCCATGGCTGATGAAAGCATTATAGTTGGCAAGCAGGGAACAATCTTCCTGGGAGGACCTCCCTTGGTAAGTGAATGGTTTCCAACAGATTTAGGAAGTTTTGTTTTTATGTCTAAAAGATTTATGATCATTTCTGTAGATTCCTGTGTAGGAATTAAGTTGCTCAAATAATAAAAGAATGGAAGAAAGTTAAGACTTCCATGTGTACTTTTAGAACAAGCTTTCTCAATCCTGCGTTATATGTAAAGCAAAGTCACTTCCTACTTAGAGACACTGACCAGAATACAATTGCTGAGTTATGCCTGCATAAGTGAAATGGCATAAATTGCTGCTAATTAATGAGGTGCTGCTAATGTTTGTGGGTGTTTGTTTATTTCCTCTCAGTAACTGAGAAATTTCCCACCACAAAAGAGCATCCAAATTCCAAAGTAATTAATGGCACTTTGAAAATATAGTGTGTGATTGAAATAGGCTTGTATATTCTAGTCACAACTTAAATTTCTTCTACATATCAAAATTATGTCTTCACATTGGAGTGAAAACATGCATCTTGCTTTGTGTAGCTTGTAGGAAAAGAGGCTTTAGTGTAAGCAGTGTTTTTTTGTGTAAGGAACAATTCTGTGGTACAAAGTAATCAGTAGAAGCAGACATAGAAAATCAATAGTAACTTGGGGATGTTGGCACTCTGCAATCTAGCACTAATTAATTTGTTACTTAATTTCCTGTTTGCATTTTAGGCATTCATTATGCTACTTTAGAAAACAGAAGAGTTAGAGGTTGTAGATTACTTTTCATGTACAATATTTCTCAGTATTGGGGTTCTTTAAAAAAAATATACAGATATAATTTTGACCTTGCAGTCTGACCAGGTTACCCTGCTATTGTAATTGAGTAGACCCTACTGCCAGTGACTCATCGCCAATTATCAGGTGACGATTTACTAACCTGAGGACTAACAGCCTTGTTTGGTGAAGTCCACAGGGAAGGGTGATGGTCACCAAGTGGATAAAATCCCACTTGAATCCATTTTGATGGAGGGCAGCAGCTTCATCAATACTGACCTGTGACTGATGACGACTCGTGGAATTGAATCAGTGGTACTGGCGTTATACTGCAATATGGAAGGCAAATGGACAGCCTCTGTATTATATTGCTCCCAGGCGATAGCCAAATATTTGGAATAGGATACTGCCTTGATGCTGGGCAAGATCGAGGACAAAAGGAGAAGGGGGCTGCAGAGGATGAGATAGCTAGATGGCATTGTTGACGCAATGGGTGTAGAGTTGAGCGGGCTGTGGAGAATGGTGGAAGATAGGGGTGCCTGGCTTGCAGTGGTCCATGGGGTCGCAAAGGGTCAGACTCGACTGTACTACTGAACAACAACAACACTTGAAGAAGATGTTTCGACCTTACTCATTTTTTGCTAGTTATCGAGGGGGACAGTTAGCTGCTTTTTAATATCAACTACTACTGTTGTGGTTTTGGGAAATCATTCCATATTTGTCAACAAAGGATAGTTAGTTTCAATGTTATAATTTTTAATCAGGCTCCCTCCTGTTTCATCTAGATCTGGGGTCAGCAAATATGGCTCTCCAGGTGATCTTGGACTTCAATTACCAGAAGCACAAGTCAGTACACCTGCTGATCAGGACATCTGGTAATTGAAGTCCAAGAACATCTGGAGAGCCAACTTTGCTGACCCCTGATCAAGATTCATGTGAATCTTTTTCATAGCGTTAAATCTCAGAGTATGTTTATGCCATCATCCATCGAGTACTGCATCCATACAAGTCCAATTCAAAACAACAATTGGAGGGGGTAGGTTCTTTAAGGGCAGCATTCAGTGAATGTTATTCTCTCTCTTTTCCTTCATAAAATATTAAGTTTCCAGAGTGGTTGGGTTTCATGCCATTTTTTCATAGGTTGTTGTGACACTTCAGTTAACTCTTAGTTCTCCTTCAAACCCCTGAGGGATCTTTGTTGTTTCCTTTCTTCATAGACAGCCTTGGAAGCATCTCTTACGATCTGTACATTGATTGCAGCCTCCTCTATCTCTCTATTCCAGACCTTTAACCCCTGCTCAAATTAAGCTTAAATATTTGCAAGCAACTCAATACATATTTGTTCAGTGTTGCTGTTGTTTCCATCTTCCTTCCTTGTATTGCTTCCCATGTGTCAGCTGTTTAGTCTTTATGCTCTGTGAAATGGAAGCTTGTGTTTCTTTGGTATTTTGTAAGCATGCGCATGAATAATATTTATGAATAAATTCATAAATAATTATAATCAGTGGTGGGCATCAGCAGGTTCGCACCAGTTCACTAGAACCAGTAGCAGAAATTCTGGCTGGCCCTGCCCATCCAAGTTTTGAAGTAAAGTAGTCCTAATTCGGGTGCAACACAAAGCTTTCCCCCTGGCCACGCCCAGCATACAATGCCCACTGTGGTAGCAATTTTTTTGAAGCCCACCACCGATTATCTATATCTATAAAACAGAAATCTATGTTTGTATGTGCTCGAAAGGCTCCCACACCCCTGGACCGATCCCGCTGAAATTTGACACATATGTACCTTGGGCCAGCAAGATCAGCACTGTGGGGGTCACAAGCCCCATGGGGGGCATACCCCCCCCCTCAAATTGCATCACAATTGATCTATACAATGTGTGTGTTTCCCAGTTATGTAATTGGCTGATGTCATAGTCCCAGGTAGGTTTTGACATCATCTGACTAGCTCAGCTGTAGCCTTCTGAGCTCAGCTGTAGTTTTCACAGTAGTGGGGGTCAGAAGCCTCATGTGGGGGTGTATGCCATTGGGCACCACTGTTGGAGACTTCTGGCCCTCCAGGTGGCCAGACACATGTATGGGAAGGATAAGGGCAGTAAGTGACTGTCGACAGAGAAGTGGGACGGATGAGGGAAGAGAGACGGAGGAAGGGAGGCAGGAGTGACCCACATACATCCCACAAGGTTTCCAAGAGGAACATGCTGGCCTATGTTAAAGAAAAGAAAAACCCGAGTGAAGCCAGGTAATCAGCTAGTAATCAAATATTTATGTGAAGTGAGTGTTATCATTATCCAGTACTGTATATCAATACCAAGCCCAGTTCTCAGAGTCTTAGATGGGATTACAAATATATTTAAGAATATTTTGTTGGTTTTAATGTAAACTGCCTAGGGTGGGAATTTTGTAGCCAAAATGGCACCATACATAGATACACATGATTTTGCCAATTGCTGAGAGCAAAGACAAAGGAGGATCTATCTAATACCAGCCCAAAGAAGGCTGAGCATACCCAGTAGTTACATAACAGTGGGCAGTAAAGAAAAACAGAGCAGCATGGAGGACGGATAAAGTGATGTATCCTAAACCAGAATCTGTTAAGATGCAACATTTTGTGACACATCTCAGTTCTTTTCTCTAATAATAGTAAATGTCCAGCCATAGAGTTCTGATGCAAACACAGTAACCTCTAATCTATTAACCATTGTAAAGGGACTGGGTTTTATGCTTCCTTCTCCATTATTATTTTTTTGGCTTGAACTCTCAATCTAAGATTGATATGGTATTATGTCTTCATTGAGGTTAAAACAAACAGACTATAACTTAGATTTTGTTGCTAGATTCAAAACTTGAAAATTTATTCTCTGTAGGGAGACAGGACTGTTTCTGTAGATTTAACTGTGAATAAAATCGAATGATGGCCCAGTCCTCTGAGCTGCTGCTGGCTTTGCTTTCCTGCTTTAGGTTAAAGCAGCAACTGGGGAGGAAGTATCAGCAGAGGATCTTGGGGGTGCTGATCTTCATTGCAGGTAAAATGAAACTTATTTCTTCTTGAACATTGGCACTGATTATAAATTATGTTGGAGTTAGGTAAAGGTCGCCCTTGCTCAAAAGCCAGTCGTATCCGACTCTGAGGTTCATGGCTCGTCTCTGTTTATAGCCAAAGAGCCAGTGCTATCTGCATCTGCAGACATTTCTGTGGTCATGTGGCAGGCATGACTAGACACCAGGGTGCACGGAATGCTGTTACCTTCCCACCGAGGTGGTACCTATTTATCTACTTGCAATTTCTTGCTTTCGAACTGCTAGGTTGGCAGGAGCTGGGACAAACATGGGAGCTCACTCCATCGTGCAGTACTCAGGCCTCAAACTGCTGACCTGCCGGCCTTCCAGTCTTTAGGTTCAGCATTTTAATCACTGCAGTCCTTTATATGTTTGGCAATGTACAGGCATTTCAGATTCTGTAAGCTTCTAGTTTTCTCTTCACGTATCTGCTTCACGTATCTTCAAGATCTATGATTTCATTGTTGTGGGCAGCCATTCTGCTAATGAACATCACGTCTGTTTTGCATTATCAGTTAGGCAACAGGTTTGGAGTTTGTGAAACAAAGTAACATTGGTTCGCTGGTTGCTATACAATCTTTTAAAAATTTTAAATCCATACAGAAAATCTGGTGTAACTGACCATTATGCCTTGGATGATAATCATGCACTTCATTTAGCTAGGAAAGTGGTGAGAAGTTTGAATTACGAAAAAAAAATTGATGTGAGTATATTTGTTTTCTTTGCAAGTAAAGTATAAAATATTATATCATTTTTATGCTGCTGCTATAGAATCAAGGTCTCCAAACTTTTGGGACCCAGAAGCACACCTGGGTGTTCGAAACAGTATTGAATTCAAAGGACTGAAAGGACTATAAACAGATAGATTACAAAATGCCCATGAAGAGGAAATGAGCCATAAAATGGCTACCAAGGTACCAGCAATCATTTCATTTCATTTCATTTATTAGATTTATATCCCGCCCCACTCAACAAAAATGTGACTCAAGGTGGCTTACAATAGAGAATATACAAAAACAAAGATACAATCAGCAAAAATACAATAGGGTACAGTAACATCTCAGAAATACAGTAACATTTCAGTAACACATTTCAGTAACACAATAACATTCCCGTAATACAGTAACATCTCAATAATGCAATAACATCTCGCATATCGCACTCCGGCTCCAGACAAGTAAAGTCCTGTCGCCTTTACGGCCTTTTAAGTCCTGGCTGCGGGCGGGGCCCGGGACGCTGGCGGTGGTGGTGGGTCCCGGCGTCCATTGCTGTGGGGGTCTCTCCACCCCATCCACCGGGAAGACCGGAGGCAGCATCGAGAGTCCTGCTGCTTCTACGGCCTTTTAAGTCCTGGCCGCGGGCGGGGCCTGGGCCGGCGGCGGCGGTGGTGGTGGGTCCTGCCGTCTATCACTGCGGGGTCTCTCCGCCCCGACCTTGTTGATTTATTTACTGCTGCGACAAAACCCAGTTTCACAGAAAGGCTGTGAACCCTCAGTTTTCTGTTCTCACAAAGCAACCATACAGCAGACCCATATAAATTAAATAAATTCTTAATACCTTCCCGTTATTCTTCCAAAATGGGAACATCATCCCAGATTATTCTACCGCCAACACACAAGGACTATTCTCAGTCTTTATTGGAATCCCTCTCCAATCTCTCACCCTTTCCCTTGGATCATCCCTAACATTTCTTTCCTCTTTCTCACATATCTATCTGTTTATAGCAGTGTTTCCCAAACTTTGGTTCTTGGACTTCATTTCCCAGAAGCCTAAGTCAATTCCTCAAAGCACTGATCAGCCAATATACTGACTTAGGCTTCTGGGAATTGAAGTCCCCTGTGGGGCATAGGGCCCACTTTGGGAACCACTGGTTTATAGTTACAAACCCAGTTACTTCATTCATTTATCCATTATACAAAATGTACCCTCCCTTTCCAGTCCTTTGAACTCATTACGGTACTTGCTGCTCTCTCAACGTCCCTGGTTGACTTTTCACTGCCTTTGTTTGCACCTCAATGACTACCCATCCAGCCAAATGGAAGTTCAAAAGTGTGCTGATTTCACATTTGGTTTGACAAAAGTTATTAAGATGTACACAACAGAGACATTTATCCTATTCCCTGTTCCTAATCCCTTAACCTGGGCATAGTTTAAGATTCAAATCAAATCAATCTTTATTATGGCCCAAGACCAGCATAGCTTAAGATTTGAATTTATCAATTGAGCTGAGTTGAAGCATTTTTAATTGTTATCAGAACCCAGTGAGGATTGTGTGGAAAAGAACACAATCACTTTAAAAAAAACCAAGGGTAGTCTGTTTAATGCCAAATGAGTTCTGAGCTGGTTATACTCAGGGAGCCAGTATTAAAATATTGAGGAATTTTCTGATTCACTTGTTGTTTACTTTAAAATACTGCAGGTGACAGTAGAAACTCCAGAAGCACCTTTGTTCCCTTCTGATGAACTCTATGGAATAGTTGGAGAGCAGCTTAAAAGAAATTTTGATATCAAAGAGGTAAAAAGCCAAAAAGCATATGTATATGCTTGGAATGTGTGCATAGAATGTGTGTGTTGTCTGTGTACCAGGCATTTTTCTAGGACAGTGTTTCCTAAACTATATTCTGTGGACCACTGGTGTTGCATAAAAGGTCAATAAGTATTCCATGAAAAAAATGAAATTCTGGTAAAACTCATTGGCAACTGTGTAATGCCACAAAATTTGTTTTGCACCCATCCTTTCGATGTGATGCATCAGTTTGCAAGATAAGTTTGTTTTGTAACCGTTTGCAAATCAGTAGGGGCTGGCTTCGTAGCAATGTTATTTGTTATGAAAAATGAAAAATCCAAATCTATCTTTCTATTATAAAAACAAAGTGTTCACTAAAATTTTAAGATTTGTAAATTGTTCTACGATAGAATAAGTTTGGGAAACGCTGTTCTATGAGGATATGTGTAGCATGGAATGTTCCTGAACTTTTTCCCCCATTGGAAAATCATAGGAAGTTGCAAAGTAGTTGGATTTTTATTTATTTATTTATTGAATTTCTATACTGCCCATCTGGGTGTTATCCCACTCTGGGCAGTGAACAAACAGAAAATAAATAACACAATAGCCACAACAAACCAAAACAGACCACCAACAAATACATCATAGACTAAACTAAACTAAACTAAACTAATTGGCGTCAGAGGACGTTGATGTCCCTCCCCACCCAGGGCTTTTCCTTTTTCTGGTTATGTACTTGTACCTAGAATTAAAAATAAGCAATAATAATGTTCCAACTTGTCTTTTCTTTCTTAAATAGTTCTTCATTACTTCTTTTGAAGTTCACATTATTACATCAGCCATTCATGCTTGAATGCTTCTACAGATTCTTATCACACCTGTCAATTAAATTTATGGAGTCTTGCCCTGATGGGCAGTATTTTAGTTTCAGTCTTTCAAGTAGGAGGTAACCAAAAGTCACACCTCATGGGGACAAAGCAAACTTGATGTGTTAGTCCACATTCTTTGACACAAGTAGCTTTAACACTTAGCCATTGATTACTAAGCTTGGACTAGCCATTAGTTCTCCCCAAACACTGAAATGTTAGTGAGTTGTGAATGCTGGTCTTAGTTTGTTAAAATATTCACTAGAATTGTTTTGGGGATTTACAGTATAGTAAATATAATTGTGTAAATTGTGGTGGCAAATTGTTGCAAATTAATAACTTACAGTTTAGACCCCTGGTGGCATGTGAAGTTGTGTGATCAGCATGAAGCCAGGAATGTCCTTAAAGGTACACGTCGCCCTTGCTCGAAAGCCAGTTGTATCTGACTCTAGAGTTCAGTGCTCATCTCTGTTTAAAGCCAAAGAGCCAGTGCTGTCTGCATTTGTAGACATTTCCATAGACATGTGGCAGGCATGACTAGATACCAGAGTGCACGGAACACTGTTTACCTTCCCACTGAAGTGTTCCCTATTTATCCACTTGCAATTTCTTGCTTTCGAACTGCTAGGTTGGCAGGAGCTGGGACAGAAATGGGAGCTCACTCCATCACGCAGTACTCGGGTCTCAAACCTTCCAACCTTCCAATCAAGTTCAGCATCTTAACCACTAAGCTGCAGTCACTTGTTGTGAGATTAGCATGAAGTTTGAAATGTTCTTAGTAGGATGCTAATCAACATGAAGAAAGGACAGCATTCGAAGTTGTTTTGAAAAGTTGTTCAGGTTATGTTCCATCTTCCATAAAAGTAGTAAAGAATAGTGCATTAGTGTTTTGTGTTTTCTCCCTCAGGTCATTGCTAGAATTGTTGACGGAAGTAAATTTGATGAATTTAAAGCCTTATATGGTGATACATTAATCACAGGTATTATTGAATAATTATAACACTTCCCTGAAGCTTGATTTTTCAATCACTTTATCTGATGTATGGCTTACCAGTACTGTATTTTGTAATGCCTCCTAGAAAATAAAAAAATCATATGTTTTTAAAAAGTTATTGCAGTTGTGTTTAAAAAATACATATTCATGCAATTGCCTTTGTAGTTATTGTAATCTTTTAATTTGTAATCCTGTCACTGTGAAATGTACAATATTCTCCTAATTTTCTCATTTTTTTTCAGGGTTTGCTCGAATATTTGGTTACCCAGTAGGAATAATTGGAAACAATGGTGTTCTTTTTTCAGAATCAGCAAAGAAGGCAAGTATATGTTATTGGAGTTCTGCCTCCAATGTTTTTATTTTTACCACCCTAATGGCAGAAAGTGAGGAAGACCTAAAGAATCTCTTGATTGGGTTGAAAGAAGAGAGTGCAAAAGCTGGCTTGAGACTCAACATTAAGAAAACCATGATAATGGCAACAGGCCTGATCAGTCCCTGGAAAATAGATGGGGAAGAAGTAGAAGCAGTGACAGATTTTACTTTCTTAGGATCCAACATCACTGCAGATGGGGATTGCAGCCATGAAATAAAAAAGCAATGGATTCTTGGGAGACAAGCTATGAGAAACCTGGGGAACATAGTGAAAAGTAGAGGCATCACCTTGCAAACAAAAATTCACATAGTCAAAGCAATGGTATTTCTAGTGGTAATGTATGGCTGTGAGAGCTGGTCCATTAGGAAAGCTGAGCACAGAAGAATAGACGCCTTTGAGATGTGATGTTGGAGGAGAGTTTTGAGAGTACCCTGGACAGCGAGGAGAACAAATAGCTTGATCTTAGAAGAAATCAACCCTGACTGCTCCTTAGAAGGTCAAATAGTAAAGATGAAGCTAAAGTACTTTGGACATCAAATGGGAAGAGAGGGTTCACTTGAGAAAGCCTTGATGCTGGGAAAGGTGGAGGGCAAAAGAAGAAGGGGGCGGCCAAAGATGAGATGATTAGATGGTATTGTAGATGCAATGGGCACAGAGCTGTGTGGGCTGAGGAAGATGGTGGAGGACAGAGGTGCCTGGAGGACAATAGTCCATGGGGTCGCAAAAGGTCGGAATCAACTGTGTGACTGAACAACAAAAAAAGAATATTGTGAATACACACCCAGAATCTAAAGAGGATAGTGGCCTTTTGTTAATTGCTTGTTTTTTAATTTATAATTTATTTTGTTTTAATCTGATCTGTTTAACAGTGGGAGTAGCCTAGAGTCCCCCATTGGGAGAAGGTAGCCTATAAATGTAAACAAACCAATATTTATCTTTAAATATGGCTTAACATTTTAAAAATGTGGTACAAAAAGATAACTGCATCTTTGCAGTTGTGCTGGATCATACAAAAAACAAGTCGTCTAGCATTCTAGAATCCACAAGCAAGAGAAGATAATTGCAATAGTAACCGCTTGCTTATGTCCACCAACAATGATGTATAGAGACATACTGCATCTGGTATTAAAGGCAGTATATATAACCATCATGACTGGTAGTTCCATCCTCCATGAAATTGTCCAATATACTTAGCAAGCCACCCTAATTGGCAGACATTGCTACTTCTCACAGTAGGACATTTTACACTGAAACTTGTATAGGGGCTGCTGAAAGGCTGGCAAGTCGGCAATTGGAAACCTGGGTACTGCATGATGGATTGAGCACCCGTCTCTGTCCCAGCTCCTGCCAACCTAGCAGTTCGAAAGCAAGAAATTGCAAGTAGATAAATAGGAATTACTTCGGTGGGAAAAGACCTTAAGGACATAAAAGGAGCCTCATTTGGCGCATCCCCTGAGCGGAGTTTCTCCAGCGGAAATCCCTTCAACCCAGAATAATTTCTGACATGAAATTATTATTGGGTGAAGTGCTTCCTCTAGTCTCCTGAATGACCTTGGAAATGTGCTTTTATGACTCTTTCTTTACCCAGCAGGAATTAAATACAGTACCTCCACTATCTTTAGTGTTTCTATTTAGTCTGTAAGTGTGGACTTAGTCTCCTGGTACTCCTCACCAAAATAGGCAATTTACCATTACTCCCTTCTGGCTGCTCTTTAAATAAGGGCTAACTTTGGTGTTTTTATAAATCATAGAATAATTGGAATAAACCTGTGAGCCCAATGAGTCCAAACTCCCCCCGCCCCCGCTCAATATAGGAATCCAAATCAAAGCAGATCTAACAGATGTAACTTGAGCCCATTGTTATGTGTTCTACATGTTACCTCTCATCTTTATGACTATCTTTCAAGCCAGCACCCATCCCCCCTAATACTTGGGGAAGACATAACCGCTTCACAGATAAACCTCATTAAGCAAAGAAGTAGTATTAACCGGAAGAAGTTTTTAAAACTTCTGTTATTCTGTAGAAAAGTCATTTAAATTATTCCTACGATTAGGAAAAATAATAAACATTATTATAATCCAGTATTGACTTGTTTCCAATAGAAGGAATTGAGAAAATGAAAAATTTCACTTCATTTTAAAATTTTAAAATAGGTACTATTTAATGTAAAGATTTGGTGACAGTTTACTTCTAGTCAGAGCTGCATCATGAATATTGCTTTAGGAGTGTCAGATTGAATTCTGCAGTAAATAAACCTGGTTTAATAATTATTAGTTTTTATTAACAGTTACTTACCAGTGAATCAGCTGTCAAATCTGTCACTGTTTTCACAGGGTGCCCATTTTATTCAGCTTTGTTGCCAGAGAAATATCCCTATTGTGTTTTTGCAAAACATCACAGGTGAGTCAACCATTACTATGACTTATGTAATTGAATTTTAAGGTAATAAATTATTTGAAATTGCATTTTCATTATGTAGAAGTTGTGTAATTGAATGTATAGCAGTAATGGATACATTTTATCAATTTTTAATAACTTTATTTGTTTAGTGGGAGTGCCATTGAAACTATGATGATTATGGTTGTTTCTGTTAATTTATGAAGTATCTTAAAGCTAGGCACTATACAATGCCTGTATTAAAAAGAAGAAATGCTACCTGCAGACCATCTGTCTACAAAGACAACCATCTTAAAGACAGAGCAGTGTAATATGCTTCATTAGCCCCAATTAGTTTGACAAAGCAGTTAGTAAATCAGTAATTTGCTTTGTTGCAGTTGTTTGCCTAGCATACTTGTCAAGCGCTGCTCCGGAAAATACGGGACCTGCACAGAACCCTTCTGTGCAGAAGGGTTCTGCGGATGCACAGAAGGGTTCTGCGCATACGAGCATGTCCAGTAACTACTTTTCCCGCCAGTCAAATTACGGGATGGCGGCGGGAAAGTGGAGGAAGCGGCGCGAAAATGCAGGAAATCCCGGCCAATCTGGGATACTTGACAGGTATGTTGCCTAGTAAAGATAGTGCCCTCTTGTTATTTCTTCATTTCCTCACAAGTTAACTGACAAGGCTACTTGCAATTTTGTTTTAACAGTGATCTTGCTTCTTTTACAATTCATTAGGTTTCATGGTTGGTAAAGAGTATGAGGCTGGAGGAATAGCAAAAGATGGAGCCAAGATGGTTACAGCAGTGGCATGTGCCAATGTGCCCAAACTAACAGTTATTATTGGAGGTTCTTATGGTGCTGGAAATTACGGGATGTGTGGCAGAGCTTTTAGGTAAGTATGTGTCCAAAAGTACATAGTAATAATCTAATTGTGAGTTTATAGCACTTCAAAATCCAGGTTCTGTTCATAATGACTACACTATTCATTTCTAAAATTGCTTGAGAGCACCTCGGCTGGTAGATCAGTCACCCCAAGAAAACTGCTAAGTTAATGCTCTTGGATCTCAATATGTCATATGAAATTAGATCCTCAGGTAGTTCTGGTTCCATGAGGCACATTATTTTATATGTATAGCGTCATTGTATCCTGAGTCACAAGCTAAAATGCCCTTTCCTTCTAGCTTGAGATACTGACAAGAACGCTAATACTCTTCAAATGTCAGTAGTTTGGTTATGAAAAGCAATAGCTGTAGAAAACATTTGCTAGTTTTTCTGTGATGTACATTTCAACAAATAGCACTTTTTTGTGTTTTTGTTAGTTTTGATGTTTATGTTTTTCAGTCCAAGATTTCTTTTTTTGTGGCCAAATGCTCGGATCTCAGTGATGGGAGGAGAACAAGCTGCTACAGTTTTGGCTACAATAGCCAAGGACAGAAAAGCAAGGGAAGGAAAACAGGTAAGTGTTCTCTAACTTTAGAAGAAGTTGTTCACACTTCTGCAATGGCAAACTTTGCTGCTTTTGCAATTGCTTGAAATGACAAACTCATATTAGCACTCCAAGCCTAGCTATACTCATTCATGTTAATCACTGCTGATTACACAGAAAGAGCCTCCTCGAAGATTGTGGTATTTTTTGAACCATAACCGGGCGTACTCTGGTAACGGCTGCCTTGTGTTGCTGGCTAATCTTTCTCCCACTAAGTTAGGTGAAAGGAACTGCAAAATGAACTCACCAAAAGGTGCCTTCATTTTGGCAGTTTCACATCTGGCCTAGACACGGAAGAAGAAGAATGAGATGTATTACTTCAGAGTAGTGTATAGATTATAGATATAATTATATAGCAAGTTGGGCAAATTTTAGTAGCCTAAGCAGCTCCAATCTGAATACTATTTTGGAACAACACTTAAGTTTATGTATAATTGTTCTGTTAAAACTAGAATCATTATTAGTTTGGAATCATTGGCCAAATCCAGCTGAAAAATTATACCAGCATGTCCACCAGTGTGAATTTCAGCAGTGAATTGCCACAAGTTAAAAAGTCAGCATGTGTATTTGCTATTGTATGCACAACTAAGCTGAAATTTTAACTAATGGCAGTGTGCAGCTGAAAGTTATGGCTATAGGTTTATAATGGTGGGCCATTAAAATGACGTGAATCCAATCAAAAAGGCATTTCTTGTTCTCATCTTCTCATTCTTCCACTTTGATATAAACATGGCAGTACATCTTTAATGTATTATTTGTAGATTTAAATATTGATACAGACAAATTAAAGAAGTATTATATACTAGCCTTTTTTTGTTGGAGAAATATCATTAATCAAAAGTGGAATCAAGATTCTCTCAAATGGTTTCAATCCTAGTTCTAAAATGGTCTGCAAAATGGTCACATAATGCTGAATCAGAAGATTTAGACCAATGTCTTTGTCCGGTTTCAGTGAGGCACACCAAACACATGCTCTATTATCATGCTATAACCCTTCCTCTTTTGCATGCCAGTCTCAGATCCAGCTACTTTCAATGTACATAGGTTTGGATTCATAGAACTATGAACGGAAAGAGAAAATGCAAGAATTTATGTGACATACTGTTTGAAGACTTTTGGTAGTGAAACACCACAGTATACCTGGAGTTATCTGAAGCACTGTGAACAAGGAAGATACAGGCTATAGTTCAGTGATGGTGAACCTTGGCACTCCAGGTGTTCTTGGACTTCAATTACCAGAAGTCCAAGTCAACACTCCTGCTGTTCAGGGCTCCTGGGAATTGAAGTTCAAGAACACCTGGAGTGCCAAGGTTAGCCATCCCTGCTATATTTCCAAAGTTGAGTAGGCACAAATAGCATTGAGGAAATGGTTATGGGAGATCTCTTGTGTAGATATATTAACTTCTCTAACTTTGAGGTTATTTTTTTTTAAACCCTAAAATCAGAAATCTCTACTATAGCATCACTATTTGTTATTTTAGCAGTAAAACCATGAGTAAGATATAATTAATACCATCTATTGTTAATAATTCAAAGTTGGGGCTTGCTGTGTTTGTGGTCTGAAGTTGCCACTTCCCTCTTTATTTACTCCGCAGTTGTCTGAAGAAGAAGAAAAAGCTCTGAAGGAGCCAATCATCCAAAGATTTGAAGAGGAAGGCAATCCTTACTATTCCAGTGCAAGGTAATGTATAGATGTAACATTGGTTTGCATTTTAAAATGTTCTGATTTAAAAAAAAACAAGGTCCAGTAATCAGGACTATGACTATAAGTGTGACTATAATAAGAACTATTTGGACACTACTTGCCCTTCCCATAAGAGCAGGGGTTCCCAATCTACGGTCCATGGGCCATACCCGGCCTCCAACACCATCCCATCCAGTCTGTCACTGTCTCCCCCACACCCAGAAGTGGAAGTGGTCATGTTTACGTCATCCATAAAATGTGCCCCACAAGTGCAAATGCGCCCGCAGCTGGTATACACATGGAAGTGCGCACTCTACATCAGCCATAAATGTCCTAGCTTCCAGTTCCAGAGGGTGTGGTCTGGCCCACAATGCTATCTGGAGGCATGATCAGACCCACGATGGAAAAAAGGTTCAGTGCTCATCTTTGTTTATAGCCAAAACATTGTCTGTGTCTGCAGAGGTTTTTGTGGACATGTGGCAGGCATGACTAGTGCATGGAACGCTGTTTACCTTCCCACTGAAGTGGTACCTATTTATCTACTTGCAATTTCTTGCTTCCAAACTGCTAGGTTGGCAGGAGCTGGAACAGAGACGGAAGCTCACTCCGTCATGCAGTACCCGGGAATCGAACTCTGACCTTCCAGTCAGCGAGTTCAGCATCTTAACCACTTGAGCCACCGCAGTTCCTAATTTTACATAGCACATACTAAAAAAGTTATATTTCTATCAGGACTGTTGTCTTTGAACTATAAAATAGGACCAAAAGATGCTTTTATGCATTTTTAAATGGAAGTGCATTTCTTTATTAATTTTGCATATAAATCTCATTCTGTGTACAGGATGTCAATAATCTGCTCCGTAGTTCTGTTTCCTCATCACATGTGTCTGACTAGAATCTCTCAGATGGAGAAACTTTAATTATCAAGAGTCGTTAGCCAGGCATCTTTTTAATGAGCTAGATTAATGTGCCTATAGTTTTGTAAAAGGAGTTTAATCAGTTTACCTGGTTACACATTTCAGAAGTGGCAGTCTTTCCAGGATGTTAACCTCTATTCCCTGGAGAGGCACTATTATGAATTTTTTACAAGAAGAGATATGATTCATGTTCTCGCCATGGGCTTTGATAGGTTATTCAATAATTAATGCTTCATCCTTCAACAGAAGGCTGTTTCTGCTAAACAAAGAAAGCAGGCTATTCTGATTTGGAGAAAGTAATATATATCTTAATAGTGAATAATCTTTCAAGTTGTCCCTGAAATCTTAACTTTTCTTAACAAAATTTCTAAAGGTTTAAAGGAGGGAAAGGTGTTTATTATTACCATCCAAAGCTGTGATTTCAAAGATAATTATTTGGGAATATTGGTGTTTTCTAAGTATATCATCAAAATTTGTGTTTCTGTTATATTTTGGCTAAAATACTTAGATTGCAGAAATGTTATAACAACATTTTCCAGGTCAGATGTGACCCATAGAGATCAAGGTAAGTATTAATTGTCCTTTATGTATTCTGCCCCCATTTGAGAATCAGACTGAAGTAAAGCTTTGGGATATCGTTATACTCAAAGAAGTGAATATTCTTTGTACAATCCTCGTGAAAAGCTGTGGTCAATTTCCTTCACTGATGAGTATCTGTGGGCAATTTCTTAATAAATAAAAATAAATAAATTGATTTTAATCTTTCTGTCTCATTAGTTGGGACCCATCCCATGCAGAGCAATAAACAAAAACACTCAAGTAAAAAGTATAGAGCATAGCATTAAAAAAAAGAATTATTCTCTGCAAAAGTACTTCTGACCAACCTATGATGCCACATGTTCCATAACTTTGTATCTCCTTCTCAAACAATTGTGACTTATTCCCAGGTTGTCAAAGATGTGACAGCCCAACAAGTCCAAGACCAACTAACCTGACCCACTGTTCTAGTATCTTCTGTGCTTGTAGGAGCTGGTTAGTTACCTGAGCATCCCATCAGTGTGCTCCTGTTCAACTGCTCACCTCTTTTTCCCCAAATGATAAATTGGATGATAATGGTCTTTGAAAAATTAAAGACAGAGATGAGCACTGAACCCTAGAGTCAGATACGACTGGCTTTCGAGCAAGGGAAACTTTTACCTTTACTATTTGCCAGAAGATAAATGTCATTTACATTGGCCATCCTGTTGCGTAGCATTGTAAATTACATTAGAGCAGTGTTTCCCAACGTGGGCCCCACGCCCCACAGGGGTACTTCAGTTCCCAGAAGCCTAAGTCAGTACATTCACTGATCAGTGCTTTGGGGAATTGACTTAGGCTTCTGGGAATTTAGGTCCACAAACCAAAAGTTGGGAAACACTGCATTAGAGTTAGATTTTAAAATATAATCTTCAGACAAGAACGGAAGGCTTGTTTCTTTAGCCAGAGGAAAAGTCTCTGTTCTAAAAATTCAGTGCTGCCTTTATTCATAAATGAATATCCTGAAGCATTTAAATTATTAAAAAAAAATATAGCCTGGACTTTCTACTTCCTAGCCTTTCAAACAATAATAAAATAAACTTCTTAAAAGATATGTGTATAGTCAATATTTGGGGACTTTGCATTTGGGCTTCCACACATTAGATCAATATATGGATGCGCACATGATTTGCAGAATGTATTTATTTATTTATTTATTTATTTATTTATTTATTTATTCAATTTGTATAGCTGCCCCAAAGCTTTAAAAAAGCTTTGAATGTATTGCTTTAAGCAATTTATTAATGATAGGAATAAATTTCCATTTATTTGATACTGTTCTAAAGCAATAAGGATTACTGAAATGATTTTTGGCAAGGCATAAAACCCAAACCATATTCATGAGTTAAGCCCAGCAATTAGTTATACTTTACATATATCCTCTGCAGAATATGACTATTGTATAAAAGTAAAAACCTGTAGGCATGTATTTTCTCACTGAAGTGAACATGCTATTGGAATTCATAATGGTGCCTCTCCAAGGAATAGAAAAAGCCTAATTCTTGACCTGTTCTCTTAATATCTAGAATAAATACTCATTTGGAACATGCTTCCCTATTAGTTTTATAGTAAACCTTGTTGTGGCCATATCCAGGGATTAAGAAAGCATTGCCTTTCAGAATAACTTTAATTTGAACTTTTGAAAAAAGATATACTAGTGTAACTATTTAGAGCAGCAGGTCACACTGAGTAATCCTGTATGAAATGGGTAGGCTGGTATTTCTTATATTACATTATAACCACAATTTAATAGAAATGTTGGATACTATATGAGTTACTCATGACCTGGCAGTTCCTGGATGGAAGCCCAATTGAATGGACTCCAGTGAAGGTGGGGAGGAGAGTTTAAACAGTATGACTGATATGTGGGAGTCACTGGAGAGGATAACATTCTCAGTACTGGAGAAAAGGTGCTGTATAAATGAAAACAACCAGTCACCCAACCTCGTGAGCCAGAGCTGCTCATAAGAGGCTTTTCCAGGAAATTAGTAGCATCTTATGTGGTCGTGGTATAAGACTCCACAATTACTGTAGCTCTTGCTCATATGGTTGGGTCATCAACTAGTGTAGATTGTTGCATTAAAGTGTTTAGTGCCATTTTAGATAAGTTACTATATTTCTCTCTAAACCCTTGTATTTTTGTTCTGTCTTTTCTAGGTTATGGGATGATGGAATTATTGACCCAGCAGACACAAGATTAGTTTTGGGTCTCAGCCTAAGTGCCACACTCAATGCACCTACCAAGAAGACAGAATTTGGTGTATTCAGAATGTGATCTAAAAGATTTGGATGGGGTACCTTTGGGGTTTAGTGCTATGATTCTTTTTTTAAAAAAAGTAATGAAATCAAATGAACTAATTATGTTAGGATACAAACTAAAAATTGGTGTAATGCTATAGTTGGTTCTTATTTTTATGAATCGTTAAATAAAATTGGAACTCTAAAGCACTGTACTGTATTACCATGCTCCAATATTCATACATACATAATTGTACATTTTAGCATTTGTTTGCCCAAAATTCTATTAAATTATTTAAGTAAAATTCCTGTTCCACATTTCAATTTTGTTTTTTTTTTAATCAAAATTGTAAAGCATGATCATTCATTATGCATAAGCCAGACACACATATTCATTAATTTAATTTAATTAGTCTCCTGGCAATATGTATTTCCTGTTAGTGAATTTCATTAATTAAAAAGACCTATATTAACAGTGAATAGATAAGACAAGTAAGCTGTGAATTATATTTTGCTCTGAAATCACGATATCTTGGTTCTTCACTTCCAATCATGGTCAATGTGCAGCTGTTAATAACAGAGCAGACTGGTTCTGGCAGAGATTGATTGCATTTAGATGAGCAATTGGCAGTAATATTTCAATATCAATTAGTGTTTCTTGGTGTTTTGCATTTCTGAATCTACTTAGGACCGTGATGGCGAACCTTAGCACTCCAGATGTTCTTGGAGTTCAATTCCCAGAAGCCCAAGCCCCTGTGAATCCACACAAATGGGTTTACTGCGATTCATCCGGCCCGCGCCGGCCTCGCCGTTCCTGGAAGCGACAAGGGTGGCACGGGCTGGATTAATCACAGTAAACCCATTCATGTGGATTCATGGGGGCTTGGGCTTCTGGGAATTGAACTCCAAGAACATCTGGAGTGCCAAGGTTCGCCATCACGGACTTAGAATCAAGCTCCTGCTTTCACAGCTGTACAAACACACTACACAACAACCCAATCTTTATTCTAAGACTATATTTATTACATTTATATACCATCCATCTGGGTAACGGTCCCATTCTGGGCGGTATACAACATTTTAAAAAATTAAAAAATATAATGAACAAGAATAACACGCCAGATTTAGTCTTTTTGTCGGGGCGGTGGCAGAGTGATCTGAAATTACAGAAACTAGATATAACACCTGTGCCATGGTCAGATCACTAGCTGGTGGCTCTAGACTTTCTGGGGGCGACACTTCATCGTAAGGAGGCAGGGTCGATTAAAGTGGCCCACCCCCGGCAACTGATGGATCCGGATTGATTCCAGAGGGAACTGGGGGAATTTCCTCTGGATCGGCGACACGATTCACCTGAGGCACTTGTTGACCTGTGATACGGGTCGACGACATCTGCCTTGGATGTAATCGCCCCACTACGGCCTCTCAGAGCCCGTGGAGCTAGGTCATCCCTGTGGTTCACTGAAGAACTGCGGGAGCTCAAACGGGCAAAGTGCCCGCTGGGTGAAGACCCAGAGCGATTCTGATTGGACACTAGCTAGAGCCGCTGTTAGGGCCTACCTAGTGGCGATGGGGGTGGTGAGGAGGCAATACTTCACCACCCTTATTGCCTCTGCTGATAATCGCCCAGCCACCGTGTTTCGGGTGACCAGGTCCCTCCTGGGTAGGGCGGGGCCTGTGCCTGGTTGGCAGGGGTCGGCTGAGGACTTAGGTGACCATCTGGTGGAGAAAATCGATTGGATTCGCTCGGGGTTCAAACTTGGCATGGACGGGGAGGGTCCGGGGTTAGCCAGTGCGCAGTCTTGCGGTGTTACCTGGGATCGGTTTGATCCAGTTGTCCCGGATGAAGTGGACAGGCTCCTTGCGGCGGTCTGCGCCACTAATTGTCCATTGGATCCCTGTCCCGCCTGGCTGGTAAAAGCTTCTAAGACGGTGACAGGTGGCTGGGTCGGGGCTATAATTAATGTGTCTTTTCGAGAGGGGATGTTTCCTGCACTGCTGAAACATGCTCTGGTGCGCCCCCTCCTGAAGAAGCCATCCCTCTATCCAGCAATCCTAACCAACTGCAGACCTGTCTCCAACCTTCCTTTATTGGGGAAGGTTCTGGAGAAGGCAGTGGCGCGTCAGCTGCAGGGGGTACTGGATGAAGCGGAATATCTGGACCCATTCCAGTCAGGATTCAGACCTGGATATGGTACTGAGACTGCATTGGTCGCGCTGATGGATGATCTCTGGTGAGAGCGGGGTGGCGGTCATCCGCCTGTCCTTGCTCTTCTTGACCTCTCAGCGGCCTTCGATACCGTTGACCACGGTATCCTTCTGGAACGGCTCCAAGGATTGGGGATCCAGGGCACGGTGTGGTCCTGGTTTTCCTCATTTCTGAGGGGCCGGACCCAGTCGGTGTAGTTGGAGAGTGAGAGGTCGAGTCCTAGGCCCCTAAAGTATGTGGTGCCTCAGGGTTCGGTACTCTCTCCTCTCCTATTTAACATCTACATGAAGCCTCTGGGTGAGATCATCCGTTCCCACGGGGTGCGGTACCACCAGTACGCGGATGACACACAGTTGTACATCTCGGCCCGTGAGGACCCCAGTGATGTAGTCAAAGTCCTTTCCAGCTGTCTGGAGGCTGTTGGGGTCTGGATGGGGGCAAATGGGCTACAGCTGAATCCTAGCAAGACTGAGTGGCTATGGATAGGGGGTCCTGCGTTAACCCGGGAGCTATCATCTTTGGTTTTGGATGGGGCTGTTTTGCCCCAGACCAACCCGGTGCGCAACTTGGGGGTCCTCCTGGATTCGCGGCTGCTGCCAGAAGAACAGGTGGCGGCTGTGGCCAGGAGGGCCTTCGCCCAACTTCGGGTGATTCGCCAGTTGCGCCCGCTCCTGGACTGGGACTCTTTGCTCATGGTCACTCACGCTCTGGTGACCTCCAGACTAGACTACTGTAATGCGCTCTACATGGGGCTGCCCTTGATGACCATTCGGAGGCTGCAGCTGGTCCAGAATGCTGCAGCCCGGGTGGTGATGTGGTGTGGACGTTATGCCCATGCCTCACCACTGCTTCAGAGGCTGCACTGGTTACCAGTTTGTCTCCGGGTGCAATTCAAGGTGCTGGTTTTGACCTTTAAAGCCCTACATGGTAGTGGGCCGGGGTATCTCTGAGACCGCATCGCCCTAAGGACGTCTGTCCGTCCAACCAGAGCGGACCGGAGGGGCTCTCTAATTGTGCCATCAGCCAGGGGGGCTCGCCTCTCTGGCACAAGAAGGAGGGCCTTCTCCGTGTCCACACCGGCCCTTTGGAACCTCCTGCCTGTGGAACTGCGTCTCCAGACGGAGTTGTTGCCCTTTAGGAAGGAACTAAAGACCTGGCTGGCGAGCCAAGTTTGGGGTGCGGGTGGGGATGGGGGTACCATTGGGTGTTGGTATAGAGAAGTGTGCCTTCCCCCAAGGTCCCTTCAGTACTTGTGCACCTTTTAGGGGTGGGTTTTTTAACTTTTAACTTTTTTTTATCATGTGTCTTTTTATGTATTTACTGTCCGCTATGTAAACTGCCCTGAGTTGGGTTGTACCTGAGTGGGCGGTATATAAGCGTGAAAAATAAATAAATAACAACCCAGTCAACCCAATCTCCACTGGTAATGGGGGTAAACAATAAATTAAAATTTTAAAAAAACCCAACAACCACATAAGTACTAAATGACATTAGGGAAGATATTCTGAAAAGCCTCTTTAAACATGTGATGGAGGAAGGGAAAAAGGACCATCCAGCCCCCGAAGTGAGGGAGTATGACCAGGTCCCCAGCTTAAAGATTGAGAACTCCTGCTATATACTGTACATTTATATTCTTCTTCTGTATAACATACCCAGGATTTGCTGAATGAATGAGTGCATTAGTGAATGATGCAAAGCTAAGTCACCCTTCCTTCCTAACCTTGAATTCAGGGAAATTTTTAACGCAATTAAAAATAAAAAGTTGCTGCTTTCGTTATATATATGGAAAGTGCGGGGCATTACAAGTGTTTTATAACAGACCTTGACTGTCACTTATACCCTGGGAGTTGAATAATTTCCATTGTACAGGTGAGAATTAGAAGCTTGAAAATAAAAATGGAGTTTCTCACCCAGTGAGTTTTTCATAAACGAAATCTCGGTTCCCAGAAGTTATGGTGTGTAAGATTGATGATTTATCAACTGTGGCAAGTTTTCAGAACTAAAAGCTTTTGCAGGCGCACCCCCCCAATAACGGACACAGACAACATTGAAAGTGGATAACAGCAAAGGGCCACATTTATTGATTCAATGCCCTAGTCCGAATTATAAATTTGTATTGGTAAAACGACCAATCATAATTCCTAAGGCAAGCAGGCCGAAGTAACACTGGTAAGGTACCACCCCAAAATTGCCAACGGCAATTGGTTACAATGTATCAAATTGTATCAATTTGTTTGTTAACAACAAACAAATTGTTGACCGTAGTCAATAACTAACTCATGACCCCACCCTCTGACGCGTATCCGAGAAATCACAGGGGTGATGCATGCTGGTTAGCAATCATCATCACCCCATCGCCTGGTTCGTCGTTGACCGGACAACGTTTAACTACTTTATTCCTGTCTAGTGTTGTCCAGTCAATTGCGAACCTGCCGGATACTTGTGGGTCATACTGTTTACCTTACCAGTGCTACCCGCCAATGTGACCAAAGTCAACAGTAGGAACACATAAAGCCCCCTATATCAAACCATAGCAACAGTGTGGGATGGGCAAAAAAGCCAGGACCCTAAGCCAATGTGGGTCCCAACCAAAAATTCCCACCCGGCCCCGAAGCGACCATGATCACACTGTTAACTAGGGAGGGGGTGGAGGGAAAAACTTCTCCGCTCCGTCGCTGAGGCAAAATGGCAGCGCGGCTGCCTCGTGGCCACCCCTTTTATAAGGGAGCTGGCCACGCCCCTAACTACCCGGATTCTCTGTCCTGTGGGGGGGGGGCCCGCAAAGTGCGCGGCGGCCATTTTGGCGCCGCGCTTGCATTGCAGGCGCACCCCCCCAATAACGGACACAGACAACATTGAAAGTGGATAACAGCAAAGGGCCACATTTATTGATTCAATGCCCTAGTCCGAATTATAAATTTGTATTGGTAAAACGACCAATCATAATTCCTAAGGCAAGCAGGCCGAAGTAACACTGGTAAGGTACCACCCCAAAATTGCCAACGGCAATTGGTTACAATGTATCAAATTGTATCAATTTGTTTGTTAACAACAAACAAATTGTTGACCGTAGTCAATAACTAACTCATGACCCCACCCTCTGACGCGTATCCGAGAAATCACAGGGGTGATGCATGCTGGTTAGCAATCATCATCACCCCATCGCCTGGTTCGTCGTTGACCGGACAACGTTTAACTACTTTATTCCTGTCTAGTGTTGTCCAGTCAATTGCGAACCTGCCGGATACTTGTGGGTCATACTGTTTACCTTACCAGTGCTACCCGCCACACGGAGGGGCTTCACAGAAGACCTGACGCCCCCCCCCAGACCGTCAGCTCGGTCAACAGGCCTGCTCGCCAGTCACCCAACAGGAAGTCCATACCTCCTCGCGACAGATGGACCCCATCCCCTGCATACAAGTCACAATTTTGCAGACTAATATCGGGGTGATGACTAACCCGTCCCCAAGCCCTGGTGGTGAGAAACCGCGCCACTGCCTTATTGACCGCGCGCCTAGCTCGGTCAAGGGCCAGGAGGTTAACGCCCCCTCTATAAGAGTGGCGCGGAACAATGTCTGACCAAACCAGGGCCGTGGCAGGCCAGACATAATGCAAGTAGGCGAGGTCCTCGCAAATCGCATGCTTGAGCGATAAGCCGGTGACCTGGCCCAAATCATTGCCCCCCAAGTGGATGATTAGAATGTCAGGCGGGTCAGCCCCCAGGCCAGAAAAAAGGAAAGGCCGCAGCTCCCGCCATAACATCCCAGGCTTACCGTGCCATGAGAGACTGGCGTGGTCACCCAGTCCCAGTCGGGGTCCCCACTCTGTCGCCGCAGCGTAACGCGCTGCCCTGAGCACATAGCTGTGGCCCACCAGCCATACTGTCACCGGTGTAATACGACACCCAGGGTCTGTAAGAAAATTGAGAAAAAAGGAAGGTAAGGTGACTGGATTGGTACTCATGGCGGGAGTGGGCGCACATAAAACTGAAAACATTGTGAGCCCCACCTCCCCATGCTGCGTATGTCAGCCCCAGAGTACCCAAAAGCAGCTGCAGTAGAGGCTGCGCCAATACGGAACGAATGTGTGCCATAACGGGCACCTGGAAGTCCCACCCTGGTGAGGGCTCTAGCTGTCACCTTCCAAAACTGGAATTTAGTAAGGGGAGACCCATCTTGGTGACAGAAAAACGGGCCATGGTGCCAGCCACGCAGTGCCAGGTATTCCTGTAGGGCACCAACCGGACAGATGTCTGCCAAAGAACACCGTAGCAGTCTTACTCCACTGCCTACGCCATGCTGATCTGTTTTGGAGGAGCGAATCCTCAACTGGGCCCAGTCTTTGGCAACATATACATCTCCGAGTTCCAGTGCCCTACCACTTGCATCCGCCTTAGACAGCATCACGAGTTCGCTGATGCGGAGCGCTCCAAAAAATGCCACCGTCGTGGCTGCATGAAAAAGGGCTGCCTCATACTGATCAAAACAGAGGCCTGGCCAGCCCCGGGCCAACTGGGTAAGAACCCCTGGGGAAATAGGGTGCCGGTCATCCGGGCAACGCCCGCGCTCGCGCACCCACCCCTCCAAAACGTGTCTCACACGGAAGTCAGAGGTGGTATCCACATGACCCCGTACTTTGGCCATAAAAGCCAACGCCGAGAGCTTGGATGCTATGGTGCGAGGTGCAAGGCCCTGTGCATGCAGGTGAACCATGAACCGCAGAACATGGTCCACCGGGATGGGCCAGGTCTCTGGCCATTGAAATCGAGTAGCAAAAGCCTTATACAAATTGAAAGCTTGTTGATACGCCTTACGCGTGCGTGGCGCTAGTGACAGGCCAATCGCCCGGTTCACCTCTCCTTGCCAATAGTCCACATCTCGTCCGGGAGTGGCGAGGGAAATTCCTCCGCATCCGGGGCCAAGGCGCGGAACCGGGAGATCTGCAGGCGGGACAAAGCGTCAGCAATATCGTTATTAACCCCTGGGACATGCCTGGCCCTGAACATGACGTTGAGGCGCAGGCAGCGCAGCACGAAATGGCGCACTAGGTCCATGACCCTGGGCGATTTGGAAGTCTGTGCATTGACAATGTGCACCACGGCAGCATTGTCGCACCAGAAATGCACCACCGAATTAGCCCACTGTTCGCCCCATAGCATCAAAGCCCCCAGAATGGGAAAAAATTCCAGGTATGTGAGATCCCGCAGGCGACCTGTGCCTGCCCATGCCGGTGGCCACCCACCATAGGCCCACTTCCCATTGAAGTACATCCCATAACCCAGGGATCCTGAGGCATCAGACTGGATCTGAAAATTGGGGGATGCCAGGAGGTCAGACCTCCAAAATGAGACCCCATTAAACTCCCTCAGGAATTGCAACCAGACAAACATGTCTGCCCTGATACCCCGGGTAAGCCTGACTCTGTGGTGGGGCCTGGATAACCCTGCCATGGCGTCACATAAGCGCCGGGCAAAAGCCCTGCCCGGTGCGACCACCCTGCAGGCAAAATTGAGGTGCCCGTGTAGCACCTGCAGCTCCCTCAGGGATGCCTTACGCTTGGCCAGCAATTCCGAGATAAGGGTCACTATCCTAGACACCTTATCACCCGGTAACCTAGAAGCCTGTACTACGGTATCAATCTCAACCCCCAGGAATACTAATTTGGTCGACGGGCCCTCGGTCTTTTCGGGCGCTAAAGGGACACCCAGTTCCTGCATTAGCGTCTGAAATGTATTGAGGAGACGTGCACACGTGCCCCAGCCCCGTTCACCCCCGAATAAAAAGTCATCCAGGTAATGGGCTACAGACCGGGACCCTGACCTGCGGACGAAAGCCCACTCTAGGAAGGTACTAAAACGCTCGAAAGCCGAGCATGATATAGAGCAGCCAAAAGGCATGGCCTTATCAAAATAATACCCCCCTTTAAATTTAAAACCCAGCAGTTCAAAGTCGCCCGGGTGCACCGGCAAGAGGCGAAAAGCTGACTTAATGTCGCACTTGGCCAGCAAGGCACCCGGGCCACACGAGCGCACCATGCGCAGCGCATGGTCGAACGATGTGTACCTGACCGAACAAAGGTCATCAGGTATCGCATCGCTGACCGATCGGCCGGCTGGGTAGGACAAATGGTGAATAAGGCGAAACTCACCTAGGGACTTTTTAGGCACCAAACCCAATGGTGAAACCTTTAGGTTGGGAAAAGGGGGTACGGTAAAAGGTCCGGCGACCCTGCCTGCGTCTAACTCCTTTTTAATGCTGGCCTCGGCTACCTCCTCCCTTCCCCTGAGGGATAAAAGGTTGGGAGCATCCTGAGGAGATCTATCACCCATAAAAGGGATACGAAATCCCTGCCTAAAACCTTGGATAAGGTACTCCCTGTCCTCCACCCTTGGGTACGATGCGAGCCAGCGCTCCAGCATGTCCACATTAATTGGGGAGGGGGCCTTTCGGAGAACTAGTTCCATCCGTGGCAGGCTTGCCAGCCCACTGTCCACCCCTCCCTCTGCCTCGCACCCCCCCAGGCTTGGGACAAGCAGAGGCTGCATGGGGACCAGAACATGTGGGACACTCGTGCTTATACCTGCAGTTCTTCCGACTGCAGGAACCATTGGACGAGAAAGTCCAGCACAGCAGGCGGGCTGGAACCCCCTGCCCCGCCATTTGGCGGGTAACCTGCGCTGGAGCTGCTCGCTGGACCGCATGTCCACAATGGTATCTATCCCCCGGGGCAGGACGTGTGGGTGTCATGTACAAGAGCCACAGTCTCTGGCACGGCTCATCCCATCTCATCTCGGGGTGCAGGGGAATCCTCATACGGAATTCCTCATCATATGCTAGCCATGAGGGGCCCGGGAAATCTACCATCGCCCTGTATATGTTGTCCAAATATTGGACCATGGGAATAGCTAGATCCGGCCGCGCCCTCAAATACACCGCCATGTATATCAAATAAGCGGGGAGCCAGTTAGCCCAGGTACGCGGCGGCTTACGGCGGCGTGCCTGCTCCTTGTCCTTCTCATCCTGACCCTCCCTTTCTTCCTTAGTGGGCTCTCTGTTCAGGAGAGAGAAGATATCCACGTACTCCCCTCGCCATATCTTTTCTCTGGTCGCCTGCGCCAAGTGATCACCCAATGGCAGGGAATACCCTGCCGTCGGCAAAGCCGAAAAGGGGATAGCTGGCCTACCCAAAGGGGCATGAGTTAACCCTGCCACCCCAAGGACATTCCCAGCAGTGTAAGAACCAATGCCCACCCCAGCGGGCATGGTGGCAGTAGTTGTCACCGGGTGGGTCGCCAGCGGCATAGCCCCTGCACCACCCGCGCGAGGCCAAGGCCACTGAAAGGTCCCCCCCATATTGGGAATGTGTGTGGATGTACTCGTTTGCACCATATACTCACACGCTGCACCCCCGCGGGCCGCCCCCAACGGGGGTTCCGGCCCACTGGGGGCGTCGGAGCTCACGACCGATGTAGAGCTCATCACCGGGACTTGACCCGCGCCAGGTTGCTGGCTGGGGAGCTGCGAGGCAGTGGCCGGAGGCGCGCCACCCGCCTGCAGCAGCTCGACCCTCCCCGCCGGCCGTTGTCCTGCTGCCGATAGCGCCTCCAAAGGTACCCCAAAAGGGGCACCTGCCTGACTGGCACGAGCCAAAGACTCCTCCAAGGCCGCAATACGGGCCAGCAAGGTGTCTACAGTAACCATGGGCAAAGAGCCGGCCGGCCCACTTGACCCTTGCATGGGTACAGGTCCCTACACCCCATGGCCCAGATATGGCCATTGGCCAGGGCCGAAGCCCGGTAGGGCTGATGAGGAGACCTGCCAAGGCGGGACACCAGGCCACCCCCCGAGGCTAGAGGGCCCCGGGAGAGGCTGGGGTCCAGAAGTAGTCGGCCCAACAGGTTGGGCGGAAGGAGGAGCGGTGTCCACCGCTCGCGGGCCGCGGGCCGGAGCGCCCTCCGTGCCCGCAGGCCACGGAGCAATAGACCCCAAGCCACTAGCCCCGGCCGGGGATGGCAAAGGTGGCTGCTGAGGAGGCGGCACCACGGTCCTCCGACCTGGGTTGCGCCTCCTAACAGCCCGAGCTGAATTCGCAGCAGCCTTCTTTTTGGAAGGCATCTCGAACAAAAAAGGGAAGCTAGCTAGGCAAAATCGACCCAAAAGGCTTCCCGGCAATACCAACGAGCGACGGAGGCGCAGGGAAAAAACTTCTCCGCTCCGTCGCTGAGGCAAAATGGCAGCGCGGCTGCCTCGTGGCCACCCCTTTTATAAGGGAGCTGGCCACGCCCCTAACTACCCGGATTCTCTGTCCTGTGGGGGGGGGGCCCGCAAAGTGCGCGGCGGCCATTTTGGCGCCGCGCTTGCATTCTCTTCCTGAAGGTTGTGAGGCTTTTTTGGGACCCTTTTGTCATGGGAAAGTCATTGGGAGATGCAGGACATGGTGATGGAGTCTTTTTCTGAAAACAAACAATCTGTGATGGTGGTGGAACAAGATTTCAGTCATTGAATTGAGAGACTCAAGGGTACAATGGCTTCCAGTTTGGTCATCTGAAGTAGGAATAAACCTGAAAAATGGGTGAAACTATCGTCATTCTTTTACAAATCCCTGAAACTTCAAATTATTCTGTGTAAACTTCCCCTGTTCCTGGAGAAATTCATGAATTTATCCTTGAGTGTTATACTAACTGTAACACTCTCGGGCAAGCGTGGGTCATATCAAATCCATTTTCCAGATTTTTCTGGCAGACCTAGGGCAGGACTCTGAAGGGAAAGGTAACAAAGGCACATACTGTATATATTTTTAAATTTCAATGCCGCTATGTTCACATATTTTAAAGGCTTATGCAGTGAGTTTTTGTTAAGTAAAAATGGATTTAACTAAGTAAAAGAGTGTTTAACTTATTGGCCTTCTCATATCCTATAGCAGTAAAAACATTTAAAACTTTTTTTTTTTAAAAAAATGGCTTATCAACCAGCAGGGGTGTTGGACGACCCCCCCCCCCAGAAAATGTGAAATGTACACCCTTTGTTTGCCAGAGTGCAAAATGGCCTTTCAAGCAAAAAATTAACAGAAAACAAATGTTTTCAAAATATAATTTGGAGTTTTGAGGGGTCGAGGGGGTTTCCAGGAATTCTGGGAGTAGGCACAAAAAACACACTGTGAACTTTTATTGATTGCTTTCCACATCTTGCCCACTCCTGCTGTGGAAAACGAGAGGCATAATTTTGTGGCCTCTTACCAACCTACCTTGATTTTGAAAATAAAGAAATGATACATCTCAAGATAACTATGTTCTATTCTAAATATTGCCTGGTGCTATCAGTTACTAAAATAAACAATATCAGAGAGTAAATAAAACAAGACAACAAAAAAGTTGTGGCACCTTAAAGACTAGTTCCAGTATTTAAATGTGAGCTTTCATGGATCAAGTCCACTTCATCAGACATAAGAGTAAAACCTCATGGCATCAATGTATACACAGGTACAGAGGCACACAATGGCTGGCCAGCCTAATAGAAAAGTAACATTCTAGCTCTTTACAACTGACAATAATGGAAAATTCCTTGTTATTCAAACTAAAATAAAGAAAGATCGCAATTATTCTGTCAAATAATAACTTCCCCCTCTTGTAACCACACTGCTTTGGGCTGACAGAATACTGCACGTAAACATTAGCCAGATGATTTGTCCTTTAGTCAGTGGGTAAACTAGCTCTTTCTTTCATTAGGCTTTTGCTGCGAAATTACTTTCTTAGCCTGCAAGCAGTCCCACAGAGAGTGGTAATTCAATCTCTTATTGAGCAGGGAATAATTCATCAATAACTTTGAGATGTAGGTAATGAAAAAGGATGCGTTTCTACCCATGAGAAAGTCACCACCACATCACTTATTACAGTTGGAAGGAAATTTATTTTCACTCCTGTGTCTTCATTATAGTAAGTGTAACCTTGAGTCAAAAATATTGTTGAATAAATGTAAGTGGCACCATTCCACAGTTGTTTTTGAGAAGCATGTTGCTTCAAATCATGTTAGTCTGTGAAACGAAACAATTGACAATTTTAGTTGCCATCGTCTATCTATGAGTAGAATGCAAAAGCTGGTCTGAAACTCAACGTCAGAAAAATCAAGATATATCACCCTGCCAACAAAAGTCCGCATAGTCAAAGCAATGGTATTCCCAGTAGTAATGTATGTTTGTGAGAGCTGGACCATAAGGAAGGCTGAGCGCAGTAGAATAGATGCGTTTGAAATGTGGTGCTGGAGGAGGCTCTCGAGAGTCTCCTGGACTGCAAGGAGATCAAAGGGGCCATTCAACAATTACGTGATCCATTTTTGGGGGGAAATTAACCCTCTCCCCCCATGTAATCCGACCATAATTTTTGCTTCAACACCCCCCCCCCTTTTTAAAATTACGTAATCCAGAACTTTTGTATTGAAACTTTTAGATTTTGGAGCTTTTCACTATTGGTGCCTAATGCAAAACAGATCAGTGAGGATTCTCGATGCATCACACCCTTTGTGAAGAAATTTTTTCCCCCAAGGAGGATTGAGGATGTCAGGTAAATACCGATAGTGTTCTTCTACTATCTTCTTTATAAGTATTAAGAGTTGTTGTCGTCTTCTGCCGGGGGTACATCAAGATCACCTTCCCAAATCGGATCAAAATTCCCAGGGGTCATTTTTAAACCTAAAAAAGCACCATGTTTTGAAACCACTACAGTTCTAAATGGATTACGTAATCTTTGACCTGAACCCCCCCCCAGTAATTTCCCATAATTCAATTGACAGACTCCCCCCCCCTTCGAGGATCACGTAATTGTTGAATGGCCCCAAATCAAATCTGACTGCTCATTGGAAGGACACACACTGAAGTTGAAGCTCAAGTACTTTGGTCACCAAATCATCATCATCATCGGTTTATTTGTACCCCACTTCCCTCAGCCTGAAGGCGACCCAAAGCGGCAAACAACAATAGAAAAAGCAATACAATAGGTACACAAGTACAAATAATACAGTAATACAAAAAGTAAATAAATACAGTATCAGCAATACATATCAAAAGTATCAATAATCAGCAAAACAACATATCAGCAAACAATATCAGCATTTACAACATAGGGGGAAAATTACAAAATATCAATAAATGCGGGCACCAAAGGTGGGAAGTAGAGGCACCGAAGCATTGTCACCTCCACAGTTTTATAAAGTACTGGCAGGAGCGGAGCCCAGGACATCGGTGGTCTCGCCTCAACCCTCCTGCCAGGGTGGTCAAGGGCTGTTGAGCGTCTGGGCCAAGGCAGCATGCGGAGGGTCCGAGGCAGCAGTGGCAGGTCTTCTTAAGGCCGCTGCGCCGGCCATCCTCATCTGAGGCCAGTCTCGCCTCCACCCTCCCACCAGGTAGGTCGAGGGCAGGCCGGTCTTTATGGCCAGGCATCTCCTTCCCAGGTGGGCTCACTTGCTCCCACTCCCCCTGGCTAACGAGACCGGGGGAAGAGCTCGCAGCATCGGCATTGGCGGCATTCGGGACGAGGTGGGCCGGTCTTTATGGCCAGGCATCTCCATCCCAGGTGCGCTCACTTGCTCCCACTCCCCCTGGCTAGCGAGACTCACTTGAGAAGGACTCACTTGAGAAGGCCTTGATGTTGGGAAAGATTGAGGACAAAAGGAGAAGGGGGCATTAGAGGATGAGGTGGCTAGATGGCATTGTTGATGCAATGGGTGTAGATCTGTGTAGGCTGTGGAGGATGGCAGAGGACAGAGGAGCCTGGCGTACGGTGGTCCATGGGGTTGCAAAGGGTTTGACTCAACTGCGAATGAACAACAAAAATCTATGCTGCCATATAACAAAGAAAAATGGTGTAAACCTCACTGTCTTTGAAACATGATAGAAGTAGAGTCCATTGCATTGAAAAAATAAGTTTCAAAGTTATTTCACTGAAATAACTTGTAGTTGTAACTATTTGCCCCTCTTCCATTCAGGATATCTACCGATGTTCAAACATTTCTATGTTTTTTGCAAGCTAAAAATAAATTTCTAATTAAATGTAGCACAGTAATACAACATGAAATAAGAAGGTAAATCTACAACTTGTAGATTAAAACCAAGAAACATGAGTTTTAAAAAAAAGGGGGAAAGGATTTACAATTCTTACATTTCTTTTTGTACTAGGCTTTCCAGAATTCATCTGGTAAAAATGTACCATCCCTAGGCTTCCATAGGCTTCACCAGGGCAAAAGAGAGTTGCATGCAGCCTCAAAACCTGAAACAAGAAGTATAGGAAGCCTTCAATTCATTTAAATCAAGTGTTACCGGACGATGACATCATGTTGCTTTGTTGTGTAATGTTACACCAATGAGATTTTGTCCACAGTCTGTTCTTTCTGGAGTTGCACTACTCACTGTGCAGTAAATAAGATCTGTGGAATTTTTAAAAACTTACAGCTATTCACCTCTAAAGGTTACACTGTCTGTATAATTGCAAAACAGGATTTCAACAACTGGGTCCACACAGTCCAGCATTGTCACTACTGATGTAGTAAAATATGTGATTTTTTTTAGCTACTACACTTCCATGTACAACAAATGGTTACTAAATTTTCTATGGAACAACTTCATTCTTGTAACCATAGAAAGATTGTCTAATGTTACTGAGAGTGACTTACATAAAAATGTCACTGATAAGATTACATTCCTTGCTGAATCATAACAGGTCTTGCTCTTTTTAAATACACTTGTAGTGGATAAAATTATATGTTGTCTTAAAAAATTGGGAGGATCTTCTTGAGAGAACCGTGTAGATGGTTAGTAAAAATAAAGGTCGCCCTTGCTTGAAAGCCAGTCGTATCTGACTCTAGGGTTCAGTGCTCATCTCTGCTAACAGCCAAAGAGCCAGCGCTCTCTGCATCTGTAGACATATCTGTGGACATGTGGCAGACATGCCTTGACACCGGAGTGCACAGAACCATGTTTACCTTCCCACCAAAGTGTTTCTTATTTATCTACTTACAATTTCTTGCTTCCGAACTGCTAGGTTGGCAGGAGCTGGGGCATAGACAGGAGCTCACTCCATCGTGCAGTACTCAGTCTTGAACTGCTAACCTGATGAACTTGCAGTCATCAAGTTCAGCGTCTTAACCACTTGAGCTACCGCAATCCCTAGTACAGAGTCATATAAATGAGACATGTGATGTGAGCCATATATGTGTGTGAGAGAGAACAATTCTCTTTGATAGTAGGAAAGAAGGTAGTGATGAAAGTAATGTCAGATCCAAAATACTGCCAGTACCTACAGGTAGAACAGGAACTGAAGGGAACTTTCTCTTAAATTTTCCAGAGAAGAAAAGTCCCCTCCATTGTAGTCAGTGAGTTAAAATTAACTACAGCAGATCCATTGTTACCCTAGTTTAGTGCAGAGGAGAGCAACTAATACTTCTCAGGCAATTTTGGACCGCTTTTGGCTGAATCTATTCAGAGTACCAGCAGCCAGTCCTACACCACCTCTTGAGGTACTCTACATCTTTGTTGAGCAGCTCATAGAGTTGGTTTTCTGGCTTTCCTGTAATTTTGAAAGCGTGGCTTTGGATCCTACCCTACAAAGCTGTAAATAAGGATGTGCCTTCTTCCATGTGACAGTAGTTCAGATATCTGAAGATGGTTATCACACCACCTCTCATTCCCCTCATTTCAGGCTAAACCTACCCTAGTCCTTCAATAGTTCCACATAAGGTTAGTTTTCTAGACTATTTACCATCCAAACACACTGCAGCTTGTTAAGGCAAAGTCAAAGTTTGATGAAACCTACAACTACCCCATCACCAGATAGACCCTCACAGGAATGGCTGTGCAAAATCTTCTTCCTGCATCACACATTAAGGCCCCATTGATGACATGGCACTACCTCAATTTTGTCCTCCCTCCTTCCACTTTCCCCAACACCTTGACCAAGGCTCTCATATTTATTTATTTTATTCAATTGTATAGCTGCCCCAATTGACGTGCGACTCCGGATGGCATACATAAAATCCCCAACATTAAACAATTAAAAAAAAACGTTTAAAAATTCCTAAAACACAAAAAGAACATCTAGTTAAAGCTAAAAAAAAAACAACAACGAGTGAAACTGCTCTAAATGAGCCAGTGGAGGTCACCCCCTCCACCTCCCCATACCTGCCCATATCTTGAAAGGTTGGGCACATTTTGTTGCCCTTTTGGGTTGGCATAATATAAAGACCACCCTATTACAGGTGAAACTCAGAAAATTAGAATATCGTGCACATGTTCATTCATTTCAATTAAAAGGTGAAACAAATATATGAGATAGACTCACTACATGCAAAGCGAGAGATGCCATGCCTTAATTCGTTATAATTGTGACAATCATGGCGTACAGCGGACATGAGATTATGTGATGATTATGGGGTACATGAGATTGGGGGGGTTGGGGTTTTCATAAGCTGTAAGCCATAAGCATCAATATTATAACAAAGTAAGGCTTGAACTATCTCGCTTTGCATATAGTGAGTCTATCTCATATATGTGTTTCACCTTTTAAGTTGCATTACTGGACTGAATGAACATTGGCAACGATATTCTGATTTTCCGAGTTTCACCTGTATACCTATGGGGATGTTTGTTGTGGTGTGTAAGCCTCTATCCTCCTCCACCCCTCCCTCTTTTTATTGCCTTGCTCATTGTCTGCTCTGGAGGAAGATGAGATAATGGGCAAGCTCCTCATCTGTCTAGTTCCCTTCCCAGTGGCCGCCCTTCCACCAGGCGTGACGTACGGTGTGTGTGTGTGTGGGGGGATGCAAGTGGCTCTGTGTCAACAGGTGCGACCTCTCTCCTCCTCCGCCCCCCCCCGCCCCCCGCCCGCCCGCCTGCCCCAGTTCTCTCTCGCCCAGCCAGCGGTATAAAGGCAGCGGCTCCGCGAGGCGGCTCGACGTTTCAGCACCATGGAGAGCTCTCGCCTGCTGGCGTTGTTCGGCGCCGCTTGCGTCCTGCTGGTAAGAGGAGTTCCCGGGCAGGAGGAGACGGAGCTCCAGCCGCGCGCCCTCGACCTCTACTCCACGGTGGAGGACATGTCCCGTGAGAAGGAGCAGGAGCTGGTAGGTCCCGTGAGGCGGGTGGAGAAGATGGTCTGTCGACCTTGGCTACTGCATGGATTTCTTTTGTTCCCCCAAAGCGGCCGTCTTCTTAGGGGGAAACTTAGACTTAGTTCTAGTACACAGTTCTCCATAGCAAGGAAAGTCAGGAGGGGAGCTCCAGAGGCAAGGAACGATCGTCCTAACCCCGTGATGGCGAACCTTGGCACTCCAGATGTTCTTGGGCTTCAATTCCCAGAAGCCCAAGCCCCCTGTGAATCCACACAAATGGGTTTACTGCGATTCATCCGGCCTGCGCTACCCTCGTCGATCCCGGAAGCAGAAGTAAAATGCGCTCAGAAGAGTCTTAACTGTACAGGCATTGAAGTCCAAGAACATCTTGAGTGCCAAGATTTGCCATCACAGTCCTAACCTGTGGGGCTCCATCCCCATAACAACTGCCCAGGGTACTTTCCAGGGTCGGTGGGAGGAAGAATTAGGCTTGCCTGCTCCGTCTGTGGGGCTTCCTGGTCTCCACCCCATCCCAGGACAATTTACTGGAGGTGTTCTTGATGGGAAAAAGGCTTGTGTGTTTGCAGATTGAGGCTCTGCAGGAGGTCCTGGAGAAACTGAAGAGCAAACGGCTGCCTCTTTATGAAAAGAAGTATGGCCAAGTCCCCATGGTAAGTTGACTTCGTATCCACAGCTGTGAAACAGGAGGTTTTTGAGAGGGAAATTAAGCAGGTGGGGGGGGGGGGAGAAGACTCTAGATTCCAGTCCATGATTCTGAAAGGGAGTATTTCCCAAAAGGAAACACTATGCAGATCAAGTTATTTTCATTCTGATGTAAACATGCAGAACACTCAAATAACTGATACTAAAATCTGGGAATTTGATTGCTTTTTCTTTTCTTGTAGGCTTTTATTTTATTATTTAGTAATTTGCAATAGTTCCAGGCACTTTGCCCCTTTCTTGCTGATTTATTCATTATTGATCTTAATGATGGAACCTGTAACATACCTTTGTGTGAGCAAACCCCATTGAATTCAAGAAGTCTTAATTATAACTAGATGTGCTTAAAACTGTGCCTTAAAATTGCTTATTTGAAATCATGCCTCAGTGAGTTCAGTATTTCTTACTGTATAATTCATCATACCGTGTGGTGTAAGATTGAGTGTATTTTAGGATGCATGAAAAAGCAGACTCACCAAAAATCAGTGAGAATCTGGACATTGATTTTAAGACTATTAGATCATCCTGCATTTTCAAGCTATTGTGATTCTTGATTAGGAAGCAGGTTTCTGGCTACCACTTGGGACTGCACACTTCACTCACTTCAGGTGAGGTGTATATAGGAGTGTTAAGGGGAAGAAGTTTCACTCAGATTAGTCACTAAAAATATTTGTAGTTCCAAAGGTTTTATTGAATGTTGACTATATTTTCATTTTAGTAGGGTTTCAGGTTTTGTAGACACTCAGTGTCTGCCAGCAAGATCTGTGCCTCAATTTTAACAAAACTGATTAATTTCAAACCTACATGTGATAATTCCACCACCACAAATAATCTGAGGTAGTATGATTGTGACGTTCTTGCGGAAATCTAGATGCCATTTAAGGATTTTCACTTGGGTTTTAAAGAATCGCGAATGTGAACAGAAAATCAAATGAACAATTACCCTCTTCCAGTCATTTTGTCCCCTCTTGCAATACTGGAATCTTAAACCCAATCCTAAAAATAAAAGTGGAAATGGGTTTTTTCATTCATGCTATTTCTTTGATGTTGAATCATGTACATTTTGTTGTTGTGTTCTAACTGTTGTTTTCTGCTGATAATAGTGTGATGCTGGAGAACAGTGTGCAGTAAGAAAAGGATCCAGGATCGGAAAACTTTGTGACTGTCCCAGAGGAACATCTTGTAACAACTTTCTCTTAAAGTGTTTGTAAAAAAACAACAACCCCTCATTCCCCAAACCACTGCAAAACAGAGATGGACTCCATTGCTTTGCCTAAAGAATCATACCTCTAAAGCCAAGGCAGGTTTTGGAATGGGGAAAATGGTTTCCATCACCAACAAACCCATGAAGAAAAAAGTGGGAAGAAAGAAAACAGTTACTGTACCAAGCTTAACTGTTGCTTTTAAGATGTCTGATATTTTGGTACCACCATTTCTTCTCACTCTTGTAATTTGATCTTTCTTTCTCTTCCCATTTCTCTCCTGTTCATTTGATAGATACCATATGGAGAGATACTGAACTGATATTTTGAAAACTGTATTTTTGTATGTGGAAGGTCTTAATGAAAATTAGTTCAAACAGCAGTCATTAATTCCCTTCTGTTCTTTGTAATAAATGAGTGAGTAAAAACAGACAATAGGTGCAGGGCTACAACAGACAGGACACTGTTTTTAGATACCCTCCCCCCACATTACAGTAGCACTGTCCTTTACCAGCTAGGGAAAATGTGTATATTAATAACACCATTCCAATACATCTTGTTGGCCAGTTCTTTTTTCTCTGTTTTGTAGAAATTTCACCCCATGTATTCATGTCAATCTTTTTGAAATCAGTTTGTAGCACAAAGAACAATCAAATTCATTTGTATGATGCATGCAAGCAATCTTGGAGACGAATAGCTTTTCTTGACAAAATGTCTAATTTTGTAAAGATGTCCAGCCCCTGCTATTGCCATTTAATAGAGCAATGTTATGGTGAGCACATGTCAAGATGATATCAGGTTAATAAAAAAACCCCAGACACACCTTCATTCAGTGCTTTTGTGTTGATCAGTATTCATTGACACAGATCTTTTTTCCCCTCATGTTGCTTCTTGGTTATTATGTTGTCTGAAACTGCTTTTATTTTGGAGCAGGTTTTTAAAAATCTGGAATAAGTGGACACAGTGTTTTTAAGCAGTGCTGCCAAACAGGGTATCCAGGAAGCTAGCAAATACTATTTGAGATGAAAAAGGTTAATTTTGCTTCTCTCAAAGCTTCTCCTTAATAAACCCCATCTGTTGGACATTCTTTTGGATGGAGAAGAAGTACACACATTCAAGGATTAGAAGAGGTTTTCAAGCCAATAACATGGTTGTGCTTTAACCAGCTGTTTTCTGTGTTTGGATGGAAGGATACAAAATACAGAACACAATACAATGAACACATTTAATAATAAAATACTCTAATCATTTTAAATTGTCCCTGATATATACTTCATAATGTATCATGGAATTAACACAAGCATGGAGCATAAAAATGTGGAAGCTCAAATGCATTTCAACTCAATGGGTATGGTTATTCTTCTGAAGTAACACATTCTCTTGTAGATTGTCAACAAGCTCCCCTTTCTGGCTCATGTGAGGCTCCCCCAACCCATTAAATTTTTTTTATGTTAAGGTTTTGTAGATTTTATATTTGTTTTTAGATAGTAAATGGCACACTGGGGGTAATATTGCTATGTTTTAAAGGGTTTTTTAATTGTTTTATATTGGTTTTAACTTGTGTACACCACCCAGAGTCCATTGGATAGAGGGGTATATAAATCTATTAAATTAAATTAATTAAATTAGCTATGTAGAGCATAGCTTGCCATTAGTATACATTCAAATTTATGTATAGTGAAATCTTACCAGAAAGACTGGTTGAAGCTGAAGCTTCAAAGAAAAATCAGTTCTACAGACATCTTGGCAATGATTTTTCCTAAAAGGATACCAAAAAACTGGTTTCTAAGACATAGGGATCATACTAATTCTGCATGATGCCCTGAACATCTGTTGGTAAAACTTTTCATGCTAAATTATACCCAATGACCTGAAATTTGTTTATTCTATCATATTTTCCCAATTCATTATATTTCTCAGTACCAATGTGTGTATGAACTGTCAAAATTTTAAGAAGTGTTAGCTGGTATCTTTCAAGATTGACTCTTTATTTTGTTCATAATTTAATGTGTTTATACTGGTATTGGTCTTCATTACCTAACAACTTATTTGACTTCTGGAGAGGTTTTTTTTTTTTGTATAATAGTAGTAACCTGATCACTATTCAGCCATACCTTAAAACATATGAAATCTACTGTAGGAAACATGCTAGTTCTATCTTCCTCTCTTGTTCTTTAACCACAGAAATAAAACTGTGTAAAAAGGATGGCTCTATGAGTTAGATATCTGGCTGTAGAGCCAGAAGTTGGGAGTACCCATTGTGCCTCCATAAGTCAGGACTGACTTGAACACACACAATTATTATAATTATTAAAGAAGAAATTGCTGCATCTGTTAGTCTCTCATGAGTCATAACACTCAGTTACCTCTCCTTCTTTGTACTGCTATGTTACTGTGAGGAAAGAGATGACAGATGAGATAGGGTTAGCATGCTCCCCTCAACGAGTATGGGGTATACAGTCTTTCAATCATTACTGAACTGAGTTCTGACTTTAACCTATAATTTAACCAACAATTTTACTGGTGAAAAGCACGAGTATGTGTGTAACCAATCTGTGCAAGCAACTTGTACAATGTGCTTATTTGTGTTTTAAGCTTTGACATGTGTCAGCTCATACTTCAGAGTTGAGCAGTATGGGTTCCACATCACTAAGAAAAAAATATTGTACAAATCCTATGACATACAGATGTGAGATCTTCACTTTTTGTTACTGCTCCCCTCACATTTGATAAAGACATAACCTACCAAAAATGAAACATCTGAAAGTAAGTGTGAGTCATAGCTATGTTAGATCATTGAAAATTTCAAAAGCATTCAATCCCAATACATGGGGCAACTAAAACTGATGATATGAGCCCACCCGCCCTTCTATCAGAGTCCAGAGCATGGATAGCCGTCAGGTAAAACAAACACCAGGACTCAGGCCAATCAAGTAATGGACAAAACAGTAAATGTATTGCAGTCCAGACTCAAAGTCCAAAATTAAGCCTGAGATACTTAGAGATACATGATTAGTCCAGACAACAAAAGCATAGTCCCAGCAAGCCAGAAGTCAGGTGACAAGTCAGAGCAAAAAAGGCAGAGTACCGACACGCACTGGGGCTGGGCAAGGGCATAGATCCAGGTGAGGCACAATAACAGTCTATAGGAACAGAGCAGGAAGGCCTCAAAAGCAGGAACAAGAAGCAGCAGCTTCTGAGCAGAATTGCTGATTCTTGTATACTCCAGACACCCAGAGCTGTAGCTGGGTGAGGGTCCAACCCTGCAGCCACTAGGCTGCTTCCAATTTGGGGACGCAATACTGCAAGAATTAGAGCAGCTGCCAGAGATCCTGACACTTTCCAAGCATGAGTCTTCAGAGCAGTATGTTTTCAAACCAACTTTGTAACTCTTCAAGTTTTTTTCTTCATGCCCCCCTCCCATTTATACTTATGGGCATTGTGATCCATTCTTACCTTCTCAGTGGGTTTCCCATGTCTTTTTCCAAATTTGGACCTTTCATTCTTCTAAAATAATCATCTATGCCCCACAATGTCCAATATGACAAAATAAAGAACAGACACATTTCTGAGTGCCTATTGATGCTTCATTTTCCTTAGTAGTATTTTTCTAATGGAGAAGTGCACCAATCAAGCTTAGAATAACTGACTTTTGTTAGGGAGTTATTAGAATATTGTGGAGCACCATTACTAAGCTAGAAATATTTTGTTTTCTTGATGAAGTACAACACAAAAATGGAAAAATAGAATAGTAATGGAAAATATACTGGTAAAATAGTTACTTCCATATTAGAAAAGATGTCTGGATAAGAACTCTTCTGCTCACTTTCCCCAGTTCCCTGACAATGACAGTAACAATGTTTGTGTTGAGCCCCTTCCTCTGCAATTTTGTCTGTGTCATTTTCAGTGAGAAGCCTGTGTTGTCACCCAGTACAATGACACAGACTGTGGTGAGACATCGTTGGATGATTTAAGCCTTTCCCCGTTAATTCAATCTAACATTTGCAGGTGCCTTACGTCAGTCCTTTAGCAAATAATAATGTTCCCCAGAATAATCGGCAAGTGTGATAATAGCATCTTGGTGTGTGCAGTAATGGTGGTGCTTAAAAGGTTAGCATTTTTTCCAAAGAAGTCTTTGCAGTTTGCGTCGGTTCAGCTACCATTGTACAACTCTCCAATTCAGCTAATATGCCAAATGAGGTGCATTTTGTTATGCATAATACTCTACATCATGCTTATAAAAATAAATCATGTACACATCCTTATTTAACTGTACTTTCTCATCCATTATGAGTGATTAACCAAATCAGGTTGGACCCACATTATACTATGAAATAAACAATTTACTAGTGACTATTTCACAAGTCACTAGTGCCGCCCTGAGTCGGGTTCTGCCTGAGTGGGTGGCATATATAAATATGACTATTAAATTAAATTAAATTAAAATTAAATTAAATTAAGTTCATCAAGCAACAGATGACAAAACATTCAGTACCACATCTGAAATTAAATGTTCTTGTTCAGTAATTTAAAAACCTGAGCAATGAATCAAAATAGGAGATGAGTAATAACCATTGATTTCCTCATTGAAATCCATGGGGACACATCCAAACTTTTTGGAAGACAGAAGTTTTTGGAAAACAGAAATGTAGCTCTGACTCAAATTTAAAGTGATGTGAGGCTTTTCTGAAGCGACTCAAAATGAAGTATCCCAACAACTGAAGTGAGCTCCTAAATAATCCTTATTCCTTTAGGGTCCTACTTTAAATCCTGTTGTGTTCTGTAAAGCTGTGCCTTTAACAATGTACCTTTGCCATGTGTTATCAATGTAACCTTTCTGTGTGCAACATTATAACCATCAGCTGTATCAATGTAAACCTAATAAGGGGACGCGAGCTAGTGACCACCAGAGGGCAGTAGCGAGCGTCCAGCTCTCATGGATCATATTCACCTGGTTCAGCTGCGCGGGAAGATTCCCCGCCACCTCTTCACCTGGTCAAGAAGGGCGTGACCTCCTACGTCGTCACGCAGGCAGCAACCAATAGTCTGTCGACGAGCCACATTCAAATGTATAGCCAGCTGTATATATTGAGCTACTCATCCGCCATTACCACATGTTCCCCCGGATCATCATGCAATAAACCTGTGTTAAGCCAACCCTTCGGCTGTTTCATTGTCTTTGGTCCCTTACACTAAATTGGCGACGAAGGTGGGATATGGCAGCCCACGGGACCAAGACATGCGCCGGTTTCGAAATCAGGAAACCGGGCGACTGGGAGATCTTCGAGATGGACTTCCAGGCCGCGCTGATCGAGTCCGAAGTCACAGAAGAGGCGAAGAAAAGGGCCATCTTCACCAGGATGCTCGGACAAGAAACCAAAAGGACCTTGGTGGACCTGATTGCACCGAGGAGGGTGAGCGAATTCAAGGCCAAGGAACTCATGCAGATGCTGCGTGAGCACGTCCGGCCCGCCACGGCGATGTTTCCCGCTCGGAGTGCGTTCTGGAGGCGAGTCCAAGCGCCCGGGGAGACGGTCGCCGCATTCGTGGTGGCCCTGCGGCTGGCGGCCGGCCCGTGCAAATGGGAGAACACCGAAATCACCCTCCGAGACTGTGTGCTGTGCGGCCTGAACGACGCCGAGACTCAGTGCACATTAATGAACCAAGAGCCGCCTCCCACGTTGCAGGAGGTCGTCAGAGCGGCCCAGGCCGCAGAAGCTACGAAGGCCGGGGTCCAAGAACTTCAGGACTGGCGGCCAAAGTCGAACAAGGCAGAGGCTCCGGTACAGGCGGCCCGGCGAACTTCAAGGTCGTCCACAGAGAGCAGTGACGATGAGGACGTCCGGAGGGTCCGGAAGGAGAGCCGGCGATGCGACGGCTGTGGAGCGGCCCACGACCGCGTGAAATGCCCTTTCCGGAAGGCCGAGTGCCACAACTGCGGCCGCCGCGGGCACATTGCCAAGGTGTGCAGGAAGAAGCGCGAGACCCGGAGGAGCTCCGCAGACCGTTCCGCGGGACAAGACCGCCCAACGAGACCCAAGGACGGCGCCCAGGCCACGCGGAAGCAGGACGGCGTGGGCCGCATCTCCGACGGCAGCGAGGATGACGCCCCAGTGTTCAGCGTGTCTACAGGACACCCCTGCTACTTTGTTGAGGAACTAGTCCAAGGGGTCCCCATTAGGATGGAAATTGACTCGGGGTCCTCATATTCAATCATTTCCCAGAGGGAGTTTTTGGGAATTGCCCCCCACAAGCGACCCAAGCTCAAAGCACTGAGGTCCACACTACGGGACGTGCAAGGGAACAGTATTCCAGTGTTGGGGGTTGGAGAATTTCAGGTCAAATTCAAGGAGCACGCCGCGTCCCTTCCCCTAGTCGTGCTCAAGGGAGGAGATTGCAGCCTCCTCGGAACTCAATGGTTCCAGCCCCTGGGGTTGTTTATTGGGGGGGGGGGGTGCACGCTGTTGGGATGCACGCCGTTGGGACTGATCCAATTCAGGAGGTGTGCGAGGCGCACCCCGAAGTCTTCAAAAAAGGACTGGGGAAATTCAAGGGGCCCCCAGTGACTTTCGACCTGGACCCGGAGGTCCGCCCTATTCGCCTAAAACCACGCCGGGTGCCGTTCGCACTCAAGGACAAGATAGAGGCGGAACTGGACAAATTGGTGGGTCAGGGGATCCTTGTGCCTGTAGATTCTGCGGAGTGGGAAACTCCAATTGTAACCGCACTAAAAGCCAATGGGGAGGTCCGCATATGCGCCGACTACAAGTGCACCATCAACAAGGCGATCCGCCCGAATGCATATCCGGTGCCGGTAGTCAGCCATCTGCTGGCCAGGTTACACGGGGGGAAGTGTTTTGCTAAGCTCGACTTAGCACAGGCCTACCAGCAGCTTACGGTGTCCCCTGCCGCAGCTGCTGCGCAGACCATAGTCACCCATAAGGGGGCGTTCCAGGTGACGCGCCTCCAATTCGGCGTGAATTCGGCGCCAGGAATTTTCCAGTCACTCGTGGAACGCCTCCTGAAGGGACTGGAGGGGGTGTTGCCTTATTTTGATGATGTGTTAATAACAGGGGGGAGTCGGGCTGAATTGGCCAAGAGGTTGGGGAAGGTCCTGACAATATTCGAAAAGGCGGGGCTGAGGTTGCGAAAGGACAAATGCGTCTTCTTCGCAACCGAGGTTGAGTTCCTAGGGTTTTGTGTGACTCCTGAGGGAATAAAACCATCCAAGTCCAAGGTGGCAGCCATCAAGAGAGCCCCCCGCCCCACCTCCAAGCCCGAGTTGCAGTCGTTCCTAGGGCTGCTAAACTTTTACCACTCCTTCCTCCCCCGGAAGGCAGCGGTGGCTGAACCGCTACACAAACTGCTAAAGAAAGAGCAGGCATGGAAGTGGGGCGATGACCAAGAAAGGGCATTTAGTGAGCTAAAAAGCCTCCTGGCGTCCGACGCCATACTGACCCACTTCGACCCCAAACGCCCAGTAGTTCTGATCTGTGATGCATCTCCAGTGGGGGTGGGGGCGGTGCTGTGCCACGTGCTGGAAAACGGAAGGGAGGCCCCGATAGCATTTTACTCCAGGTCCCTGTCCCAAGCAGAGAGAAACTACGCACAGACGGACAGGGAGGCACTAGCGATAGTCGCGGGGACGAAAAAATTTCACGATTTTCTGTACGGCCGCCCCTTCACCATTGTGACGGACCACAAGCCCCTGCTAGGCATCTTTACCGCAGATAAGCCCACCCCTCAGATCCTGTCCCCGAGGATGCTCAGGTGGGCCATTTTTCTCAACGCGTATCAGCACGCGTTGGTCTACCGGCCCGGGAAAGAGATCAGCCATGCGGACGCTCTATCTAGGTCTCCCCTTCCCCTAACGCCCAGCCAGGTGAGCAAGGGGGAGCGGGACCATCAGATTCTCATGATAGAGGTGCTGGATTCGCCCCCCGTAGTGCCCGCCGACATTGCCAAAGCGACAGAGAAAGACAAAACGTTAGCGGCAGTAAGCTCCTGGCTGCAGAAAGGGTGGCCCGCGTCCTCCCCAGCGGAGGAGTTCGCTCCATTTTTCAGAAAAAAGCTAGAACTGTCCCTAGAGAGGGGGTGTCTCTTGTGGGGGCAGCGGGTGGTGATTCCCACTTCCCTTCGGCCGCGGGTGCTCAAACTACTTCACGTCAGCCACCCCGGCATCGTGCGATCCAAGGCGCTGGCCCAGAGTTACTTCTGGTGGCCCCAGCTGGACACTGACATTGAGCACATGGTCGGCACTTGTGAAAGTTGCCAATGCTCCAGACCAGAGGAGGCCCGCCTTCCCCACAGGGAATGGGACGCGGCTAAGGGGCCGTGGTCCCGGGTGCACGTTGATTTCGCGGGCCCGTTCAGAGGCACCCTGTTCCTCCTTGTAGTGGACGCTTTCTCCAAATGGTTGGAGGTTATCCCAGTCACGAGCACCTCCTCGGCCCAGACCATTAGGCATTTGCGGAGGCTCTTTTCCACGTTCGGCATACCCGACACGTTAATTAGCGACAACGCTAGTTGTTTCACGTCCTCTGAGTTTAGGGCATTCATGGAGATTAACGCCGTTCGGCATATCACCTCCGCCCCTTTTCACCCGGCCACCAACGGCCAAGTAGAGCGCCTCGTCCACACCACGAAGGACGCGTTGCGGCGCATGGGCCCAGGGGATCTGAACCTACAAGTATGTCAGTTTCTGCTAGGGTACAGGGTGACCCCATTGGCGTCAGGGTACTCCCCCGCAGAGCTCTTAATGCGCAGGAAGCTGACCACCATCCTTACTAGGCTAGACCCCACGAGGGTAGAGGACAAAGGGAGGAACATCGGGCTAGAGGCTACAAAGAGTTTCAGTGTAGGCGCCCCCGTGCATTGCAGGAATTACGCCAGCACGGGCCCAGCCTGGGTACCGGGCGTAGTTGTGGAGCAAACCGGCCCCGTGTCGTACCGCGTGGAAACCAGCACAGGGCTCCTGTGGAGGCGGCACGCGGACCAGCTCCGACGCAGGGTCTCCGACGAGCAGGGCACAGATCAAGCAGGGAATAAGTCAGCGTTAGGGTTCTCCCCCACCCGTTCAGCCCAAGGGGGAGGAAAAGGGGACCGCGGGCCCCCACCAAGGGGGGAGGAGGATATCCTCATAGATACCCTGGGGGATCTTTCCGAGGAGGAGGAACCCGGCCCCATACATATCTCGCGGAAAGTCCCCACAAATGCGGGTACCCCTACCAAGTTAGATTTTGATTTTCAGAACCGGGGGGTTTTTTCGGAGTGGTCCCCCACCCGTCCAAGCGAGAAGAGGGGTTTTTCGTTAGCCCCGTCTGCCCCCGGTCTGCCCACAATGGAGTTTTTCCCTTCCCCTATGGCCGCCAGACAGCGGCAAGCCACTAACAAGTCTCCCTCTCCCATTTCAGGACAAGGGACCAGGGAACAAAGAAGCAATAACGCCCCCGGGGGGGGGCAGCCCTCTTCACGGCCCAAACGCACATGCAACAAGCCATCTTGGCTGAGAGACTTCGTCTCATCCTAGGGGGGAGGGATGTTGTGTTCTGTAAAGCTGTGCCTTTAATAATGTACCTTTGCCATGTGTTATCAATGTAACCTTTCTGTGTGCAACATTATAACCATCAGCTGTATCAATGTAAACCTAATAAGGGGACGTGAGCTAGTGACCACCAGAGGGCAGTAGCGAGCGTCCAGCTCTCATGGATCATATTCACCTGGTTCAGCTGCGCGGGAAGATTCCCCGCCACCTCTTCACCTGGTCAAGAAGGGCGTGACCTCCTACAACTTCACGCAGGCAGCAACCAATAGTCTGTCGACGAGCCACATTCAAATGTATAGCCAGCTGTATATATTGAGCTACTCATCCGCCATTACCACATGTTCCCCCGGATCATCATGCAATAAACCTGTGTTAAGCCAACCCTTCGGCTGTTTCATTGTCTTTGGTCCCTTACACTAAAAATCCTTCTTCTTATAGATCCTATGCTTGCCATTTTATTGCTAACTAGTATATTTTGCCCGGCGGTGATGGGCTTTTTAAAATTGTGTTGGATAGTAAAGGGTTTCTTTTTTTTCTTGTACAAATGGTGCTGGGCTGTTTTAAATGGTGTTGAAAGTTTTTGTGGTTTTGTGGCTTTGAGGTGCTGCATCTGCCTGCGGCGGACGTGCGCTCCCAGTGTGTGTTTTATTTTTATTTTTTGTGCGCTGGCTTCCTTAGTGCTGGGCTCTTTAAATTGGTTTTTGAAGGTTTTTGTTTTTTGTTTATGCAAATTTAATTTTAATTTTTTAATTTTAATTTTTTATTTTAAATTTAATTTTGGTTTATGCAAATTTTATTTTAATTTATTTGATTTAAATTATTTTTTTAATTTAAAATTTATGTTTGTTTTTTTAATCTTTATTTTTACACATTTTTTATTTTTTGTGATTTCAGTTTTTTTGTGGTATTTTTTGAGATTAGTGTGAATATTTTTGAATGTTTTGCTAACTTATTTGATTTGTTTTGGAATTAATCTTTTATTTTAAAATATTTTTGAATGTTTTTTCTCTTGTGGCCTCTGGGTGGGGGTGGTGAGCTTTGCTTCCTCTCTACAATTCTTCTCTTCTGTCCTCTGGGTGCTTCCGGTAAGTGTTTCCTTTCTTTGCTCATTTGAGTTCCAGTGGTTATGAAGTCAAGACGTCTCTTGGTAGGCTCTCTGTTGTTGTTGTTTCTTTTTGGGGTGGTGGTGGTGGTTTGGTGTGGTTTTTTTTGGGGGGGGTCTGTGTGTTTTTTATTGTTTGTTTTTGGTTGTGTTTGTGTTTCCTTTTTGGATTTTTGATTGTTTCTGGTTTGTTTTTTGGGGTTAACTTTTTCAGGGGGGGGCGGCTTTCTTTCCCGCAGGCCATGCTGGCTGGCCCGTTGGAAGGAAGGGCATTGGCGGGGGGGGGGGTTGCTTTCTTCTCCACTGGCCATTGTTGGCTGGACCGTGGGGAAGAAGGGCAGCGGCGGTGGGGGTTTTCTTTTTTTCCCGCGGGCCATGCTGGCTGGCCCATGGGGAAGAAGGGCAGTGGCGGTGAGCGTTTTTTAAACTTTTTTTTTGCGCACCGGCCACCTCAGCGTTCTGCGTGCTAATGGCGCGCAGGACGCTGGGGCTTGTAGTTTTGCCTGCGCGTGTTTGCTTACTTTAGCGGTTATTTCCCTGTGGTTTTCCAAGTACACAGCATTACCACATAGATTCCCATTCTGGATGTTTAGTTTTAGAAATGGAGTGCCCAGTTTCAAATTTTTTATCTAGTCCTTGGATTAGGCAGGGCAATTTTATGCTTCCTTATTCAGAAGTACATCCCATAGGCCCGTGATGGTGAACCTTGGCACTCCAGATGTTTTGGACTTCAATTCCCAAAAGCCCAAGCATCCTGTGAATCCACACGAATGGGTCGCTCCCGGAAGCGGAAGTAAAATGCGCCAGTAGGTGTTTTTCTGGTCGAATACAGCCTGTGATGATACACATTGCCTGATTCAGCTGTCTGTCTATTAGTTCTGTGTGTGCACTATTAAGCCAAGATGAACAACAGTATTTAGTGACAGAATATGATAATGCTAGGGTGGTGGATCTAAGAACTTGAGTGCTGGCACCCCAAGAAGTGCCTGCTAGCTTCTATAATATGTTGTTTCTGGTTTTAATCTTTACTGCCACATTGGAGAGGTGGCACTTATAGGTCAAAGACCTATCTAAGGAGACTCCCCAGTACTTGGGGTTTAGTACAGTATTGCAGATTTTCTCCTCCGAATAATACAGCTGGATTATACCCCATGTTTCTGTTCTGCAAATGAAAAGTTAACACAGTAGTTTTCTGAGGGTTTGGTCTGAGACTATTCTGACGCAGGTAAATGTCCAAGATTTTTAATTCTGATGAAATCACTGACTCAGTCCCTTTGGTGTTGAGCGACCAATGCTATATCATCTGCATAGAGGAATTTCCTAGATATAGTATTCGGGAGGTCATGTGTGTACAAGTTAAATAGTAAAGGAACCAACACAGAACCCTGGGGAAGACCACCATTTATTGTGAATGCTCTGCTCTTAGAGTAATCTGAAAATATCTGGAAATGTCTGTTGCTCAGCAAGTTGCTGAGTAATGTATTAAGTTTTAGACAAAGGATAATACTGTACTGATGAATTTAAGGAGGAGTTTGTCTCACCACATGGTGTCATAGGCAGCTGTTAGGTCTAGGGAGACACCTGTGCTCTCTATTTTATTCTTGAATCCACTTTTGATATGGGTGACTAATGCAAGGACCTATTTATCACAGCCTCTTCTGGGTCTAAATCCTGCTTGCTCAATTTAGATATGTTGGTTGATTGTCTGAGATATTCTGCTGTATATGAGCCTTTCAAGGAGCTTCATAGTAACACTGAGAATTGCTATAGGCCTGTAGCTCTCCACTTTTGCTGGATACTTGTTTGGCTTTAACACTGCTATGATTTTGGTATATAATAACTGATTCTAAATCTCTTGAGATGCAGCCTGACCAGGTCATACCTTTACATGGCCAGGGAAAGTAAAGTCTTGTTATTGTTACATGCTGCCAACTTGGAACTGACTTATAGTGCCCTAATAGAACATTCAATGTAAGTGAGATATTTAAGGACCTATCTGCTAGCTCACTGTCTATTTGACTGCAGAGCTAGAGTTTGGGAGTTCAATTCTCTATTGTTCCTCCCAGAAGAGCTGGCCTGGGGCAAGCTGCACAATCCCGATGCCCTGGAAGAAAGGAATTGTGAACCACTTCTTCATACTCCCTAAACTTAACTTGATGGCACACAATTGTTATTTAACAGTTCTACATCCCCAGGGAATTTCTATAGCTGAGTGGGGGTTCAAACCCAGATCTTCAGAATCTTAGTTCATCATTATATCCATAATTGATATCTCAAGTAAAATCTTTCATTCACCAAACTACTAGCTAGCCAGTAAGGGAAAAGTTACACTACCCTAGTCTATACCAAAGACAAATCTTTATTGGAATTAATTAACAGCAGCACTATTACTAGGAGCTATTAAGAAATGGAAGCTTGTAGAATTGGAATACTAGTTTACTGGATAATATGTGAACTGTGTGAATGTATTTCAAAGATCCGTAAAATGCAGACAGGAAACGTTGCATAGCACTCACAGCTCTTCCCTTTCAGTCTTTTTTTTTGGGCACAGTTTAGGAACGTGATGGTGAACCTTGGCTCTCCAGATGTTCTTGATCCTCAATTCCCAGAAGCCCAAGCCCCCATGAATCCGCATCAATGGGTTTACTGTGATTCATCTGGCCCATGCCACCCTCATCGCTCCGGAAGCGCGATGGATGGGTGTGTTTTACTTCCGCTTCCGGGAGTGACAAGGGCAGCATGGGCTGGATGAATCGCAGTAAACCCATTCGTGTGGATTCATGGGGGCTTGGGCTTTTGGGAATTGAAGTCCAAGAACATCTGGAGTGCCAGGGTCCACCATCACGGGTTTAGGATCTGCCAACTAAAGCAGACACCTCAGCGAGCCTAACAGTAGGGGCAAGCATGGTAACTGATTGATAAAGAGGAAGAGGATATCATTCACAGGGAGGGATAAACCACTGCTTATTTCCGGTTTTCAGAGAGATGGCAGTTTCAATAAAATCAAAAGCAAAGATCTACTTCTTTACGAACATAGGGCACCCTTGTTCTTTCCAGATTCTCTCTCTTCCTTTTAATTGTTTTGAAACATTCTTCCCCTGTTTGATGCTGTGCTCTGCTGTACTGCAGAATGAATATAAAGATGGTTTCCCATGAGCCTGCCTCCCTCTCCTGGTAATAAGAGACATTAGCAACATCTCTTTCAATAGGGCGGATGCCAGAGATCTTTTTCAACTTCAATACAAGGAGTGGAGGTTGCACAACAGCTGTACACAGCAGACTACACTCTGTTGTAAGCACGCCCTGTCCGCACATTGTTAAAATCATCAGTTCCGGACTTCCTCCTTTCAGAATAAAAGCATGTCAGCATGAAGGCACAGCTATATTGTGTTAACAGTCGCTGCCCTTTCTAGTCATATTTACCTTTCCCATGTAAGTAATAACAATCGGAAAACAACAGCAACACAGAAAAGGATTATTTCAGCTTTTGATTTGTGCTCTTATTGATCCCAGGCAAGCTGCAATCTGTTATGAAGACAGCCAACTGGCACCAATTATTGGCTACACTGATTAAAAACAGGACTGTTTGTATTCCTCAGCCCTAGAGGTTTGATAAATTTAATGGGGATGCAGGGTTCAGACAAGAAAGGGAGCGAAAGGGAAATAAACAACTGTCCAAGATTACCCTAGATTTGAGTCTCTCTCTTGGGAGAGTACATAATATGTTTTCCTCCTGAATGTGTATTACCATATGCAACTTGATCAGGAAACAGCACACAGCAGTCACACTGGTTATTTAGGGTGGATTTGATGTTTGCAGTCTTCCCAGAAGCAGATATAAATTATCTCATTTCCATCTGCTTAGAATTTATTTATTTATAACATTTATTATATCCCACCCATTTTGGATATTCTCCCACTACAGGTGGCATACAACAAATTAAGAAATGTTTACACATAACAGTATAAAAATAAACATAATATAATACACAAAACCAACAAACAATAAACTAAACAAAATAAATTATAGACAATAAGCAATAAACAAAATTAATATGCTAAAAACCACACGGAATGGTGATGGTAAAGTGGAAAGTTAATTAAACTTATTGTTCGGCAAGTGGAAGAATCTCTTTAAAAGCCTCTTTAAAGAGAAATGACTTTAATTTTAATTTTTTTTTAAAAAAAATGTGGACGAGGATGGAACCTGGTACAGTACAACTTGTAGAGAATTCCAAAGTGTTGGCACTACTTTGCGAAAAGGGTGTATGATGGAGAATTTTTGGGACCCCAAGCCAAACTGCTGCTCTCAGATAAAAATTGAAAATGCTGTCCCATGATTGATTTGAGGAGCCTCTGAGAACAATCCTGTAACCAACTGTGTATCTACCTGACGATTGCTCTCTAGCCAGCCCATACCCAGTTAGCTTGCTAATCAGAATATCATGGGACACTTTGTCAAAAGCACTAGCACTAAAGTGTAAGATCACAACTTTTAATAAAATTTCTTAGTAGAAAAATAACATGGAGCATCACTTCACACTTTAAGGATAGAGATTTGGAGAACTGAAGAGCATTTATGCCAAATACATCAAGTTTCAGTTTTTAATTGGACTCTGTGTGCCATCCTGGCTTGGATGAGTGAGACAACACAGAGGCATCTTTTAAAAACATATTTTCCTTTTTTCCTTCTGATGCCGTGTTTTCCCCCTATATAAATGAAAAACATTGGTGGTGTTACATGGTAAGCATATGTATAGTTGTTTTGCACTGTCATTTATCATTTAACAAAAGTAGAGAAAGTTGCCAAAGACCACTGAATGATAGCCATGGAAAAAGGCAAGGAAGGTCAGGAAGGGGAGTGCCAATAACTGAACCAGGGATGAATTGAAGTGATCCAAAGACCAGTATGAACTCTTCTTGTCTTAGATCAGTGTGGACAGTGGGATAGTAATGGTAATAGCAATTGCACTTATATACCATTCCATAGTGCTTAGAGGAGTATCTGGGCGATTCACAATGTACTTAGTATTTTACACAGACACCCCCTGAAAAAGAAAAAGAAAAAACACATGCTGGGTATTCATTTTACTGACCTTGAAAAGATGGAAGGCTGAGTCAACCTTGATCCCTTCAGGATTGAACTCACAACAGGCACAATTTTGGCTGCAAAGCCATAGTTTTATAATGGTGCCACCAGGGCTCTATGGCACATTGTTAAATTGTAGTCCTGCAGTTAAAACTGCTCATGTTGTGAGTTCAATCCTGATGGAGACAAGGTTGACTCAGCAAAAGATAAAATAGATTACGCTAAAGATAACAACCCTTTAAGTGTGAATAAGACCACTCCAAATTACCCTATGTAGACAGCCATCTTTCATATGCACTTTTATTTGTTTGTTTGTATTTCTATCTTGGTTTTCTAGTGCAAGCACCACTGAGTCAGGACAGCTTAGGTCATCCTTGCTCAAAAGCCAGTCATATCTGACTCTAAGGTTAAGTGCTCATCTCTGTTTATAGCCAAAGAACCAGTGCCGCCTGCGTCTGCAGATGTTTTCATGGACATGTGACAGGCATGATTAGACATGGCTTACAATCATATAAACTTGGATTTCTTCATTGAGCAGGAGGTTGTATTCAATGGCCTTAGATGCCCCTTCTATCTATCTCTCTCTCTCTCTCTATCGTAACCTGCCCTGAGTGGTGCTTGCATGAAAAGGGCGGGGTATAAATGTGAATAAATAAAACAAATCTGTGAGTCCTGCACAGATATTGCATATTAAAGACTGCAGTACTGTATCTTCCAAACTAAAGACCATAGGGAGAGGCACCTGTTTTAAAATTTTAAATCCTAATGTGTAGAGATTAATTTTAGCACACACCGACCCAGTGGTGGGCATCAGCAGGCTCGCACCAGTTTGCCAGAACCGGTAGCAGAAATTCTGTCTGGCCCCGCCCATCCAAGTTTTGAAATAAAGTACTGTAGTCCTAATTCGGGTGCAACACAGGGCTTCCCCTCTGGCCATGGCCACTATACTACGCCCACGGTGTGGCAGTAATTTTTTTTGGAGCCCACCACTGCACACATCCTTGATGTCAGGACTGCTTCACATTTAAATCCCAATGCAGAATAGAAGACACAGTGCACAAATCCTTCTAGCAAGCCATTTCTTAGGCAGCTACTGACATTAACAAACAGCCTTTTCTGACAACATAAAGATGTTAGCTTGCTTGGGGCTTTTCTCAGCATTGCTACCAGACTTCTGGGAAGCTGCCTGTTCATCCAGTTGTTGTTGCCAGCAAGGGCTTTGTAGCTGTTGTTGCCAACAAGAGCCTTTGCAGGCGCACCCCCCAATAACGGACTCAGACACTGGTAAAAGTGGATAACGGCATTGGGCCACATTTATTGATTCATGCCCTAGTCCGAATTATAAATTTCTATTGGTAAAACGACCAATCATAATTCTTAAGGCAAGCAGGCCGAAGTAACACTGGTAAGGTACCACCCCAAAATTGCCAACGGCAATTGGTTACAATGTATCAATTTGTATCAATTTGTTTGTTGACAACAAACAAATTGTTGACCGTAGTCAATATCTAACTAATGACCCCACCCTCTGACGCGTATCCGTGTAATCACGGGGTGATGCATGCTGTCTAGCTATCGCCATCACCCCGTCGCCTAGTTCGTCGTTGACCGGACAACGTTTAACCAACTTATGCCTGTCTATTGTTGTCCAGTCAATTGCGAACCTGCCGGATACCTGTGGGTCATAATGTTTACCTTACCAGTGATACCCGCCACACGGGGAGGCTTCCAAAAAGGCTCACCACCCCCCCCCAAGACCGTCAGCTCGGTCGACAGGCCTGCTCGCCAGTCCACTAATCCAGAGGTCCATACCTCCCTGCGACAGATGGGCCCCATCCCCTGAGTAAAGCTCGTAATTTTGCAGACTGATGGCGGGGAGGCTAATGACGCATCCCCCGCCCTTGTCAAAAGGAACCGGGCAATAGCCCCGTTCACGGAGCGTCGGCTCAGTCGAGGGCCCCGAGGCCGAACGCCCCCCTGTAAGCGTACCGCGGCATCGTGTCCGACCCATGAGGGATGTGGCAGGGCACACATAATGTGAGTAGGGCAGGTCACTGCGAACCGCAAGTTTCCGCGATAGGCCAGTGACCCGCCCCAACCATCGCCCCCAAGGTACGTAACCAGGACATCGGGCGAGGCAGCATCCCTGATGTAGAAAAGGGATGGCAACAGTTCCCGCCATAACATGCCGCGCTTACCATAGCACCTGGGACGTGCGGATGCACCCTGTCTCAGTCGGGTCCCACTCTGTCGCCGCAGCGTAACGCGCTGCCCCATGCAGCGTAACGCGCTGCCCTGTGCACGTGGCTACGGCCCACCAGGCATACTGTCACCGGTGTAAAACGACACCCAGGGTCTGTCAAGTAAAAAGGGGAGGGAGGGGAGAAACAGTGCAGTGACTAAAACTGGTACTCACAGTTGATAAGGGCGAAGACAAAACTGAAAACATTGTGATCCCCACCTTCCCCTGCGGCGTAATCAAGCCCTGGAGTACCCAAAAACAACTGCAGCAGAAGCCGCCCCTATCCTGAACAAATGGGTGCCGCAACGAACCCCTGAGAGGCCAACACTGTCTAGTGCCTTCCCGGCACCCCCCAAATTGAAATTTAGTAATAGAAGACCCACCTCGGTGACAGAAAAACGCGCCATGGTGCGTGCCACACAGTGCACGGAAATCCTGTAGGGCACCAACCGGACAGATGTCTGTCGATGAACATCGTAGCAGTCCACTCCACTGCCTACGCCGTGCTGATTCGTTTTAGGGGAGCGTATCCCCAACTGAGCCCAATATTGTCCTGACAGACATCTTCGAGTTCCAGTGCCCTACGACTTGCATCCGCCTTATACAGCATCTCAAGCTCGCTGATGCGGAGCGCTCCAAAAAGGCCACCGTTGTAGCCGCATGAAGTGGGCTGCCTCATTTATCAAAACAGAGGCCAGGCCAGCCCCGGGCCAATTGGGTAAAAACCCTGGGAAAATCTTGCATCCGCCTTATTCAGCATCTCAAGCTCGCCGATGCGGAGCGCCCCCAAAAAGGCCACCGTAGTAGCCGCATGAAATGGGCTGCCTCATCTATCAAAACAGAGGCCAGGCCAGCCCCGGGCCAATTGGGTAAACAACCCCTGGGGAAATCGGGTGGTGGTCGCCCGGGAAACGCCCGCGCACGCGCACCCACCCCTCCAAAACATGTCTCACACGGAAGTCATTGGTGCTGTCAACACGACCTCCCACTTTGGCCACAAAAGCCAACCCTGACAGCTGAGATGCTATGGTGCGTGGCGCAAGGCCCTGGGCATACAGGTAAACCATGAACCGCAGAACATGGGCTACTGGGATCGGCCAGGGTCCTGGCAGCCGAATTGGGTACAGAATGGTCTGAAAGAACTAAATGCGTGGTGATACGCCTTACTCATGCATGGCGCCAGTGACAGGCCAATCGCCCGGGTCACCCCTCCTTGCCAATGTTCCATCTCTCGTCCAGGAGTGGCGAGGGAAATTCCTCCGCATCCGGAGCCGAGGCACGGAACCGGGAGATCTGCAGGCGGGACAAAGCAGCAGCAATATTATTATCAACCCTTGGGACATGCCTGACCCTGAAGAGAACGTTGAGGCCCAGGCTGCACAACCAAACTAGCGCATTAGGTCAATAACCCCGGGCGATTTGGAAGTCTGAGCATTGACGATGTGGACAACAGCCACATTGTCACGCCAAAAATGCCCAACCGGGTTGGTCCACTCCTTGCCCCATAGCATCAGAGCACCCAGGATAGGGAAACATTCCAGATACGTGAGACCACGCAGGCAACCCGTGCCTGCCCAGGATGGTGGCCACCCACCATAGGCCCACTTCCAATTGAAGTACATCCCATAACCCAGGGATCCCGGGGCATCGGACTGTATCTGAAAGCAAGGGGGAGCCAGGAGACCAGACCTCAAAATGACACCCCGTTGAACTCCCTCTGGATCTGTGGCCAGACAAGCACGTCCGCCCTGGTACCCTGGGTAAGTCTAACCCTATGGTGGGGCCTGGATAATCCTGCCATGGCGTCGCACAAGCGCCGAGCAAATGCCCTGGCCGTTGCGACGACCCTGCCAGCGAAATTGGGGTGACCATGTAGCACCAGCAGTTCCCTCAGTGATGCCATGCGCTCGGCCAGCAAGTCCGAGATAAGGGCCACTAGCCTTGACACCTTATCCCGCTGCAACCTAGAAGCCTGTGCTACCGTGGCACTCTCCACCCCAGGAATACTAGCTGTGGAGATGGGCCCTCGGTCTATTCGGGCGCTAAAGGGACACCAAGTTCCTCCATTAGCGTCTGAAATGCGTTGAGGAGACGTGTGCACGTGTCCCAGCCCCGTTCAGCCCCGGATAAAACCATCCAGGGAATGGGCTACAGACCGGGACCCTGACCTGCGGACGGAAGCCCACTCTAGGAAAGTGGTGAAACGCTCGAATACCGAGCCCAAATGGAACAGCCAAAAGGCACGGCATCATTGAAATAATATGCTCCCCGGGACGGGGGTGCAGGGACAGGGCCAGCGACCCTGCCCGCATAGACCCTTTTGTCAAAGCTGGCAGCAGCCACCCCTTCCCTCCCCCTAAGGGATAAAAGATTGGGGGCATCCTGAGGGGACTTATCACCCAGAAAGGGATCAGGAACCCCTGCTTAGAACACTGAAGGAGATAACCCGCGTCCCCTCCCTTCATGTGCGCTGTGAGCCAACGCTCCAACATGCCCACCTTAATCGGGGAGGGAGCCCTTCGGGGGACTAGATCCATCTGCGGCAGTCTTGCCAGCCTCCTGTCCGCCCCTCCCTCTGCCCCTCATCCCTCCAGGCCTGGGACAGGCAGGGGCCGCATGGGAGCCAACACATGTGGAACACATCTGCCTGTAATTGCAATTCTCCCCATTGTAGGAACCATTGGGCAAGGAAGTCCAGGACAGCCGGCGGGCTGGAACCCCCTGAACAGGGTACGTGGGCGTCACGTACGAAAGCCACTGCCTCTGGCATGGCCCATTCCAACTAATCTCGGGGTGCGGGGAAATCCGCCTACGGCGTTCCTCGTCACAAGCCAACCACGATGGGCCCGGAAAGTCAACCATCGCCCGGTAGACAGTGTCCAAATACTGGACCATCGGAAATGCCAGATCCGGCCGGGCCCTAGGGTACACCGCCATGCCTATGAGGTAGGCCGGCAACCAGTTGGCCCACGTAGTTGGTGGCTTGCGACGACGTGCCTGCTACTATCCTTCCCCTTCCGCTCCCCCCTTTCCTCCTTGGTGGGCTCTCTGTTTAGAAGTGAGAATAAATCCGCGTACTCCCCCCGCCAAATTTACTCTCTGGTGGCCTGTGCCAAATGGTCACCCAGCGGTAAGGAATACCCAGCTGTCGGCAAGGCCGATACAAGCACCGCAGAGACTGCGGGCATCTGCAAAGGGGCTTGGACCAACCCAGCCACCCAAAACGATCCCCTCGGGTAGGAAACACCCCACCACCACGGGGCCCTGGGTGGTAGTTGTCATCGCCGGGTGGGGCGTCAGCGGCTATACCGCCGCACCACCCACGCGAGGCCAAGGCCCTTGGAAAGCCCCCCCCAACATGGCCATGTGTGTAGGTGCACTAGTTTGGACCGCATACTCACACGCTGCACCCCCGCGGGCCGCCCCCACCAGGGGTTCCGGCCAACTGGGGGCGTCGGAGCTCATGACCTAGTAGAGCTCGTCACTGGGTAGGTTGGGGAGCTGCGAGGCAGTGGCCGAGGTCGTGCCATTCGCCTCGAGCAGCTCGACCCGTCCCGTCGCCTGCCGCTGCCCAGCAGACGACGCGTCGAAATGATAAAGGGCCGGCCGGCCCGCCTACTGCAGGCATGGGTACAGGTCCCTGTACCCCGGGGCCCGAATAGGGCCATAACCCCACACCCGGGCCCGTTAAGGCCGATGTAGCAACCTGCCAGGGGAAGGGGACCGGACCACCCTCCAAGGTTGGAAGGCCCCGGAGCGAGCTGCGCCCCTATAGAGGAAGGGCCAGCGGAATGGGCAACACCAGGAACGGTGTCCACCGCTTGCGGGCCGAGGGCCGCAGCCCCTACTGGACCCATGCGTGGGCCAGCAGTCTCCGGCCAGGGAAAAAAGACCCCCATTCCACTGGTCCCGGTGGGTGCAGGCGAAGGCGGCCGCTTGGGAGGCGCGGCCGCGGCCCTCCGGGAACCTCACGAGCGGCGCTCGCAGCCGCCTTCCTCTTCAAGGGCATCTCTGCCAATCGATGGGAAGCCGAAACGAGAGAGTTCAGCAAGCAAAAGGCTTCCCGGGAAAGGTAAAAGCGACGGAGGTAAGAGGGAAAAACTTCTCCGCTCCGTCGCTTCGGAAAATGGCAGCTCGGCTGCTTCGTGGCCACCCCTTTTATAAGGGAGCTGGCCACGCCCCTAACTACCCAGATGCCTTCGTCCTATGGGGGGGCCGCAAAGGGCGCGGCGGCCATTTTGGCGCCGCGCTTGCATTTTTAGTACAGCCATTGTTCCTCCAGTTTTCTTGGCACATGGCTTCTTTGCAGCTTTTGTTCCCACTGGTGAGAGCTTAAAGCCTATCTGCCTTCACATCATAGGAGGGAGCCACGTCAACCAAACCTCTCTTTTCACACAGCTCTGAATGGTGTCCAGCAGAGCAACTACATTGATTTCGAACTCTCATGGTGAATGCAATGCATTTCTTTTCTTCATTACATTTCTAACCTCTTCTTACTTTTGAGGAGCTCCAAGTGGCATTTTAGCCACCTAATGATGCTGTGCTCATTTTGAAGGGATGGAGGGGCAAGTGAGTGTTGGCAACTTGCCATGGAGATGGCTCGCCTACCCAAAATGTGTAAAACTATTTAGTATTTATGCAAGTGGACTAGAGATGTAGAATGGTGCCAGTGCCTGGTGTTGTTTGCAAACAGGGTGACAGATATGGGCAAACATCAAGGCAGAAGTCAAGGTTTAAAGCCATGCTGCCTTGGCAAAGCTGCACAAACAGCAATGCCACCTCAAACCACCTCCTCTGTAACCAGTACAAGAGTTACAGCCCTTTTGGCAACTGAGAATTTCATCAGCCAATTTTGCTCTTCAGTGCTGTAGTGTTGGATTGGGGCCGTGAGGAGGCCCTTAGGATCCCGGAGGAGACTGGTCAAAGGAACGACACGAGGCAAGATGGAGCGAAGACCAGTGATTTATTGAGGGAAAACCATCAGTATATATTATGTTCAAGGCTGCCTGTGGTAGAGTCGTCATCTGACAGAAAATCACATCACCCATTTACCCGGGTTAATGGGAAATCTCTCTTGGGGAAGTTAATTAGCTGGGGCAAACACTGACAGGGGAAATCCATTGTTCGGGGCTTATGCCAGGGTAAATATGGCCACTATTTGCACCAGAGATTAGGCTCTTCTGTGAGTCAGTGATTGCCTAATACGTAACGGAGGTTAGTGATTCTCCTTTCTGAGCAGGATCGCTGGTCAGTTCAGATGTGGGTGAATCAAACCTCTGATTATTAATCCCCCCCCCCCCCGATTTCCATACTGGCAAGGGCCAGTGACCAGGAACCTTCTTCACCGGTGTAACCTCTGCCAGGGGCTGATTATGCCAATTGGGCATGCGGAATCCGCATCTCCCCTTTTTCTGTTATTTAGGGACCTGACAGGCGACCCTGCGCAAGAGGGGCATCAGCTGATGTACGGGAACGACGCTTCGGGGTTCCCCCCACAGGGGGCATCTTGATAGCAGCGAGGGAATATATTGCATGAAACAGCATCCTGCTATGCTTAGTATTACCACCCCCGCAATCACCTTGAGCGTTGTCTGGAGCCACCCCCATGGGAGCCATGACCACAAGGAATCCCACCACCCCCATGAAGCATCCTCTTTGATGTGCTTAACTAGGGTGTGGAGGTCCGTGAGCTGGCTTTGTACCTTGTGGGTATTGTCTGTGAGATTAAAGCAACACATGCTGTGGACAGACTCGCAACCCAAATGATGTAATCGATGGCTGCTCGACTATCTAGTATGGCATGGCGAAGCTCTGTCTGCTCCTGATTGAGCAGCGCTATTGCCAAGGAGGTGTGGTTAATGGCTCTTGCAAAAGCGCAAGCCAATTGACCAATTCATTCTCCGAGCGTTGCCTATGGCTAAACCTGGCACGCTGAATATACTGACTGCCGCCTGGTTTTTCAGAGCTGTGGGTCTGAATCCAGACTGCTTTCTGTAGCAAGGCAAGATAATGAGGTGTGTCATTGATCTCTTACTGTGACCTGGGGTGATTCTAAGCTATCTCTGCAACTTCTGGTGTTGTGCAAATGTCTTTCTAACACCTATGGGGAGGTGTGAAAATAAGCTGGGGATTACCGGCTACCGGGTGCTCAATCTTTGCAAGCAATGGGCCGGTGCAAACATGGGCCGGTCTGGCTTCCTTTGGTGGAAGCTGGCCGTTATTAACAATATACGACCCTACGTATACAGAAATTCAAGTGTCCCTTGCAAATCCCAACTGGAGCATTGTACAAGGCATGTATAAATAAAGAGCAACTACAGATTCAGCAGCTTCTTGAAGATGAGGCTTCCCTTCTTGGTGGGGTTTCATGTGTAACTTGAGCTTGGAAAAGTCTTGTTTTGGGGAAAAGCATGGTCCTTAGAAGTAGCACTGAGTATGCAAAATGTTCATAGGAATGTCTTTGGAGATGTAAGTCATAAAGGAAGACAGACAGCTGATGACATCCAGGACAGTGACTGGCAGTGACTTCGCAATAGCCGAACTTGGCATCCAGGCCTGATTCTGGCCTCTGGGACCTGCATGGGGAAGAGACTTGTTTGGGAGATAAAAATTCTGAAAGAGTTAGTTTTTGCACTTATAGGGTAGCAATTGCTGTGCAACTATGGGATGTTGTTCCCCCCCTTTCTGTTTGTTTGTCAATGTAGGACTTAAGCGTCCGATAGACCCGTTCCACAATCGCTCGTCCCTGCGGATTGTACGGAACGCCAAAAGGTGTGCCTAATATCCCAGGTGGCCCTGAAGGTGGCCAGCTGCCTGGAGCTATAAACTGGGGCGTCATCGGACTTCGTGTGCCGAGGTCCGCCCTTGGCCATGGGAAAGGAGATGCTGCTCCACACGGGGAGCCGTTTCTCCCTTCTGTGCTGTTACCCAAACAAACTGTGGGAAGGTATTAATGCAAACGTCCATGTGCTGCCATTTGCCAAAATGTGGGGCATGTGTGACGTCCATTTGCCACACCTGGATGGCCTCTGTCCCTCGTGGGTTGACCCCCCCATGCCCCCCCCCGGTGCCCCTGCATGACGCAGACAGGAACGGACTATGCCTTGGGCTTTGGAAAGTGGCAGGTTGAACTGCCTTGCAAGTGCTTTGGCATTCTGATGAAAGAATGCATGACTCTGAAATGGAGTTGTGAGGAACAAACTCAGCAAGTTTTTGTCTGTCGCGGGAGTGATGTATGCTCCCGGTAGACTGTGAAGCAAATTCCTAAGAAACTGGCTGTCAGTAATTATGTTGAAGCGTTCTTTGGCAAAGGTGCGCAAAGCGAGGTTCACGGCTGCCAACTCTGCCCGCTTGCGGAAGAGTCAGGAGCGTGCGCCAAGCTTGGTCCTCTTGCCAAGTAAGAACCTAGTATGTGCGACCCCCATAAGTGAAAATTGTCCTAGCCCCCTGAAGGGGAACCAGTGACATTAATTCACACAAGGTGACTGTCTGCGTATAAAGTGAGACAAGTCCGGGGTCTTATGGCAAACCTTGGCGCATGACGCGCCAGGCTTCCCTTGGGTAAATTTCTCATGAAGGCCCCCCTGCGCACATCCGCCCATGGCGGGCGTGCACACTTTTCCTGGAGAAGGGTGCCAGATGCTGGCTTAGCCTTTTGCCTGTGCTTAGACTAGCAGCAAAAAAGGAAGGGGTGGCCTGAAAATGCCTGTATCTGATTGAAAGTGTGACCTGACTGCATTTTTAAAATGGTCCTGGGCCTTCCTGGCTAATGAGTGGTACTCTGCACATTCTCAGGAGCTCAGGGACTAATCCTTCCTCTGTGCTCCGGAGTCTGCGAAATGTGTCTGCTCATTAGAGAGGGTGCTGTGGGCCAGGTGCCATACTTAAAATGACCGACTAAGACTTATTAAAGACAAGCCAACTATGACGTGCCAGCTGTAAGGAAACAATACACAAAAATGAAAAGACACACAAGTTAAGCATTTCCAGCAGGGAGTTCCACTGAGAATGCAACAACCCTTTATCAATCAGATTAGGTCAGGTAATTAAGACAACCGGGTCTTCCTGTAAAGAAATCCCTACCAGTAATTAACTCTGGAGCCTGTGAAAGGAAGCAACTTAAGACTTAGAAAGAAACAAATTGGTTATTTTTAAGGCCTGGAGAGGATTTTTGTTCCTGTAAGAAGGTAACGATTAAGCATTTTCTGAATATACAGAGCGCAAGAATGTTTGCGTGCTTTTTCCTGTGAAAGGGGTACAATGAGTGAGTTACTTTACACAGATTAAAGTCAAAATACCAGAACAGTATCTTTCTTAAGAGAATGAAGGAGAGTTAGAACGATTCTCAACCCGCAGCCAGATGTGGGCAAGTGGGCCAGATGCGGCCCACGTTGCTCTGCCACTACCTCCACCAAGCCAAGAAGGGCTGTGTGGCGAAGGAAGGGCAGGATGACTGTCCGGACCCCCAGAGCTGCCTGAGGCCCCGGAACTTGGCCCCTGACTTTAAAGGGTTGAGAACCGAGGTTACAAGATGATAACACAGTACACACATGAAGACAATGCAATTCTCTCACTCCTAGTGAGATACGTGACTCCAAGACGCTAAGAGACATTCAGACACCTTAAAACACAGAGATGGGGGTTTGAGGAACACAGACGTAGGGAGGGGCCCCATAGTTTATGATTTAGTGAGGAAAACTCATAGAAGTAATTTTTGTTTTCAGATCGCGCTTTTGAAAAGAAAAATCTGTTTCCCTGAGTGGCACGGATTGCAAAACCGGTTTCCAAGAGTGGTTTAATCCTTTGACAAAGAAAAAAGTCTCAAGGGAAGAAGGGGGGTCACCCTGCCCTATTGCAGGTTAGGATCCCCCCCTCCTGCTTTCGCTGCCCTTAAGCTGCTAAGCAGGCAAGGCAAAGGGGTCTTGTTCACCATGCTTTCTCAAACCTTAAATAGTTCCTGCCCATGAGCAGAGTGCAAACTGTTTAACACATACTTCACAGTGACATTACCACGCAGTTACACACAAGGAACACTTTTTCACTCATACTGTGGTCATAGAGACAAGGCTTTTGCAATCATACACAGTTCTTGCAGTCATACATTCAGTGGTGCACCACGCATACACACATTTATTTACGCATTCGCACATTCCTCCCCTGCTCTGCAGTGTTCTATCCTACACATGAGGAGATGACTTATACACAGCTGGCTATCACAGCCATCTGGGTGCTTCTACTTAGGGGTGAGTTTCTCTGGGCTACTCCAAGGTGAGACAAGTAGGTTCTGCCTGTGCCTTGGGAGAGCTCGGGGTGCTATTGCTGGGATGGTTCTTCTGGCATAGCCAGGGCGATGGCTGCCTCCTTTCTAGCCTGGGCCAGATGCATGCCAGAGGGCCAGACTCGCGGATCTTGGCGCTGCCTCCTTTCCAGTGCCAGCGTGGCAACCTTTTGAAGATCTGCCTGGTCTAGATTGGCATTCTCTTCTAAGATGTCTCATTTTTCCACACTGGAAGCAGGCGCCTTGGGGTTTTGGCACTGCTCTGCGCCTGAGTGTGGCAATGGGTCTGCTCTGGAGCCCTGCGTGGCCAGGGGCCGTGCAGATTTCCGTGAGCAGTGGGCGCTGAGCAGCCCTGCCTGAACGTGTGTCTGCCTTCAGATAGGCTGAACACAGCAGTTGGGTGCTAGCTAATTGTGCCACTGGCAATTTCCCCGTGAATGGATCTTCCTCACCCCTGCGCTGAATGGAGTTCTTAATTGGCAGGGAACTTTTAACTGTCAGAGAAGCGCCAAGGCCTCTCATGCCATGAATTCCTTCAGTGACATCTGCAGCTGTCACTGAGGGAATGCTCCCTACACTGCCCTGCTTAAGCTGAAATGACGGATAGAGACTCCTTGGGGCTGATGGTTCTGACTGCGCTGGGGATTTCTGGGTCTCTATCCGGACTGGGTCATCCTCTACTGAGAGTTTCCTACATTTGCTCCATGTGCGAATTATGCCCTCTGGAGCCTTCGGGGGTTGCTGAATGCAGACTCCTATCTGATCCCAGAGCTGAAGGGTTAGCATACCTGCTTCTGGGTAAAGCAGGCAGTGTTCCCTTAGGTACACCAAAAGTCTCGCTAGCTCTCCGCTGTGAAAACGTAACTGAAATACCATGGCCAGGATTTTGAACTCTTCCTCATGAGTTTTTTGGCTAGCGGACGGACGTTGCCGCTGAGGACAAGTCTCCATATTACCTGCGGGGTTCTCCGAAGATTCCTCCTCGGGACGAGTCGACGCGTCTGTGGGCCAGGCAATAGGTTTTGGCGACGATTCTCTGGGTAGAGCTCGGAGCGTGGCCTCCTGCCATGGGCCCTCGGTGGCCTCTGCACTGTCAGGCGTTCACAGCTGACCCTGAGCGGAACGCGTTTTTCCGTTACTGCAAGCCGCCGTGAAAGTCGGGAGCAAGCTGTAGGATGCCTCTTCTGTAATGCCCCGCCGCTTGGGCCGTCTTCCCGATCGGCTGGCTTACCGACCGGGCTGCCGCGCTGTCCTCCGGGACGATCGGACGCGGTTCAAGCGCAGAACCGGACCGTGTAGATCGCTTACTCACGAGTAGGATCACGTCCCGGGTCACCAGATGTTGGATTGGGGCCGTGAGGAGGCCCTTAGGATCCCGGAGGAGACTGGTCAAAGGAACGACACGAGGCAAGATGGAGCGAAGACCAGTGATTTATTGAGGGAAAACCATCAGTATATATTATGTTCAAGGCTGCCTGTGGTAGAGTCGTCATCTGACAGAAAATCACATCACCCATTTACCCGGGTTAATGGGAAATCTCTCTTGGGGAAGTTAATTAACTGGGGAAAACACTGACAGGGGAAATCCATTGTTCGGGGCTTATGCCAGGGTAAATATGGCCACTATTTGCACCAGAGATTAGGCTCTTCTGTGAGTCAGTGATTGCCTAATACGTAACGGAGGTTAGTGATTCTCCTTTCTCAGCAGGATCGCTGGTCAGGTCAGATGTGGGTGAATCAAACCTCTGATTATTAATCCACCCCCCCCCGATTTCCATACTGGCAAGGGCCAGTGACCAGGAACCTTCTTCGCCGGTGTAACCTCTGCCAGGGGCTGATTATGCCAATTGGGCATGCGGAATCCGCACTGTAGGATTCACATTCGGTTGGATCTAGTTCCATCCTGTGGCAACAGATAGCATTTTTGCACAAGTGCAGTGACTTAATTTTCTGCTGAACAATATTGTTTGATAAGCACAGTGATTCTGATTTCCCATTGACCAGGTAGCGTAAGCCTGGATCCTTGTACAACATGGCATAATACATACCTCAGAGCTCACTCCAATCCTTTTCTTCTTGATCTTATCATCCTTTATCTGTTTGCAGCCAACTAGGTGAGGTGGAGACATTTCTGAGGTTTTTGTTTAACTTGTATACAGAGCACATAATGTGCAATGCAGTGATGGACAAATCACAAGTTGGGATCAAAATTGCTGGGAGAAACATCAACAATTTGAGATATGCAGATGATATTACCCTAATGGCAGAAAGTGAGGAAGATCTAAAGAAGCTCCTGCTTAGGTAGAAAGAAGAGAGTGCAAAAGCTGGCTTGAGATTCAACATCAAGAAAACCAAGATAATGGCAACAGATCCTAGGGCAAGTGGGCGGGATATAAATTTAAATAAATAAATAAATAAATCAGTCCCTGGAAAATAGATAGGGAAGAAGCAGAAGCAGTGACAGACTTTACATTCTTAGGATCTAAGATCACTGCAGATGGTGATTGCAACCATGAAATAAAAAGGCGACTGATTCTTAGGAGACAAGCCATGAGAAACCTGGGGAACATAGTGAAAAGTAGGGACATCATCTTGCAAACAAAAATTCGCATAGTCAAAGCAATGGTATTTCCGGTGGTAATATATGGTTGTGAGAGCTGGACCATTAGAAAGGCAGAGCGCAGAAGAATAGATGCCTTTGAAATGTGGTGTTGGAGGAGAATTTTTAGAGTCCCCTGGACAGCGAGGAGAACAAATAGGTCGATCTTAGAAGAAATCAACCCTGACTGCTCCTTAGAAGGTCAAATAGTAAAGATGAAGCTAAAGTACTTTGGACATCAAATGAGAAGAGAGAATTCACTTGAGAAAGCCTTGATGCTGGGAAAGGTGGAGGGCAAAAGAAGAAGGGGGCAGCAGAAAATGAGATGGCTAGATGGTATTGTTGTTCGTCTCCATAGACTTCTGGTTTAGATCTCAAGAAGAAATCATTACATTATAAGAAAAAGCCACACTGACTCAGATCAATGGCTTATCTAGTTCAGCAGCTTGTTCACAAAATTAACAAGTAGATGCCTACGAGGAAACCACGAGCAGGATACGAGTGCAGGAGAAATCTTCCCTGATAGGTAAGTAAAGGTAAAGGTTTCCCTTGCTCGAAAGCCAGTTGTATCCGACTCTAGGGTTCAGTGCTCATCTCTGTTTCAAAGCCGAAGAGCCACTGTTGTCTGCTTCTGCAGACGTTTCCGTGGTCATGTGGCAGGCATGACTAGACACCAGAGTGCACGGAACGCTGTTACCTTCCTACCAAAGTGGTCCCTATTTATCTACTTGCAATTTCTTGCTTTCGAACTGCTAGGTTGGCAGGAGCTGGAACAAAGACGGGAGCTCATTCCGTCCTACAGTACTTGGGAATCGAACTGCTGACCTCCCGCCTCCCAGTCAGCATCTTAGCCACTTGAGCTACCTGATACGCTAGTACTAATGAGATCTTATGTGGAAAACCAAGTTCCATTCTGGGTGCTGCACTTAAAGAAGGATATAGACAAACAAGAATGAGTTCAGAGGAGGCCAAGGAAGATGAATTCAAGTAAACTAGTTCAAAAAAGCTAGTTATAGAAAGATCGTTGGAGATTAGGTGAATGTAGAAAAAAAGACGACTTGGTTGAGGCATGATAGTACCGGAGTGCATGGAACGCTGTTTACCTTCCCACCAAAGTGGTACCTATTTATCTACTTGCAATGTCTTGCTTTTGAACTGCAATTTTTTGCTTTCAAACTGCTAGGAGCTGGGACAGAGATGGGAACTCACTCCATCATGTAGCACTTGGGTCTTGAACTGCTGACCTGCTGACCTTCCAGTCACCAAGTTCAGTGTCTTAACCACTAAGCCATCACAGTCTACAACTATCAAAATCACCCAATTACAATGAATCTTTGTAATTCTGGTTGAAGGGGGTGTTAGGTTCAAAAACTATAATGCAAACAACTAATATTTCCAAATGCTGGCAGGAAAAGGTCTATTGACATAAGGTAAAGGAAGTCAGATTTCAGTTGAATACAAGGAGATTTTATTTGGTTGGTTGGTCTGAATAGGCAGAAACACTGTCTATTGAAGGATTCTCTCTTGTCAATGGTCTTCAAACAATGGCAAGTCCTTTATATACAGTCCTATGGCAAATTTTCTCATCTTCAGAGATTATTGGCATAAATGTTCAGAATCCTGGGTAGTGGATGGTCATAAGTGTCATTCAAGATGCAATCCTAACATTTTCGCCTAAGAAGAGTCTTCATAAAAAGAAATAAAGAATCTGGGTGTTACAAGTTTTTATTTCATTAAACCAATCATGCCCACGATTTCTACTAATCCTAGTTCTAGGGTGCATTTTACACACAAGGATTATGAGACAGTAAACAAAACAAAAGACAAAAATGTTATATGACCTTAGAGACTAACTGCTGTAATTTAATGTTAGCGTTTGTGGATCCAGTCCACTTTGTCAGACATAAGAGTGAGACTTCATGGCATAGATTTATACGCATCAGGTACAGAGGCACACAATGGTTGGCTAGCATAACAGGTAAGTATACAGATTAATGTGGCTTTTAAAAACTGGTAATAACAGAAGGCTTGAGTAGTCTTACTAAGTGGTGTTGCCCCTCTCTCGTCAATGATGTTAGGGGGGGCTAGAATGCACAAAAGCACCTTTTGTCGGATCCCTTGGGCCAGGTGAAAGCAGAGGGCATACGTCATGGTTTGCCTAGCCAGCAGGTGACATGATATCTAAATGGCTAAAAAAAACCCGCAAGTTGTGCGGAATATCATTGCAGATATGTCTATTCATGAAGGGACTCCTCAATGAACAATGATTCCAAAATATCCAAGGTAACAGCAGAAGTTCCATGGTTGTTATTTAGATTTGCTGTGAAGTTTGGCCCTGTTGAGTTGCAAATGATTAGTAAATGTATGCAAGACAAACATTGTAGCATTATACATTTGCTAATGAGTTTAGTATCTTTTAGGGACTGCAGTGGCTCAAGTGGCTAAGAAGATGACTGGAAGGCGGGAGGTCAGCAGTTCGAATCTCGAGTACTGCAGGACAGAATGAGCGCCTGTCTTTGTCCCAGCTGCTGCCAATCTAGCAGTTTGAAAGCAAGAAATTGCAAGTAGATAAATAGGGACCACTTTGGTGGAAGGTAAACAGCATTCCGTGTGCTCCGGTGTCTAGTCATGCCTGCCACATGACTACGGAAATGTCTGCAGAAGTAGACAGCGCTGGCTCTTTGGCTTTGAAACAGAGATGAGAACTGAACCCTAGAGTCGGATATGACTGGTTTTCGAGCAAGTGAAACCTTTACCTTTTAGTATCTTTTGACAATGGTGGGAGCTGACATCAGGCAAAGCACCAAGTTCTTCCTTTGTTCTGTAAGGTGGCTTGAGGCTGTGCTTGCCCAAACAAACACGGTTACCATTTCAAAAATTACAAGCATTATGAAATATTGTCAGTAAGGAAGAAGGAGGTAGACAAAGAGGGATTTTAGCAGGGAGAGGAGGACAGAAGCTGGCACAGGGACAATCAGCTGCTTACTTCCTTCAGAGCAGGAGTGCCCAAACTTTTCGGGCAGTGGGATGGTCACGTGGTTTCTCCCACCGGAAGTGGAAGGAAAATGCGCCTTGCAATTTGTTTTGTAACAGATATGTTTTGCAACAGGTTGAGATAGATGTTAGCCTGCCATTTTCTCTGCTTGAACCAGGGGTACCCAAACTACAGCCCGTGGGCTGGATCCAGCCCCAGAGGCCAATTCATCCAGCCCACACTGCCCTCATCGCTCCCATAAGTGCGCGTTTTACTTCCACTTCTGGGAGCGATGAGGGCAGCATGGGCCGGATGAATTGGTGTCAGGGGGTCAGATATAGGTATGTTTTATTTCTGCTTCCAGGAGCAATGAAAACAATGGGTTGGATGAATTGGTGTTGGGGCCAGATCCGGCCCACGGGCCATAGTTTGGGCACCCCTGCTTCAGAGCTTTTGCCTACAAATTATGATTCTGTCTTTCATGGCTGTTGCTCTTTTTAGAGCAGAAGTATCACTCTGCTCCGGGCAGAAGAGGAAACTATGGAAGAAAAAGGCAGCAGCAAAACAAGACTCATACATTAACAAACTCAGAATGTTTATCCACCTTGTTGAAATTGCCCAACATGAATGGTTACCTTTCCTCTTGAATCCAGAAGATAATTTGTTGTAAGAACTTGATTAATTTAAAAAACCAAAGACATGCCATGCCCTTGGTTTTGCCACGTACACTGGCTATGCTGAATAGGTTTCAATTAAGCCTATTATTGATGCTCAGGGACTGGAAGACAGAAGATACTTGGGGGGATTCCAAGCAAATCCAACACAAATGACAGCCAAAGTCTGTTCTAGAAAAATACTTGAAGGGCAAGGAAATAGGAATCCTAGCTACAATTAATGAATAGGTTTGCAGGATTGGGCATTCTGACAGCTGCCCAAATAAATTTGTAAGACAGCCAACAATAAATACGCTGGGAGTATTTCTGGAAGGGTGAAAATGCATCATTTTAAACATGTTGTTGTGTCCATTTTTTGTAAGGTTTTTCCTTCTTTTGCTAATGTCACCCTTTCCATTTGTGTGAATGTGTAAAAGATGGAAACAAGCATACATTTATGGAAATGCATGGAGCATTGTCTATTTTTAGAAAATAATAAATGGATATTAGTTTTAATGAGAAAAACATGGAATGGTATCATTTTCAGATATTATTGGTACCAATGCTTAGAAAAATGGGTGGTTATTGGAGACAAGTTCATCTGAGTGGCCTACATCACATGTGTGTTGGGTGCCAGCAAGTTACATTAAATTTATGGCAAGCCTAACAGGATTTTCAAGGTATGTGGACTAAAGAAATGTATGAAGAAAGAAGAATATTAATGAAATTGTAAAAAAAAGAGATATAGTTAAAGCAATTGAGTTAAGACAATAAAGTTATTAGTAATTATTTAATTTAATTTAATTTAATTTAATTTAATAGTCATATTTATAAATTATATAAGAGTAACTAATATATAATGAGTAAAGAGTAATATATAAAGAGTAGAGTAAAGAAATAACAATATGTTGCTAGAAATTACCTATTGAACATGGGGAAAGAAGAATGAGAATGTAATAGAAAAGATAAGATATTGCAGGAGAAGTTGGAAACCACTAAGTCATGGAATATACACATGGTTGCACACTTCACTTGTAGACAGTTTTTTTATTGTTGTTAATGCTGTTATTGTTTATGTTGTAGTTGGTGAATGAAAAGGGGTGGGAGAGGAGGTATATGCTAGGGAGGGTGTATGTTATATATGTTACTTGTAACAGTTTGGTCAATAGAAAAATAAAACTTTTCGCACACTAAATTATGTTGTCTCATGTACATACTAAGGGGAATTTTTGTGATAAAAGGTAAATATGATATACAGTATAGTAGAACTTGGAAAACTCACATTGTATTACTTTGCTAATGTCAGTTGAGGGAAATTTGAAATTGCATCCCAAACAACAGAGCCAGTGTGGTGTAGTGGATTGAATGTTGGATTTATGACTGAGGAGACCTGGATTCAAATACCCACTTGACCTTGGCAAGTCATTAGGGTGTGGTAATGGCAAACTCCTTGAACATCTCACATCCCATAACCTAAAAACACAGCAATAGCTGTCCAAAATAGAACATTTGCTAAGCTCTTGTATTTTGATATTTTGTGCAGCAATTGGATCTCACAATTATTAATATATACAGTGGAACCTTGGTTAATGGAATTAATGCGTTCTCCAGGACATTTCTTACAGTGAAAATTACTTTAACCAAATTTCCCATAAGAATGCATTGAATGCAATTTCCCATAGGAATGCATTGAAACCCAAAATACATTAACCAAAACACAGTTTCTCATAGGAATGCATTGAAGAACAATTAATCTGCCCATCATAGGAAATTAATTTCAATTAGCCGCCCAGAGTAGGAAAACCTCCTAGATGGGTGGGGTATAATTAAAACAAACAAAGAAACAAACAAAGAAACAAATAAATCCACTCTGGGGGGAAATTTCATAAACCGAGCCACTATTTTCTATGGATTTCCATTTGTTATACAATTTTTATGTTAACCGAGGTTCCACTGTACTAAGCTTTTGGAGAACACACCTTTCACAATCATAAGCACAACCCTAAAGCTGCACATCTGGAAAGGACTCTATAGATCACCAAGCCCAGTCCCTGTCAAAGAGGTATGGGGAGGAATCAAACCCCCTCCTCTGGCTCTGTAGCCAGATACCTAAACAACTGAGTATGCTGGAGAGCAACAGTGGGAGAGGGTTATCTCACTCCTATCCTGCTAATGATCTTCCCAAAGCCACCTGGCTAGTCAGTGTAGAAAACAAGATGCTAAACAAGTTAATCATTTTGCCTGTTCTGACAAGTTTTTCTTAGGAGGCTTCAGTTGCTCAGTTGAGTCCGACCCTTTGCTACCCCACGGATCACTGCATGTTAGGCTCCTCTGTCATCTGCCATCCTCCATAGTCTGCTCAGATCTACGTCCGATGCGTCAATTATGCTATCTAGCCATCTCATCCTCTGCTGCCCCCTTCTCGTTTTGCCTTAATCTTTGACAGCATCAGTGCCTTCTCCAGTGAATCCTCTCTTCTCCTTTGGTGGCCAAAGTACTTGAGCTTCAACTTCAGTATTTGTCCTTCCAAGGGGCAGTCAGGGTTGATTTCCTTTAGGATTGATTGATTTGATCTCCTTACCATCCAAGGGACTCTCAAGAGTCTTCTTCAGCACCACAGTTCAAAGGCGCCTATTCTTCTGCGCTCAGCCTTCTTTATGGTCCAGTTCTCACAGCCATACATTACTACTGGGAATAAGGTAAAGGTTTCCCTGGCTCGAAAGCCAGTTGTATCCGATTCTAGGGCTCAGTGCTCATCTCTGTTTGAAAGCCGAAGAGCCAGCGCTTTCTGCTTCTGCAGACATTTCCATGGTTATGTGGCAGGCATGACTAGACACCGGAGCGCACGGAATGCTGTTTACCTTCCCACTGAAGTGGTCCCTATTTATCTACTTGCAATTTTACCATTGCTTTAGCTATGCGGACTTTTGATGGCAGGGTGATGTCTCTACTTTTTATTATGCTGCCTAGGTTTGCCATAGCTTGTCTCCCAAAGAGTAAGCATCTCTTTATTTCATGGCTGCAGTCATCACCTGCAATGATCTTAGATCCCAAGAAGGAAAGTCTGTCACTGCTTCCATTTTGTCCCCTTCTATTTGCCATGCAGTGATGGGGCCGAATGACAGAATACCTGCTCAAAAAGTGTTACACATTGTGTTGTACTGACATCCACCACTGAAGGGCAGTATTAACCTGCTAAAATCATTCTGTGGGTGCCTTCCAAGAGCTGACTAAATCCTCATTTACAGTAAATGGGGGGCAGAGGGAGGATAAGAACAACTACTTGCTTAATTTTTAAAATGTCCTTCAAAAGATTGCAAGGAGTATCATTTAGTTTTTCTAAAAAAAGATTTCTATTCACTCCTTGCTTGTCAATATTGTTCTGTGCCTCAGATTTAAGTTTTCAAAGCCAGTGCATTGCCTTCACTGGTTCAAAAGGTGCATTCATTTATGCATCAACAAGGTTTTTCCTCATTCTTGCTGTATGCGGAATCATTAACACTGAAATAAGGGAAAATACTAAAACCAATTTACAAGGTGATTTGCTACTGTTTGCTTATAACATTGCACTCGCTATAGGAGACTAATGGCAAAAAACTCAGAGTGAACCCAGAACTCATGTGAAAGTCTGTGCTCTGGCAATGGCTGCAGAGAGGAAAGTGTACTTCTCTGTGGCCATTGTGTCTGTACAGAATTGTTCGACAATGTTGTTTTAAGTGGCATGGGGCTATTACATGCATGTGCACATGCACGCATGCACATGCATGCATGCACCCACCCACCAGAACAAGAGTCTAACTCAGGGATTCTCAACCTGTGGTCTCCAGGCCGGATGCAGCCAGTGGTGCCATTTCATGTGGCTCCCCACCGCCTCCACCACACCAGGAAGTGCCATGTGGTGGAGGAAGGGCAAAATGGCCGTCCAGCCCCCGAAGCTGTCTGAGGGAGCATGGCACCCCCCGGATTAAAAAGGTTGAGAACTCCTGGGGAAAGCTTTTATGTTCTGACATTATTTCAGAGGTACAAAAGTAGAACTCCTGTTCTAACTACTCAATGAACCGCTGTGAAGAATCTGCATGAAACTTTGCACACAAGGTCCCTGGGATCCTCTCTGACCTGGATGTTGTAACTGAGACTGGTCCTCTGGATGTAACTTTGACCCCTTCTAGTCCAGTGATAATTGACATATTTCAACTGATGCAGCTTGATGACGTGGACAGGATCCTTGGAGAGGTGAAAGCTACCACATGTATGCTGGACTCTTGCTGTTCTTGCCTTAAGAAAGTAGATAAGGGGAGATACCATGACTGATGGCATCAAAGGCTGCTGAGGGATTTGGGAGAACTAACAAAATCATACTGCCTCTGCCATCCTCTCTTAACAGGTCATCATGCAGTGCAATCAAAGCAATTTTGGCACCATGTCATGGCTTAAACCTCAGCTGTGGTTATTGTACAGAATGTACACAAATATCTGGATGAAATGCTGTTTTTTTTAAAAAAGCATCATTTTGCTACCTTTGTTGTTGCCTTGAGTAACTTTGCAGTAGAAAGGCAGGATCTAAATTAATTAACTGTTTAAAAAAACACACAACAACAACAAATTAACTGAATAAGTAAGTAAGTAAGAAAGATAGATGTGTATATATACTAGTGATTTCCCTAGGAATAGAAAACATCTGTTACAAATATAATTTATTGTCTTTTTATTTAAAAGAAGTGAGTGTTAATTGTGTCCTCGTTTCCTACTTTTGCACCTCTGAAATAATGTCAGAACATAAAAGCTTTTCCCAGGAGTTCTCAACCTTTTTAATCTGGGGGGCGTGTGTGTGTGTGTGTGTGTGTGTCACACTCCCTCAGACAGCTTCGGGGGGCAGATGGCCATTTCGCCCTTCCTCCACCACATGGCACTTCCTGGTGTGGTGGAGGTGGTTGTGGGCCAGATGAAATGGCGCCATGGGCTGCATGCGGCCCACGGGTTGAGAATCCCTGCTTCAGACATTAGGGCCACATTGATATTAGGGTGCACTAACATATTGATGGCATTCCTTCATGCATATACAGCAGGAGAAAAATGTGCAAAATGTGCAATCTTATATAGATATAGCAAATAAGGTTCAGGGTTTTTTGTAAAGCAAAACTTGCTGCGAAAAGGCAAACCTTGTATTGCCTGGAATAATGCTCAGGAAAATGGACAGGGTCTGAAAGGAGACAAGACGAGACAAAGACAGAAGGGTGAGGCTCAGCAATTTCTCTCTCTCTCTCTCTCTCTCTCTCTCTCTCTCTCTCTCACTCACTCACTCACTCACTCACACACACACACACACACACACACACACACACACACACACACACACACACACAAGATTTCTTAAGAAAGCCATCACCAAAAGTGAGGAGAAAGAAAATGCATTCATGCTATTTAATACCACTGCAAGTATAATTTAAGGCTTAAGGAAGCCTAAATGCCATTAGGCTTATGAATGGTTCTTGGTTGCCTGAGTAATAGGTATGCTTTCCAGAAGCACATTTACCACCTGCGCCCCCACTAGTTCCTTTCACCTGCTCTGGCCATACTTAACAAATGATTAGGCAAATTATGATTCCTGCTGAGTATCTTAACGCAGAGTGAAAGAGTGCCTGAAAAGCCACATAGATGTCAACAATTGTGAATGCAGACCCTGTATCTTGCTGGAAATGTCAATAAATGAGAAAATGCACACCAGAGTTTTAAAAACATTTTTACATTTACAAAAACACATTATCACGTGAAGGGTAACATGTCTGTCTATTTTTCAGAGGCACATTTAATGACACCTTCATTTATTTTGAGCGCACTGTGCTCAGTTTAGCTTAATGCAGCAGAACATTTCCTATATTTTGACTTTTGCTCCCAGATTTCTGTATTGTAGGTTCAGCTGTTACTTTCTGAGCTCTTATTGAAATATTGAAGAATACTCAGCAACTACATGGTGCTTTGGAATATGAAAATCACTTCATATAGGAAATAATGTATTAATTTTTACAAATCAGAACGCAAACATGTGAAGAAAATGGCACCTGTATTTCCAGGAATAAATGAGGAAGTAAGGTCAATATGGTTAGATAAGGATAATGCCTCCATTGGTCAGTACTGGAACAACTTGCTAAATGAAAGCAGCACAGAAATGCATGAAACCCTGGTACAAACAGCTGCTCAGGAAAAGGGACAATATATTTTCAAGAGATTTGACAGTTACTACTCAACAGGGACCAGCCACATCCACTTCCACTACTATAAACTTTAATGAGCTGTAAGGAAATTTGCTCTCCCATAAACTACCTGATCGCTTTGTGAGAGCAAATGGCTGCCAATGCACAACACATTTCAGCATCCTTTATCTCTTTTCATTGGCGTGGCACTTTAAAATTGATGGTGTGTATACAAACTCTAATTAGCAGTTTCTAAGCATCCCTGCGAAGTCACAGAAAGGACTGTGGAATGCAGGCGGGAAGGCTGGTTGGCCTGGTGACAACCCAAGGCAAGCCTAAAGCTGTGGCAACCTCTGCAGAGGATTTGTTTCTTGCCAGATTTTAAATGGGACTAATTTAATTTTGACTTGTAATGAAGATTTAAGACAACCTAAATTGAAAAACCCACTTAAGCAGCCAGTGATAATATTTGTTTCATTTCATTTCAATTTTAATTTATACCCCGGCCTTCTCAGACAGAGGCCGACTCAGGGTGGCATTACAACATACTAAGGGTACAATATACAATAAAAATACGATAAACAATCTAAATATCCATACAGCTAGACAATATAAGTATAATATAACAATATAATACAAAAGTAATAGTCAATACACATTGCAATGTGCACATTGTTTCGATAAAAGTTCACTGAGAAATCCCCTCGATTAGGGCATTTAGAATTAAAATAAATGGAGACAAACTGAAATATCCTCAACCCACTCATTCTGCCATTTTAAAACTCCAAAATCCTGTCACATTGACCAAAGAAGATAAATGCTAATATTATATAGCGGCAGGATTTATACTGGTTTGTACGTTAACTAAGGTTTTTCACAACCCCCTGTACCAAAGGACATCAAGCCATGCCATGCCTATATAGAAAGCTGAAATCTCTGAGTTGTGTTCTGTATTGTGACTATATCATGGCTTAGTGTGTGGGTCTTCTTAATCATGTGGAGTTTTGCCCACCTTCAAAAATGTGTTGCATGGACATTCAACTAAACTTTCGGAAGTACAGTTAACCAAAGGAATAAAGTGGCCAAAATTCTGTTGCTTAATGCCTCACACTATGGTATGCCCATTGAATCATACTACAGTAGGCTCAGTTAGTGACCAGCACTATGTATGTTCCATTGAGTCAAATTATTAGTGTTGGGTTTGGATCAAGAAACCTGGTGCTAGTCCAGACTCAGCCTATGGTTTGTCCCTCAACCTGTTAGTATTATACTATATTGTGAGGTTTAAGATTCTTCAGATTCAACATCGCTTTTGTGTATGTTGGAGTAATACCAATTTAAGAATGTGAGAAAGATGAGAAGGGGAAGGACAGAAACAGAGATCACAGAAATCTTGCAAATGAAACTGAAGGCATATTAATGTGGGGGAAATATATCCAAGGCAGTTTTTCAGGTTTTTGCAATCAGACTTCAAAGAAATCCCATGCTTAAATCCTGATGATCATTCCCCAAACAATTCAAGGTAATTTGCATACACCAACTGATAAGAATATTTTTTTGTACTACTGATGGTATTATTACACTGTACTTGTCCAAACAGCTACAAGTTTTTTCTTTTCTTTTCCCTCTAACCAACAGTACCTTAGATCTGACAAGGTGGTAATTGGTAATTTCCATCTCAATTTTTTAAAAAAAGTTTTTCAAAACAGGCTAGCACTAATTCCTTTCAGCACTGATTTTATGTTGTCATTGCATGCTATCTAGTGATCTCCGACTTATTGTGAATATATGAATGAGAGATCTCCAAATTGTACTGTCCTCACAAGTCTTGCTCAACTCTTGTAAACTCAAGCCTGAAACTCCTCTTATGGAGTCAATCCATCTTATCTTTGGTCTTCCTCTTTTCCTGCTGCCTTCAAACTTTTCCAGGAATTTTGTTTGTTTGTTTGTTAGTTTATTGCTTGGATTTATACCCCACTATTTTGGTGCAAGTGCCACTCTGGGTGGCTTGCAATCATATAAAACATGGATTCCCAAACTATGGCCCATGGGCCAGATCTGGCCCAAGGCACCTAATAATCTGGCCTGTGTCACCGTTGCTGCTCCCGGAAGCGGAAGTTAAATGCACCTGTGCAAAAGGCTGCCATAAAAGCACCTGCGGCTGTCATAAACATGTTTACTACAGCTGCAGGTTCGTTTATGGCAGGGTTTTGCACATGCACAGGCACGTTTAACTTCTGTCTCTGGTGGGAGGAACCATGTGACTGGCTCGCTCAACTATGGTCTGAAAATTTTGGCCACCCCTATGTAAAACATCAAATACAAAGAGATAAACTACAATGACAAAACTATATAATAAAAGGGATATACAGGTACATAAGAAAAACACAATAATAAACTACCCAAAAGTAAGACATAAGGAAAACCAATATCACCTATCAGAATCATTTAGCATTAGGGAGGAATAACATCATAACAACATCTGTACAATCACCACCACCACCATTTTCAAGAAAATCTTGCTTTTTCATGTTGTGCCCAAAGTAGGACAGCCTCAGTTTCAGCATTTTTGTCTCTAGACTTGATTTGCTTTTTAAATGTCTTTCTGGCAGTCCAGAGTATCTGCAAAAAGCTCTCCTCCAGCACCATATTTCAAACAAAGCAATTTTTCTCTGCCAACTTTCTTCTTTACTGACCAGCTTTCATGGCCATAAAAATGTTTGCAGATGACAGATGCCTGCCCCCAGAGTTTCCTTTTATATTGGTTCAAGCCATCACACAAGGCAGAAGGGATTACACAGAAAGAGCCTCCTCGAAGATTGTGGTATTTTTGAACCACAATCGGGCATACCCTGGTAATGGCAATCTTGTGTTGCTGGTTAATCTTTCTCACATTAGGTCAGGTGAAAGGAACTGCGGAATGAACTCACCCATAGGTCCCTTCATTTTGGCAGTTTCACATTTGGTCTAGACATGGAAGAAAAAGAAAACAAGGCAGGAAAAAACCACAATTCCCCATAAAAAAAACCTAGATGATTCCACAATGGGCCACTAACTACACATTGACACATCTGTGTCATGTAGTTGCTGGGATTTAATTTGAGTTCCTCCATGCCAGATCTGATGCAACCTACAGAATAAATGAGTGACATAGATGTACTATGAGACAGTTGCATTATTTAACGATATTGTTTCTCCTCTAAGAAACATATGGGAAGATATGACGAGAGGTTTTGAGAGCATGACCCAGCACTGAATGTTTTTACAGAGACTGGCTATAGTCATGGGTGTGCCTCTGTACATGGTCATTGTGAAGAGAGAGAGAGAGAGAGAGAGAGAGAGAGAGAGAGAGGAAGAATCTGGCTCAGCTGTTGGAGGGGCATGGAAGAGTTGCAATCTCTGGGTGGAAATGAATATAATATAAATAGAAAATTCACAATGTGAGTTAGTCTGAGATGAGCTCAGCTTCATTCCGCATTTGTAACCTGAAATAGATCTAAATATGGTTCCTGTTGAGCAGCATTACTAACTGAGCACTTTCCAGAAGTGTTGCCTTTCAAATTAAAAAAAAAAGTGTGACCCAACACATCTGAAAGGCATAAGATGGGGGGGGGGGGGGAGCATCTACTTTTTCTTTCTTTCTTTGTATCAGAACATTGCACAACTTGAAAAATTACAGACATATATAAAATATCGGTAAAATTCAAAATGAATTAAAATGTAAAAATAACTGGACTGTTTGGAGATTTCTCTCTGCTTCTCTGTTCTTTAAGTGGAGGGCACAGACCTGTCTTTTTAATGGGTTTGATTTCATCTGGTTGTTTTTACAATATGAGGAAATACCTTCCAAGGCAGAAGTTAGTTGGTGCTTGGACTGTCAAAGCAAGATTATCAGCACTTATGAAATCCCTGGAGTATGGGAATGTTGGTTGATCATTTGTGTAAATGTTAAAAACTAATGATGTCAGGACACTATCCTGAGAGAAACTATTCCTTTGAGTCCTCCAGCAATGATGCCTCCCTTGAAATTAAAAAAACAACAACCCTTTAATTGTGAAGTAGAATGGAAACCATTTCTATCAATCATGATCTTTAGCTAGGAGGTAGAGCTTTCTGAGCAACAATTGATGGTGGACTGTATCATATACTACTGTAAAGTTGATAAAGGCTGCTTAGTTATTTTATGTGTTTCAAAGTTCTATATGCTGGGTTAGATTTAAGATTTTTAGCCATATGGCTTAAGCCAGGTTTAAAGCCTGCTTGTTTTGGAATTAAAAAGAGATTCAAGTTTAGAGTGCTTGTGATTTCCACCTGCCTTCAGGTTAGCCATACATTTGTTGTTCAGTCGCACAGTCGATTCCGACCCTTTGCGACCCTATGGACCATTGTTCTCCAGGCGCCTCTGTCCTCCACCATCCCCCTCAGCACTCCCAGTTCTGTGCCCACTGTGTCTACAATACCATCTAGCCATCTCATCTTTGGCCTCCCCCTTCTTCTTTTGCCCTCCACCTTTCCCAACATCAAGGTCTTCTCAAGTGAGTCCTCCCTTCTCATTTGATGCCCAAAGTACTTTAGCTTCATCTTTACTATTTGACCTTCCAATGAGCAGTCAGGGTTGATTTCTTCTAAGATTGACCTCCTCCAACACCACATTTCAAAGGCATCTATTCTTCTGCGTTCAGCCTTCCTAATTGTCCAGCTCTCACATACGTACATTACCACTGGGAATACCATTGCTTTGACTATTCTAATTTTTGTTTGCAATGTGATGTCTCTGCTTTTCACTATGTTCCCCAGGTTTCTTATAGCTTGTCTCCCAAGAATCAGTCACCTTTTTATTTCATGGCTGCAATCCCCATCTGCAGTGATCTTTGATCCTAAGAAAGTAAAATCTGTCACTGCTTCTACTTCTTCCCCATCTATTTTCCATGAACTGATCGGAGCTGTTGCCATTATCTTGGTTTTCTTGATATTGAGTTTCAAGCCAGCTTTTGCACTCTCCTCCTTCAGCCCAATCAAGAGATTTTTTAGGTCTTCCTCAGTAACCCATTTGTGCATGTGCACTGTGGGCATGCATTGCAGTAACCCCTTTCCCCACCATTCAAATACGGGATGGTGGTGGGAAAGGGGAGGTATGAGCGCTGAAAAACGGGAAATCCTGGCCAATACGGGATACTTGACAGGTATGTCTTGAACAGCAGATGTCCATAACAGGGAATGAGATCTGATGCATCTACCAGTCTTGCTACATATCCATTACTGCTTGCAAAGCAAAGCTGTTACCATGAAAAATGTTTTGATAGCTCACACTATATGTGGAAAGTTCTATAAATGTATAGCTACAATCCTTTTAGTAAGTTAGATTTTTGTACGGGAACTCACATAAGCTTGATGGCAACTTGCCATTTATTAAGAAGGTCTTTTTAATTGTACTCCTGGGTATGCGCTTGATCACTTGTTTGGCTGCACCTAGGAAGGCAACCAGCACCTTGTTAACAATACAGTAATGCAATTGGCTGCCAAATGGATAAAATCCCCCTCTTCCAAGTGTAATTTGCCAATAGGATTCTGGCTTACATCTCTTAAGTAGCTATTTAGGTTTTGTGAGAAGTGTTAGACTCACTGACTGTATGCTGGCAATACTTGGGCTAGCGAGATCCCCAGTGCATGGTCACGATACATAGAAATTAATGCTTATGTCTCTAGTTCCATCACACCCTTGGCACATGTTCAGAAGCCTGGATGACATACCAAATTCCTTGTGGCTCCATCAATGGAAAGCATCTACTCATTGGCTCTCATAGATGGGAAGGTGAATGGAAAAATAGGCAAGAACAGTGGTGTGAATTTGTGACTCATTGCATGGCAAGTGATATAAGAAACTATGCACTTCAGTGGTGAAGCACAAAGGAACTCTGCAGGCTATGGATATGAATAAAAATGAGGTAGTTACCAAGGCAATCCAACCTAATTAAAATATGACTGTAGTCTTCAAATATAAAAGATTAATTGACTAACAGTGTGGTTACCTCACCTGGATTTCTTTTGATTAGCAGAGAAAGCTATTTGAATATACTAGAGTGGTTATCCCAATATTGGAACAGCCAACTTTGCTGGCGAAGCAAAATCTGTGCAATGAGAAGCCATCTAAAACTACATGTGTCCTAGATCTACCAAATCTCAGTTCTACCTGCAGGAATAAAAATTTACTGTGCACTCAGTGATGAGTAGGGAATGACTTCAGTGATATGAAAGGGGATACAAGCTAGTAAAGGGTGATGAATGGTTTTGTAATGCAGCCAAGAAAGATAGGAAGGGTTTAGGTAGGGCCAGCTGTACCACTAAGCAGATTGAGGTATGTCCCTCAGGCAACAGATACATATTGGGGACCAACAGCAGCTGACTCTTGCCAACAGCAACTGACCCTTGTTTTCAAGCTTCCCAACCATGCTCCTCCCTTGCAGGAGCAAACTATGTATGCATCACAGTGTCCAGCCTGCATCTGTAAAAACAGCTTGCTGCCCTCTCACAGAGCTAGCCATGCTGAAGTTATAGTCATCTGCACACGGCATGGAAGAGAGGACTATCTTGAGCTTAGGCAGCAAACTGCCTTGGGTCAGCTTAAGGCCAAGGTTGAGGAGGGGTAATCATTCTCTTGATTCTCTTTTGTTTCTATGAAGCTATCTCTATCTTTGTAAATGAGTGTGGCAAGCATAATTATCTTTACAAGGGTTTTAAAGTTTAAACAAGGTGAGCAAAACAGCAATTAGGAAGCTAACCCTCTCTGGATGCAACAGATATATGGGCTCCTTATCCCAGTGATGGTGAACTTTGGCACTCCAGGTGTACTGAAACTTCAATTCCCAGAAGCTCTGATCAGCAAGAATGCTGACTTGGCCTTCTGGTAATGGCAGTCCAAGAACACCTGGAGTGCCAAGGTTCACCATCACTGCCTCAGCCTAACAAGACTTCAAAGCAGCAGTTGTTTCCTATAAAATGACTCACAAAGTCTCTTTTGACCAATAAGTCAGGAAATCAGTCACAGGAAATTCTCTCAGAGCTTTCTTTGTAGAAATCATAGCACAAGCAGTTCTAAAGGGAAACATTTCAAACACTAAATTAAATCACATAGGTAGGTCCAAATACATAATTCAAAGAAATTGCCCTTCTATTTGCCCTACACACATAAATTTAAGTCTGTTGCTGAAATTTTATACCAAAGAGTGCAGGTTCTTCCATTGTGTTCTTCAAAACCGAGCTAAACCTATTGGCTCACAGAGGGTATAGCCACACCTTGGCTGAAACAAGAAGCTGAGGCAAGCGTTCCAGGTTGGTAAATATTCAGATCAGGGCCATAGCCAGGGGGAGCAAAGGGGGCAAAAACCCTCCTCAGCTAACAGCCTACCCCCCAACCCCCCCCCCCCGGGATGCCAATGTTTTATATGTGTGTGACATTGTTGCCCCTCCTGAAAAACTTTTTGACCCCCAAATCTAGAATCCTGGCTGTGGCCCTGATTCAGATACAATTTGGAAGCTCCCACAAGCTTTGCATTTTTTGAAGACTCCAGGCATGACAGACACCAGGCAAGAAATATGGCTTTGTGACTGACAGCTCTAATCTAACTAAATCAGGGAATAATTTTTTCAGGGTTTTCCAAATATAGTGTTTTTGGGAGGAACATTGATCAAACATCCAAAACACTCTTGCTATTAGTTCCTTGCTAGTTGGCTGACATTAGTGGTTCTTCGTGTTTAATAATAGTACTATTTGGTGATTAAAGAGTTTGTGTATTTTTGCTCAAGTAAGCTCCATTTATTCCAGTCAGGACCAATCCTGTTCTAAAGCCCCCAAACACAATCCATGGGGAATGGGGCCCACCTCTAGTTCTTGTTCATGAGTGGTCTTCAGTTTAATCTATGCCATTGTTAAACTGATCCTCTTGTCTATATGGCCACCACATCACCCACAAGGTAAGCATCTCCAGATAGGGCTAGGAAACAATCCTGTCTGAAATCTTGGAGAGCTGAGCCAGTCTCAGTGTCTAACTCAGTTTAAGGCAGCTTCTTACATGTTCCATACTCATTGTCTGCTCAAACCTTCAGAGTTACTTGTAATTCTTCTTGCTGTTTCTGTAGCGGTTTTAGTATTTACAGGGATGGGTTGCTAGCCCAATGCCCAACCCTCCTCTTTTCCCATTCAAGCTTGGGACCGGCAATGGTGGAGTTAATAGAGATCTAGCCTTAGCAGCCTAAATTATAGTGTCGATTTTGTTATTTGATTTACAGGTCTGTCTCTTGTGTGTATCTTTCTGATGCTCTCCCCAGGACCCAGGGTTTTGTGACCTATTAACTCAGACACTGACATACCTATAAGTTGGAGAAATTCATCCTCTTGAAAGGGCTAGCATGTTTGAAAATTCCACCCAACCCTGTCAAAAATGTAATATGATGGCATGAGTTGTGGCCTTTCTACACATGTCTGCTCAGAAGGAAATCCTAGTAAGTTTAATGAGGCTTACTTCCAGATATGTTCATGCAGGACAGCAGCCTAGGTTTCATTTAAGAATGCAGGAATCTGTTTTAGTTTTTCTCATAACAGGTATAACACTATAAACCAGTGATGGCCAACTTTGGCACTCCAAGTGTTCTTGGATTTCAGTTACCAGAAGCCTAGGTAAGCACTCCTGCTGATCAGGAATTCTGGGAATTGAGGTTCAAGAACATATGGAGTCCCAAGGTTCATATAGTCAAAGCAATGGTATTCCCGGTGGTGATGTATGGTTGTGAGAGCTGGACCATTAGGAAGGCTGAGCGCAGAAGAATAGATGCCTTTTAAATGTGGTGTTGGAGGAGAGTTTTGAGGGTCCCCTGGACAGTGAGGAGAACAAATAGGTCAATCTTAGAAGAAATCAACCCTGATTGTTCCTTAGAAGGTAAAATAGTAAAGATGAAGATGAAGTACTTTGGACATCAAATGAGAAGAGAGGATTCACTTGAGAAAGCCTTGATGTTGGAAAAGGTGGAGGGCAAAAGAAGAAAGGGGCGGCCAAAGATGAGATGGCTAGATGGTATTATAGACGCAATGGGCACAGAGCTGGGCGAGTTGAAGAGGATGGTGGAGGACAGAGGTGCCTGGAGGACAATGGTCCATAGGGTTGCAAAGGGTCGGAATCGACTGTGTGATTGAACAACAACAAAGGTTCACCATCACTTCTATAAACAAACAAGCAGTGACGTTAAATCCTGGTTTGCTTGGACAGTGACACAAACACTGTTCAATGAAGCTGCAGTCTTGAGAATGCATTGTCTGGCAAAGCACTTCTGTTGAGTCATCCTGGACTCTGCATTGGGATTCAGCAGGAGTACAGCTGAGTCACTCCACTGTGTTTACTAAGGTACGGTGCAAAGTGAATACTGTATAAGAGATCCCTTTGCATTTAGAAAAGGAAAGTAGAAGCTAAAGCTCAATTTAGGTTGGGGACTAGATGCTACAGAAGTATAAAAGGAACAAGAGGAGGGTTTTTGTTATGTATGCATATCAATGTACTGTAAAGCTATCAAGATATAAATGTATCCATCACAATTGCAATGTATCTCAGCTGAAAGGAACGCGAGCAAGCAACCCCTTGGGGCAGCTGCGAGCGTTCAGCCTCACATGGTTCACATTGCTCAATCACGGACAGCCGCGGGAAATGCCTCCGCATTCAGCAGAATGAAGATACTCGCATTCAGCAGAATGAAGATACTCGCATTCAGCAGGAAGAAGATACAACTGCGAGAGTAAGGCGTGCCTGGGCGAGGCCACGCCGACAGTAGCCAATGAGCTACCGTGCTGCAAGATTCAAATGTATAGTCCTCAGTATATAATGAGATGTACCACCACCATTACCCCCATGCTTCACCGGAACACCATGCAATAAACCTGTGTTAAACCAACCCTTCGGTTGTCCTGTTGTCTTTGGTCCCATACACTAAATTGGCGACGAAGGTGGGATATGGCTGCCCACGGGACCAAGACATGCGCCGGCTACGAGATCAGGAAGCCGGGAGACTTGGAGCTGTTTGAGATAGACTTCAACGCAGCGCTGGTGGAGCTCGAAGTCTCAGATGAGGCCAAGAAGAGGGCCATTTTCGTCCGCATGCTCGGACACGAGACCAAGAGGACCTTGGTGGACCTGATCGCGCCGAGGAAGGTGGGCGACCTCAAGGCCACAGAGCTCCTGGCGGCGCTGCGCACCCACCTCCGGCCCGCGATAGCCATGTTCCCCGCTTGGAGCGCGTTCTGGAGGCGAGTCCAGGCGCCTGGGGAATCGGTCGCTGAGTTCGCCGCGGCCCTGCGGCTGGCCGCCGGCCCATGCAAGTGGGAGACCCCAGAAGTCACCCTCCGGGACTGCCTGCTCTGCGGTCTGAGGGATACCGAGACTCAGCGCGCGCTGATGAAAAAGGAGCCGCCTCCCACGTGGCAACAAGTCCTCGACACGGCACAGGCCGCGGAGGCCACAACTGCCGGGGTGCAAGAGCTTCAGGACTGGCGCCCGAAACCCGCCAAGGCAGAGAGCTCGGTGCGCACGGCCCGGCGAGTTTCGAACTCGTCCACGGAGAGCGGCGACGACGAGGACGTCCGGCGGGTCCACAGAGAGGGCCGGCGCTGCGATGGCTGCGGCGCCGCCCACGCCCGCGCCAAATGTCCATTCCGCAAGGCCGAGTGCCACAACTGCGGCCGGCGCGGGCACATCGCCAAGGTCTGCCGGAAACGGCGCGAGGCCAAGAGGAGTTCCCCAGACCGCTCGGCGAGGCAGGACCGCACCACGAGGCCAAAGGACGGCACCCGGACCACGAGGACCCGGGACGGAGTAGGGCGCATCTCCGACGACAGCGAGGACGACGCCCCGGTTTGCAGCGTTTCCACGGAGCACCCCCGTTACTTCGTTGAGGTAGTAATCCAAGGGGCCCCTGTTAGGATGGAGGTGGACTCGGGTTCCTCATACTCTATCATTTCCCAGGGAGAGTTCATGAAAATCACCCCCCCGCGTGCGGCCCAAGCTCAAAGCGTTGAGGGCCACACTGAAGGACGTGCAAGGGAACCGCATCCCAGTGTTGGGGGTTGGGAAGTTCCAGGTCCAGTTTAAAAAGCACACCGCAATGCTTCCCCTAGTCGTCCTCAAGGGAGGTAAATGCAGCCTCCTCGGGACTCAATGGTTCCAGCCCCTGGGGTTGTTCATTGGGGGGGTGCACGCCGTGGGAGTACACGCTGCCGGGACTGATCCAATACAGAGCGTGTGCGACGCGCACCCCGAGGTTTTCAAAAAGGGGCTCGGAGAATTCAAGGGCCCCCCAGTGACTTTCGACTTGGACCCTGGAGTACGTCCAATCAGACTTAAACCGCGCAGAGTGCCCTTCGCACTAAAGGACAAAATAGAGGCGGAGTTGGACAAGTTGGTGGGCCAGGGGATTCTTGTTCCTGTTGATTCTGCGGAGTGGGAAACTCCAATTGTAACAGCGCTCAAGGCCAACGGGGAGGTCCGCATATGCGCTGATTACAAGTGCACCATCAATAAGGCGATCCGCCCTAATGCGTATCCGGTGCCGGTAGTCAGCCACTTGTTGGCCAGGTTGCACGGGGGGAGGTGTTTTGCTAAACTCGACCTGGCCCAAGCCTACCAGCAACTCCCGGTCACCCCCGCCGCAGCTGCTGCGCAGACCATAGTCACCCACAAAGGGGCGTTCCAGGTATCGCGCCTCCAATTCGGCGTGAATTCGGCGCCCGGGATTTTCCAGTCACTCGTGGAACGCCTCCTGAAGGGGCTAGAGGGGGTGTTACCCTACTTCGATGACGTATTGATTACAGGGGGGAGCCGGGCCGAATTGGCAGAAAGGTTGGGAAAGGTCCTGGAAAAATTCGAAAAGGCGGGGTTGCGGTTGCGAAAGGACAAATGCGTCTTCTTCGCAACCGAGGTCGAGTTCCTAGGGTTCCGCATTACTCCCGAGGGAATAAGGCCCTCCCAATCCAAGGTGGCCGCCATCAAAAAGGCCCCTCGCCCCACCTCCAAGCCCGAGCTGCAGTCGTTCCTTGGGCTGCTCAACTTCTACCACTCCTTCCTTCCTCGGAAGGCAGCCGTGGCGGAACCGCTACACAAATTGTTAAAAAAGGACGAGGCATGGAAGTGGGGCGACGACCATGAGAAGGCTTTCAATGACCTGAAGCGACTCCTGGCATCAGATGCTGTACTGACCCACTTCAACCCCAAACGCCCAGTGGTCCTGATATGCGATGCATCCCTGGTGGGGGTGGGAGCGGTGTTATGCCATGTACTGGAGGACGGGAGGGAGGCCCCGATAGCGTTCTACTCTAGGTCCTTGTCCCAAGCGGAGAGAAACTACGCCCAGACAGACAGGGAAGCATTAGCGATAATTGCGGGGACAAAGAAATTTCATGATTTTGTGTATGGCCGCCCCTTCACCATAGTGACGGACCATAAGCCCTTGCTAGGCATTTTCACCGCAGATAAGCCCACACCCCAAATCCTGTCCCCGAGAATGCTCAGGTGGGCCATTTTTCTCAACGCGTATCAGCACGCGTTGGTATACCGGCCCGGGAAGGAGATCAGCCATGCGGATGCCCTGTCGAGGTCCCCCATTCCCCGGGATTGCTGCCACGTGGGCAAGGAAGAGAGAGACCACCAGGTTCTAATGATAGAGGTCCTAGACTCCCCTCCAGTAGTACCAGCCGACATCGCCAAAGTGACCGGCAAGGACAAAACGCTAGCTACAGTTTGCTCCTGTGTACAGAAAGGGTGGCCCGTGTCTTCCCCAGCAGCGGAATTCGACACATTCTTCAAAAAGAAACTAGAGTTGTCCCTAGAGAGGGGTTGCCTTTTGTGGGGACAGCGGGTAGTGATCCCCACGTCGCTCCGGCCGAGGGTGCTTAAACTGCTGCACGTCAGCCACCCGGGGATCGTCCGCTCTAAGGCACTAGCCCGTAGTTACTTTTGGTGGCCCCAGCTAGACGCCGACATCGAACACATGGTCGGCACTTGCGAAGCGTGCCAAAGCTCCAGGCCAGAAGAGGCTCGCTTGCCACATAGGGAGTGGGACGCAGCAAGGGGGCCCTGGTCCCGGGTACACGTAGACTTTGCTGGCCCGTTCAGGGGAACGCTTTTCCTCCTTGTGGTGGACGCGTTCTCCAAGTGGTTGGAGGTCATTCCAGTCTCGAGCACCTCCTCGGCCACTACAATTAAACAGTTACGGAGGGTCTTTTCCACGTTCGGTTTACCCGACACCCTTGTCAGCGATAACGCTAGCTGTTTCACGTCCGCCGAGTTCGGGGCATTCATGGATCGCAACGCCATTCGGCACGTCACCTCCGCCCCCTTTCACCCGGCCACCAACGGCCAAATGGAGCGCCTCGTGCGCACCACAAAAGACGCGCTGCGGCGCATGGGCCCCGGAGACCTCGACCTGAAATTGTGCCAATTCCTGCTAAGATACAGGGTCACCCCATTGGCGTCAGGGTACTCCCCCGCGGAGCTGTTAATGCGCAGGAAGCTGGCCACGGTAATCTCCAAGCCAGACCCCACGAGAGTAGAGGACACGGGGCGGAATATAGGGGTGGAACCCGCAAAGAGTTTCAGCGTAGGCGCCCCGGTGCATTGCAGGAACTACGCCGACGCGGGGCCAGCCTGGGTGCCGGGCACCGTAATAGAACAAACCGGTCCCGTCTCATACCGTGTGGAGACCAGTACAGGCCTCCTGTGGAGGCGACACGTGGACCAACTCAGGCGCAGGGTCCCCGGAGAACAGGACGAAGACGGAAAAAGCCACGAATCAGCGTTAGGGTACTCCCCCACCCGTTTAGCCCAAGGGGGAGGGAAAGGGGAACATGGGTCCCCACCAAGGGGGGAGGAAAGGGAATCGATCCTCAGAGATCTTTTGCGGGACTCCGCGGCAGAAAGGAAGAGCCCCGACCTCACACATACCCCTCGGAAGTTTCCCCGAAACACAGATGCCCCTAGAAGTTTAGACGTTGATTTACAGTACCAGGGGGAGTTAGCAGAGTGGTCCCCCACCCGTCCTAGCGAAAAGAGGGGTTTCAGTTCAGCCCCTGGTACTTCCAGTCCCAGTAGCCCCTGTGAGTTAGAATGCAACATAGCACCAATTTCCCGGAGACCGACACCCCCAAGACAGGAGGTAACGGCGAGTCCGCCCACCACAGTCTCAAGGTCCCCCGAGCGGGGAACAGAAGGCAGCAGAACCACAAGGGCATCCTCATCGGTCCCGCGGTTCACAATAGGAGGGTCCCCGGGGTCCGAGAGCAACAGGCAGGGGTTCACGTCCCAGCTGTTCATTCCATTTCCATCCCCCAGTGCAACGCAGGCACGGACGCCCCACAGAGCCACTAACGAATCCCCGTTTCCCGTAGCAGGACAAGCTCCCACGGAGTCAGGGATCACAGGCTCTCCGGTACTAGGTCAGGCGCAAGCACGCCCCAAGCGCACGTGCGGCAAGCCACAATGGTTGCGGGACTTCGTCCCATCCTAGGGGGGAGGGGTGTTATGTATGCATATCAATGTACTGTAAAGCTATCAAGATATAAATGTATCCATCACAATTGCAATGTATCTCAGCTGAAAGGAACGCGAGCAAGCAACCCCTTGGGGCAGCTGCGAGCGTTCAGCCTCACATGGTTCACATTGCTCAATCACGGACAGCCGCGGGAAATGCCTCCGCATTCAGCAGAATGAAGATACTCGCATTCAGCAGAATGAAGATACTCGCATTCAGCAGGAAGAAGATACAACTGCGAGAGTAAGGCGTGCCTGGGCGAGGCCACGCCGACAGTAGCCAATGAGCTACCGTGCTGCAAGATTCAAATGTATAGTCCTCAGTATATAATGAGATGTACCACCACCATTACCCCCATGCTTCACCGGAACACCATGCAATAAACCTGTGTTAAACCAACCCTTCGGTTGTCCTGTTGTCTTTGGTCCCATACACTAAAGTTTTTTAAATTGCATTTCTGCATTGCACAGAAAATGGAGTTTTGGAAAGGAGGTGTTTCTGAGGAAAAGTCAAGCAGTCTCCCAAAGCAGTCAATTACAGGCTGCCTGGAGAGTGGTAAACAGGCTGATTTGCTGGGAGGTATGCAGTCCCCTGGGAACTTCTCCTGTACAGTTCTAATTAAAGAGAGAAGCACAACAGAGTGCTCTCGTACACAGCCTGTGTTTACATCAGTGGGGTTTGCGTGGGATAGAGGCACGCCTGATGTTGTCCGAATGCCATGTTGTAATAAAAATTGAATCCCAAATCAGATTCCAGGATGACTCAACATAGAATTTGTTCAGTGTGAGATGCCTGAGAATCAGACAGCTATGATATGTTTTGCCCCCAACTGTTTAACTATAAAACAAAAGCAGACTAATTTCCCAAATGCAGAATGAAGTAATCTCATATCAGAATAATAGTCTCACTGAAAATCTGCTTCTTACAACGTGTTATCTGTGTTGCTCAATATGGCCCTTCATAATTAGGGCAGGCATTTTGGGTAGGCAAGACTGATTCCTCCTGAGATTCACACCATTGCAAGGGAGCTACACCACTGAGCATTGTTGGAGCCCCTTGCTTCTACTTGCTCTTGCCAGCTGTTCACCTACCCTCTCTGAACATGCAAGCAGTGGTGAGAACAAGGAAACAAATCAGCCTCTTCCATTTGTCTCATCCTTCTCGTCGGCCTGCTTGTCCAGTGGGCATGGAGAAAGAGGGCAAGTAAATTAACAGACAACTAAAAAATTGAAGGCAAACCATTCAGGTACGAAGACCTTTGAAGGACCTTCTAAAACTGGAGCTTTCTTACTTACTTACTCGCCTCCTTTTCTACCTTACAGTGTAGAGGATTCCATAAAGGATATCCATTGGGATCTCTCCTTAGACAGCTCCATGGCTCGCCTCAGGTTATTCCCGTGAACTTGGAGGGTCTCCTTGATGTTGTCAATCCACTTGACGTGGGGCCTACCTCGGGATCTTGCACCCTGCACTCAGGCCTCCCATGCCTGCCTCGGTATCCCAGTACCAGCCATTCGGTTGATATGACCAAATCAGCGTAGCTGACCCTTCTCGATTATGCTCCTCAGTGGTTGAACATTCAGGTTCTGTCTGATGGTCACATCTTGCACTCGATCGCACCTGGTCTTCTTCTAGACCTTCCACAGATAACTCATCTCCATTGCTTGCAATTGCCTCATCGCGACCATGACTCACTGCTATACATGAGTGTAGAAGCAAAGGTCGATTTGTAGACTGCCATCTTAGTGGCCTTGCCAACTTCTTCCTTGCTGAGGAACCTCCAATTGATCACATAGAAGAGTCTGCCAGCAACTGTCGCCCTTTGATTGATTTTGGGACTCATTTGTCCCCTTTCATTAACTATGGCACCAAGGTACTTGAAGTCTTCTACCTACTCTAGGATTTGTCTCTTCAGCTGTATGGTATGCTACTTCTTGCTCCTGGAGATCACAATGGTCTTCATCTTCGCCACATTAATGAACATCCCTCTTTTCTCCATCTCCCAGTTCCACAGTTTTAGATTGAACTAGCATAGTTTGCCCGGCGTTGCCGGGCTTTTTAAAATTGTGTTGGATACTAAAGGCTTTCATTTATTTGTCGAAGCAATGGTGATGCGCTGTTTTAAATGGTGGTGTAATTTTTTTTTATTTTGTGGCTTCGAGTAATTTTGTTTTTGAACTTGTTTTTTATGTTTATGTAAAAAAAATGTAAATTTAATTTAATTTAATTTAATGTAATATTATTTAGTTTTAAATTTAATTTTGTTTTTTAAAATGTTCTTTTAAATTTTTTTTGTTTTTGTTTTTCATAGTGAAAAGTGGTTTTATTTTGGTAATTTTTGAGATTAGTGTGGTTTTTTTTGAATGTTTGTATAATTTATGTGATTAAATTTAGAATTATTATTATTTTTTAAATATTTTAGAATGTTGTTTCTGTTTTGGCCACTGGGTGGTGGTGGTGAGCTTTTGAGCTTCTCATTGCATTTGGTACCTTCTGTCCTCTTGGTGTTGCTTCCGGTAAGTTTCCTCTTTCTCATTTGTGTTCCGGTTCTCATAGAAGGAAGACGTCTTTTTGTAAGTAATGTGGGGGGTTTTTTTTTGGGGGGGGGGTTGGGGGTGGATTCTTTTTGGAGGGTGTATGTGTGTGTTTATCTTGTTCATATTTGGCTGTTTGTTTGTGATTTTGTGTGTTTTTTCTAGAGTGTGTGTGTGTGTGTGTGGGGGGGGGGGGTGGTGGTGGCTTTTTTTCTCGCAGGCCATGCTGGATGGCCCGTGGGAAGGAAGGCCAATTGCGGGGAGGCTTTTTTTCCCCATGGGCCATGCAGGATGGCCCGTGGGAAGGATAGGCATTTGTGGGGAGGTTTTCTTTCCCACGGGCCATGCATCATGGCCCATTGGAAGGAAGGGCATTTGCTGGGTGGTGGTTATTTCTTTCCCACGGGCCATACTTGCTGGCCCATGGGAAGGAAGGGAGAGGCAGTGGGGTGTTTATTCTTTTTCCCCGCGGGCCATACTGGCTTGCCCGGTGGGAAAGAAGGGCAGTTGCGGGGGGTGGGGGGGTGGGTTGTTTGCTTTAATTTTTGGTGCTCTGGCTGGCCCTTCAAAGAGAAGGGCAGCGGCGGCCGGGGGTGTTTTTTGTGTTTTTTTTCTCGTCTTTTTGGGCCGCCGGCTGGCCCTTCGATCGGAAGGGCCATGGTGGCGTTGGGGGGGGGGTTCCCCCACGGGCCATGCTGGCTCGTTCATGGGGAAGAATGGCTGCGGCGGTGGGATTATTTTTAACTTTTATTTTTCGTGCGCCGGCCCTTCGAACGGAAGAGTAGTGGCGGCGGTTTCTTTTTTATTTTTTTCCCCCACGGGCCATGCTGGCTCGCCCGTGGGGTGGAATGGTTGCGGAGGCGGCTTTTTTTAGTTTTGTTTTTGCGCGCCGGCTGCCTCATCGTTCTGCTCGCACATTGCGCGCAGGACGCTGGGGCTTGTAGTAATGTGTTGGTGCTTTGTGTTTGTGCTGCGTTTTTTTAAATTCCTTTTCTTTTGATTGGCTGCGGCGCGTGTTCGAACGCTGCTCCGTGCGAGAGCCTCTCAGCCTGATTGGCTCTGGCGCGTCGCGGCGCGGCGCAAGGACTTTCGGGAAGTGATGTTCTTTACGTTTCTTGCCGTTAGTGGGGCTGAGGCCCCCGTGCCGGATTTTTAAATCCTTCATTGACCTGTGTAGGCAATTCGGCCGTGCTCTCGAAGGGAGGGTGCGGGTCAGTAGGGCAACGCACAGCAACGTATAGCCAATTCCAACGGTGAACACTTGGTTTTATAGGTTAAGATTGAAGTTGGGAACTTGTCCTAGCAATGAGTGCTACATCATTGGCGAAGGTCATCTTGGACATTTGGACAGGCTTCATCTTCCAATATCTTAAAGTTGTTTACTTGGCACTTTGCTTTGTGCTCTTCATGATGTCATCCATGAGCTGACACACTAGAAATAATATTGTTTGTTCAAGAGAAACCCATTTGTTGTGTGAAAGGAATAGAGAGGCATGGAGTAGAAAAGAACTTTGGTGAAGAACTTTGGTGAAGACCCTGAATGCCAGTAACTGCATATAATTATACACCAGGGGTTTGGAACCTACAGCCTGTGGGCCGGATCTGGCCCACAGGGCCAAATAATCCACCCCCTGACCTTGCTCCAGCTGCCGCCACTGCCACCACAGCCACAATCAGCTGTGGACTCATTTACGGCTGTGACAATGCATTTACGCAGCCATAAACGAGTCCACAGCTGTCGTAAACACATTTACTACAGCCATAAATGAGTCTGCAGCCATCGTAAATGCATTTACAACAGCTGCAGATGTGTTCTACAGTACCAGTTCAGCCCACTCAGCTGACTGAGGGGTGTGGTCTGGCCCACTGCTGGAAAACATTGAGAACCTCTGTTATACACAGAAGCCATGAGACTAAATGCCTGAAGTATCCTTTTAACATGGTTGAAGGAGGAGCTATATTGAGATCAACTGTCTTTCCTTTCAGCCTTGCTCCTCAAAAAGATATTTGCACTTTTATCTGCAAATGCATCTCACTGTGTTAAATTGAGCTCAGCTCCTCTACATGTGTGTAATGTTTCACACTTGGCATATGTCCTGTTCATCACAGTGGGATTTCTTAGTAAACATGCATTAGACTGGATGGTTATATTAGAAAATAAAACATATGGAGAACTTGACTTGTAATTCAACATGTTTGAGAGTATTTGTTTTATGAAGGGTGGGTAAGATAAAAGCATCAGTGAGGTTGTAATAATGATGTGTGAATTTGATGGGCACAGCAGTACTATGTTATCTTTTAGGATCACAAGGGATTACAGTCCTATAATTTGGCGAAAACACAATTTAGACAGTGAATTGGCTGCAGGATCCTTTAGTCCAGGAGTCCCCAACCTTTTAAAGCCAAGGGCCGTATCACACTCCCTCAGACAGCTTCGGGGGCCAGACAGCTATTTTGCTCTCCTTCCACAATGTGGCACTTTCTGGTGTGGTGGTGGTGGTGGTGGTGGGCCACAAGAAATTGTGCCGGGGCCCGCATCCGGTGGGCCACAGGTTGAGAATCCCTGCTTTAGTCTTTCAGCTGGTTGGAAATGGAGAACCATTCACTGCTTTAAAAATCCCAAAACAATGGCGATAGTAGGCATAGCCACAGTGCTTTGGAAATTCTGCAAGCCCCCCCCCAAATTACCTGCTAATAATGGCTACAGAAGCTCAGACAGGAATATGTGTATTGATCAATAAAGTTCTTTTTTGAGAGAGACCCTCCTCTTTGTTTTCTTGCTTCCATTGTTTTGTTGATAGTCCCTTTTTCCTCTGACCTTTCTTCAAACAACAATCCTGGAGAGTCTTCCATCTGTCAGAACCTGCATTTCCCCTCCCAATTGTTTTCTAACTACAGATGGCTACTGGCAGTAAAGATACGGTACCTTTCCCTCCTATTTTAAATGTTTCTAGAGTGTTTTTTTTCCTCGCACAAAGTGCTACTTGCTGTACAAACCCCCCCCCCCAAAAGGGGGCTGCTGAGACTGGGTTGATTTCTCTATGTTTCTCTGTGCTTAATGGAATGGGAAATAATTATTTATTTGGATTTGTTAGTCCAAATTGAACCAAGAACAAAATATTCTCCATTCTCTAACCACATGGAAAAAAGATGTAAAATCTGTCTTTGTCAAACGAGGCACAGAATACACAGAAATGCTTCCAAGACTAAATGGAAACTATGACAGCCATCATTCCTCCTCCACCACTTCATTAACTGCTAATAATGGCTAAAGAGGCTCAGATAGGAGTGTGTTCATCAGTTTGTAAAGGATTTATAAAAAGCAGCTAGGATGCCGAAAGTTCAAGGAGCCTGATGAAAAAGCTAATGTTAGGTAACAAGGGAGAGACAGGGCAGCTTATTTTGATAAGGCAGAAAGATGTAAGAGCATAATATTTTTAAATACATGTAATAATTTATGTCTGCTAATAATAATAATAATAATAATAATAATAATAATAATAATAATAATAATAATAATAATAATAATAATAATAATAATAATAATAATAATAATAATAATAATAATAATACATTTTAGGGATAGAGATTTAGGGATGGAGATAGTGAACAGGTAAACACATGACTCTCGAGTCCTGCCATCTTTTCCAAGGTAAAGTCTCTAGGACTCTAGTACTGGAAACCATACAGAGTGAAATACTGCACACAACCCCCAATGTCCCTCCGATTGGCAGAAGTATGGAGATGTTGAATGAATAGGTATGGGATGCAACATGATGAGGGGAGTGGGGAGTCCTTTCTTGAACTGCAATTCCCACAATGCACAAGCAGTATCATTTGGGGCATTGTGGAAGCAGCATTCCACAAAAGAGAAAATAATTCTCATGTCACTGGTAGATCTATCTCCCCTACATTCTGCCTCTTTCTTCATTTTAGCCATTTTTTGCCAAAAGAACACCTCTACTTGCAGCTCTGGAACATTCTGCCAGTTCTGTCATGGCTGCTGTGTGTTCTGTATATTTTTGATGGAAAACCTCTTCACTGGGAGATTGCAAGTACAAGTACCAGATTGTGTCCTTAATGTCAATCCCATGTTAAAAAAGAAACACCCACCTTTAGTTTCTTAAGTCCTTAGTCTTTGGCTCAGCCACTGAACTATAAATATTAATTATATGCAAATATGAAATTCCCTACAAATTAGACTTGAGAGAGGGCAACCTTTATTTAGATCAGGCTTAAAGCCTCTTAGCCAAAAAGGGGAATTAAGATATCTCCGTGCCAAACTCTTATCAGAATTTGAGGCTATGAAGGATTAATCCACCAGGGTTTATAGGCAGGGAGAGAGAAAATTAATGTGATGTTGAAACGTCAGTAAATGGTAACTCTTGGTGCTGTGATTTATATTGCAATAATGTTTTAGGATGTGTGGCTTTTTAAAAATGGTGAGCACTTTGAAACTGTAGCCTGGAGTCTTTGTCTGGCACAGTTTGTTTCCAAGTCTAGCATCTGAGCAAACCGCTGACTCACAGTTGTCTAAGGTAGCTGTCCTTCTCTTTCCTTTCCTCTCTAAAATGAATCACCTCTTTCTTAGACAGAAGCCTAAGAAAGAGGTGATGCACTTTCAAAGACAGAATATCTTTGGGCAGAGAAAATTTATTGCGGCTCATAGCACAGTGCAGACAAATGAGACAGTCGTATCCACAGCAGCACAGTTAAACTTAATTGAGTTGTCACTGAATTTTGTTAACACACCCCTGTTTATTCCAGAACCAGGCTGAGCTCTTTTGGCTTTTCATGCTTTATAGTTCTCTAAACTGGATTTAACAGTCAGTGCTCCAAGCTGAAATGCTGCCATGGGCTCAAGCCGATGAGGGAGTGCTTTGGCAATGGGCTTGAAAGTGAAAGAACGAAGAAACTATGTTGAAGGCAACAGTGGCAGTGAAGCTGGGTTGAGATACAGTTTGGAAAATTTCATTCATTCATTCATTCATTCATCTATTCGATTTATATCCCGCCCTACTTAGCCAGGGCCAACTCAGGGCGGCTTACAAGTAAATTAAATACAATATAACAAGAGAAAACAATATAAACACACAAAACACAATAGTATACAATTACAAATCAACAACTGCAGAATTAAATATACAATCAATGCAAAAAGACTAGTCTATAAACAACAGCATCCTAAAATATACCACAAAAATTCCAACTAACAAAGTAGCACAGCACAGAATCAATATGCATTACAAAATTCAATATACAAATAATAAAAAAATTCAGCACAATTATCACAATCCCATAAAGGTTGTGTCCTTACCGTTCCCACAGAGCCCAAAGTTCCACGCTCTAAACAGACTGGGGAAAAAGCTCTGCTCTCTGTGCCCCAATGCCAGGTGTTTATGAGCACAAAACAGGTCCGCTCGTTGCTGTGAGGAGATGGTGCAGATGCTACCACTCCCTCCAGAACGAGGCAAGCGTCCGGTGTCCTCAGAGGCAGCAGAGGCAAAGTTCTTTTAAAGTTGCCTGCCTCCCTCTCACAGGTGTTTCTGCCCTTCTCCAGCCAGGCTGACTGGGAAGGGACGAGGCATGCGTCCGGTGGCACATTTGCTTTTGTGATTTATATGTCCATGATTGCTTTACTCCGTGACTCTTGGCCAGGGAAGTCAGTTGATGGGGGTAATGTTTGAAGTTTTCTGATGATACAAAATTGGGGTGACTCATTGATTAGGCCAGAGGGGGTACCTCATTTCCTAAATTTCACTCCCTACCTTGTTAAGGAATCCACCAATGCTGAGAGAGGTAGGTTAGCTTAGCACAGTGATGGTGAACATTTACAGACTGAGTGCACAAGGAGGAGGAGGCATCATGCAGGCAGGGACCGTGCATGATCATGCACCCATGAGATGTTGCCAGTGTGCCTCTGGTGATATCAAGAGGGTGCATACGCATGTGTGCCACTCACGGTGCACTGACAATGTCATATGGGAGTGTGCACATGCCCCCATGGGTGCACCAGTGATTTCATGTGGATGGGTGTGAATACCCCGTGGGTGCACATGCCCTCACAGGTACACACACCTCCATATGTGTGCACCCCCCACATGTGCGCACACACTCCTGTGCATACACACACCTTGCTCATGTGCCTCCTCTTCTTCTGCCTCTTAGGAGGGGTGGGTCAGGGGTGTCTGTTTGCCTCCCCTCATTCCTGCATCCGCCTCCTAGGAGGGATTTCAGCTTCCCATCTCACCTCTCCATTGGGTGGTGCAGCGCAGTGCAGGGCTAGGCTTGTCCACAAAGTCACACATGCCCACAGAAAGGGCTCTGCATGCCACCTCTGGCATGCGTGCCATAGTTTCACCTACACTGGCTTAGCCTTATCCTCTGTGTGATCTCACTACATTCAAAAACATAGCTGTCCAGAGTAGCCTCTCTACAGTGTGGTTAACTACAATATCAGGGGGCATAAATCCAATCTACCTTTTAGTTCAATCTGATCTTATTTGCATAAAATAAAACTACAGTACTTTAGAGTTGTCGAACACATATAACTTTTGAGAAATCACAGGTATTCTTACAGCTATGAGCAGAGCTTATATAGTACCTAAAACACATCAAGATTGAATTTAAGTTGTAAGCAAATACCTAGGTCACACAAAAACAAGAGCTTATAACCTTAGAACAGGGGTTCTCAACCTTTTCAAGTTGAATCACACTCCCTCAGACAGCTTCAGGGGCTGGATTTTGCCCTACCTGCCACACATGGCACTTCTGGGTGTGGTGGAGATGGTGGGGGCCACATGAAATGGTGTCGTGGGGCACATCCGGCCCCGGGCTGTAGGTTGAGAAACCCTTTTTTAGAAGAACATCTTGTAAAAATGTTAATACTAATAAAAGTAAAAAATACATTTCTTAGGTGTTTTTTTATAAAAAAAATGGAAACATACAGAAAAAGATTACATTTTCTACATGCTCACCCAGCCATTTTCCAGTTAAAACATATGGAGGAAAAATCCGTGGTATTTGTGTGTTCTCTCTGCTGTGTTATCATCTTTTTCCTCCTCTGGGCTCCTTGGCATGGCTCCTTTTTGGCTCAGCTGATTCTACGCTGGGTGGTATCTTTCGCTGCCAGTTTATTTACATTAAACCTTTCCCTTGTATAGGCAAACTGTATATCTACCGTATTTATTCGTGTATAACACGCACTCGTGTATAACGCGCACCCCTAATTTTCCATGAAACCTCGGTATAAAATTATATCGGTGAAAAAGCTTGTTCATAAGAGCACGCCTTAAAACATTGAGGGAGGGGGGGATAATCAGACCCACCTGTTGCAGGGTAAAGAAAATGCAATCCGAAACGAGCACTTCCGACCCCCAGGAGCCTCGCTCGAACTGCGAGCTACCTCCAGGCCACGCCTCGTCTCCCGCGCCACCCAATCAGATCCCGTCAATTTCTTCAAAGCCACAGCCCCGCCTCCCCTTCAATAGACAGCCGACCCAATTCTAAAAAGGAAGTAAAAGAGGCTCGCGACGGGGGTGGGACACCAGTCCTCGTTTATAACGCGCACCCCAACTTTGATTTCTTTTTTTGGTATAAAATTTTGTGCGTTATACACGAATAAATACGGTATATCTATTGCCTAAGATTAAGATATAGCAAAGTCAATGGAATCCTATCAATTTAGCCTGAGTAACAGACTTGCTCTTAATAAAATGAAGCAAAAACAATCTACATTTTCTCCTAAGCTAGTGGATCCAGAGATGGGAATACCAGAACACCTCATATGCCTCATGAGAAATCTGTACACGAACCAAGAAGCAACAGTTAGGACAGAACATGGAATGACAGAGTGGTTTGGAATAGGAAAGGGAGCATTTTATCACCCTGCTTATTCAATCTATACACAGAGCACATAATGTGCAATGCAGGGGTGGAGGAATCACAATATGGGATCAAAATTTCTGAGAGAAATATCAACAATCTGAGATATGCAGACGATACCACCCTAATGGTAGAAAGTGAGGAAGACCTAAAGAACCTCTTGATTGGGTTGAAGGAGGAGAGTGCAAAAGCTGGCTTGAGACTCAACATCAAGAAAAGCAAGATAATGGCAACAGGTCCGATCAGTCCCTGGAAAATAGATGGGAAGAAGTAGAAGCAGTGACAGATTTTACTTTCCTAGGATCTAAGATCACTGCAGATGGCGACTGTAGCCATGAAATAAAAAGACGACTGATTCTTGGGAGACAAGCTATGAGAAACCTGGGGAATATGGTGAAAAGCAGAGACATCACCTTGAAAACAAAAATTCGCATAGTCAAAGCAATGGTATTCCCGGTGGTAATGTATGGGTGTGAGAGCTGGACCATTAGGAAAGCTGAGCGCAGAAGAATAGATGCCTTTGAAATGTGGTGTTGGAGGACAGCAAAGAGAACAAATAGGTCAATATTAGAAGAAATCGACCTTGACTGTTCATTGGAGGGACAAATAGTGAAGATGAAGCTAAAGTACTTTGGACATCAAATGAGAAGGGAGGACTCACTTGGGAAGGCCTTGATGCTGGGAAAGGTGGTGGGCAAGAGAAGAAGGGGGCATCCAAAGTTGAGATGGATAGATGGTATTGTGGATGCAATGGGCACAGAGCTGGGTGGGCTAAGGAGAATGGTGGAGGACAGAGGTGCCTTAAGGGCAGTGGTCCATGGGGTCGCAAAGGGTCGGAATCGACTGTGTGACTGAACAATAACAAGTGGAGTCAGTGCAAAATTTTATAGACTCTGCATTTATGGTGGCCATCATTTACTTAACATTATTTTTTATGAGAAAAGCAACACCCATAGAGATGAAGTGAGTCTCCACTATCCAAGAGGAATTACATAAAAATGAACGGAAGTTTTTCAACTGTTCTGCAATGGCCTCTAATGGACATTCAGTATATTATAACTTAAACTCTTACTCCCCCCTTTCCCCCCCCTATTTTCAAGATTAGATTTGTCTATCCTAAAATAATCTGTACCAGTAGTTCAGTACTGTTCAAACCTTTATTTTATGCTCACATCCAACCTTTCCAGGATTACAATTTGTATACCCTTAATAATTTAGTACTGTACAGTACTTTATTTATATAGAATCAGAACTATGACAGTCCCTCCCATCAGGAGAGTGTGGAGAAGCATGTTTGTATGTTTTCTTAGATGCTCAATAGACCAATATTGCAGATGCTGACAGATGGTGCTTCTAAAATATTAGACTTGACATAAGATTCTCTGCAAAGGCTTGCATTGATAAGTCTTCAGAGATTAGGGCACACATGGCACAAAAGCATGATGTTGGATAATAAACTGGACTTTGCCCAATCAATATATAGTACTATGGACAAATTACAGGGATCTTTGTTATAACTATGCATAGTTTAAATTTCCCCACCCAGCTACTGTTGCCTTGTTAATCTACACATTAAAAAAATAACCTTAAAGCTTTTGCAAGTTTTTAATATCAAGGAAGTTGTTTGAGTTTCCTGTTTTGAAGCTGTTCCAAAAGCATTGTGGTAATAATAATAATTTCATGTCAGAGATTACTCTGGGTTGAAAAGATTTTTAGGGGATGCCCGGATGAGGCTCCTTTCATGTCCCCCAAGTACAGCTCTCAGGTATGGCAACCCAACCTTTTAGAATGATGTTTTGCTGGGAAATAACATAATTGGAGGAGTCTTGATCCATCATCAATTTTGCAGTAAAATGGAAATTAAGTTACTTATTCCATATTGAATTTGCATGACAATGAATTCTCTCCCCCCTCTCAAATTACCAGTTTCAGAACCTGTTGAGAACAATTGTTCAAAGGATTATGAGAGGTTAATGCAAATTGCTAGATAAGAAGTAAGAATGGTCAGTTGGGTGCCAGAAGGAATCTATAACGTAGTTGTAAGTAAAATATGTCATGTTCTTGTGGTCCTGATCACTCAGATCTCTCTTAATCCTGAATCAACAATAATGGAAATGAGTTTTAACTGGGATCCCAGGTATTTTTTGATCATTGTGCAGAGTAACATTATTTACAGGTAAATATAGAAGGCTGAGGTACTGGTTTATGTATGTCTTCCTATTAAACAAAGCAATGAATTAATATTGAGGATTGTTGTATTTTGTTAATTATTTCACTAAGTACAAACCAAAGAACAGCAAGCTTCTCTCTAGTCTGCGTTGCAGTTCTTCTTTGTGTCCCTCTCTCCCATTCCTTTGTTGTATATCATATTATTGTTCCCCCTAAAGTGCCTGTTGGGCCACACTGCAATTCTGTTGTGATCATGTGATCAGTTTGGACTGAAAAGGAGGATGACATTTCAGTGGGGATGTATCCCTGATCGCACAACTGTCTTCAAACTCTCTTGGTTATTTTAGGAGGCTCGAGTGATCCCAGCTGTAACTGATTATTTTTGCAACCATGGGTATATATAAACACGTGAACACTACTTGCAGATCTGTCTCATCTTTTGTCTCTCTTTCAGTGATGCACTGTTTATTTTTTTATGCAAAAAAGAGGGCCAAACGGTAATAACCAGGCATTAGAAAAATAATCATTTGAGGCTGAAGAATACAGAAAGTGAATCCGACCAAGTGAAAAAGTTCAGTCCAATAATCTTTAATAACTTTTCAAAGTATAGCTTATCCGCGTGCTCCTATATCTCATAAACTTGTTAACTTCACAAGGATAATCTCTTCAAAAATAGTTATCATGTACAACACTGGTGGTCAGTAACAAAAATGAAGATGAACTTGTTGACAGCACAAGAATGTATATCCACACAATGATCCTTTTCAACCGAAAATTTCAACAAAAGAGCGAAAAATAACTGAAAGTTTCTAGTAGGGCTGAAACATCCCTATATGCAAACCCAAGCTTTCTGTATCAATTTTATTCATATAAATTCTTTATCTGTAAATTCTACTTCCTCCGAAGCCAACTAGTATATAGCTTTTCAAATGCTTTCTTCAGGAAAAAAACTGGAATCTATCTGTAGAATGAAAATAAACATCAGTATTTTTCTGCATTCTGATATGCATTATCTATACCTATAAAATGGTGCATTAACTGTTGGAATGTGACAAAGGATGTTGCACCAGGCCCCACTAGCCTGTAATGGGCCTCCGTTCACTTGCCCAAACCCGGTTAGCAGGTAACTGTCGGGTTGAAATTTTCGACCCGGGGGCAGGAGCCCCCTAGTCACAAACAAAAAAAGGGAACTTCAATTCCCAACGGCACGGCAAAAGGAATGTTCGGAAACGCGCCGCGGCCAATAAAAAAAAGCTGCAGGGGAAAAACCGCTGCAGTAAGCAAACACACGCAGCCAAAACTACAAGCGCCAGCGTCCTGCGTGCCATTAGCGTGCAGAACGCTGAGGCGGCTGGTGCATGAAAAATAAAAGTTAAAAAAAAAAACGCCCGCCGCCGCTGCCATTCTTCCCCACAGGCCAGCCAGCATGGCCCGTGGGAAAAAAAGAAACCCCCCTGCCGCCACTGCCCTTCCGTTCAAAGGGCCAGCTGGTGCGCGAAAAATACAAGTAAACCCCCCCTGCCACTGCCCTTCTTCCCCACGGGCCAGCCAGCATGGCCCATGGGAAAAAAAGAAAAACCCCTGCCGCCGCTGCCCTTCCCTTCGAAGGGCCAGCCGGTGCGCGAAAAATACAAGTAACCCCCCCGCCACTGCCCTTCTTCCCCACGGGCCAGCCAGTATGGCCTGCGGGGAAAAAAAGGAAACCCCCCACCGCCGCTGCCCTTCCTTCCCACGAGCCAGCCAGCATGGCCCATGGAAAAGAAAGCACCCCCCGCCATTGCCCTTCCTTCCCACGGGCCAGCCAGCATGGCCCGCAGGAAAGAAAGCCACCACCCCTGAAAAAATAAACACAAAACACAAACCAAAAACAATAAAAAACACACAAAAATCCAAAAATGAAATACAAAAACAGCCAAAAGAAACCTGAAAAAACACACAGACCCCCCCAACCCCCCCCAGAGAACTTACCAAAAGACGTCTTCTATCCATGAGGACCGGAACTCAAATGAGAAAAGAAAGAGAAAACTTACCAGAAGCGACACCCAGAGGACAGAAGAGAACAATTGTAAAGAGGCAGAAAAGCTCACCACCCCCACCCAGAGGCCAAAAGAGAAAAAACATTCAAAAATATTAAAACTAATAAGATTAATTCCAAAATTAATCAAATAAGTTATAAAAACATTCAAAAATAATTACACTAATCTCAAAAAATACAAAAAAACCAGAAATTACTTTTCACTCCCAAAAACCAAAACAAAAAATAAAAATGCGTAAAAATAAACATTTTAATAACCAAAATTAAATTTTAAACTAAATAATATTAAATTAAATAAATTAAATTAAATTAAAATAAAATTTGCATAAACATAAAACAAAAACCTTCAAAAACCAATTTAAAGAGCCCGGCACTGAGGAAGCCGGCACACACACACACAAAAAAAAAAAAAAAAAGAACCACAAAAAAAACCACTGGGAGCGCAAGTCCACCACAGGCGGATGCAGCCCCTCGAAGCCACAAAATCACAAAACCTTACAACACCATTTAAAACAGCCCAGCACCATTGGTTCAAGAAAAAAAAAACATGAAACCCTTTACTATCCAACACAATTTTTAAAAGCCCGGCACCACCGGGCAAAATATACTAGTCCTATATAGATCCTTCATGGTGTGGATAATATTTTTTTTAAATACCTTGCTTTTCCGCATCCCACGAGCCTCCTGCTGCTTACTCTGTAAGTGCTCTTGGATGTTAGAGAACTGCCACAACGGGTCACATTATAAAGCTAATCGCTGCTCCTCCTCCCTTCAGGAAACCACCACCACCACTTACCCTACTAAGGAACACCTGGTAGAATTGCGTGATCAGGTGTGCAGTCACTGCATGACAAAAGACAGCTGGGAGCAAAATCCTCTAAACATAATCTTGCCAGTGTGGTTGTTGATGTTTAACCAAGGACCAATAACCCGTTGAAGTGGCTGTGTAAGTACATGCTTGTTACAGTTTTGCTGACTTCTTGTTTTGTCCCAGTCTGAATTCAACAAGTTAAGTCTTAAATTTGTATCAGAATGAGCTGGGAGAGAACAACCCCTTGAGGGGGCAGACATGAAAATGTTTATTCTGGAGAGAACATGACTGACTATAACTCAGATTGCCATGGCAGCGAGTGTCACTGTGGGCCTTTGGGAGGCAATCTTGCATGATGCTTTTTTTTAAAACCTCGCTTGGTTTAGGAATGTTTTGACAGGAAATAGTTTGTTTTCACAGGAATATCAAGCGGACTTTGTTTGCCATCCAACTCCAATGAAATGTTGTAAGAAGTGTTAGCAAAATACAGTGCATTTCTTCTGAACAGCCTCATTTTATAGGCTTGACTAGCATTTTTTGCCCGGCACTGCTGGGCAGGGTTTTTTTGTGTGTTGGTGGTTGGGGTGGTTTTTGGGGGTACATACACACACAACACAACACAACACAACACAACCACACACACAACCACACACACAACCACACCCACACCCACACCCACCCCCCCACCCACCCCCCCCCACACACAACCACACACAACCACACAACACACACAGGGAGAGAGAGGTGGGTGGAGCTCCGCATTCCGCCCTCTCCCCGCTGCCCCGCCAAAGCTCCCCCCGAAGCCACGGCAAGGCCGGCGCCAGCCTTCGGGGCGGCGGGGAGATGATGGGCTCTCCCTGCTTTCCCACCAAAGCCACGCAGGGAGAGGAGGGACTCCCTCCCCCCGAAGCAACGGCGAGGCTGGCACCAGCTTTCGGGGTGGTGGGGAGACAATGTGCTTTCCCTGGCAAAGCCGCTCAGAGTGCGAACAGCCCACCGGCAACAGGTAAGTGTGGTGGGGGACAGGGACTGAGGGGGGAATGGGTGGGGGGACAGGTTTGTGTTCCCCCTTTCTCATCCCAGACCAGGGTGGGTGGCATGGTACCCATGCCAGTTCCCCCCCCTCAGTCCCTGTTCTCCACCCCACTTATCTGTTGCCGGTTGATCCGTTTAACTCTCTGCGCCTTTCTGGCACAGCCTTGCAGTCTAGGCCGCTCACCTTCCGTGCCTCCGTGGCGCAGCCTGTCCTCCATCTCTGCCAGCTCTGAGGCCTTCGCCAGATTGGCAGGGGGCACCAAAAGCAGGAGGCCCAGCCGGCAACCAACATGCCTGCCCGCCTACCGTGGTGGAGGCCTGTGACACCAAAGATCACCATTTCCATTGGCCCAACACAATCATTTGTTCAAGAAACTATGTCTTAGTGAGTGAAGGACTGTCAATTGTTATATTCATTATGTGCTCCAAGTGTCTGATATTAGTAGGGGTTTTGTCAGATGTAATATCATACACTTACGATCTCTATGTACTGCAATGCCATGCTCTGATACCCTATGACACTGTTGCCCTATAACCCCTATAACCCATAATCCTGTGATAGCATCATCCCTATTAAAGGACCCTAACCTTCCCACTTCCCATTCCCCATGCTGACCCTTAAGACCACCACTGGCCCGCCATGTGGCAGTGGAAATAAAGACTTTAAAATACATTTGCTGACTTTGGAGTTATTGGACCGAACCATCAGAATCTCTCTAATAATATATTATACAGCGTTGGAGACAATACACTTCCTTGAGGCAGACCATTCTTCTGTACTCTCCATCTGCTGTTCTTTCCGTCACATAGAATCTCTGGTTCTGAAGGAAGCTGCCAATGACAGTAAGCTTATTATCTTTGGTAAGTTCATTTATTTTATGGAGCAGAATCCTATGGTTGACAGCATCATATGCTGCAGTTAGGTCAATGAAAGCCACTCCTGTAATTTTGCTTTCTTTCAAAGCCATCCTCAATGTGTTGTGTAAGGTTAAGGATTTGACCACAACATGATCTGCCTGGCCTAAAGCCCGCTTGCTCCTTTATGATCTTTTCATCAATAAATTTGGAGATGCTATTGTCAATCATCTGTTCCAGTGCCTTATAAAGATGGCAAATGAGTGACCACTGGTCAGTAGCTTTTTGAATCATCTGGGCTTTTGACTAGTTTCAATAAAGCAACAACTCTAGCCTGTCTCTACCTTTCCTGCTGAAGTGGTACCTATGTATCTACTAGCAATTTTTGCTTTCAAGCTGCTAGGTTGGGGCATATGATGGGAGTTCATTCCATCATGCAGCACTCGGGTCTGATCTGCTGGCCTTCTGGTCATCAAGCTCAACATCTTAACCAATAAGCCGCCATGGCCCTTAATCTTTTCATTTGAAGGGGAAAAATCTGTGCCTTCAGTAATAAACCGGGAGCTAAAGATTACTTTGGCATGTGTACAAAAAAACTCTTGTCTAAAATTGCAATAGCAGAGAGGAAACGAAAGTAAACAAATAAGTGTCCCTTCTCTGCCCTAATGGTAAATATATGGTGCCAAGAATGTTGAAAAGAAGTATATTACATTTTAGAAAGTTGCAGTTATGTCAAAGATATGGATTTTTGAAAAGCTTTTCCTCAGCTACTTAAATACTTCTGCTGTACATAAAATAGAACCAAACTGCAGCATTTATATGCCAGCTTTCCCTGTAATGATAATTCTTAACATTTCCCAAGGGCAAAAAGGTTTTCTTTTAAATATGAGACAGCTGAATGGCCTTATCACACAAAGGATTGTACTTTGGAGTAGAAAATTATGCATTTCACATGAACATGATATAGTGGATACAATGTAGAAGAAAACAGTGTACGATATTGAAAGGAACATACTGTGAAACACAGCTATGGGCACCAGTTCGTTTCAGGCTAAATGAGACTATTGTTAAACTACTGAGTGTCAGCAGAAGATGGGCACATTACACAGCCATCTCTGAAAGGATACAGAATGGTGTGCTAAGGTTTGCCTTTGTTGATTAAAACTTACAGTTGGAACATAAACCGTTGTATGTATTCTACACTTTCAGTGTGGAAATGGAAAACATTTATGTTGTTGTTTGTACAACTCCCAGAACTCACCAGAATCAGAATACAGTACTCAGATTTTAATTTTAATCCAGTGCCACCCAATATGAACTCTAAGAATGGCTGGTTTACATTTTCATTTTCTAATATTTCTCTCTTTATTCACTTTTGTCTCTTTATTGTCTCCCACACTTATTCCCGTTCTGTTGCTCTTGGTTGTTATCAGTGATTCTCAACCAGTTGTATGAATATGATCAAGGTATGCAGAATTATAGTAGAAGGACGTAGGGTTTTCACAACAATTACTAAGAAATTATTTTCCTTGAAACCCCATGGTACCAAGTGTGGTATAGTGGTTAGAATGACGGACTAAGATTCAGGATACCTTGCTTGGTCACAGAAACTCACTGGGTGAAGCTGGTAAAACCACTCTTCAAGCCATATTAAAGTTGCTATGAGTAATTTCCAACCTGACAACATATACTACAAAACTCAGTGTCTCCTTGAAAGTGTGCTGTGCATTTAAAATAGATTAACTTTGTTTTTTTTCAGTTAAACTGTACATTTTACAGTTAGTATAGCATGTGGATTCCCCGTGCCCCCGTGGGCACGGAACGGCCCGGCAGAGGCCACTTTCGGGAGAAAGGCTCCCTGGCCCGTGGGCTCTGCGAGCACCCAAATTAAGGGGGGTGGATAAATTATAGGGTTTGATTCACCCAATTACCTGACCTGACCAGCGGACCTGCTGAGAAAGCAAATACGTTACCTATTAGAGTAATCCCTCATCTCCGAGTCTCAGTCTCATCCCAGAAGCAAACAGGAGTCATGATTGCCTTAGTCTAAGCCCAAAACAATGGTGTTGTCCCAGCCAGTGTTTGTCCGCACTAATTAACTTCCCCCCGAGAGATTCCCAATTAACCTGAGTAAATAGGTGATGTGATTGACTGTTGGGTGACGGTTTTTTCTACCTTGCCTTCTGATCTATAAATGGTTATGCCTTTTCCTCAATAAACCACTGATCTTATCCTCCACCATACTGCCTCGTATCGTTCTTTGATCAGTCTCCTCCGGGACCTCCGGCCCTCTGCGGTCCCGATTCCTACACCTGGTGACCCCGAGCGTGATCTACTCGTGAGTAAGCGACCCCCGAGCGGTCTTCCTCAGAGTAGCGATCACACGGTCCGGTTCTGCGCTTGAACCGTGTCCGAATCATCCCGGAGGACAGCGCGGCACTCCATCCGGCAGCCAGCCGATCGGAGGGACGGCCTGCGGTGAGGCAGTCCAAAGAGGCATCCTACAGCTTGCTCCCGACTTTCGCGGCGGCTTGCACCAAAGGGAAAAACGCGTTCCGCTCAGGGCAGCTGTGAGCCCTGACAGCGCAGTGGCCACCGAGGGCCCGTGGCCGCAGTCCACGCTCCGAGCTCTACCCAGAAGCATCGTCGCCAGAACCTATTGCCTGCCACAGACGCGTCGACTCGTCCCGAGGAGGAATCTTCCGAGGACCCAATCGCAGGTAATATGGGGACCTGTCCTCAGCGACAGCGTCCATCCGCTAGCCAAAGAACTCGTGTAGAGGAGTTCAACATCCTGGCCAGGGTATTTAATTTGTGTTTTCACAGCGGGGAGCTAGTGAGACTTTTGGTGTACCTAGGGGAACACTGCCTGCTTTACCCAGAAGTAGGTACGTTAACCCTTGAGCTCTGGGATCAGATAGGAGACTGAATTCAGCAACCCCCGAAAGCTCCAGGAGGCGTAATTCGCACATGGAGAAAGTGTAGGAAGCTCTTGGCGGAGATAGAGCCAGTCCGGGTAGAGGCCAAAGAACCCCCAAGTCTGCCAGATGCGCCAGCCGAACCAACGGCGCCTACGGCGCTCTATCCGTCACTCCAATTTAGGCAGAGTAGTGTAGGGAGCTTTCCCTCGGTGACAGCTGCAGACGTCACCGGCGGAATGCAAGGAATGAGGAGCGCAGGCGCTTCTCAGAGAGCAACAGGTTCCCTAGGTACCAAAAGTGCCCTTCAGCGCACAGTAGAGGAGGAACTCAGGAAGGGGGAGTTACCAGTAGAGGAGCTAGCAGAGCTCAGTCAGGTATGTCCCATCCGCATGGAGATGGACGCGCTTACGGGCGCCCAGCAGATAGTACACTCCCCAGTCCCGTATAAGCTTCTTATGGCTATACGGAAAGCCATTTCCGAGACAGGGCTCCAAAGTCGTTTTACGAGGGGCATGCTTCAGCAAGTGTGCAAGAACACCATGTGGATTCCCCATGACTGGAAAGCCGTCATGCGGATGATGCTCACCCCTAGCCAGTATTTAATTTGGGACAGCGAGTTTCGCCTAGAGGCGCAGACAAGGGCTGCCAGGATGGGAGGCGCAGTACTTCCTGACCAGTTATATGGTTCGGGTGCCTTTGAGCCCATCGATGCCCAGATCAACTTGCCTCTAGCCACTCTCCAGATGTCGGCCGAGGCCGCCTTTAGGGCGTTTTTCAAAGTCCCAGCAACTGGCAAAGCGGCTAAAAATTACACCGCTATCAAGCAAGGAGCCCAGGAACCCTATATGGACTTCATCAATCGCCTGGAAGAAGCCATTAGCAGGCAGATTGATAATGAGCAGGCCCAACAAGAGCTCATGATGAAGTTAGCCAAGGACAACGCCAACTTAGACTGCCGTAAAATCTTGCAGTCACTAGGCAATCGTCCTGATTTGACCCTTACGGACATGATTAGAGCTTGCGCCGACGTTGGCACAGAGTCCTACAAGATGGGATTGCTAGCGGCAGCGGTGCAAGGGGGTAAGAGACCAAAAGGAAAGACCCAAGGAGCATGTCACAATTGTGGCAAGGTCGGTCACTTCGCTAGGGAGTGCCGATCCAAGGGAGGCGGACAGAAGTCCGGCCGTCCCAAGGCTCCAAACACCCCATGTCCGAAGTGCAGAAGAGGCTACCATTGGGCTCGAGACTGTCCGAATTCGGGAAACCGGAACGCGGGCATGTCTCTGGCCCCGGTCCAAACAGGGACTCTCCTCACCCAAAGCTCACCAGAGCTAGACTAAATCCCGGTCACACTCCAGACATTGCGAGGGCACAGGCCAGCCCCAAGGGTAGTACAGGGTTGGACTTGACTTGTCAGGCGGACGTTACATGCGACCTGCCAAGCACGGTCTATCTGGTGGACTCCCAGTACATGGGTCCACTGCCCAAGGGCTTTATAGGTTTAGTTTTCCCCCGCAGCGTAGCTGGAGCACGTGGAATTTTCATAATTCCAGGAGTCGTTGACTCGAATTTTTCAGGCGTTCTCCAAGTTCAGCTTTGGACTCATCTGCCCCAAACAATTCACAAGGGAGACACCTTAGCGCAACTGATCATGGTTCCTTGTTACTTGCCAGCAGATAGCCAGGGAAGGCTCAGTGACAGCTCCGAGTCCCGGTCAGAGGACCGCTTGAGCGCCAGTGAGGCAGTACAAGGATACCAGGTCTTGGCGACAGTGGAGACCAACATTGAGTGGAAGCAGCGCCCCGTTATCGAGGTATTTTTGAACAAACGAGCGTTCTCAGGGTTACTCGATACCGGAGCAGATGTGAGCGTGATAAGCAGGGGCCAGTGGCCAAGAGAGTGGGCCATTGAGCCGGTCTTCGATGTGTGGGGGGTAGGCGGCGTCCAGGAAGCGTTTAGGAGCCGAGAGTGGGTGGAAGTCACAATCCCAAGGGCTGACGGCACGGCGGTAATTCGGCCGCACATTCTTGACGTGCACATCAACCTTTGGGGGCGAGACATCTTGCAGCAGTACGGTGCTACGCTTACCTTTGGGTAATGGCGTTGCCACTTAAATGGCTCACCAATACGCCGGTTTGGGTAGAACAATGGCCGGTAGTGGGAGAGAAATTAGTTGCCCTCAAGCAGCTAGTTAAAGAACAGCTAGACGCAGGACATATAGAACGGTCCACAAGTCCTTGGAATTCGCCAATTTTTGTGATTAAAAAGAAGTCGGGGAAGTGGCGACTCCTCCACGATCTCAGAGAGATCAATAAATGCATACAGCCAATGGGTCCGCTTCAATGCGGCATCCCAAATCCTAACATGATTCCCGAGGGGTGGGAGATTCTAGTCGTAGATCTCAAGGATTGCTTTTATACAATCCCCTTAGACCCCCGGGACCGGGAAAGGTTCGCCTTTACGGTGCCGGTTGTGAACCACAGCGAACCCGCGCAGCGTTACGCGTGGAAATTTTTGCCACAGGGCATGCTCAATTCGCCCACCCTGTGCCAAATTTATGTTCACAACGCACTGGCAGGGTTCCGAGGCCTTTGCCCTAAGGCTATAGTTTGTCACTTCATGGACGACATCTTGGTCGCGATGCCACAACTCGGCAGCGAAATGTTTTCTGACCTCCAGGCCAGCCTGGGGGACAAAGGTTTACTCATTGCCCCAGAGAAAGTGCAGAGAACCGAGCCCTTCTCATACTTGGGTCATCGGCTTCTCCGCTCTTTCGCAGCACCAGTTTTGCCTAAGATCAATTTACAGGACTCAGTCACCCTTGTAGAGTTGCAGCAAGTTTTAGGTAACATCAATTGGGCCAGACCGTATTTCCGATTGGATACGGATCTTCTAAAACCGCTCTTCTCGCTGCTAACTTTGGGCAAGCAGCCGGCAGACCGGATAAAGATTTCTCGAGAAGCGCGTTTAGCTCTCGAGAAAGTTAACCAGGTTCTCAGCCAGCGATGGGTAGATAGGATCACCCCAGGGCCATATGCTCCGATCCTGAATTTGTACATCGTACGGTCAGGATCCATGTTCACTGGAGCGCTCGGCGTAGATGCCGAGAAAGGGGCGAGTATCGTGGAGTGGGTGTACCTTCCGAACACCTCTTCACGAAACATCGTTCCTCCCCAAGAATTGGTTTCCGCGGTGGTTTACCGCGGAAGGCTGAGAGCTAGGGACATTTCAGGGCATGATTTGGCCAAAATCATAGTCCCGTTCACCAAGGAACAAGTTCAGCAATTAATGCAGCTCGGTGACTCGCTTCCAATTGCGTTGGAAGGATTCACCGGATGCTTGGCATACCACTTGCCAAAGGACCCCAGACTTGTCTCACTCCAAACGCAGACAGTCAGCTTGTTTGAATTGCTCTCACTGGTTCCACTTCAGGAAGCCAGGACAGTTTTTACTGATGGTGGTCGCACATATGGTGTCTTGGCCTGGCAGGAGGGCCAAGCTTGGCGCACGCTGCTAGCTCTTCCACGGAAGTCCGCGCAGCGGGCAGAGTTGGCAGCGGTGAACCTTGCTTTGCGCACCTTCGCCGGGGAACGTTTGGACATCATCGCTGACGGCATGTACGTTGGGAATTTGCTTCACAGTCTACCGGGAGCGTGCATTGCTCCCGCGATGGACAAGAGTTTGCTTGGTCTGTTTCTCACTGCTCAATTTCACTTGCGAAGCCGCACGGAGCCGCTCTATATTGCCCACATCCGAAGTCATCGGGACCTGCCGGGTCCGATTTCCACGGGCAATGGCAGAGCGGACGCGGCGGCAAGGGAGATTCGGCGGCGTTCAGTTTTGGGTGTTTTTGCTGCTCCAGTTCAGAGTCATGCATTCTTTCACCGGAGTGCCGGGGCACTCGCCAGACAATTCGGTTTGCCGCTCTCTCAGGCTCAGGGCATAGTTCGCTCTTGCCAGCATTGTGCAGGGGCACCGGGGGGCCCCTCGTGGGGGGTCAACCCACGAGGGACAGAGGCCAATCAGGTGTGGCAAATGGACGTCACGCATGTTCCGCAGTTTGGCAGATGGCAGTACATGCACGTTTGCATAGACACTTTTTCTCAGTTCGTTTGGGCAACGGCGCAGAAAGGGGAGACTGCTTCCCACATGGAGCAGTACTTCCTTTCCTGCATTGCAGCCATGGGCAAACCTCGGCACGTTAAAACCGATAACGCGCCATCCTACAGCTCTAGGCAGCTGGCCGCCTTCATGGCCACTTGGGATATTAAGCATACTTTTGGCGTTCCTTACAATCCGCAGGGGCAAGCGATTGTGGAACGGGTCAATCGGACGCTCAAGTCCTATATTGACAAACAAACAGAAAGGGGGGAGCCACCAGCCCTCCCCAAGTCACAGGGCCAGACACAGCATTGTCTGAATAAGGTATTGTTCACTTACAATCACCTTAATGTTTTTTTCGGATTGTACGCCGCAGGAGAGGCACTTCCGCCATTCGGGAGCTCTCCCGCGACCGATGGTCCATTACCGGGTGCCACCGGACCCTTCTTGGAGGGGCCCGGTGCCACTCGTAACCTGGGGGCGAGGGTATGCTGCAGTTATGTCTCCTACAGGTGTCGTTTGGATTCCAGCTCGGTGTGTCAAGCCTTACTTGGAACCACATGGCGTGGACCCAGACCGACCAGAGTCCGATCCCGGAGATGGAGGACCTCACTCTGACCGAGAGGACCCGTCGGAGGAAGCGGCAACCGACGACAGCGCCCGGGATCACCTGGGGGATGGTCAAGATCCTTTGTCGTGAGGCCGAGGACACCGTCCGGCGCGAGGGGAAGGAGCCGACGCCGGAGAACCTCACAGCTGCAGTTTTCGCCCAGATTCATGCCAACACCCTGGCGCTCACCATCATCCTGACCCTTTCCCTGCTTTTGGGGGGAGGCGCTCAGGCCACCTCGTTGGAGGCCAACGATCTACTGCCCGGCGGAGACCTCTCTGCCCGGATGCAGTACAATATTTGGGAGAGGTTGGCGGGTCTCGTCAACCAGTCCGATTTTTGCCTCAGGCAGGACCTTGGTTCTGCTTCGATCCTCAGCACCTGCCTCATCCCGGTGTGCCATTCTCCAGGCGCGCACCCCAGGGATGGGGATTGGCTTGTGAGGAGACTTTTCGGCCCGTACAACCCAGCGGCTTCTTCAGAGTATGCCCGTTGGGAGATGCGGCTGACCATGACCTTGCCGGCTGATGCAGCCACCCTCCACACTCCTCGGGTGGCGGTCAGCCCGAGCTCCACCTGTGGACGAATGTACGGCTGCGCTTCAGCTGGTCGTACCCGGCGCCACTGCCTCAACGTTGGCAGTGGCAATTGGACTTGCAATAACCCGGTGCCGCTTGGCACCATGTACGCTCATATAACCCTGCTATCCGGTTGGTTCTTCACATGCAACCAGTACACGTGGAACTACATTCCTGCTAATGTTTCAGACTCTATATGTTGTATCAGTCGTTTGACATTGTTACTCCCTACTAAGGACATGGTCACCCCAAGCACAAATGTTACAAATGCTTCAAATGTTCCCTCACTCGTACGGCACACTCGCACCACCCAGTTGGACAGCTCATGTGAGAGCAGCTTTAGAGTAATGAGCCCTGCCGAATATCTCTCTTTGGCAGTCAGCATCTTTGGCGTGCCAGGCTTAGCCGTCGGCAACGCAAAGAGGATTGGTCGCTTGGCTTGCGGTCTAGCAAAAGCCATCAACCACACCTCCTCCGCGATAGCGCTCCTTAATCAAGAGCAGGCAGAGCTTCGCCATGCCATTCTTGACAATCGAGCGGCTATCGACTACCTCTTATTGTTGCACCACCTGGGTTGCGAATCCTTTCATGGTATGTGCTGTTTCAACCTTACTGACAACTCCCGCAAAGTACAGAGCCAGCTCACTGATCTCCACACCATAGTCCAGGGCATCACAGAGGGTTCTGCATGGGGAGCTTGGTGGAGTTCATTGTGGAACTGGATGTGGTCATGGATCCTCTGGGGGTGGCTCCAAACGGTACTCAAGGTGGTTGTGGGGGTGATTATACTAGGCATCGCACTCTGCTGCCTTGCACAATGTATTCCCTCGCTGATCTCAAGGTGCCGCCCCAGAAGGAAACCCCGAGACGTCATTCCCGCTCATCAGCTGGTCCCGCTCCTACGCAGGGTCGCCGGTCAGGCTCTTAAGAAAAATTAAAAGGGGAGATGTGGATTCCCCGTGCCCCCGTGGGCACGGAACGGCCCGGCAGAGGCCACTTTCGGGAGAAAGGCTCCCTGGCCCATGGGCTCTGCGAGCACCCAAATTAAGGGGGGTGGATAAATTATAGGGTTTGATTCACCCAATTACCTGACCTGACCAGCGGACCTGCTGAGAAAGCAAATACGTTACCTATTAGAGTAATCCCTCATCTCCGAGTCTCAGTCTCATCCCAGAAGCAAACAGGAGTCATGATTGCCTTAGTCTAAGCCCAAAACAATGGTGTTGTCCCAGCCAGTGTTTGTCCGCACTAATTAACTTCCCCCCGAGAGATTCCCAATTAACCTGAGTAAATAGGTGATGTGATTGACTGTTGGGTGACGGTTTTTTCTACCTTGCCTTCTGATCTATAAATGGTTATGCCTTTTCCTCAATAAACCACTGATCTTATCCTCCACCATACTGCCTCGTATCGTTCTTTGATCAGTCTCCTCCGGGACCTCCGGCCCTCTGCGGCCCCGATTCCTACAATAGCAGCAACTGTAAACTTTACAGCAATATTCTCAACATTATTATTATAATTAAATGATATTTTTTTGGTTCACTCACAATTCTACCACTGTAGTTTTGATAAATATAATAATAAGAACACAAATATCCTTTTTCAGAATATTGGTTTTTTTGTTCTTAGCATGAGAGGGTGTACGTTTATACATTGTTCAGAGTGGGTTGACCATCTAGATGGGTGGCATATAAATGTAAAGAATAAATAAATAAAATATAAATAAGTTCTTGTACAGTTTGAGTTGTGGGATGTGAGATGCAAAGCAAAGCAACCACATTTATATATCGCCCCATAGCACTTAGTGCACTCTCTGGGCGGTTAACAAATTAATTAGCATTTTGCCCCAAACATGCTGGGTACTCATTTTACCGACCTCAGAAGGATGGAAAGCAGAATCAACCATGGGCCTTGGTCAGGATCAAACTCACAACCTTTTTGTTGCAGCACAGCAGTTTAACCACTGTGCCACCAGGGCTCACTTGCATATGTTACTGTGCAAAGTGCAATGAATAGCACAAGTTCAGATGCATTAGCCAGTTATGTTTCTTTTACTGAACAGCTTTTGTTGTGCAGCAACAAATGAAAGCGCGGCGCAAAAATGGCCGCCACGCTCTTTGCGCCCCCCCAGACTCAGACATCTGGGTAGTTAGGGGGCGTGGCCACTCCTCTATAAAAGGGGTGGCCACGAGGCAGCCATTTTAGAACGCGACGGAGCGGAGAAGTTTGCTCTGCCGCGTTTTTCTCTCTTTCGCCTTCGTACCTTTAGCTTTAGATGGATTTCCTTTGCTCTTTGATACTGCGGTACTCAGGGCACAGGATCGTGAGTTGGATCCCTGGCCAGGGATCGATTAGGGAGCAGCTTCTCTCTACACCTTGGGAGACATGGCTCCCAAGCGCAAGGCTCCGGCTCCCAAGCCGGGGGGCAACCATCGTGTCGGAGGGCTTGGGCGGCACCCCGGCAGCAGGGCAGTGGGATGGCTTTGCCCACTGCCACCAATGTCGCTGACCAGGCTTCCGCCTGTCAGCCTGGCACAAGCTTCCAGGTGGGGCTGGCACAGGCTGGCCCCTCGGGGACCCCTGCCCCTGGAGGGCCTTTTCATGGCCAGGGACAGGGTGGCTCATGTGGGCCTGGTGTAGGTTTCCACCCCACCATTCCTCCGGCCCCCCCACGGGCCGGAATTTTGGGCATGGCCCTATTCAGGCCCAGGATCCCCATTCGGGTTTCCCCTTCAGCAACTGCCCAGTGGGCCGTCCGGCCTGTCCGGCCCACCTTATACAGGGGGCTCGGACACTGTTGATGCGCTTCTCGCACGCATTTCAGTGCTAGAGGCATCAATGGGCATTGCCCCACCATCTTCCGATGGGGGCTTAGCCACAGCTTCAATTACGCCCCTTTTGTCGATCCCGGCCAACACGTCGGCCATGCCTCTCCAGCGGGCCGTCAGCAGGGTCGAGCTGCTCGAGGCCATCAGGCCAGCCCAAGCTGGCACCTCGCAGCTCCCCACATGATCAGATTTGCCGGTGGGGACCAGTCAGGTGTGGCCCCAGAGCTCGAGGCCTGTCGCGAGCTCCGACGCCTGCCGTGGGCCGGAACCCCCAGTGGGGGCGGCTCACGGGGGTGCGACTAGTGAGTATCCGGTTCAATTGAGTGCACCAGCGATACTGTCCAGTCACATTGGGGGGGGGGGGGTGCAGTGGCCATTGCCGAGGCAGGTTAATATGGGTGGGCAGTTGTATCTGCACTGCCCTGTTAACTCATGGTTGCCAAATGGCCCCCCGGTTAGGGCAGGGGTGTCCACCCTTGTGGGTATGCCAGATGTTGCAGGGGCTATTCAGGGCCCGCTGTGCATACCCTCCATCCAGAATGTGCCGATGACGGCTCTGCCGACGGCGGGTTATTCCTTGCCCCTGGGTGATAATCTATCACAGGCCACGAGGGAAAAGATTTGGCGAGGAGAGTATGTTGATATTTTCTCCCTCTTGAATCGTGAGCCCACCAAGGAAGAGAGGGAGGGACAGGATGACAGGGACAAGGAGTTGTCCCGTCGTCGTAAGCCACTGCGCACCTGGGCCAACTGGTTGCCGGCATACCTCATATATATGGCGGTATACCTGAGGGCCCGGCCTGATTTGGCCATTCCGATACCTCAACAATATTTATAGGGCGATGGTTGATTTTCCTGGCCCATCGTGGTTGGCTTACGACAAAGAATTCAGGGTGAGAGTGGCCCTACATCCTGAGATGAGGTGGGATGAGCCCTGCCAGCAATTGTGGCTCTTGTATATGACTCCCACGCGGCCAGCGCCTGGTGATAGGTACCATTGTGGCCATGCCGTGCAGCGGGCTGCTGCAATGCAGGTTCCCCGCCAGCCAGCGGGGGCAGGGGGTTCCAGCCCGCCTGCTGTGTTGGAGCTTCTCAGCTAGCGGCATGCGCAACAAGCGTCAGTGTCGTTTCTGACACGAGTGTCCCTCTTGCTCTGGCCCTCACGCCGCCTCCGCGTGCCCACAGGCTGGTGGGTCACGAGGCAGAGGTAGGGGTGGGCAGGGGGCGGTCAGAGCTCCCTCTGATGGTGCTGTCCAAGCAAAAGGCCCCCTCCCCAATTAATATCCCTATGCTGGATCGATGGCTTTCCGCTTATCCTAGACGGGATGATGCGAGGTACCTGTTAGAAGGTTTCCAGTTTGGTTTTCGTATACCATTTAGGGGTGTTCGGGGACCACAGGATGCCCTGAACTTACTTTCTCTGAAGGGTAATGAGGAGGTTGCTGCACAAAGCATAGCTAAGGAAGTGAATGCTATGAGAGTTGCTGGGCCCTTTACTGAACCACCATTCCCTAACTTGAAGGTCTCTCCTCTGGGGCTAGTCCCGAAAAAGACCCTAGGTGAATTTCGTTTAATTCACCATCTATCTTACCCTGCGGGTTCCTCGGTCAATGATGCGATTCCTGATGACCTTTGCTCGGTCAGGTATACGTCATTTGATCAGGCCCTACAGATGGTACGCTCCTGTGGTCCCGTGGCGCTCCTGGCTAAGTGCGATATCAAATCGGCATTCCGATTACTGCCAGTGCACCCCGAGGACTTTGAGCTGTTGGGTTTTCATTTCCGAGGAAAGTTCTACGTAGATAAGGACATGCCTTTTGGCTGTTCTATTTCATGTTCGGCATTCGAACGCTTTAGTACTTTCCTTTGTTCGCAGGTCAGGGTCCCGGTCTGTAGCCCACTACCTCGATGACTTTTTGTTCAGGGGGGAACAGGGCTTGGACACGTGTACGCGTCTCCTTAATACATTTCAGGCGCTTATGCGGGAACTGGGTGTCCCCTTAGCGCCTGAAACGACCGAGGGCCCAGCCACCACGCTCACCTTTTTAGGTATCGAAATTGACACTGTCGCACAGGCATCCAGGTTACCCATGGATAAGGTGACTCGGATCTCCGCGGCGATTCTGGCACTGATTGCAAAGCGTAAAGTGTCTCTTCGTGAGCTACAGGTCCTTCACGGCCACCTCAATTTTGCCTACAGGGTGGTGACCCCAGGCAGAGCTTTTGCCAGGCATCTGTGTGACACCATGGCTGGCCTATTAAAACGCCACCACAGGGTCCGGCTGATCAAGGGTATACGGGCAGACCTTTCGGTTTGGCTCACATTCCTCCAGGATTTCAACGGGGTCTCTTTTTGGAGATCAGACCTTATGGTCTGCCCTAAATTTCAAGTACAGTCAGATGCCTCCGGCTCTCTGGGTTATGGGATTTATTTTGAGGGGCAGTGGGCATATGGCCGATGGCCTCACGCATGGCAGGGCACGGATCATCTCCGCGATCTTACTTTCCTGGAATTTTTTCCCATTTTGGGGGCACTAATGCTATGGGGCGATAAGTGGGCCAATCTGTCGTTTGGATCGTGCTCGACGGTCACTGAACAGGGCTGTCACCCGGTTCCTTTTTGACAATGGCTTTGGAACAGCCATTCAACATCCTAGGATAGGCTTGCAGGATTACGATCTCTATGCAGGAGATGGGGTCCACTTGTCGGCCAGAGGTATGAACCTCTTTCTTGAGGATATGCAAGCAGGCCTGGTGACCGAGCTGACGGTCGGGGGGGGGGCGGTGAGTCATCATGGACGCTTCCCCGTGTGGCGGGTAGCACTGGTAAGGTAAAGATTTATGACCCATAGGTATCCGGCAGGTTCGCAATTGACTGGCCAACACGTAGACAGGTACAGGGGAAATAGGTTTGGCCGGTCAAGGGCGAACCAGGCAAGGAGTGATGTCAGGAGCTTCACAGCCTGCATCACCTTGATATTTAACGGATACACGTCATAGGGTGGGATCAGTAGATTGTATATTGACTCCGGTCAACAATTTGTTTGTGTCAACAAACAAATTGATACAAATAGTTACATGTAGCCAATTGCCATTGGCATTTTGGGAGGAACCTTACCAGTGTTACTGCGGCCTGCTTGCCTTAAAGAATTACAATTGGATGGATTACACCAATTGAAAGTGATAATTCGGATTAGGGCATTATTCAATAAAAGTGGCCCGATGCCTTTATCCATATACTGGTGTCTGAGTCTTTCTTTGGGTGGGGGGGGGGTGCGCCTGCAAAGATTGGCATCTTTCAATCTGATAGTGTTGCACTGCAGATGATGTCAGTTGAACCAAATTGTTTGGCAAAATATCTGAATAAAAAGTCTCTTTTCATTTCTCATTGGTCAGAAGCCCATTGGCTTATATGATTGTGTAAGGCTGTGCAAGCAATTTTACTTCTTCAGCCAGCCTTTGCACTACCCTGTATCCATTCCCAAAATAATTTGACTTCAAGATTAGGGATTTGGGGAGGCCCCTACTCTTTGGCCAACCTGAAGCAGAATGTCTTGGACCAGCCTTGTTACCAGGCTGTTGTGTTCTGTAAAGCTGTGCCTTTAACAATGTACCTTTGCCATGTGTTAACAATGTAACCTTTCTGTGTGCAACATTATAACCATCAGCTGTATCAATGTAAACCTGATAAGGGGACGCGAGCTAGTGACCACCAGATGGCAGTAGCGAGCGTCCAGCTCTCATGGCTCAGATTCACCTGGTTCAGCAGCGCGGGAAGATTCCCCGCGACCTCTTCACCTGGTCAAGAAGGGCGTGACCTTCTACGACGTCACGCAGGCAGCAACCAATAGTCTGTCGACGAGCCACATTCAAATGTATAGCCAGCTGTATATATTGAGCTACTCATCCGCCATTACCACATGTTCCTCCGGATCATCATGCAATAAACCTGTGTTAAGCCAACCCTTCGGCTGTTTCATTGTCTTTGGTCCCTTACACTAAATTGGCGACGAGGATGGGATATGGCAGCCCACGGGACCAAGACATGCCCCGGTTTCGAAATCAGGAAACCGGGCGACTGGGAGATCTTCGAGATGGACTTCCAGGCAGCACTGATCGAGTCCGAAGTCACGGAAGAGGCAAAGAAAAGGGCCATCTTCACCAGGATGTTCGGACAAGAAACCAAAAGGACCTTGGTGGACCTGATTGCACCGAGGAGGGTGAGCGAATTCAAGGCCAAGGAACTCATGCAAATGCTGCGTGAGCACGTCCGGCCCGCCACGGCGATGTTTCCCGCTCAGAGTGCATTCTGGAGGCGAGTCCAAGTGCCCGGGGAGACGGTCGCCATGTTCGTGGCGGCCCTGCGGCTGGCGGCCGGCCCGTGCAAATGGGAGAATGCCGAAATCACCCTCCGGGACTGTGTGCTGTGCGGCCTGAACGACGCCGAGACCCAGCGCACATTAATGAACCAAGAGCCGCCTCCCACGTTGCAGGAGGTCGTCAGAGCGGCCCAGGCCGCAGAAGCTACAAAGGCCGGGGTCCAAGAACTCCAGGACTGGTGGCCGAAGTCGAGCAAGGCAGAGACTCCGGTACAGGCGGCCCGGCGAACCTCGAGGTCGTCCACAGAGAGCAGCGACGATGAGGACGTCCGGAGGGTCCGGAAGGAGACCCGGCGATGCGACAGCTGTGGAGCGGCCCATGACCGCGTAAAGTGCCCCTTCCGGAAGGCCGAGTGCCACAACTGCGGCCGCCGCGTGCACATCGCCAAGGTGTGCAGGAAGAAGCGCGAAACCCGGAGGAGCTCCGCAGACCGTTCCGCGGGACAAGACCGCCCAACGAGACCCAAGGATGGCGCCCAGGCCACGCGGAAGCAGGACGGCGTGGGCCGCATCTCCGATGGCAGCGAGGACAACACCCCAGTGTTCAGCGTGTCTACAGGACACCCCCGCTACTTTGTTGAGGTACTAGTCCAAGGGGTTCCCATTAGGATGGAAATTGACTCGGGGTCCTCATATTCAATCATTTCCCAGAGGGAGTTTTTGGGAATTGCCCCCCACAAGCGACCCAAGCTCAAAGCATTGAGGTCCACACTACGGGACGTGCAAGTATTCCAGTGTTGGGGGTTGGAGAATTTCAGGTCAAATTCAAGGAGCACGCCGCGTCCCTTCCCCTAGTCGTGCTCAAAGGGGGAGATTGCAGCCTCCTCGGGACTCAATGGTTCCAGCCCCTGGGGTTGTTTATTGGGGGGGTGCACGCCGTTGGGATGCACGCCGTTGGGACTGATCCAATTCAGGAGGTGTGCGAGGCGCACCCCGAAGTTTTCAAAAAAGGACTGGGGAAATTCAAGGGGCCCCCAGTGACTTTCGACCTGGACCCGGAGGTCCGCCCAATTCACCTTAAACCACGCAGGGTGCCGTTCGCACTTAAGGACAAGATAGAGGCGGAACTGGACAAGTTGGTGGGCCAGGGGATCCTTGTGCCTGTAGATTCTGCGGAGTGGGAAACTCCAATTATAACCGCACTAAAGGCCAATGGGGAGGTCCGCATATGTGCCGACTACAAGTGCACCATCAACAAGGCGATCTGCCCGAATGCATATCCGGTGCCGGTAGTCAGCCATCTGCTGGCCAGGTTACACGGGGGAAAGTGTTTCGCTAAGCTCGACTTAGCACAGGCCTACCAGCAGCTTACGGTGTCCCCTGCCGCAGCTGCTGCGCAGACCATAGTCACCCATAAGGGGGCGTTCCAGGTGACGCGCCTCCAGTTCGGCGTGAATTCGGCGCCTGGAATTTTCCAGTCACTCGTGGAACGCCTCCTGAAGGGACTGGAGGGGGTGTTGCCTTATTTTGATGACGTGTTAATAACGGGGGGGAGTCGGGTTGAATTGGCCAAGAGGTTGGGGAAGGTCCTGACAATATTCGAAAAGGCGGGGCTGAGACTGCGAAAGGACAAATGCGTCTTCTTCGCAACCGAGGTTGAGTTCCTAGGGTTTTGTGTGACTCCTGAGGGAATCAAACCATCCAAGTCCAAGGTGGCAGCCATTAAGAAAGCCCCCCGCCCCACCTCCAAGCCCGAGCTGCAGTCGTTCCTAGGGCTGCTCAACTTTTACCACTCCTTCCTCCCCCGGAAGGCAGCGGTGGCTGAACCGCTACACAAACTGCTAAAGAAAGACCAGGCATGGAAGTGGGGCGATGACCAAGAAAGGGCATTTAGTGAGCTAAAAAGCCTCCTGGCGTCCGACGCCATACTGACCCACTTCAACCCCAAACGCCCAGTAGTTCTGACCTGTGATGCATCTCCAGTGGGGGTGGGGGCGGTGCTGTGCCACGTGTTGGAAAACGGAAGGGAGGCCCCGATAGCATTTTACTCCAGGTCCCTGTCCCAAGCGGAGAGAAACTACGCACAGACAGACAGGGAGGCACTAGCAATAGTCGCGGGGACGAAAGAATTTCACGATTTTCTGTACGGCCGCCCCTTCACCATTGTAACGGACCACAAGCCCCTGCTAGGCATCTTTACCGCAGATAAGCCCACCCCACAGATCCTGTCCCCGAGGATGCTCAGGTGGGCCATTTTTCTCAACGCGTATCAGCACGCGTTGGTCTACCGGCCCGGGAAAGAGATCAGCCATGCGGACGCCCTATCTAGGTCTCCCCTTCCCCTAACGCCCAGCCAGGTGAGCAAGGGGGAGCGGGACCATCAGGTTCTCATGATAGAGGTGCTGGATTCGCCCCCTGTAGTGCCCGCCGACATTGCCAAAGCGACAGAGAAGGACAAGACGTTAGCGGCAGTTAGCTCCTGGGTGCAGAAAGGGTGGCCGGCGTCCTCCCCAGCGGAGGAGTTCGCTCCATTTTTCAGAAAAAAGCTAGAACTGTCCCTAGAGAGGGGGTGCCTCTTGTGGGGGCAGCGGGTGGTGATTCCCACTTCCCTTCGGCCGCGGGTGCTCAAACTGCTGCACGTCAGCCACCCTGGTATTGTGCGATCCAAGGCGCTGGCCCGGAGTTACTTCTGGTGGCCCCAGCTGGACGCCGACATCGAGCACATGGTCGGCACTTGTGATAGTTGCCAATGCTCCAGACCAGAGGAGGCCCGCCTTCCCCACAGCGAATGGGACGCGGCTAAGGGGCCGTGGTCCCGGGTGCACGTTGATTTCGCGGGCCCGTTCAGAGGCACCCTGTTCCTTCTTGTAGTGGACGCCTTCTCCAAGTGGTTGGAGGTTATCCCAGTCACGAGCACCTCCTCGGCCCAGACCATTAGGCATTTGCGGAGGCTCTTTTCCACGTTCGGCATACCCGACACGTTAATTAGCGACAACGCTAGTTGCTTCACGTCCTCCGAGTTCAGGGCTTTCATGGAGATCAACGCCGTTCGGCACATCACCTCCGCCCCGTTTCACCCAGCCACCAATGGCCAAGTAGAGCGCCTCGTCCGCACCACGAAGGACGCGTTGCGGCGCATGGGCCCCGGGGATCTGAACCTACAAGTGTGTCAGTTTCTGCTAGGGTACAGGGTGACCCCGTTGGCGTCAGGATACTCCCCCGCAGAGCTCTTAATGCGTAGGAAACTGACCACCATCCTTACTAGGCTGGACCCCACGAGGGTAGAGGACAAAGGAAGGAACATCGGGCTAGAGGCTACAAAGAGTTTCAGTGTAGGCGCCCCCGTGCATTGCAGGAATTACGCCAGCACGGGCCCAGCCTGGGTACCGGGCGTAGTTGTGGAGCAAACCGGCCCCGTGTCGTACCGCGTGGAAACCAGCACAGGGCTCCTGTGGAGGCGGCACGCGGACCAGCTCCGATGCAGGGTCTCCGATGAGCAGGGCACAGACCAAGCAGGGAATAAGTCAGCGTTAGGGTTCTCCCCCACCCGTTCAGCCCAAGGGGGAGGGAAGGGGGACCGTGGGCCCCCACCAAGGGGGGAGGAGGATATCCTCGTAGATACCCTGGGGGATCTTTCCGAGGAGGAGGGACCCGACCCCATACATATCTCGCGGAAGGTCCCCACAAATGCGGATACCCCTACCAAGTTAGATTTTGATTTTCAGAACGGGGGGGGGGTTTGGAGTGGTCCCCCACCCGTCCAAGCGAGAAGAGGGGTTTTTCGTTAGCCCCGACTGCCCCCGGTCTGCCCACAATGGAGTTTTTCCCTTCCCCTAAGGCCGCCAGACAGCGGCAAGCCACTAACAAGTCTCCCTCTCCCATTTCAGGACAAGGGACCAGGGAACAAAGAAGCAATAACGCCCCCGGGGGGGCAGCCCTCTTCACGGCCCAAACGCACATGCAACAAGCCATCTTGGCTGAGAGACTTCGTCTCATCCTAGGGGGGAGGGATGTTGTGTTCTGTAAAGCTGTGCCTTTAACAATGTACCTTTGCCATGTGTTAACAATGTAACCTTTCTGTGTGCAACATTATAACCATCAGCTGTATCAATGTAAACCTGATAAGGGGACGCGAGCTAGTGACCACCAGATGGCAGTAGCGAGCGTCCAGCTCTCATGGCTCAGATTCACCTGGTTCAGCAGCGCGGGAAGATTCCCCGCGACCTCTTCACCTGGTCAAGAAGGGCGTGACCTTCTACGACGTCACGCAGGCAGCAACCAATAGTCTGTCGACGAGCCACATTCAAATGTATAGCCAGCTGTATATATTGAGCTACTCATCCGCCATTACCACATGTTCCTCCGGATCATCATGCAATAAACCTGTGTTAAGCCAACCCTTCGGCTGTTTCATTGTCTTTGGTCCCTTACACTAAACAGGCTGAGTTGAAATAATGAGAATTAGCCTTTCATCATTAATTCTCCCTGTGTCAAAGGCAAATTTTGATAGAAAGATTCAGGCAACAGTACATAAAAAGAAGCTGCCCTGCTGCTCACATAATCACCTGGAAACCCAAGAATCAGATATCACTGTGCCCAGTCTTCCCACCATTTCAAATGTCTGCTGCCTGTGTTGCTAATAACATAGAAAGAGACTTGGAATGGCTCCTGACTGTGAATGGTGTCACTTTGCAGGAGACCTTTTGCCTCTACCCCGCCCCTCTCATTCAATGTGGCAATCTCACTCTTCACTCTGTGTTTTCTTTGAATTATTGGCATTATGCTCCAGCTTTTTTAGATTCTTAGCGGCATATTTTCCTACGCTGCATGGATGGTGGCTCTGATAACCTTATGCAATTCAGCAGAAGACACAGAGCTCACTTTGCTGAGAGGGAAAGCTAGATGTGCTGTTACTTGCTATGTTAAAACAGGAGAGATTTCAGGCTTTCAGATTCCACTCAGAAGCAGAGATCTAGCAAACAGAGTAAGATGCAAATAGACACGGGTTTTTTTTTTGCTGAGCTTACATTTTACCGTGAAATTAACCAATTTGGAATTTATGAAACTCAACGTGGGCCGATACGCAACCGAAGATGAAAACTGACACATTTCCAAGTTTGCAATATGTTTGGGGGGGGGGGGGGACACAACAAAGACAAAATGAGCCTGGCAGTTGAAAAATGTAAATCTAAAACAAGATAGATTTTGACAGATTTGTGTGTTCCCCGAAAGACACGGGTTTACTGTTGAAAGCATTCTGACCCCAAGAAATTCAATGTATTGCTGCTTTATTTCTTTAGCATCAGAACTGGCTTAATCTTGCTATCTTCACACACAAAGTCCACTCCAAGTTATTTTTGCCGAGCTTTCGACAATTGTTGCTATTCTTAGAAAATAGGTTTGAGAAACTGTGGGGTACACAAAACACTTTCTCTAAAATCAATTGCAGATCACCCAGGAATCCATTGACAGATTTAGTCTACCTTCTACCCACTCTTACTTTAAGAAAACGAAAGAGGCATGTGTTGCTATGCTGGAAAGACAAAGTGTACATCCTTCCAATAATTAAGTTTTTTTAAAAAAAAACAGACTCATTTTCACAAGCAAATCCTTCTAAATTGGTAGAGTCTATTTCCTGACCAAGTTCAACTACAGCAAAGAATAAAACTGGTAACAGCATCTTGCATCACTTTCATCTCATGAAGTCTTAATTGAAAGTAAAATGGATGCTCTGTGAAGCACAACAAGATGAATAGAGAATATTCAGCTTCATGAGCTCTTGTATACCTAGTTGAGTATGATTCCTTGCAGCCTGCAAGCTATGTTTTCTGTGACAAACAATGTTGGTTTTTAATCTGGCCATAACAGTTGCATTATAGAGTGCAGCCCTTGCAGTGGCAGGAAATAAAGCCTCCAATAACATAGGGAAGCCTTTCAAATATTGATAATGAGTAGTCTCCAGTGAGTTACCTCAGATGATGTACTAGGCTCATAAAGTTTCTTTGGTACTCTTTGGGGATGGAGAAAAACTGCAGTGGACTTTGTTCTTTGCTGTTAGTTAAGAAAGTGTGAAAATGTAAAAATAATGCTTTGATTCCTATCCAAAGCATGCTGATCCTGTCTTCTGTTTTATGTATTCACCATGTGGGAGATTAGAGGAAAATCTGTGTCAGCCTGATTCATTTGCAAAGAGTGGGCGATAAATTACCAACATTCAGTTCCAATCATGTCTCCATGTTCTGGCATCATTTAGTATCATAAAGGAGGATTTCTGCCAATGCAAACTCACTAACCAAAACAATAAGTAAGTAAGTAAGTAAGTCAGTCAGTCAGTCAGTCAGTAAGTAAGTAAATGCCTTTATTATTCAAGGTCCAGAGTTATTTGTCTTGTGTCTAAACTTGTTTCCAATACATAGGCAATAATTAAACTGGAATTAAAGAGTTCTGTCTCTGTGCATATAAATGTATGAAAAGAGCGATCATCTGTTCTGTTTCCTGTTAGATTCCCACACACATTATATCAGTAAGCTTTCCTAGCTCCATCTTTTTTAATCACTCACTACCAGAACCATGGACAGCAAACTATTATTTTCTGCTGCAAAAATTATGGTCTTAATAAATGCTACAGAACATTTGTTAAAGTTTAAAGGGTTAAACTAATTAAATGCATTTTAAAAAGACTGATATATATTATTTTGAATTACCAGCCTCATCCCCTGTTCTCTATTTTTACCTGCTATAGCAGTGAAAAAATCTGAGGCTAGAAGGCAAAATGAGAATGAAGAAAGTTAGTCATTAAAGAACAGGGACTGTGAGATAAATTTTCAGAATCCCCTCCTGCAGAGAGTCAAAGAAGAAAATTGGCCAGACGGTTGCAAAAGTGGGAAACAGAGAATACCATCTTTAATAAGTCTCTTGGTCAAATAAATGTTCTTTAGTAACTCTCAATCAAAGCTGTTCCGGTTATTTTCAGCTTTTCAAATAATCTTCCTCAGGATATCTAAGAAATTAATGAGAAAATATTATGATAGTAATAAATCTAATAACAATTTCTACAACCAAAAGGCACAATCAACTAACTGCACAATAAGAGGAGCTTCCTCCCCAACCCAAGAGAGTGGTGGTCTCTTAGGAGAAGAAAAAGAGCATCCTTGAAGATTGTGGTATTTTTGAACCACAGTTGGACGTATCCTGGGCAACAACCACCTTGTGCCAGCTAATCTTTCTCTCACTAGGTTGAATTGCAGAATGAACTCACCAAAAGGTGGCTTCATTTTGGCAGTTTCACATCTGGCCTACACACAAAAGAAGAAGAAGCAGCTTCCTCATACATAAAAAGGTATCATTTGAAGCCCTCCTCCTGGGGAGATTCAATGCTGAAAAGCCCACAGCCCAGTCCTTGGTAGACTATATAGGCTGTGTCTACTGCAGGAGATTCTGTTAATTACTGAAGAACCTTCTTATGAACAATCCGCATTGTACTTCTGTTTTCTCTTGCACTCTTTGCCTAGTCAGTTTCTGCTTGATAGATTTGTCAGCAATCTCCCTTTGATGATCCCTTGATTACTCTTCTGAATCCTCCCCATTCCAATCAATATCCCACTAGGACTGTAATTTGTAATCCATCTTGTACTTGGACCATTTGTTTTATTTGCTCCATTGAATTCTCAGCTCCTGTCTCACTGTGTAATGATCCTGTCCAGCTGTTGAGACTTCTCCTTTCAGTCACTCTTGAAAGACTACAGATGGAGCGAGCAATGTACCTGTCCTGTTCCAAACTGGATGAGGCAATCTAGGATCTCAGAGGTCCCAGATGTTGTAGTCCCAGAAGTTGTAGTCTAAATCAGGTGTTCCCAACTTTTTCAAGCCGGGGGCTGGGTCACGCTCTCTCTGTCAGCTTTGAGGACTGAATGGCCATTTTGCCCTGCCTGCACAATAAGGGTGGCCATTTTGTTCTTACAGCTTCAAAGGGGTGGCCATTTTGTTCCTTAAATGCCCTTGGAAGGGTGGGTGGGGCACATGAAATGGTGCCACCGGCTGGATCTGGTCCACGGGGCTTAGGTTGGGAACCCTGCCTAGTCTAAATGGTCAAGCAAGGGCCAGGCATGTAGGAATAAGACAGAGACTATGAGACTAGTTGCTTCCAGCAGCTTCCAAATTCAATTGAAACTGGATTATAGTCTGTCGCTGGCTCCCACTGCTTTCACACAATGAAGCAGACTATTTGTGAGTCAGATAAACCATAGGACAGAAGGAGGAAGTTTTTGATTACTAAAGATCTTTCCCTTCTGGTGATCTCATCACCCTACCATAGGTTACACCCATGCAACCAGATTTTGACCTCTACTGGGTTTTTGACCTTATCAGAACAATTTGCTCACTTAGAACTGTTTCTAAGTTCTGCATCACCCAATCCACCTCCTTCTCCTGAGTCCCCTGCACTCCTTTATGAGGCCTGCCCTGAATATGACAGGCAGGAAGAACCAGGATTGTGCTGTTACATACAGTTTTGTAATCTGTAATCTTTTTGCAGCAAAAACACAGCATACAAAATGATTGAGTTCCTAGTTTCTAGGAAATAGAACCAGCAATACATTCCATCTTCTTCATCAAATTTGACTAAAATACAGTAATAAACTTTAAAGGTTAGTTGGGGGTCCCATGATTTGGTGTCTTGCACGGAAGACAATGAAGGAGTCGCAGTAAGGACTAACACAGGTTTATTGGTTGATGATCAGTATGAACATGTGGTAATGGCGGAGGTACATTTATTATATACGGTAGTACAATACATTTGAATCTTGTTGCACGGTAGCTCATTGGCTGCTACCGGCGTGACGTCGTTCCAGTCACGCCCCTGTTCCGTAGTAGTTTGCTGGTGTGGAAGAGTTCCCGCGGCTGCCGGTGATTTGAGGAATGAGAACCATGTGAGTTGAACGCTCGCAGCTGCCCTCTATGGGCAGCTTACTCGCGTTCCTTTAACAGCTGGGCTACATTGTAATGTGGTCAGGTTACATTCATACATTTCTTAAAGCAACATTGTACATACATAACATCCCTCCCCCCTAGGATGGGACGAAGTCCCTCAACCATTGTGGCTTGCCGCATGTGCGCCTGGGGCGTGCGGCCGCTTGACTTAACATAGGGGAGCCTGGTTCTGCGGAGTCCTGTCCTGCAACGGAAAGGGGGGACTCATTAGTGGCTTGGTGTGGGCTCCGCGGTGACCTTGCATTGGGGGACGGGAATGGAATGAACAGTTGGGAAGTGAACCCCTACCTACCGTTTGAGGATCTTGGGGTCCCCCCCAGTACGAATCTCGGGACCGACGAAGAGGCCCTCGTGGCCTCGCCACCCCCCGTTACCTGCCCGGGAGTTCTAGAGACTGTGGTGGGTGGACTCCCCCCCGTTGCCTGTCTTGGGGGTGTTTGTCTCTGGGGAGCTGGCGCTATGGAATATTCTAAAACAAAAGGACTGGGGGGACTGGAGGTACCAGGGGCTGAACTGAAACCCCTCTTCTCGCTAGGACGGGTGGGGGACCACTCCGCTACACCCCCCTGGTACTGCAACTCATAATCATAATCAAACTGATCCCTCTCTTTCAAAGTATCCTCCTCTGTGGTCGAGAACCCAGGATATGCATTTGAATCCGCAGGTTCCGCCGTGTCTCCCCCTTGGGTAATGTGGGTGGGGGAGGACCCTAACACTGATTCCCCCCCACTGGTGACTCGCCTTCTGAGTTGGTCGGCGTGCCTTCTCCAGAGTAGACCCTAGCTAGTCTCGACCCTGTAGGATACTGGCCCCGTCTGCTCAATGATTGTCCCTGGGACCCACGCTGGCCCCGAAACCGTGTAGTTCCTGCAGTGAACCGGGTCCCCAACCGAAAAACTTTTGGAGCTATCTACCCCTATATTTATATTCCTCCCTTCATCCTCCACCCTGGACGGATCCATCCGGTCAAAAAGTGTTACCGGACGCCTCCTCATGAGGAGTTCGGCTGGCGAGAATCCTGAAGCTAAGGGGGTTGTCCTGTAGCAGATGAGGAACTGAAACAGATGAAGGTTCAACTCACCGGGACCCATGCGCCGCAGTGCATCTTTCGTAGTGCGCACTTGGCGCTCTACCTGACCGTTTGTGGCGGGGTGAAACAGGGCAGCAGTAATGTGCCTGATGGCGTTCCGCTCAATGAACGTCTTGAACTCTGCGGACGAGAAGGTACTAGCGTTATCGCTAACCAGGACGTCTGGCAGGCCGGAACAGGCAAACAGTTTGCACAACTGCTTAATGGTTGCTGCAGAGGAGGTGCTGTTCATGGGGATTACCTCCAGCCACTTGGAGTAGGAGTCGACTACCAGCAGAAACATGGACCCGCGGAAAGGGCCAGCGAAGTCGACATGAATTCGGGACCATGGCCCGCGGGCCGTGTCCCATTCCCTATGGGGTAGATGGGACTCCTCGGGCCGAGAGCTCTGGCAGCTCTCGCACGTGCCCACTAAACATTCTATATCCGCGTCTATCTGGGGCCACCAAAAGAAACTCCTGGCCAGAGCCTTGGATCGCACAATCCCGGGGTGACTAGTATGCAGTAGCTTCAGTATCTTGGCTCTCAGCTTTTCTGGGATAACTACCCGCTGGCCCCAGAGTAAGCAGCCCCTTTCCAGCGAAAGTTCTACTCTGCGCCTGACAAATGACTTGAATTGTTCCTCGGGGGAAGTAGCGGGCCACCCTTTCCTCACCCAGGAGCTAACTTGGGCCAGCATCTTGTCGGCCGCCGTGGCCTTGGCGAGGTCGGCCGGGAGAATAGGGGTGAGTCGAGAGACTCAATCAGCAGGACTTGGTGGTCCTGCTCTACCTCGCACGTGGGGTCCCCTACACTTGGGAGGGGAGATCGGGACAGTGCGTCTGCATGGGAGATCTCCTTCCCTGGTGATAGACCAGCTCATACTGGTAAGCGTTGAGAAAGATGGCCCAACGCAGCATCCTGGGGGATAGAATTTGCGGTGTGGGTTTGCCGGTAGTGAAGATCCCCAGAAGTGGTTTGTGATCCGTCACTACCGTAAACTCGCGGCCGTATAAAAAGTCATGGAACTTTTTCGTTCCCGCGATGATGGCTAGGGCCTCCCTATCAGTTTGCGCGTAATTGCGCTCGGCCTTCGAGAGGGACCTTGAGTAGTACGCTACCGGGGCTTCCCTCCCGCTCTCCAACACGTGGCATAGAACCGCCCCCACCCCCACTGGGGACGCATCACAGACTAGGACTACTGGTCTCTTAGGGTCAAAATGGGTCAGGACAGCATCTGAGGATAGGAGTGCCTTTAGCTCCCTGAAAGCTCTCTCTTGCCTATCTCCCCACCGCCAAACCGCCTCTTTTTTCAATAGCGCGTGCAGTGGCTCCGCAACGGATGCCTTCCTTGGCAGGAAGGAATGGTAAAAATTTAGGAGCCCTAGAAATGACTGCAGCTCCGGTTTCGTGGTGGGGCGAGGGGCGTTTTGCACAGCCGCAACCTTGGACTCGGAGGGCTTGATGCCTTCCGGGGTTACCTTGAACCCAAGGAACTCAACCTCCCTCGCAAAGAAAACACATTTGTCCCGTCTCAGTCGGAGGCCCGCTTTCTCGAATATTGAAAGGACCCTGTCTAGCCTTTGCGCTAGTTCTGCTTCACCCCCTGCTGTTATCAACACATCGTCGAAGTATGGGAGGACGCTTGGAAGCCCCTTTAAAAGGCGTTCCACGAGGGACTGGAAAATTCCGGGGGCCGAATTCACGCCAAACTGAAGGCGCGTTACCTTAAATGCCCCCTTGTGTGTTACGATCGTTTGCGCAGCGGCAGCAGCCGGGGTTACAGAGAGCTGCTGATATGCCTGTGCCAGATCTAGCTTGGCAAAACACCTCCCCCCATGAAGCGTGGCCAGTAAATGGCTGACCACGGGTACTGGATATGCATTTGGCCGAATGGCCTTATTAATCGTACATTTATAGTCCGCACAAATCCTAACCTCCCCGTTTGATTTAAGGGCTGTCACAATCGGCGTTTCCCACTCCGCCGAATCCACTGGAACCAAAATCCCCTGCCCCACCAATTTGTCCAGTTCCGCCTCGATCTTGTCCTTGAGGGCGAAAGGCACTCTTCTTGGCTTGAGGCGTATGGGACGGATTTCTGGGTCCAAGTCAAAGGAAACTGGGGGCCCCTTGTAAGTCCCAAGCCCCTTCTTGAAAACGTCTGGGTGTGCGTTGCACACGTCCCGCATTGGGTCAGTCTCTATGGGGTTAATGCCGGACAGTTCGATTCCAAGGGGAGCAAACCACTGCGTTCCCAAAAGGCAGCACCTTCCCCCCTTGAGGACCACTAGGGGCAGTTTCTCGGAGTAATTCTTGAACTTCACCTTGAAGTTCCCCACCCCAACACTGGGATCCCGTTCCCTTGCACGTCCCGTAGGTGTGACCTCATGGCCCGCAACTTGGGCTGCGCATCTGGGGGAATGCGCATAAACTCTTTTTGGGACAGGATGGAATAGGACGACCCCGAGTCTATCTCCATCCTCACTGGGACCCCCTGTAACTGTACCTCAACGAAAAACCGCCGGTGCTCCAGGCCCACACGGTTCACGCCTGCCCTGCTGTGGTCGTCTGAGACCTTCCTGGTGCTAGCCGCCTTCCGTTGGTGCGTCTGGGGATGGTTCGAATTGCCCTTGTCCTCGCCTCACCCGCGCCTGCACACTCGGGCGATGTGCCCTTTTCGGCCGCAGTTGTGACACTCGGCCTTCCGGAACGGGCACCTCGTGCGGTCGTGGGACGCCTCACAACCGTCGCAGCGGCGGTCTTGCCGCTCGCAGGTCTGTCGCTTCTCTCCTCGCTTCTTGACCTGCTGGACGTTGTCGTCCTCGCTGGAGCAGGGGTCTGCCGTAGTGGACGACTCCTCGGATGCCGTTGGTGTACCGGCGGGCGGCTTGGGGGCCCGCCAGGCTGTTTTCGCTGGTGTCCGCCGGGCCGCCTGTACTGGTGACTTGGCCCTTTCGGACGTGGCCCCTCGGGACTTGAACACTCTGACCCCGCTTCAGGCCGCTTCGGCTGCTTGGGCCTCCCGCAGTACCTCGTTGAACGTGAGGCGGCAGTCGCGGGTCATGAGCTTCCGCTGAAGCTCCTCGTCCCTCAGGCCACACAGCATGCGGTCTCGGAGGGCCTGGTCCAGGTCATCCGACTGGCAGTGCACCGCTGCCAGCCTGAGGGCCGCCGCGTAGGCGGACACGGATTCGCCCGGTCGCTGGTCTTGCCTGTGGAACGCAACCCGGGCCGGGAAGATCGACACGGGGGGCTGGAAATCCTCACCCAGCAGCCCCAGCATGCGGTCGATGGGCACCTCTTCTACCTTCTTGGGGGCCACCAGGTTCATCAGGATGCGCAGCATGGCCGGCCCCACCTGGGCCAGGAAGTAGGAGCGCATCCTCGCGTCGTCGTCGACGCCCACGGCTTCCATCGCGTGCCGGAATTGGCACTCATAGAGCTCCCACTGTTCGGGCTCGCTGACATCAAACTGGTAAGGCTTGACCTTGGGATTCGCCATTATCCCACCTTTGTCGCCAATTTGGTGTCTTGCACGGAAGACAATGAAGGAGTCGCAGTAAGGACTAACACAGGTTTATTGGTTGATGATCAGTATGAACATGTGGTAATGGCGGAGGTACATTTATTATATACGGTAGTACAATACATTTGAATCTTGTTGCACGGTAGCTCATTGGCTGCTACCGGCGTGACGTCGTTCCAGTCACGCCCCTGTTCCGTAGTAGTTTGCTGGTGTGGAAGAGTTCCCGCGGCTGCCGGTGATTTGAGGAATGAGAACCATGTGAGTTGAACGCTCGCAGCTGCCCTCTATGGGCAGCTTACTTGCGTTCCTTTAACAGCTGGGCTACATTGTAATGTGGTCAGGTTACATTCATACATTTCTTAAAGCAACATTGTACATACATAACACATGATTTGTAAAAATTACTAACTTCACTGGTTTTCAAACTAAGAACCCCAGATGTTCTTGTACGCTATCTCAAAAAGCCCTTAGCATTTGGCTGTGTTAACTAGGGCTCTCTATATAGTCCAAAACATCTGGGCTACAATGTTTGGGGATCACTGACTTTCATATACATTTATTTGATTGGAAAAAAATTAAAAGCAGCTCTACCTTATAGTATTATATTCTCTTCATCATGGTATGTAGACTCAATATTACAGTATTTGACAAGGCTATATGATAGACACTTTTAGTTTTGTATGCTTTCATATGAAACTTCCTTAATCACTGACAGAAAGGAAATGAGGATCTAATTTTAATGACAAAAAGTAGATTTAAAAAACACAAATGTTTTACTGTTATTCTCTTAGTTTTATTATTATGGATGAGCAAAAGATTCATTAAGTATTTTTAAAAATGGGTTATGACAGAATGATTGAGCATAAAAACCTTATTCTTACAGATTGTTGCTACCAGCTATTTTTGGTCATCAGACCAGACTATAGTTGATCTGTTGCCTTGCTGGGCACTAGCAAGGCTTTTTTCACAACTTTAATACAATGTTATGCTTCCTTACAGTGGTGCTGGAAGGGCTTTGGCTGAATCAACACTTTTGTCATGGCTCTTTATTGGTTATCTTCTCAGAGAAATTAGTGTTCCAAATGAAATGGGGTGGGGATCAATTTACAGGACAGAATTATCCTCCTTCTTCTTGGTAATCTTTGTACTTAACAATTAACAATAAAGCACACTCAAAGTCACCAGTCTAAAATCTCAAATGGCAGATATTTAAAATGACACAGTTGCTAAAAATTCTACCAAAAGATAATGAATGAGATATAAACCACCAGTAGACAAAGCAGACAAAATAAGCACTTACTTGTTCTGCCAGAACTTGTACAAATAAGCTATTTTTGTAACTGAAAGTTGAAGAGCCAATGTACAGAGGACATCCCACCCCCCTGACAGAAGCCACATAACTATGTGGTCATAACTGAGAAAGCCCAGACACATGTGGCCTGTGGGACTGTAGGTTTGAGAAAGAGACAAATAGTTGAACTCTCCAGAATAACAACACTGAGCTATTAAACAGTCTTTCTATGCACACAAACATCCCCTCAACCCCATGTCTTTGTTTAAAAGGATGGAACCTTTGGATATGATCTTCTGGTTCAGAGGCATGGGTTATATTTATGTGCCAGTTCCATTTAGACTACATTTAATGAGGTGAAGTAGTCAATGGACAAAATTTGCTTTCCAAATACAGTATGATAGTACTCCTCAACAGGCCCAGCTGGCATTTACAGCTTCTGCCCGACAGGTGCAGTGGATATAATCTATTTTGATTAATCCTGATGTTCCTCTTGACTGCTGTGTTGCTTGTAAACTTCAAACCGTCTTTTTTTAAAAAAATCTAGATCAGAATAATCTTCTGCCGTCTTTATATGCATTTATTTAGTTATGCTACTCATGCACAAGTCCTTGGACAAGACAGTTGCACAATGTGCTAACAATACAAAAATGAAAAATTAAGCATACAGAATTGAAGCGAAAGCCAATCAGATTTTTTTAAAAAAAGTTTAAAACACAAGAAAGATAGAGCCAGTTCTCAATCAACTAACACCCCTCCATTTTAATGACAGGCCCCTTACAAGCTAAAAGCATACCCGAATAAAAATGTCTTTTCCTGCCAGTTGGAAGGCAACAGTAAGCGGAGCCACATAATCTGCCTTAGCAGAGAGTTCTAAAAAGCAGCATTATGTTAATTGCACAGCAAATTGATGGAGAGTATTTGTGAGTGTGTAGATAATAAACAGTGGGTTTGTATCTCACTTTGCAGAGGATGTAAGAGAGGCTTGTTTTGCTTTTTCATTATCTCCTGCCCCTGAATTTATTATTTTATTTTATGTAGTTAATGTAACTAAATAAAATGTTAGCTAAATTTATTTGCTTGCTTTATTTTCTTGATTCTGTCTTCTTTCTTTCATCTCTAACTTTAGTTTCTTGTCTATTTTTCCCATGGAAGTCCTCCTTGAGTTGTTTTGAGACAGCCCCTTTTGTTCTGGATTGTTGAAAAGCTCTGGCCAGATGATAATAATAATATCGTGTCAGAAATTATATGATGCTGTTTGGATATGACTGACGGGAGAATGGCTGGAAAATTCAAGCTCCCTGGAATTACAAAGACTCTCAAGTAATTCCTAGGCACCACTGCTGTGGGTTTAAATGGATAAGTCTACCTGGTGAGATACCTATGAGCTATTTAAAGAAATGATTCATGGCTCTGTTTTCCAACAGAGCTGAAACAGAGGAGACATACTGGTAAGTTAAGCATTTTTATTTGCTAAGAGACCATTTGTATGGATAAAACTGGATGTATCACATTAACTGTTAACTGTCATTTCTGTGTAAAATTAATCCACATGAAGATGAAGAAGATATAAACCAGGGGTGCTCAAATTTTTCGGGCTGCAGGCCAGTCACTTAGTTCAGGGAGCCTGTCACTATGGCCTGGGGGTTGGATCCAGCCCCCAAAGCCCCCGTCACTCCTGGAAGCGGAAGTAAAACATGCCAGTACTGAGCGACGAGGGCTTCGCGGCCGGGTGAATTGGCATCAGGGGCTGGATCCAGCCCCGGGCTGTAGTTTGGGCACCCCTGATATAAGCATTCAGGAGAGAGTTAATCTGAATATTCGAGGAAGGAAAGAGTGTCTGATTTATCTTTTCCTTCTTTGTTCTTTTCTCATGGAAAGGGGAAGGCTGAAAAAGAAGGCCTCTATTATGTGTAGAGCTTTTCCATTTAGTCGGGAAGTGTTGTGTTCTGATGGTTTTATCTTACACATGGATTACAATGTATCTGAGCCAATGTAACCTTGCCTATAGCAACAATGTAACCTTCAGCTGTATCATATAAACCCTGTAATAGGACGCGAGCTAATGACCACCAGCTGGCAGCAGCGAGCGTCCAAGCTCTCTTGGTCCGAACTCATCAAAGGCAACAGCGCGGGAAGTTTTCCCGCCACCACCTACACCTGGACAAGAAGGGCGTGACCCGAAATGACGTCACGCAGACAGTAGCCAATGGGCTACCATGGCACCACGTTCAAATGTATTACTACTGTATATAAAGAGCTATCGATCCGCCATTACCTCATGTTCCCTCTGTCCACGATGCAATAAACCTGAGTTAACCCAGCCCGAGGCTGTGTCCTGTGTCTTGGTTTGCATACACCAAATTGGCGACGAGGATGGGATGATGGATCCCCACGGAACAGCCAGGGCACAGAGCGGTTTCAACATCAGCAAACCGCAAGATTGGGAGCTGCTTGAGATGGACTTCCAGGCGGCACTGGTGGAACTCAGAGTCAAAGGAGACGACGAGGAGAGGAAGAGGGCCATCCTCACCAGAATGCTCGGGATGGAAACCAAGCGGACGCTGGTGGGCATCATCGCTCCGAAGAAGGTGAGCGAATTTACGGCGGACGACATCATGAAGCTGCTGCGAGAGCGCTTCTGTCCCTCGAGGGCAATGTTTCCCGCTCGGAGCGCGTTTTGGAGGCGAGTCCAAGCGCCGGATGAGTCGGTTGAGGCATTCGTGGCCGCCATGAGGATAGCCGCCGCCCCCTGTAAATGGGGCGACATCCTAGAGATGGCCCTCAGGGACGGCGTGTTGTGTGGCCTGAAAGACAAGGAGGTACAGCGCAGCTTGATGAACAAGGAGCCGCCACCCACGCTGGCAGAGGTCGTAGAGGCCGCGGAAGCCGCAGAGTCCACGAATGCTGGAGTGGACGAGATGCACCAGTGGCGTGAGTGGCGTCCTAGAGCCGGCAAGGCGGAAAATTCGGTGCACGGGAAGTCCGGACAGTCGGTGCACGCAACTCGACGGGCCTCAAAGTCGTCTACGGAAGGCAGCGACGGCGAGGAGGTCCAGAAGGTCCGAAAGGGTGGTCGACGCTGCGAGGGTTGCGGAGCGGCCCATGAGCGCGCGAGATGCCCGTTCAGGAAGGCCGAGTGTTACACCTGCGGCCGTCGGGGGCACATCGCCAAGGCATGCAGAAAACGGAAGGAGGGCCGGAGGCAGTCACAAGACCGTGCGGCCAGACCGGACCGTCCAGCGAGGCCCAAAGATGGCGCCCAGACCACGAGGAAGCAGGATGGCGTGGGCCGCGTCTCGGACGACAGCGAGGACGACGCCCCAGTGTTCAGCGTGTCCGCGGGACAGTCCCATTACTTCGTTGAGGTATTAGTACAAGGGGCCCCTATTAAGATGGAAATTGACTCGGGGTCCTCCTATTCTATAATTCCCCAGAAAGAGTTCTTGAAAATCGACCCCCACGTGCGGCCCAAACTTAAAGCGTTGAGGTCCACGCTACGAGACGTACAGGGAAACAGCATTCCGGTGTTGGGGGTCGGGAAATTTCGGGTCAATTTCAAGAGACATTCTGCGGAACTGCCCCTAGTTGTCCTCAAGGGGGGAAGCTGTAGCCTCCTAGGGACACAGTGGTTTCAGCCCTTAGGGTTGTTCATAGGGGGAGTGCATACCGTGGGGGGGGACCCAATACAAGCGGTTTGCGATGCGCATCCCGCCGTTTTTAAGAAAGGACTCGGAAAGTTCAAGGGACCCCCTGTAGCTTTCGACATAGACCCGGAGGTCCGCCCGATAAGACTCAAACCGCGCAGGGTGCCGTTCGCACTCAAGGACAAGATAGAGGCGGAACTGGACAAACTGGTGGGCCAGGGGATTCTTATTCCTGTTGATTCCGCGGAGTGGGAAACTCCAATTGTAACGGCTCTAAAGGCTAACGGGGAGGTGCGCATTTGCGCTGATTATAAGTGTACAATTAACAAGGCGATCCGCCCTAATGCATACCCGGTGCCAGTGATCAGCCACCTTTTGGCCAGGCTGAATGGGGGAAAGTGTTTCGCTAAACTCGATTTGGCACAAGCCTATCAGCAACTTCCTGTGACCCCCGCCACGGCCGCGGCACAAACGATAGTTACACATAAAGGAGCGTTCCAGGTGTCGCGGTTACAGTTTGGCGTGAACTCGGCACCCGGCCTTTTTCAGTCGCTTGTGGAACGCCTCCTGAAGGGTCTGGAGGGGGTGTTGCCTTATTTTGATGACGTGTTGATAACAGGGGGGAGTGAGGCTGAACTGGCAAAGAGGTTGGACAAAGTACTGACCGTGTTCGAGAAAGCGGGGCTGAGATTGAGAAAGGACAAATGTGTTTTTTTCGAAACCGAGGTCGAGTTTTTAGGGTTCCGGATCACACCCGAGGGGATTAAGCCGTCAAAATCCAAAGTAGCAGCCATTAAAAAGGCCCCTCGCCCCACATCCAAAACCGAGCTACAGTCCTTCCTGGGGCTCCTCAATTTTTACCATACATTCCTCCCGCGGAAGGCGTCCGTGGCCGAACCGCTCCATCGGTTACTCAAAAAGGAGGAGACATGGATGTGGGGTGACGAGCACGAGAGGGCGTTCAAAGAGCTAAAGCAACTCCTAACATCTGAGGCAATCCTGACGCACTTCGACCCCAAACGGCCAGTGGTCCTAGTCTGTGATGCATCCCCGGTGGGGGTGGGGGCGGTGCTTTGCCACGTGTTGGAGGACGGAAGGGAGGCCCCGGTAGCGTTTTACTCAAGGTCCCTGTCCCAAGCGGAGCGAAATTACGCACAAACCGACAGGGAGGCGTTAGCAATAGTAGCGGGGACCAAAAAATTTCACGAATTTTTGTATGGCCGTCCGTTCAGAATCGTGACCGATCACAAGCCACTGTTAGGGATTTTCACGGCAAGCAAGCCCACGCCGCAGATCCTGTCCCCGAGAATGCTGCGATGGGCTATTTTCCTCAACGCATACCAACATGAGTTGGAGTACCGGCCCGGAAAGGAGATCAGCCATGCTGATGCACTTTCGAGATCCCCTTTGCCCTTGTTGGACGACCAAAAGGCGAGAGTAGAAAGAGACCGCCAGGTGTTGCTAATTGAGGTTCTAGACGCACCCCCAATAGTACCAGCCGACATTGCTAGGGCGACAGGCAAGGACAGAACGCTGGAGAAAGTTAGTTCATGGGTACAGAAGGGGTGGCCGGCATCGTCCCCGAGTACAGAGTTCGACCCATTCTTTCGGAAGAAGCTAGAGTTGTCCCTAGAAAGGGGGTGCCTTTTGTGGGGCCAACGGGTGGTGGTCCCTACGCCCCTGCGGACGAGGGTGCTCGAACTGCTGCACGTCAGCCACCCGGGCATAGTTCGTTCAAAGGCGCTGGCCCGGAGTTACTTCTGGTGGCCACAGCTGGACGCGGACATTGAGCACATGGTCGGCACTTGCGAGGCATGCCAGGGATCCCGACCTGAGGCGGCCCGTCTTCCGCATAGGGAATGGGACACAGCAAGGGGGCCATGGTCCAGAGTGCACGTAGATTTCGCTGGCCCATTCCGAGGAACCATGTTTCTCCTGGTGGTGGATGCGTTCTCCAAGTGGCTGGAGGTTATCCCAGTAAAGAGCACGTCCTCCGCCACGACAATTAGCCAGCTAAGGAGAGTCTTTTCCACGTTCGGTTTACCCGACACTTTAGTCAGCGATAACGCTAGTTGTTTCACCTCCGCTGAGTTCGGAGCATTCATGGAGGCGAACGCCATTCGGCATGTCACATCCGCACCGTTTCACCCGGCCACGAATGGCCAAGTGGAACGGCTGGTGCGTACAACAAAGGAGGCGCTGTGGCGCATGGGCCCGGGGGACCTGAATCACCAAGTATGCCAGTTCCTCTTAGCGTATAGGGTAACCCCCTTAGCGTCAGGCTACTCGCCGGCAGAGCTCTTGATGCGGCGAAAACTGACCACGATCCTGTCCAGGCTAGACCCGACGAGAGTCGAGGATAAAGGAAAAAACATAGGGTTGGCAGTCTCGAAAGGTTTCGCCGCCGGTGACCCTGTTCACTGCAGGAACTATTCCAGCGCAGGGCCAGCCTGGGTACCAGGGACGGTTGTAGAACAGACGGGGCCAGTGTCGTACCGGGTCGAGACTAACACCGGCCTCCTCTGGAGGAGGCACGCAGACCAACTGAGGCACCGAGTGAGTGGGCCAGTCAGTGGGGCTCAGCAACAGGATTCAGCGTTAGGGTTCTCCCCCACCCGCTTAACCCAAGGGGGAGACAGCAGTGGACAACAGTCCCAAGCAAGGGGGGAAGGCAGAAGCAGCGGCCCCGACTCATACCCTTTTGATACGCCAGTCCTATCAGGGGCCGGGGAAGGGGGAGAGGAGTTCGCGACCGCTGCCCCCGATTGTAATTTTGATTTAGATTTTGCGGGCCGGGGGGGTTTTCAGGAGTGTTCCCCCACCCATCCAAGCGAGAAGAGGGGTTTTTCGTTAGCCCCCAGTGCCCCCGGTTCCTCCCTAAGAAAGAGCACACCTCCCAACAACGCCGCGGAGCCGCGGCAAGTCACTAACGAGTCTCCCTCTCCAATTACAGGACAGGAAACCAGGGGACAAAGAGAAGGTAGCAAACCCGGGGAGAGGCAGCCCGCATCCAGACCCCAGCGTGTTCGAAATAAGCCATCTTGGCTGAGAGACTTTGTCTCCTAAAGGGGGGGGAGTGTGTTAAGTGTGGGCTCGAGACTTTGTCTCGTCCTAGGGGGGAGGGGTGTTGTGTTCTGATGGTTTTATCTTACACATGGATTACAATGTATCTGAGCCAATGTAACCTTGCCTATAGCAACAATGTAACCTTCAGCTGTATCATATAAACCCTGTAATAGGACGCGAGCTAATGACCACCAGCTGGCAGCAGCGAGCGTCCAAGCTCTCTTGGTCCGAACTCATCAAAGGCAACAGCGCGGGAAGTTTTCCCGCCACCACCTACACCTGGACAAGAAGGGCGTGACCCGAAATGACGTCACGCAGACAGTAGCCAATGGGCTACCATGGCACCACGTTCAAATGTATTACTACTGTATATAAAGAGCTATCGATCCGCCATTACCTCATGTTCCCTCTGTCCACGATGCAATAAACCTGAGTTAACCCAGCCCGAGGCTGTGTCCTGTGTCTTGGTTTGCATACACCAAAGGAAGACTGATTTTTCAGGTTCCCCAATTCCATGGAGAATTCAAACTTCCTCTTCAAACCGCCTCTTCAAAACTCAAAACTCCTCTTCCAACTGCCTCAGGGTGGAGTTTGCATCAACCCCTCCTTGCACATTCTGATTAATTTATTCCTGTATGCCTCAATAGGCCACAGTGGCTTAGTGATGAAGACACTGAGCTTGACAACTGGAGGGTCAGCAGGCCAGCAGTTTGAGACCCAAGAGCTACATGACAGAGTGAGCTCCCATCATCGGCCCCAGCTCTTACCAACTTAGCAGTTAAAAAGCAAAAAATTGCAAGTAGATAAAGAGGTACCACCTCAGCAGGAAAGGTAACAGTGTTCCATGCACTTCGGCGTCTAGTGGTGCCTGCCACATGACCATGGAAGCATCTGCAGACGCAGACAGTGCTGGCTCTTTGGATGTAAACGGAAATGAGTGCCACCCCCCAGAGTCGGACATAAATAGCTTTGCAGGCGCACCCCCCAAAGAAAGACTCAGACACCGGTATTGGATTAAAGGCATCGGGCCACTTTTATTGAATAATGCCCTAGTCCAAATTATCACTTTCAATTGGTGTATCATCCAATTGTAATTCTTTAAGGCAAGCAGGCCGCAGTAACACTGGTAAGGTTCCTCCCAAAATGCCAATGGAAATTGGCTACATGTATCTATTTGTATCAATTAGTTTGTTGACGCAAACAAATTGTTGACCGGAGTCAATATACTATCTACTGACCCCACCCTATGACGTGTATCCGTTCAATATCAGGGTGATGCAGGCTGTGCAGCTCCTGCCATCAGCCCTTGCATGGTTCACCCTTGACCGGCCAATCGTATTCCCCTGTACCTATCTACGTGTTGGCCGCTCAATTGCGAAACTGCCGGATACCTATGGGTCATAAATCTGTTACCTTACCAGTGCTACCCGCCACACAGGGAGGCATCCGTGATGACTCACCGCCCTCCCAGACCGTCAGCTCGGTCACCAGGCCTGCTTGCACGTCCTCCAGAAAGAGGTCCAAACCTCTGGCCGACAGATGGACCCCATCTCTTGCATATAGACCATAATCCTGCAAGCCTATCCTAGGATGTTGAATGGCTGTTCCAAAGCCATTGTCAAAAAGGAACCGGGCGACAGCCCTGTTCAGTGACCGTCGAGCACGATCCAAACCACGGAGGTCAATGCCTCCCTTGTAACGGTGTCTCGGCACGATGTCAGACCATAGCAGCCGCGTGTACGGCCATAAGTGATGTAAAAAGGCCAGGTCACTGCACACCGACATTTTTAAAGAGCGGCCAGTGATCTGTCCGAGATCATTGCCACCGAGGTGCAGAATCAAGACATCAGGTAGTCCAGCATCCTTGATGGACATCAGGAATGGCAACAGTTCCCGCCACCTCATGCCACGCTTACCGTACCAACGCATACGTGCGGCTGCATGTAGCCCGTGATGGGGTCCCCAGTCTGTCGCCGCAGCATACTGTGCTGCCCAGTGCACAAAACTGTGGCCCACCAGCCATACTGCCAGCGGTGTGCGTAAACACACAGGGTCTGTAAAAGAAGGAAAGAAGGGGAATTAATGACATAACTGGCACTCATGCAGTAAGGGGGCATACATATAAAGAAAAACACGTGGACCCCCATCTGCCCATGCGACGTATATCAGCATCAGAGTACCCAAATGCAGCCGCAGTTGAAGCGGCGCCTATCCTAAACGAGTGGGTGCCGTAATGAGCCCCAGGGAGGCCGACACTGTGAAGTGCCATACCGGTCACCTTCCAAAACTGGAATTTGGTCAGGGGAGACCAATCCTGGTGGCAGAAAAATGGGCCAGGGTGCGTGCCATGCACTGCCAAAAACTCATGTAGGGCACCAACCGGACAGATGGCAGCAATTGTACACCGTAGCAGTCTGACACCACTGCCTACTCCGTGCTGATCGGCCTTTGAGGAACGAATCCTCAACTGGGCCCACTCCTGGGTAAGAAAGACATCGTCGAGTTCCAGTGCCCTACGAGACAGGTCACCCTTTGACAATGGGACCAGCTCACTGATACGGAGCGCTCCAAAAAAAGCCACGGTGGTAGCCGCATGAAAGAGAGCCTCCTCATACCTATCGTAACACAAGCTATGCCAACCTTGTGCAAGGTGCGTCAGAATCTCTGGTGAAACCGGGTGACGTGTGTCCGGGCGGCGACCTCGTTCACGTGTCCATCCTTCTAATACATGACGTATGCGGAAGTCATTCACACAGTCAACAATACCCCTCGCCTTAGCCATAAATGCCAAAGCTGAAAGCCTAGTGGCAATGGTGCAAGGGGCTAACCCTAGGTCATGGAGGTAAACCATGAACTGCAGAATCTGGTCGACCGGGATCGGCCACACTTCGGGCAACTGCCTTTGCCCGCAAAAATTCCTAAACTGTAGGAGTGCATGTAGGTACGCCTTACGTGTGTGAGGTGCCAAAGACATGCCGATCTCCCGGTTCACCTCTCCTCGCCAAATGTCCAGATCTCAGCTGGGAGTGGAGAGGGCAGTTCCTCTGCTTCTGGTGCCAAGGCACGGAACCGGGTGATCTGCAGGTGGGATAAAGCGTCAGCAATATCATTATCAATGCCTGGTACATGTCTGGCCCTGAAAAGCACATTAAGGCGTAAAGACCTCAAAACAAATTGGTGAACTAATGCCATAACTCTGGGGGATTTTGATGTCTGGGCGTTGACAATGTGCACCACTGCAGCATTGTCACACCAAAAGTGAACTACTGAATTAGCCCACCTATCCCCCCAGAGCATCAGGGCACCCAAAATGGGAAAAAACTCCAGAAAAGTAAGATCGCGTAAACGATCTGTGCCTTGCCATGACTGAGGCCATCGGCCATAGGACCACCTCCCTTCAAAGTAAATCCCATGACCCAGGGAGCCGGAGGCATCCGACTGTACTTGGAAATGCGTGCTGAGCATAAGCTCCGATCTCCAGAAGGAGATGCCATTAAAATCCTGAAGGAATGTGAGCCAGACCGTAAGATCCGCCCGTAAACGTTTGGTCAGCCGAACCCTGTGGTGGCATTTTAAAAGGCCAGCCATGGTGTCGCACAGACGCCTGGCAAAGGCCCTGCCAGGTGTTACTACCCTACAGGCAAAGTTGAGGTGGCCGTGAAGCACCTGTAACTCTCGGAGAGACACCTTACGCCTGGCAAGCATTGCCAGAATGGCATCAGAGACCCACGTCACCTTTTCCATGGACAACCTGGATGTCTGGGCAACAGTGTCAATCTCAATACGTAAAAAGGTGAGAGTGGTGGCCGGTCCCTCAGTCTTTTCAGGCACCAGGGGCACACCTAGTTCCTGCATAAGCACCTGAAAAGTGGCGAGTAGCCGAGCGCACATGTCCGTGCCCTGTTCCCCTCCGAACAAAAAGTCATCGAGGTAGTGGGCTACAGACCGGGACCCTGATCTACGAACAAAAGCCCAGTGAAGGAAGATGCTAAACCATTCGAAAGCAGAACATGAGATAGAACAGCCAAAAGGCATGGCCTTATCTACATAAAAACTGCCCCGAAAACAGAAACGTAACAGCTCAAAGTCGTCCAGGTGCACTGGCAACAATCGGAATGCCGATTTCATTCATTCATTCATTCATTTATTCGATTTATACCCCGCCCTACTCGACCAGGGCCGACTCAGGGCGGCTTACAACAGTTAAATCAAATACAATATTCAAAATTACAAATGGTACAATGTTACAATACAGCAGTGAAACAATAAAATATGCAATAACATTTAAATTCTAACATAACAAAACGGTTACACGGTCCCTCAGCTGCTAAACATAAGTAGGGGAAAGGGAAAGGGGAGGGGGAAAAAGGGAGGGAAAAGGGGAAATACGACACAATACAGTTCATTATGCAATACAGGACAATAACAACATATCAAGCTTAAACAACATATCAAGCATAAACACAATATAAACAATTAAATAAAAAAATAAACAAATACAAAACATAATAACAGTTTGCAATGTTACAAGATATAAACAGGAAAAAATAGTAATAATCCAAAGGGGGGGGAGGGTCAGAGCCCAAGGCTCAACGACCTTACACAACTCTTAATACGAGCCGGGCTCAACAACTACATTGGAGCTCAGCTCAGTAATAAGCAATAGTACCATAATAAACTCTACAAAATACAAAAGAGACAAGACAATGTCCTCAGCAGCCAAGTCCACAACCATGGTGGGGCCACGGACGGGAACGTCATCATGCGGCGTCTACGGCCCCTCTGGCCACATTCGGGACCCTTTTAACCTCCCCGCCCGGTGGCAGGGGGCGGGGAGGGACGGCTTTGCGTGGCGGCTGCGGCGGCGTCTTCGGCGGCGTCTTCGGCCCCTCTGGTCACATTCGGGAACCTTTTAACCTCCCTGCCCGGTGGCAGGGGGCGGGGAGGGACGGCTTTGCGTGGCGGCTGCGGCGATTTGATATCACACTTTGCCAGTAGCGCCCCTGGGCCACATGAGCGTACCATCTGCAAGGCCTGGTCAAGGAAGTATACCTGACCGAGCAAAGGTCATCAGGTATTGCGTCATTGACTGAAGAACCCGCAGGGTAAGAAAGGTGATGAATTAACCGAAATTCACCCGGGGACTTCTTAGGGACTAAACCCAAAGGTGACACCTTCAAGTTCGGGAATGGTGGGTCAGCAAATGGCCCAGCAACCCTAAGTGCTATACCTTAGCTATAGATTGGGTGGCGATATCCTCATTACCCCTGAGGGAAATTAAGTTCGGGGTGTCTTGAGGCCCGTGTACCCCCTGAAATGGTATGCGGAAGCCAAATTGAAAACCCTCAAGTAGGTACTTCGCATCATCCCGTCTAGGATAAGCGGTAAGCCAATGTTCCAGCACCTGGACATCAATTGGGGAGGGGGCCTTTCTGATTAGTCACACCGTCAGAGGGAGCTCTGACCGCCCCCTGCCCACCCCTACCTCTGCCTCATGATCCACCAGCCCGCGGGCACGCGGAGGCGGCGTGAGGACCAGAGCAAGAGGGGCACTCGTGCCAGAACCGACACTGACGCTTGTTGCACACTCCGTTGGCAGAGAAGCTCCAACACAGCAGGCAGGCTGGAACCCCCTGCCCCGCCGTTTGGCGGGGAACCTGTGTAGCAGCCGCCCGCTGCACGGCATGGCCACAGTGGTACCGATCACCAGGCGCCGGCTGCGCGGGGGTCATGTACAAGAGCCACAATTGCTGGCAGGGCTCGTCCCACCTCATCTCAGGATGGAGGGCCACTCTCATCCTAAACTCCTCATCATAGGCCAACCATGATGGTCCAGGGAAATCGACCACCGCCCGATAAATATTATCCAGGTATTGCACCATTGGAATGGCCAAGTCAGGGCGAGCCCTCAGGTATACTGCCATATAAATGAGGTAGGCCGGTAACCAATTGGCCCAGGTGCGCGGCGGCTTATAACGACGGGACAACTCCTTGTCCCTATCGTCCTGCCCTTCCCTCTCTTCCTTGGTGGGCTCACGGTTGAGGAGGGAGAAAATGTCCACATATTCCCCCCTCCAAATCTTCTCCCTAGTGGCCTGGGAAAGATGGTCACCCAGGGGCAAGGAATAACCGGCCGTCGGTAGGGCCGCAGTTGGGACAGATTGAATCAAGGGTGAACCCAGTGGTCCCTGAACAACCCCTGAAACATTAGGCATACCCCTAGGGGCGGTCACCTCTGTCATAACCGGGGGGTAATTGGGTAACCAGGAGCTAACGGGACAGTGCGGATACAACTGTCCACCCGTGGTAACCTGTTGTGGCCATGGCCACTGCCTGATGGCCTCAAGCAGCTCGACCCTGGCAGCAGCCCGCTGGACAGCGGTGGTCGATGTGCGGGCTGGAAATGCAGGAGGTGCAAACCCACCTTCCGAAGGTGGTGGGGCAATGCCCATTGATGCCTCCAGCACCGAAATGCGTGTTAGGAGGGCATCAGCGGCCTCAGACCCACCGGTATAAGGTGGGCCAGGCGGGCCGGATGGCCCACCGGGCAGTTGCGGAGTTACAAACCCAAGTGTGGATCCTGGGCCTGAATAAGGCCATGACCAATAATCCGGCCCATGTGGGGCCGGGGGAATGGTGGGGCAGAAACCTGCACCAGGCCCAAGTGGGCCGCCCTGCCCAGAGCCGGGCAAAGACCCCATAGAGGTAGTGATCCCCGAGGGGCCGGCCTGTGCCGCCCCTGCTTGGACCCCGGCGTCAGGCGGGTAGGCAGCAGCCTGTCCACCCACATTGGTGGTAGTGGGTAAACCGGCCCTACCACCAGGGTGCAGGGGCGCCGCCCGAGCCCTCCGGCCCAGGGGCGGCCCCCTAGATGTGGGGTGTGTGGGCTGAGCCCTCCCCCTTGTCCGCGGCTTCGGAGCCGTTGCTTTTCGCTTGGGAGCCATGTCTCCCAAGCCGAAGAGTTAAGGAGAAAGGGAAATTCCCTTTTAAAAAAGAGCAGGCGAATGCCGGGGAGAAAAGCAACGGAGAAAACTCCTCTCTGTCGCTTCAAGAAAATGGCAGCCAAGCTGCCTCATGGCCACCCCTTTTAAAGAGGGTGGCCACACCCCCTAACTCACCCGGATGTCTGAGTCCAGGTGGGGGCCCCCTGCAAAGAGCGCGGCGGCCATTTTGGCACCGCACTTGCATTTGAGCAAGGAAGACCTAAATGCCACAATAGGGCTTAACATATTAATGTTAATAGACTGAGGAACATAGGTTTGAGATGGGGTTTCGTGTAAGAAATCAGTACTATGAAAAAGCCTGTTGTGAAGGAAGGGTTTGGACTATAGTACTTCCCTATACGCATTTATCTGAGGCTAAGGTTCATTGAACAGTAGAATTTAGGTTTGTTCAAATTATATACAAAAGGATAGTTCCTGTTTAGGATTCCTTTCAGCCAGCCTGCCTGCTTGACTATCAGGAGCTATACCTTTCTCTAGGACCCTTGGCACTCCAGATGTTCTTGGACTTCAATTCCCAGAAGCCCAAGTCCCATGTGAATCCACACAAAGGGGTTTACTGCAGTTCATCTGGCCCGCGCCACCCTCGTCACTCCCGGAAGTGGAAGTAAAACGCGCCTATATGATTAAGGCTCTTCCGGGTTAACCCTTCCTCTGTACGGGCACATTTTATGTCCGCTTCTGGGAGCGACGAGGGTGGCGTGGGCCGGATGAATCGCAGTAAACCCCTTCATGTGGGTTCATGGGGGCTTGGGCTTCTGGAAATTGAAGTCCAAGAACATCTATAGTGCCAAGGTTCGCCATCATAACTCTAGGATATTTCATTTAATTGCCCCTTTCTTTCCTGGTTTGTAACTCTCTCTTTTCCAAAAGTAATCAGCATCCTGTAGCCACAGATCATGCTCAGTCCTCATTTTGAGGTTAGTTTGGTTTTGATCCTGTCTCAGGGATTTTCTGCTAAAGATTATTTGCAATTTTACCAATCTCTTGTGTACGCACGATGCTGTTTTTGGCAGTATAAGGACTAGAACTCAAAGAGAATAGTGTTTGCTCTTGGTTTATATGATCTGTACTCTGAGATGCTGTGCTAAGTTGAAAGTGACTTTGCAAAACGTTTTTTTAGTTACACAGTTGATAAACGAAAGAAAAGAGAATGTATGGAGAAATGAACATGATTGATTTTGCATTTTCTTTGTGCAGATCTAGGATGGCACTGGCAAGACAATTGTTGGATCAGGGCCGCGAAGCGGCGGTTGGGTCCCGGAGGAGACTGGTCAAGCAATGAGACACGAGGCAAGATGGAGCGAAGACCAGTGATTTAATGAGGCAAATCATCAGTATTTATCATGTACAGGTAATGGCTCTACCGCTTAAATGGCTGACCCACACGCCAGTCTGGGTAGAGCAATGGCTGGTAGTAGGGGAGAAATTAGTCACCCTGAAACAGCTGGTGAAAGAGCAGCTAGACGCAGGACACATAGAGCAGTCCACCAGTCCTTGGAATTTGCCCATATTTGTTATCAAGAAAAAGTCGGGGAAGTGGCGACTCCTTCACGATCTCAGAGAGATCAATAAATGTATCCAGCCAATGGGACCACTTCAATGCGGCATCCCGAATCCGAACATGATCCCAGAGATTTGGGAGATATTGGTCATAGACCTAAAAGATTGCTTTTATACAATTCCCTTAGATGCTAGGGATCGGGAAAGGTTCACTTTTACAGTGCCAGTCGTGAACCATAGAGAGCCTACGTAACGTTACACGTAGTAATATTTGCCACAGGGGATGCTCAACTCGCCCACCCTGTGCCAAATTTACGTTCACAACGCACTGGAAAAGTTTCGAAACCTTCACCCCACAGTCTTAGTGTGTCATTTCATGGATGATATCCTGGTCGCAGTGCCGCAACTCGGCAGCGAAATGTTTAAAAACCTCCAGGCCACTCTGAGGGGAAAAGGGTTACTCATTGCTCCGGAGAAAGTTCAGAGAACCGAGCCATTTTCATACTTGGGCCATCGGCATCTCTGTTCTTTCGCAGCACCAGTTTTGCCACAGATCAACTTAAAAGATTCAGTCACCCTTGTGGAATTGCAGCAGATTCTGGGAAATATTAATTGGGCCAGACCGTATTTTAGACTAGATACGGATCTTCTAAAACCACTCTTCTTGCGGCTAACGCTAGGTAAGCAGCCGGCAGACCGAATACACATTCCTCGAGAGGCGCGCTTGACTATCGAAAAGGTCAACCAAGTTCTCAGCCAGAGATGGGTGAACAGGATTGGTCAGGGGCCCTATGTTCTGATTCTAAATCTGTACATCGTTTGGACCGGATCCATGTTTACTGGAGCCCTAGGGGTGGACTCCGAGCGGGGGGTGAGTATCGTGGAATGGGTGTATTTACCACACACCTCTTCCCAAAACATCGTTCCTTCGCAGGAACTGGTCTCCGCGGTGATTTACCGAGGAAGGCTGAGAGCTAGGGACATCTCAGGGCACGATTTAGCAAAAATTGTGGTCCCATTCACAAAAGAGCAAATTCAGCAACTGATGCAGCTCGGTGACTTGCTTCCGATTGCTTTGGAAGGATTCACTGGATGCTTGGCATACCATTTGCCGAAAGACCCCAGACTCGTCTCGCTTCAAACGCAGACAGTCAGTTTGTGTGAGTTAATGTCACTGGTTCCACTTCAGGGGGGTAGGATAGTTTTCACTGATGGGGGTCGCACATATGGTGTTCTTACTTGGCAAGAGGACCAAGCTTGGCACACGCTTCTAACTCTTCCACAGAAGTCTGCGCAGCGGGCAGAGTTGGCAGCGGTGAACCTCGCTTTGCGCACCTTTGCCAAAGAACACTTAAACATAATAACTGACAGCCAGTATGTTAGGAATTTACTTCACAGTCTACCGGGAGCGTACATCACTCCCGCGATAGACAAGAATCTGTTGAGTCTTTTTCTCACAACTCAATTTCACTTGCGGAACCGCACCGAAGCGCTCTATATTGCCCACATCAGAAGCCACCAGGACTTGCCTGGTACGATTTCCGTGGGCAATAGCAGAGCGGATGCGGCCGCAAAGGAAATTCAGCAATGGTCAGTTTTGGGAGTCTTCACAACTCCAATTCAAAGTCATGCATTCTTTCATCAGAATGCCAAAGCACTCACAAGACAGTTCAACCTGCCACTTTCCCAAGCCCAAGGCATAGTCCGTTCCTGTCTGCATTGTGCAGGGGCGATAGGGGGGCCCTCGTGGGGGATCAACCCATGAGGGACAGAGGCCAACTAGGTGTGGCAGATGGACGTCACACATGTTCCGCAGTTTGGCAGATGGCAGTAATGCACGTTTGCATTGACACCTTTTCGCAGTTTGTTTGGGCTACAGCGCAGAAGGGAGAAACAGCTTCCCATGTGGAGCAGCATCTCCTTTCTTGCTTCGCGGCCATGGGCAAACCACGGCACGTGAAGACTGACAATGCTCCAGCTTATAGCTCCAGGCAGCTAGCCATCTTCATGGCCACCTGGGACATTAAGCACACCTTTGGCGTTCGGTACAATCTGCAAGGGCAAGCGATTGTGGAACGGGTCAATCGGACGCTTAAGTCCTACATTGAGAAACAAACAGAAAGGGGGGAACCACCAGCCCTCCCCAAAGGCACAACATTGTCTGAACAAAGTATTGTTTACGTACAATCACTTAATGTTTTTTCGGATTGCACTCCGCAGGAGAAGTACTTCCGTTGCACGGAGGCTCTCCCGCGGCGATGGTGTGTTACCAAGTGCCACCGGATCCTTCCTGGAAGGGCCCGGCGCCACTCATAACATGGGGAAGAAAGTATGCTGCAAGTATGTCTCCTACAGGCGTCATCTGGATTCCAGCCCGGTGTGTCAAGCCTCACTTCGAGTCCAATGGCGTGGACCAGGCAGTTCTGGACCCGATCCCGGAGATCGAGGAACTCACCCTGACGGGGAGAGCCAAGCGGAGGAGGCAGCGACATCAGATGACAGCGCTGAAGATCACCTGGGGGATGGCCAAGTCCCTGTGCCAGGAGGCGGCGGACGCCATTCGGCGGGAGGACAAGAAGCCGACACCGGAGAACATCTTGATTGCAGCCTTTTCCCTGATTACAGCTAATTCCATGATGACCACCATCATCTTGATCCTTTCCCTGCTTGCGGGGTGAGGCGTTCAAGCAGCTTCACTGGAAGCCAACAACTTGATGCCAGACGGAGATCCCTCTGCCCGGCTGTAGTACAATGTTTGGGAAAGATTGGCGAACCTCGTCAATCAGTCCGATTTTTGCCTGAGGCAGACCACCGCTTCTGCCTCTATTTTGAGCACTTGTCTCATCCCGGTGTGTCACTCCCCAGATGCGCACATCAGGAATGGTGACTGGTTGGTGAAGCGGATATTTGGTCCGTTTTACAAGACTGCCTTTTCAACGTACGCGCATTGGGGAACCCAAGTCACCAAAGTCTTACCGGCTGATGCGGCCACTCTCTACACTCCCCGAGTGGCGGTCAGCCCAAACTCTACTTGTGCTTGTATGACCGGCTGTTCCACGGTCGAAGGGCCACAGCACCATTGCCTCGACCCTGGCAACAGCAACTGGACTTGCAATAACCTAGAGACTATTAGCTCAATGTATGCTCATGTTACTTTGCCTTCAGGATGGTTTTTACATGTAACCAGTACACTTGGAACTACATTCCAGCAAATGTATCTGATTCCCTTTGCTGTATCAGTCGTTTGACATTGTTGCTTCCCACTAGAGACATGGTTGCACCAAGCATCGTTCACACATACGGCATGCTCGTGCCACCCAGTTAGACAGTTCATGTGATAGCAACATCAGAGTTCTGAGTAAAGCTGAGTATGTTTCGTTAGCAGTCAGCTTGTTTGGCGTGCCAGGCTTAGCCATAGGCAACGCTCGGAGAATTGGTCAATTGGCTTGCGCCTTGGCAAAAGCCATTAACCACACCTCCTCGGTGATAGCGCTGCTTAATCAAGAGCAGACAGAGCTTTGCCATGCCATACTGGATAATCGAGCAGCTATCGATTACCTCTTGCTGTTACATCATTTGGGTTGCGAGTCTGTCCATGGCATGTGTTGTTTTAACCTCACGGACAACTCGCGCAAGGTACAGAGTCAACTCACAGACCTCCATACCTTGGTTAAAAACATCAAGGAAGATGCTACGTGGGCGTGGTGGAATTCGTTATGGTCCTGGTTCCCATGGGGTTGGCTACAAATGACACTCAAGGTGATTGTGGGGGTGATAATACTGGGAACAACCATGTGTTGTTTCATGCAATGTATTCCCTCGCTGATGTCAAGATGTCCCCCATGGAGAGAACCCCGGAATGTCTTCACTCCATGTCAGCTGACGCCGCTCCTACGCCGAGCCGTCTGTCAGGCCCAATTAAACAAATAAAGGGGGAGTGTGGTATCCATGCACACAATTGGTATATTGGCCCTGACAGAACCCCGGTGATGGGTGATCACCTCGCTACCAGGGGTTCCTGAAGGGACAGAAATTGGGGGAGCGGAATATTAGATAGGGTTTAATTCACCCACAGCTGACCTGACAAGCAGCTCGGGCAATAGGAAGCTAATGACTAACTCGCTAGTCATGTAATGGGTAATCTCGCATCTGCGGATTACCTTAAGTCCTAAAACCAATACCAGCCACATGTTTACCCCAGATAGCTTGGAACAATGGAGTTCCCCTGTCATTGATTAGTTAGTTAATTAACTCCCCTGAAGAGTTTCCCAATTAACTCATGTAAACATGGCATATGGATTCTGCCAGATCGCAGTTCTTTTGCATGCAGCCTGTACATGATAAATACTGATGATTTGCCTCATTAAATCACTGGTCTTCGCTCCATACCAATTGTGTGCGCGGATACCACAGACAATGTTTATGAAGTACTGTTTATTCTTGAAATTGTTTATGGCAGACTTCATTGATATTTTGATTGTACAGATTACTTTTAGCTGAAAAGCTGAACTTTATACACATTTCCACACAATTGAGCACTACTGAATTCAATGAAATCTACTGCCAGGTAAATGGAATAAAAAGAATGGGGATATCTCTGGCCTAAAGACTTGAAACAGCCTTTGGAGAGAGGCCTGAATTTGGTCATTGTTTCCAGACACCTGATTCAAACATAAGACTTTCCCTTAATTTTGATTTGTAATGAGGTCTTCCTTCGATAGCATCATAGCTTTTAAGAAACCTCATTATAATGCAGAGTATTCAGGTCCCAGGCAATTTGCTAGGCTTCTCTGAGTCTCCACAACAGGAGACTAATATTAGTCTGCGGTTTTGATTTCTTTTCCGGGGCATCCATCTCTTGCTCAGTCCCAAGAGAGCTTGCTCACCCAGTGTGAAAGTGTCTTGCACATGTACTATTTGTTTTAAAGTGTGGGGACTTTTCAATGTCTGCTTCTCTCATTTGTAAACACTGTGACACATACTCTTTTGCTATAGCTACATAAAGGACAGACCCTTGTGACATCACAGGATATAGGAATGTGTCCATGACTCTGTGCCTGTGAGAGAAAATACCCAGTCTGGTGAGGTTATCCTGCTATGGCAATTGAGTAGACCATACTGCCAGTGACTCAACACTGATCTTCAGGCAGCAGTTAACTATCTTGACAACTGGAGGACTAATGGCATTGGGTGGCGAAGTCCACAAGGAAGGGTGATGGTCCCCAAGTGGATTATATCCCACTTGAATCCCTCTTGATGATGGGCAGCAGCTCCATCAATATTGGCCTGTGACTTATGAAGACTTGGTGTGCCAAAAGGGCTCAGGACCAGAAAGTGACTTGTGGAACTGGATCAGTGGTACAGGTGTCACACTGCATACCTGTCAACTATCCCATTTTGGCTGGGATTTCCCGTAATTCACCGTTACTTCCTGCCATCATCCTGTATTTGAACAGCCAGGAAAGGAGTTACTGCACATGTCGCCACTGTCTCCGAGGGGCACGCATGCGCAGTAAATGCTTTCCTGGCAGAAGGGGTTTCTGCACATGTGTGCAGGGTTTCTGTGCATGTGCACAGGGGTTACTGCGCATGCGTGCAGCTGCCTCTGATGTCAGAGGCAGTGGCGTGCATGTGCCAATGCTGGCGCCTGGAAACCTTCCCATATTTGGACACCAGCAACTTGACAGGTATGCACACTGTGATGTGGAAGGCAAATGGAGGGCCACTGCATTATATTGTTCTCATGACAATCTTCATGGCTGATTGCTATGGTGATTGCCTTCTTCTGCCATATCCGAATCCAAATTTAGGCAATCATCATGGTGATCAGCCATGAAGACTGTCTTGAGAATATAATGCAATGGTCTTTCATCTGCCTTTTGCATCGCAGCATGACTCTCGTAACACTGATCCAGTTCTGTGAGGAAGAGGAGGAGGGGGAGGAGATGACACAAGGGACAGACTCTTGGGGCATCACAGGACATAGGACATATTGCTCCCCCCTCCTTTTTAAAAAATAAATATTTTATTTGTTTGTTTGTTTTTAGCTGACAGTAATGGTGGTAGGGGATTCTGGAAGATATAATAATAATAAAAACCTCCACACCCCAAATTATTTCCCAAGGTCAGTCCCTATGTATAACTGGCATGTGGTCACCAATGAGCTTGCTCACAGCCAATTTGGCTCTCCTGCCAGAAATGTTTTCTTATCCTTGGTATATAGGATTGCAGTCTAAATGTATACTATTAGAGATTTATTTCCCCCCACAGTGGAACAAAGTATACTTCTGGGCCAGAAATACACCCACTTTCCCGGGCTGTGTGCCTGATAAGTGCAGAGGGAATTACTGAATCATAGTCCTTCTGTAATACATAAAACTGAGACTCAAAACAATGAATTAATGGGGAAAGCGGCCAATTTCATGAGCATCTGGGAAAAGGACAGGAAATAATTGCTGTGGAACATTTTGAAACTACTATGTCTATGATTCCACCCATATATAATCCCTCATCATTTGAGTGAGCCGAAAATCTAGTGCCAGTTTGGAACTCTCACCATATATCAAAGGTGATACTTTAGCAACTATCCTGCTATTATTGTTACTACAAAAACAAATTACCAAAGCCTAACTTAATGACAGGACTGTGGTGGCTTAGTAGTTAAGATGTTGAACATCACAACTGGAAGGTTGGCAGGTCAGCAGTTTAAGACCTGAGTACTGCATGATGGAGTGAGCTCCTGTCTCCACCCCAGCTCCTGCCATCCTACCAGTTTGAAAGCAAGAAATTGTGAGTGGGAAGGTAAAAAGCATTCTGTGCACTCCGGTGTCTAGTCATGCCTGCCACATGTCCACGGAAACATCAAACCTATGTTTAAAACTGTTGGGACGTGGCTGGCCCGAAAGGTCTCCTGGCCAAGACTCTAAGACTCTAAGGCCGTAGAGGTGGTGGGACTTTTGACGACGCCTCCGGCCTCTTCTGCGGGGAGGACAGGTCCTGGAGCGATGGATGTCGGAGATAACCACCTTCATCGGTGTCTCAGGACCCCGCCAATGCCTCCGGCCAGGACTTAAAGGCCGTAGAGGCGGCAGGATCATTGCTCCCCACTCTTGGACTTTTGTGGTCAGTGTGTGTGTGTGTGCTGCATTGTGTATTATAGTATTGAATTGCTATTGTTACTTTGTTACATTATTGTATTTTCTGCTTTACGCTTATTATATTATATTGTTATATTGTATCTTTGTTTTTGCTGTATTGGATCTTATTGTATTGTATCTTATTTGATGTGTTAGCTACTCTGAGTTGGCCTTGTAGCTGAGTAGGGAGGGATACAAATTAAGTTTATAATAATAATAATAATAATAATAATAATAATAATAATAATAATAATAATAATAATAATAATAATAATAATAATAATAATAATAATAATAATAATAATAATAATAATAATAGAGGCTCAGAGTAGCTGGGAAGAGTTGGTTGGTTCAAGAGAGTTATTTACAACCAGTAATAAAATTCAATCAGTTTGTCTTAATCTCTGATGGAAGTCAGTTTGAGAAGTTAGGTTTGCAAAATAAACATTATGATATTACACATCTGGCTAATGTTCATTGAGGAAGTTTATGGGAGAGGCATACCCAGAGGTCAACTGTCCTGAGAAACATCCTCCCCCTCCCTCACACACACACACACACACTTTAAAGTTTGTTCTGCAAGGTGAATGCAACCCCTTAGTTGTGGCATTTTAAATGTGCTAATGCCCCAGAAACCCCTGACTAACCTTTGCGATCATGGTGTAATTTAGCTACACTATGGTTGTAATGGGATGTGAGATACTGCTCGTTTTGTAGTGTAATTGTTTTTAATTACTTTTTTGGTTGTTGTGGTTGTTGTAACGGGCTGTCAAGTTCTCTCTGATTTATGGCAGCTTTATGAATGTGAGATCCCTAAAATGTCTTGTCTTCAACACTCCTGCCCACCTCTTAGAAACTCAAGCAGGTGATCTCCCTCATGGAATCAATCCATCTCGTGCTTGGTCTTCTTCTTTTCCTACTCTCATCTACCTTTTTAGCTTTAGGGAGTTTATTTCTTCACTAACATCGTGATTTTTGTAACTCTATTAGGCCAGGAACTTGCTGTATTTTGATTGTTCAATAAGTAACTCAAAGTAATGAAGTTATTTTTGAATATGAGAGTAAAAGTTACGTGTTTAAAACCACCGTGAATGTGGTAATCTTTTGGGAGATTCCTGGAATAATAACTGCAACTAACTTTTAAAAACTAACTTTCCAAATTCTGTTTGTCACCATGTGCTTACCGTATTTATTCGTGTATAACGCGCAAAATTTTATACCAAAAAAAGAAATCAAAGTTGGGGTGCGCGTTATACACGAGGACTGGGTGCGCGTTATAAACGAGCCTCTTTTACTTCCTTTTTAGAATTGGGTCGGCTGTCTATTGCTGCGGCGGGTGAAGGGGAGGCGGGGGGTGGCTTTGAAGAAATTGACGGGATCTGATTGGGTGGCGCGGGAGACGAGGCGTGGCCCGGAGGTAGCTAGCAGTTCGAGCGAGGCTCCTGGAGGTCGGAAGTGCTCGTTTCGGATTGCATTTTCTGCAACAGGTGGGTCTGATTATCCCCCCCTCCCTCAATATTTTAAGGCGTGCTCTTTTTCACCGATATAACTGGTTCCCCTTTAGATGGCATCTCAGGGTATCAAGCGTAAACGTTGTGCATATGACGCTTCGTTCAAGCTCAAAGTTGTTGATCATGCTGAAATGCATGGAAACCGAGCAGCTAGCCGAGAAAATTTTATACCGAGGTTTCATGGAAAATTAGGGGTGCGCGTTATACACGAGTGCGCGTTATACTCGAATAAATACGGTAAATATTGGTCTCTCAATAATTATTCCTGCTTTTAAGCTGCTGTTATGTAGGCTTATTGTTAGAGGAGCCACTAATATTGAACATACAGCTAACATATGAATAGTAAGTTGCACTTACAGCAGCTTTATTTGTAACAATGGAATTTATGGAGTAGCTATCCCACCCAATCTCTGTTGATTCAATGGACCTACTCTTATGCAATTTTCTGCATTAAGTAACAAGATTTTTGGCCAAGGAATTTGTTCAATTTTGGATTAACAATTTAGCTTTCTATGCCTCACTGCTCTTTCGCAGTTGCAGTTTGAAATGCATCATATGCAACAATTAAAAAATTGTCTCCTTTGGACAACACGTCTTCTTCTGTGTCTAGGCCAGATGTGAAACTGCCAAAATGAAGCCAACTTTGGTGAGTTCATCCTGCAGTTCCTTTCACCTTACCTAGTGTAAGAAAGATTAGCCATCAACACAAGTTGCCTTTACCAGGGTGTTGTGTTCTGTAAAGCAGTGCCTTTAACAATGTACCTTTACCATGTGTTGTCAATGTAACCTTCCTGTGTGCAACATTATAACCATCACCTGTATCAATGTAAGCCTAATAAGGGGATGCGAGCTAGTGACCACCAGAGGGCAGTAGCGAGCGTCCAGCTCTAATGGATCATAGCCACCTGGTTCAGCAGCGCGGGAAGATTCCCCGCGACTTCCTCACCTGGTCAAGAAGGGTGTGACCTCCCACGACGTCACGCAGGCAGCAACCAATAGTCTGTCAACGAGCCACATTCAAATGTATAGCCAGCTGTATATATTGAGCTACTCATCCGCCATTACCACATGTTCCTCCGGATCATCATGCAATAAACCTGTGTTAAGCCAACCCTTCGGCTGTTTCATTGTCTTTGGTCCCTTACACTAAATTGGTGACGAAGGTGGGATATGGCAGCCCACGGGACCAAGACATGCGCCGGTTTCGAAATCAGGAAACCGGGCGACTGGGAGATCTTCGAGATGGACTTCCAGGCCGCACTGATCGAGTCCGACGTTACGGAAGAGGCGAAGAAAAGGGCCATCTTCACCAGAATGCTCGGACAAGAAACAAAAAGGACCTTGGTGGACCTGATTGCACCAAGGAGGGTGAGCGAATTCAAGGCCAAGGAACTCATGCAGTTGCTGCGTGAGCACGTCCGGCCCGCCACGGCGATGTTTCCCACTCGGAGTGCGTTTTGGAGGCGAGTCCAAGCGCCCGGGGAGACGGTCGCTGCGTTCGTGGCGGCCCTGCGGTTGGCGGCCGGCCCGTGCAAGTGGGAGAACGTCGGGATCACCCTCCGAGACTGTGTGCTGTGCAGCCTGAACGACGCCGAAACCCAGCGTACATTAATGAACCAAGAGCCGCCTCCCACGTTGCAGGAGGTCGTTAGAGCGGCCCAGGCCGCAGAAGCTACGAAGGCCGGGGTCCAAGAACTTCAGGACTGGCGGCCAAAGTCGAGCAAGGCAGAGGCCCCGGTACAGGCGGCCCGCCGAACTTCGAGGTCGTCCACAGAGAGCAGCGACGACGAGGACGTACAGAGGGTCCGGAAGGAGAGCCGACGATGCGACGGCTGTGGCGCGGCCCATGACCGCGTGAAATGCCCCTTCCGGAAGGCCGAGTGCCACAACTGCGGCCGCCGCGGGCACATCGCCAAGGTGTGCAGGAAGAAGCGCGAGTCCCGGAGGAGCTCCCCGGACCGTTCCGCGGGACGAGACCGCCCAGCGAGACCCAAAGACGGTGCCCAGGCCACACGGAAGCAGGACGGCGTGGGCCGCATCGCCGACGGCAGCGAGGACGACGCCCCAGTGTTCAGCGTGTCTACGGGACACCCCCGCTACTTTGTTGAGGTACTAGTCCAAGGGGTGCCCATTAGGATGGAAATTGACTCGGGGTCCTCATATTCAATCATTTCCCAGAGGGAGTTTTTCGGAATTGCCCCCCAAAAGTGGCCCAAGCTCAAAGCATTGAGGGCCACGCTATGGGACGTGCAAGGGAACAGTATTCCAGTGCTGGGGGTTGGAGAATTTCAGGTCAAATTCAAGGAGCACGCCGCGTCCCTTCCCCTGGTCGTGCTCAAGGGAGGAAATTGCAGCCTCCTCGGGACTCAATGGTTCCAGCCCCTGGGGTTGTTCATTGGGGGGGTGCATGCCGTGGGGATGCGCGCTGTTGGGACTGATCCAATTCAGGAGGTGTGCGAGGCGCACCCCGAAGTCTTCAAAATGGGACTGGGGAAATTCAAGGGGCCCCCAGTGACTTTCGACCTGGACCCGGAGGTCCGCCCTGTTCGCCTAAAACCACGCCGGGTGCCGTTCGCACTTAAGGACAAGATAGAGGCGGAGCTGGACAAATTGGTGGGTCAAGGGATTCTTGTGCCTGTAGACTCTGCGGAGTGGGAAACTCCAATTGTAACTGCTCTAAAAGCCAATGGGGAGGTCCGTATATGCGCCGACTACAAGTGCACCATCAACAAGGCGATCCGCCCGAATGCATATCCGGTGCCGGTAGTCAGCCATCTGCTGGCCAGGTTACACGGGGGGAAATGTTTCGCTAAGCTCGACTTAGCACAGGCCTACCAGCAGCTTACGGTGTCCCCTGCCGCAGCTGCTGCGCAGACCATAGTCACCCATAAGGGGGCGTTCCAGGTGACGCGCCTCCAATTCGGCGTGAATTCGGCGCCAGGAATTTTCCAGTCACTCGTGGAACGCCTCCTGAAGGGACTGGAGGGGGTGTTGCCTTATTTTGATGACGTGTTAATAACGGGGGGGGAGCCGGGCTGAATTGGCCAAGAGGTTGGGGAAGGTCCTGACGATATTCGAAAAGGCGGGGCTGAGGTTGCGAAAGGACAAATGCATCTTCTTCGCAACCGAGGTTGAATTCCTAGGGTTCTGTGTGACTCCTGAGGGGATAAAACCATCCAAGTCTAAGGTGGCAGCCATCAAGAAAGCCCCCCGCCCCACCTCCAAGGCCGAGTTGCAGTCGTTCCTAGGGCTGCTCAACTTTTACCACTCCTTCCTCCCCCGGAAGGCAGCAGTGGCTGAACCGCTACACAAGCTGTTAAAGAAGGAACAGGCATGGAAGTAGGGCGTTGACCAAGAGAGGGCATTTAGTGAGCTGAAAGGCCTCCTGGCGTCCGATGCCATACTGACCCACTTCGACCCCAAACGCCCAGTAGTTCTGATCTGTGATGCATCTCCAGTGGGGGTGGGGCGGTGCTGTGCCACGCGCTGGAGAACGGAAGGGAGGCCCCGATAGCATTTTTACTCCAGGTCCCTGTCCCAAATGGAGAGAAACTATGCACAGACGGACAGGGAGGCATTAGCGATAGTCTCGGGGACAAAAAAAATTCACGATTTTCTGTATGGCCGCCCCTTCACCATTGTGACGGACCACAAACCCCTGCTAGGCATTTTTACCGCGGATAGGCCCACCCCTCAAATCCTGTCCCCAAGGATGCTCAGGTGGGCCATTTTTCTCAACGCGTATCAGCACGCGTTAGTCTACCGGCCCGGGAAAGAGATCAGCCATGCGGACGCCCTATCTAGGTCTCCCCTTCCCCTAACGCCCAGCCAGGTGAGCATGGGGGAGCGGGACCATCAGGTTCTCATGATAGAGGTGCTGGATTCGCCCCCCGTAGTGCCCGCCGACATTGCCAAAGCGACAGAGAAGGACAAAACGTTAGCGACAGTAAGCTCCTGGCTACAGAAAGGATGGCCCGCATCCTCCCCGGCGGAGGAGTTTGCTCCATTTTTCAGGAAAAAGCTAGAACTGTCCCTAGAGAGGGGGTGCCTCTTGTGGGGGCAGCGGGTGGTGATTCCCACTTCCCTTCGGCCGCGGGTGCTCAAGCTGCTGCACGTCAGCCACCCCGGCACCGTGCGATCCAAGGCGCTGGCCTGGAGTTACTTCTGGTGGCCTCAGCTAGACGCCGACATCTAGCACATGGTCGGCACTTGTGAAAGTTGCCAATGCTCTAGACCAGAGGAGGCCCGCCTTCCCCACAGGGAATGGGACGCGGCTAAGGGGCCGTGGTCCCGGGTGCACGTTGATTTCGCGGGCCCGTTCAGAGGCACCCTGTTCCTCCTCGTAGTGGACGCTTTCTCCAAATGGTTGGAGGTTATCCCAGTCACGAGCACCTCCTCGGCCCAGACCATTAGGCATTTGCGGAGGCTCTTTTCCATGTTCGGCATACCCGACACATTAATTAGCGACAACGCTAGTTGTTTTACGTCCTCCGAGTTTAGGGCATTCATGGAGATTAACGCCGTTCGGCATATCACCTCCGCCCCTTTTCACCCGGCCACCAACGGCCAAGTAGAGCGCCTCGTCCGCACCACGAAGGACGCGTTGCGGCGCATGGGCCCAGGGGATCTGAACCTGCAAGTGTGTCAGTTTCTGCTAGGGTACAGGGTAACCCCATTGGCGTCAGGATACTCCCCCGCAGAGTTCTTAATGCGCAGGAAGCTGACCACCATCCTTACTAGGCTAGACCCCACGAGGGTAGAGGACAAAGGAAGGAACATCGGGCTGGAAGTTACAAAGAGTTTCAGCATAGGCGCCCCCGTGCATTGCAGGAATTACGCCAGCACGGGCCCAGCCTGGGTGCCGGGCGTAGTCGTGGAACAAACCGGCCCCGTGTCGTACCGCGTGGAAACCAGCACAGGGCTCCTATGGAGGCGGCACGCAGACCAGCTCCGACGCAGGGTCTCCGATGAGCAGGACACGGGTCACGCAGGAAATAAGTCAGCGTTAGGGTTCTCCCCCACCCGTTTAGCCCAAGGGGGAGGAGAAGGGGACCGTGGGCCCCCACCAAGGGGGGAGGAGGATATCCTCGTAGATACCCTGGGGGATCTTTCCGAGGAGGAGGAACCCGACCCCATACATATCTCGCGGAAAGTCCCCACAAACGCGGGTACCCCTACCAACTTAGATTTTGATTTTCAGAACCGGGGGGGGGGTTTCGGAGTGGTCCCCCACCCGTCCAAGCGAGAAGAGGGGTTTTTCGTTAGTCCCGACGGCCCCCGGTCTGCCCACAATGGAGTTTTTCCCTTCCCCTAAGGCCGCCAGACAGCGGCAAGCCACTAACAAGTCTCCCTCTCCCTTTTCAGGACAAGGGACCAGGGAACAAAGAAGCAGTAACGCCCCCGGGGGGGGGGCAGCCCTCTTCACGGCCCAAACGCACATGCAACAAGCCATCTTGGCTGAGAGACTTCGTCTCATCCTAGGGGGGAGGGATGTTGTGTTCTGTAAAGCAGTGCCTTTAACAATGTACCTTTACCATGTGTTGTCAATGTAACCTTCCTGTGTGCAACATTATAACCATCACCTGTATCAATGTAAGCCTAATAAGGGGACGCGAGCTAGTGACCACCAGAGGGCAGTAGCGAGCGTCCAGCTCTAATGGATCATAGCCACCTGGTTCAGCAGCGCGGGAAGATTCCCCGCGACTTCCTCACCTGGTCAAGAAGGGCGTGACCTCCCACGACGTCACGCAGGCAGCAACCAATAGTCTGTCAACGAGCCACATTCAAATGTATAGCCAGCTGTATATATTGAGCTACCCATCCGCCATTACCACATGTTCCTCCGGATCATCGTGCAATAAACCTGTGTTAAGCCAACCCTTCGGCTGTTTCATTGTCTTTGGTCCCTTACACTAAACAGGGTACACCTGATTGTGCATAAAAAATACCACAATCTTCGAGGAGGCTCTTTCTGTGTACCCCTGCACAAAACTAATGGCTCCTTTGTTAAAATAATCAAACAGGAACAAGAAATAAATACTTATTTTCTCAATGTTTTGCACTGTTCTCAGAAGTGTTTTGAATTAAATTGTGGTGCCAGTCATTTCACTTGCATCTATTCTCTGCATACACATCGGTCTCCCCCCCCCCCAAATGTGTGTGTGTGTGTGTGTTAAAAGGCAGTCAGAGGATGACATTTGCTGACTGCTTGGCTGTCAGGCTGAGAACCTTACATACTGTACATCAGAAGAGGGAAAATTACCCTTCCTCTCTGTGGAGCTGGGTGAATTTAAACTGGCTTTTATTCCATATCACAAGAGAGTGCTACTCAGCAGATTTACACCTATTAAGAAGGGCCAGTATATGTGCTAGATTTAAAATTAAGAGAAAATGTTTAGACGTAGCCAGTGATGCATTGCTCCCAGAGACCACAGGTGTGCGGGCACCATTAGTGGAAATTCCCCCAGGCCACGTCCACTTGGCTGGCCATACCATGGCCTGGGGTAGGGAGGTGGTTGTGGCTGGCCACACCCACCTCCCTACCCCAGGCCATGGTATGGCCAGCCAAGTGGGCATGGCCCACAGGGTTAGCCATGTCCACAGAGTTAGCCACACCCAGGATGGGGGTAGTAAATTTTTTTGCAGCACATCATGAACGTAGTAATATATTTGATCGGCTTTATTAGCTACTTTTCTTCCAGTTAGCTCAAGATGGCATTCATGGTTCTCCTTCTCTCTACTTTAATCTTCCACTGAGTTCGATCAGGCTGACAGAGAATGACTGACCCAAGATCAACGAGTGAGTTTCATGGGTGGCTTGAACCTGGATCTACCAAGTCCCAGTCTAACATCCCAATTATCCCAGTATACTGGTTATACTATTTAGGATGCAGAAAGTAATACTCATGGATACTAGAGATACAGAATAGAGCAAATTTAAATTTTATTCATGCACCCAAGCTACAATAAAGGGGAAAAACATTCTTTAGAAACAAGATACATCATTGCCTATGTTTCAAAGCTCTGAGTTGCACGCTTCCATGTGATATCAGGATCCTGGTAGTGCAGGATTACAACTGTAGGAAGAACTACCTATTTTTGGGCCAGCTAAATGAGATTATAGCTTCTCTCCAAACGTTCCACACCAAAATATGGAGGATGTGGTGAAAGGGATTAGGGCCAATGTCTCTTCCATATTGAGATTTTAAAAATCTGAAGGTGGCTTAAGTCAACTTCTGGAGAGGTTTGTAGCAAGGGACTCCATGCATCTTGTGAAATACTACTCTCTATTTTACTTTCAAGTGATCTAAATTCTGTGTCCTCTAATGTACTTTAGGAAGATTGGAAAATGCATTGCTAATGATGCTACGGAGCATTGGTGAATAAAGTGGGGGCCTTCTAAGGCCATTCTTGAGCACCTGCAGGCCTACACAGAGAACTCTCAAACCCTGATGGGGAGAGTCACCTCCCCCACCCCAGTTTCTTTGCAGAAAAAACCCCAAAGACAAATCTGGTCTCTTTTTGATGTGACCCTAACCCCCACTCCCAAATGTTGTGCCATTTTGATCAACCTTTGTGGGATACTGGAATGAAAATGGGATTCTTGGCCCCTTCGCACCTAAAGTTGCCCATCCCTGTTGTAGAGTCATAGCTCTCTCTTTTTCTGTAGAAACATCTCCAGGGAGAAGTATTAATATTATAGTTATCACATCACCTCCCCGCCCTATTAAATAAGTGATAGTTACTCTTTTCTACCCCATTTATAATTCAAACAACCATAAAGTTATGTTCCTTTAGAGAAGTAAAGTCACACTTACAGTAAACTGCCTCACTTTGTTCTATGCTCATGCCAGGTTTTCTGTTTTAACCTTTTAAGCTTAAAATAAACGAACAAGTAATAATGCACAGATCTCCTTTATTTCTGCTACTTCTTTGGGAATTGTTCCATTTTCCTGCATATCGAAAAACTCAAGATGACTCACAAAGGAGGGCCTTTGGGAAGCTATCTTTCTATGATATCCTTTTCAATTAGTGATTGAATGATAAAAGAAGGAACATCAAGAAATAACAAAGGGCAGTCATAATTATATGTGAAAACATATTGAGATCTCAACAACATGCAAAAGCATAAAAATGAGTGCAATGGAGCAGAAACAGCTGCTTTGGCTATATGGAACAGATACATTTGATTGGTAGGAGAATTACAAGAATTAATTGTGATAAACTATTTAAAAATTTCTGTCCCTGTATAGAGACTAACTTTCACGAGAATGGTGGTTTGATCTAAAGGGGAAGCTCCTTTTCTTCTACAGCACGTATAAAAATTGATTGGCTGGTGGTTAGGAATTAGAAAAAAAATCTGTGTCATCTGAGACTGAGTGGCCAAACTCAACAGGCACCACAGGGAGGTGGGGTGAACTCTGTGCTGGGGGGGGGAAGGAGGAAGTGCTCCCACTGGGCTGCTGGGCAGAGGGGTGGGGCAAACTCTATGCTGGGGCGATGGTGCACATGTCCACAGAGAGGGCTCTGCGTGCCCCCTCTGGCATGCATGCCATAGGTTCGGCACCACTGTTTTGAGGCCTTCAGAAAAACCAGTTGCATAGACATACAGTCCTGAAATGACTTCCCGTTTATTTTGAAGTTCTGAAAGGGAAATGCCAACGCATGGGCCAATTTCTTCTTACTAGTGCTGTCCACTCAATTCAATAAGACCTCTGGCAAGTCTCCTCCTGCTTATTCTGAAGCCTCATCTCCTGTAAAAAAAGAAGGAACACTGATCAATAAAATTGTTAACACTTACTTACCTTAACAGTGGCCCAAACTACCTGCAGAACAGCAACCAGAGAAGCAGCCAGAGGAGATGTGATGATTAAAGACTTCCTTTTTCACTTTTGTGGTGCACCCAGCTCACACACAATGAGATGAAGTTGCATGCGCTCTGTCATAGAAAAGCCCCGTTCTAACTGTGCGTTTCCCTGAAACCTGTAGCCACTTAATTGCCTAGTGCAGTGATGGGCAGTCTTGGTCCTCCAGCTGTTCTTGAACTTCAAATCCCAGAAACCCTGACCAGCTGGTGTGTTGACTTGGGTTTCTGGGGATTGAAGTTCAAGAACAGCTGGAGGGCCAAGACTGCCCATTATTGGCCTAGTGCTTCAAGATGGAGAATATCATGTGTAGGAGTCCGTGTGTATGAAATTCCAATGAGAGTCAGAAGAATGTAAATTAATTTCAATTGGCTAGAAGTCCTCACGTGGGAACTCTGATATCACTTTCTGGTCTTTACAAACGTATTAGTCACAAACCATTCCTGGTCAGTTCTTGGAGTTATTAGATGAATGCTCTTTTATTACATTCTTCAAGATCAGTAGCATGCTTATTATCCACTATAATCAGTTCTGGTTATCTATTAGAGTAAAAAAAAGTTTTTAAAAATCTGCCCATTCAGATTTCCCCTTTCATTTTGGAATGAAATAATAGTGAGTAAGATTTTTTTTGTAGAACACTGACTGTTCTGAATTTAATCATTGTATCATTATAGAGCACAGTTCCTAGGCACATTTAGATCTCTCTATAGGGCAGTGATGGTAACCTTGGCACTGCAACTGTCCTTGGACTTCAATTCCCAGAAGGCCAAGTCTCTGTGAATCCACATGGATAGGTTTACTGCACATATGTGTACATGAGGTAAACCCATTTGTGTGGATTCACAGAGACTTGGGTTTCTGATAATTGAAGTCCAAGAACAGCTGGAGTGCCAAGTTTCGCCATCACAGCTATAGAGTCTTCCCTTCTCTTACCCTACAGGTTCTGCTTATTGCTAATGAACTAGAAGAAGGAGGTGTATTACAATGTCCTTTAAATGACAGTGAAATATTGCACTATAGCTATAACATATCAGAGTATATTTGAGAAAGTAGGTCATGTGAAGTGCACATGATTATAAAATTGATAGAATGGCATGTCATAGTAATACATCTCAGATCAGCAGGGAGACAGGAAGGCTTAGAGCTGTGAAAACAGCAGGCAGGGGCTTTTGAAATGTGTTAACCCCTAACTGTTCCACATATTACCGCAAAATAGCCTCCCCTCCCCAAAATGGAAACAGCTAGCCATATGAATAAAAAAGATGCAGGAGAACAGCTTGGGGGCATTGGTCCTCTCTAATATTGTAGATCAGGGCCGACCCTGCCATTAGACAAGGTGAGTCACCTGCTTCTAGTGGTGATCTGGCAGAAAAGTCAAGGGGAAGAGAACTGTATATTACATTGTCTAACCTGAATCTTATAATGTATTTTTATATTATCTATATGCTACCTTTCTCCCCATAGGGAGAAAGGTAGTATATATTATTTATATGCTGTATTTCTCCCCACAGGGAGAAACAATGAATGAAACAATTAAATCATACAAAAAACACACACACAAGTTGGAATGCTATACAAAACTATGTATTAAAAACAATTAAACATTGATCAAAGTTAAAAAAACAGTTATGAAAACATTTTAAATATCTACATTAGACAAATTGAGCATTCCCTAGACCCCCATACTTACTTGGTTACTTGGTTGATCCATGTTTCACACGTCAGGTTGACGTGGCAGATCGAAGCATCGTCTCCTACTGTTTCCGATTCTGTGCCAGTCTCATCCATGGCCTTGGGAACTTTGCCCAGAACTGGTCTTCCCATCTGATTTCTGGCCTTCTTAGTGGTCGCTTTATGCCAAGTGGTATCCATTCTGTGATAGCTTTCATCCACCTGCCATCTTTGAAGCAGCATACATGCCCGGCCCACTTATTTATTTATTGGATTTATATAACTGCCTTTTTTACCTAAGCGACCCAAGGCGGCTCACAACATCAGTTAAAACCCATACCATTGCCTTGCAAACTCAGTCAATGTTGGCGCTTGTTTTGCACCTGATCTTATACATCACTTTATTGCTTAAAAGTGCCTGATGATAGAAGGACAGGAGAAGGTAGCCAAATTGGCTTCTCAATGCAGTGTTTTCCAAAGCCTGGGAGCCACTGGTGAGAAGGTCCTCTCTCATGTTCTTACCAAATGAGCACAGAAAGGTTGTGGAACCAAAAGAGGGGGCACCCCAGAAGACTTTAAGTGGGCTCACATGGGGTGATATGATCTTTCAGTTAACCTGGACCCAAGCCATAAAGAGCTTTATAGGTAATAACCAGCACTCTGAATTGAGCCCGGAAACAGACTGGCAGAAAGTGAAGCTGTAATAATAAAGGAGTTACAGAACATCTTTCCTGTAGTCAGTACCAGTCAGCAGTCTGGCTGCAGCATTTTGAGCCAGTATTTAAACACTCTTCAAAGGCACACCCACTTACAGCATTTGCAGGAAGCTAGAAGAGATGGACTGCAGTGGCTCAAGTGGCTAAGACACTGACTGGGAGGCAGAAGGTGAGCAGTTCAATTCCCGAGTACTGCAGGACGGAATGAGCTCCCATCTTTGTCCCAGCTCCTGCCAACCTAGCAGTTCGAAAGCAAGAAATTGCAAGTAGATAAATAGAGACCACTTCGGTGGGAAGATAACAGTGTTCCGTGCGCTTTGGTATCTAGTCATGCCTGCCATATGACCACGGAAATGTCTGCAGAAGCAGACAGTGCTGGCTCTTCGGCTTTGAAACAGAGATGAGCACTGAACCCTAGAGTCGGATACAACTGGCTTTCGAGCAAGTGAAACCTTTACCTTTAGAAGAGATGTAATCAAGGGTATGTCTACATTAGTAAAAAGTCCTACATTTGCGTTGGCTTTGCTAGGTTTAAAATCAATTCAAAAATTGAAGAATACATGATGCACTGCTATTTCTTGCTGAAATGTGGTTTGTTTTAAATCACCTGCTGAAGGTGGTTTTGTTTTGCAGTGATTCTGGAATTGCTGTATATTTTTTTTCAATTAAGGGTGTGTGAATACATGTGTTTGTGTGTATTGTGTCTCTTGATTTCTGCATAAAGATAACAGACTACACTATTTCACTAATTATTTAACATTTGTACTGTGTGTTTTAAAAACAAATGATTTACATTATATATACATTTTACTGACCCTGGAAGGATAGAAGTCTGAGTCAACCTTTATCCCCAGCAGGTTCGAACTCAACATGTCAACAGTTTTGGCTCACGTACAGCAGTTTAACCACTGAGCCATGAGAGCTCCCTTAAAATAAATAAAAAGAAACAAATTCAATACAATGAGATTGAAATAGGCCTTTTTAAGCAAAGTAATCTGTTCCTTTCAGAAGCAATGGAGGATTCTATTCAATCTGCAAATGTTGAGCAGCATTCAAGTGCCAGTCCCCTTGAATCTTATGCATGGAATGGAAATTTGTGCCCATCTTATTCTTCAATTGAAGCAGGCCTAGATACGGGGCTGACTGTGTTAACTTTAGTCCCTATCTTAGTTTCATGAATTTGAATTCCTTCTGTTGGCTCTGACAGTATCATCTTTCATGCTCTGCCTCTTTCAAAAATAAACTTAATCAAGCAGAGTAAGTCTAAAATTATAAGTAATCAGGTGGCCAAATAGGCACCAGATGGATAAGGCAAATTCTAGAACTTGATAAATGAAAAACATATGGAACTGCTAAAGGAAAAAAGAGTGGAATTCATACTTTTGATCTTGTGTTAACCTTCTCTTTTGGAGTTCCCATATATTTAAGCATAATTATAGATGGTGAAATGGGTTACTTCCAAAACCTCACCCACTTGATCTATGCAATTTCTGATCACTTAAGACTACTAGTAATATTTCTGCTGCCTGCCAGAATGAAAAGTTTATGGGGTGAAGAATTAACTAGGGGGGAAAAACTAACAAGCAAGCAAAAATAGCACACAATAAACTTTGTTATTCCAAAGCTTTTCCGGATAGTGGAAGTAACATTATTTGATCAAATATATTTCTAATTGTCTTCAGAAAAAATCCAAGAATTCACACTCCCTGTGAAAAGTGCTCAGTGTCTTATAATAAAATAATTAAAATTACATTGGTATACAATGTCAGAGAAACTGTGCATTGTTCTCTAAAACATTGATATGCCACTTCTTTTCATATCGTCATCGTCGTCTGTTTGTTTGTTATATTTATACCTCACCCATCTGGGATATTCTCCCACTCTTGGTGGTAACAACACATTTTAAAAATCTATACAATAAGAAATAAAAAAAAGAATAAAAAACTAAATAAATTATAAATAGCAAAACAGAATTAATACCCCCATTAAAAATAACCATCAAGAGTTTACTATCATCATCATCAAACTTCAGAGCTGGAAGGGACTCTATGGATCATCAAGACAAGCCCTGTCAAGGAGGCACAGGGGGGAATCAAACTCCCAACTACTGAGATGTACAGCAGTTCCACATTTTAAGATATATCAAAAGATTGATGACATCTTAAAATATGCAATAACATTATATACAATAGTATGTGACAAAGGGATGGGAATATGCTCAACTGCTCATACACTCAATCCAGTGTATTCCACTGAAGTTACATAGCTTTAAGACAAAAGTAACATTGCCACTTGAAAAGTGTTCCACTCCCTATATTGGCTGCATGCATGGTGGGTAACAATGGCTTTTTGATCATATGTGCAGAGTTTGGAACAATTGTTTCTTGGATTATAAATCCTGTATGTTGTGGTTGCATGGTTAATTCAATACAAAAAGGGAAGACTAAAGGGGGGGGAGGTTGTCTATGTGATCCTATATCTCCAGTCCATTTCCCTAAATTTAAGTTATGCATACATGTAGATAGAAACAGTAGGTTTGAAGTTCTTCTAATCATGGTTGGATGTGCCAGAAAAATTAGTAAATTGATCAAGGATTACATGTGAGTTTATTTTGTAATGCTTCTGCAATCTTTTCACATTTACTTACATAGAGCTTTTTTGGAATAGTAGCCGTGTTAGTCTGTGGTTCAGGCATATCAGAAAACAAAAACAATAAAATAAAACAAAAATACTGCAGCACTTTAAAGACTAACTGCTGTATTTTTACTGTTAGCTTTCATGGATCAAGTCCACTTCTTCATACAAACAGTAAAACATTTGCTCTGGAAACAGTATTACTGGACCCAACAGCACCACACACAACATTAAAGGCAGTTTTAATTGTGCTTCTGCCAATGTGATTTATGCCATCTCTTGCCAAAAATGTCCTTCTGTGCTTTATGTAGGACAAACAGGACAATCTTTCCACAAAAGAATTAATGGACAGAAATCAGACACTCGGAATGGCAACACAGAAAAACCTGTCTCAAACCACTTCAGTCTACCTGGACACTCTATCCAAGACCTGAAAATTACAATTCTGGAACAGAGAAATTACAAGACTGGGATCCAAAGAGAGACAGCAGAAATAAAATACATCCATCTGTTGGACACCCATCACAGAGGCTTAAATATTAGCCATGGGTTTCTGGGACATTATCAAATTTGATAGACAGATTGCTATATGCTGCGAGATATTTTATATATTATATTTTGGTGTATTATACCACCTTCACCACCTTCCTGTAGACTCTCTCTTACAACATGGGCACAACAGGAAGTAACCAAGTAAGAGGGTAAATCAGAAAGAGGTTAAAATCATTAGCTTTGCTTGGCAGCTTCACACTTTTGAAATTGAAAGGGAGACATTTAAAACTAATCTGAATAATCTTGTTACTGCTAGCTGTAGGAAGCGGTATTGATACGCATGCTTGCTTGTCTGTCATTCTGCTTGATTACTCTTTACCTCATTGCTTTGTGATCCTTTCCCCTTTTCCACTGTGATCCTTTTCCCTTGTGACTTCTTGACCCCTGCATCTGGTATGTATATAAACCATGCCTGGAAGTTTTACTCCTTGTCTGAAGAAGACTAGAAGTGGACTTGATCCACGAAAGCTAACAGTAAAAATATAGCAGTTAGTCTTTAAAGTGCTGCAGTGTTTTTGTTTTGTTTTATTTTTTTATTTTATTTACATAGAGCTATTATAGTTATGGGTCTACGGGTTAAACCTGTTATTTAAATAATAAATAAGGGGCTGCAGTGGCTCAGTGGTTAAGAAGCTCACCTTGTTAGCTGGAAGGCTGGCAAGTTGGCAGTTTGAGACCCGGGTACTGCATAATTGATTGAGCCCCTGTATCTGTCCCAGTTCTTGGGGACATGAAAGAAGCCTCATTCGGGCATTCCCTGAGCTGAGTTTCTTCCACAAAAATCCTTTCAACCCAGAATAATTTCTGACATGAAATTATTATTATCTGTTATTTGTTAGTGTATTGTCAAAATGAAAATAAGGAATTGATCAGATATCTCATTAGTATTCTCAGCCTGTCACTTCAGAAGGGACATCAGTATCTGTGCATGTGATTAGGCTAGTTTTCAGTCCTTGTTGATTCCCCTGTTAATAAGACAGCATTCTTAATCACAGGGTTTTTGGCAATGATGTCAGAATTAGGTAAGGCTGAGAAGAGGGGTTGGAAGCAAGGTCAGTTTCAGACAACTGCTATTCAATTTTCTCAGATATACCTTTTTAAAAATTACCTTTTAGGTATCTGAAGATAGATAATATAATTCCTGCAGCACAATCCAGTAGTTTCATCTCCCAGAGTTTCACAATCCTTTCTCTTATTGCCAGTGGTATTCCAGAATGGAATAAAAGACAGCTACAGAAAGGAGAAATATAATTGATGAAGGCATTTGAAGACCAATTCATTAGTAGTGTTACCTGCCTGTGGACAGCTAGGTTTTCTGGGCCTTGAGTCCCAGTTATTATTCTCGAAAAATGACAGCTCTCTTGTGTTTTCATCAATGCCTCTTTCTTGTGAGTCAATCCTATACAATAAGGGTGAACAACCTCCACATTTATTGGGGGCATTTCTCCACCTCTGGATCGTGGAGGGTCACACCTACTTCTGCAGCCACATAAGTTCTTTAAAAACTAGTTTGTTTGGGCATACAGTGTTAGCAATATCTGTATGTAGAATTCTGTTCCAAGAGATACTAAGGTCTCTATCTTGCTGTTATCTTTCAGCCAGCTAGAAAAGATGTCTGCTTGCCTTAAATGACTAGTTGCTAAAGAAGAGAATGTTAACCATTGCGATTGACAATGCAGAAGACTTCACTGAACTTCCAAGATGCCCTGAAATATTACTGGGCTGAGTTTCGATGTGAAAAGCATTATTGCTATATGTATCTTGACATAGGGGGATGTGGTGGCTTAGTGGTTAAGACATTGAGCTTGATGACAGGAAGGTTGGCAGGTCAGCAGTTCGAGACCTGAGTGTGGCATGATGGAGTGAGCTCCCATTATCTGTCCCAGCTCCTGCCAACCTAGCAGTTCGAAAGCAAGAAATTGCAAGTAGATAAATAGGTACCACTTCAGTGGGAAGGTAAACAGCATTCCATGCACTCTGGTGCCTAGTCATGTCTGCCATAGTTCGAACAAGGGAGACCTGTACCTAACCTGCCTTACAGAATCACCAAATGAATTTGCTAATGTTTGAGGGGGAAACAGTCTAATAGTATTTTAGTTTCTTATCAGGTCATTTTCATGGGATACACAGAAAGAGCCTCCGCAAAGATTGTGGTATTTTTGAACCAAAATCAAGCATACCCTGGTAATGGCAGGTGGCTTCATTTTGGCAGTTTCACGTCTAAACTAGACATGGAAGCAGCAGCAGGTCACTATCATGACAAAAGCTTGACATGACAAGGCAAAGTTGTAGATGTCTGACTTGCTTTTCCTAGTCTAAAGCCTTTTCTTTGTCTGAGAAAAACGTGAAATTGAGGGATGTATTTAACTTGTTCACTCAAATTAGCTATTATTTGCCTCTGCTGTTCCATAGAATCTTACTATGATTAGCTTTTATTAACTTGGTCTGCCAACCATGTACTACAGCTGGAACTAAATTAGAACACCTGCTGTGAATTGTATTGATAATCAATAGGGAATTAATTTCTGGGAGCTTTGCAAAGTTTTAAGAGCATTTCTTTTTTTTTGCTTGATGGCTTACCTTATCTTGCACCAATTGTGGAAGGATATAAAATAAAACAACAACAACACCACTAATAATAATAATAATAATAATAATAATAATAATAATAATAATAATAATAATAATAATAATAATAATAATAATAATAATAATAATAATAATAATAATAATAATAATAATAATAATAATAATAATAATAATAATAATTAACATCATCATCATCATCATCATCATCATCATCTCATGGGCTCAGCACATGAAGAAAATATGATTTTTGCATCTATAAACTGTTAGAAATTCAAAGTCACAACAGAACCTTTATCATGACAGAGTGGCGGGATAACAGCAATTTTTACTGAGATAATTGTTTCCCTTCACTTCCTATAAGCTTCTGGAGAAAATTAACTGCTTTGTCCAACATATGTGGCTGATAACAATCTTTCTGGTTCTTGATACTCCACCCAAAAGTGTATTCCTTTATAAAAAGAACAAAGTCAATATCTCCTAAGCAGTGGTGGGCTCCAAAAAAAATTACTACCACACTGTGGGCATGGTATGGTGGGCATGGCCACAGGGAAAGCCCTGTATCGCACCAGAATTAGGACTACCATATTTTCCGGCGTATAAGACGACCCCCAACTTTTCCAGTTAAAATATAGAGTTTGGAATATACTTGCCGTATAAGACTACCTCTCTTCCAATGCACACCAAATAAAAATTAACCCACACTCAACCCGAAGACGCGCAGCCCTCCGAGTCGAATGGGCAGGTTCTGGTGGAGAGCCAATCCATGCTCACGTTCTTCTCCTCGAGGTACAGGAAGATGTGTGCAGCTTGCTTCCCCTTGCTTCATACTCCCCACACAGAGCAGGGACTCGGCCGCGGCACCCCCCACCATATGCCCCGGACATATGAAGCAAGCGGAAACAAGCTGCAGTTAAGTACCTGTCCTATAAGACGACCCCCGACTTTGGCTCAGATTTTTCGGGGTTAAAAAGTAGTCTTATACGCCAGAAAATACAGTACTTTATTTCAAAATTTGGATGGGCGCAGCCAGCCAGAATTTCTGCTACCAGTTCTGGCGAACTGGTGCGAACCTGCTGATACCCACCACTGCTCCTAAGTGCAGATTAAAAAGAAGGGGGAAAGGTAGACAGATTCCCTTTTGATTTACTTAACCTTCTCCATCTCTTTTTGGTTTGATTTAACACCATAATTGAGTCTAAATCTAAAGTTTTTGTCGACTCTTGCTTAGAAATTTCCTCTCAAAACATTTCTGTTTGTCACAGATTATAAGTAGTATGAAGCAGTTCACTTTATGCTGGCCTTGCTGTTGTGTGTTTTCCACATCATCTAACTGGGTAGATATTTAAGATATTTTATGTTTTCCTTCTAAAGCTTTGTTATTGTTTTAATATTATTGTATCTTTTAATTTAGGATTAGCTTTACTCTGGTTTTTAATATGTCTGGATGTGGACTCCGACAGCACACAGATAGGGTTCTTGAGCCAAATGGAACTCTATTGTGACTGTACACAGTGCAGAAACTATGGGTGAATTGGTTTCAACTAGAGATGTAAATAAGATCTTGGTGGATTATAAAAATGACCTCACAGATTTACAGGGAAACATGTTCTTCCTTGTGAACTGATGGAAAGAACACCACTAAAGCATGGCTGGCCATGACCTAAGCATGAACCATCACTACAGGCTGATAATATCATTATCCATTTAACCTTGTTGTCTCTACTCCCCTAAACTTGAAATAATCCAGACCCATTAAATTAAATGATTTAGTGATGACCCCTTGGTCTACCATGTTGGTAATCTCCAAGACTGATTATTGCTCTATACATGGAGCTACCCTTGAAGCTGGTAGGGAAATTTGCAGCAGGTTCAAAATACAACCACCAGACTGATTACAGTTACACATAAGTATAATCACATATCCCCAGTTCTGGTAGGCTTGTATTGGTAATCTGCTGTGTTCCATGTCAGCTTCAAGGTGCTTGTACTGTACTAATGTACAAAACCTTTTACTGTTTAGGACATTGTTATATGGCAGAGTGACTCTTTCATAGAAATACCTCCTGGTTGATACGATCCTCACGGACCACATAGTTGAAGGTAGACACCTCTAGAGAGGCCAACAGAAATAACACCCAGGTAAGGGCTTTCTCAATGGTGGTGCCTTCCACCCAGAAAGATCTCCCAATGAAATTCATCAGATGGTGTCCCTCCAGGTTTCTAAGAGAATCCTAAAAAATGCATCTGTTTTGAGAAGCATTTGTTGAATTTCCCCCTAGAGAAAAATATGCTTTAATTTAGGGTTCTGTTTGATTTCTGCTAGACCTTAGATTATTCACTATTGCCTAAATCTGGTTAGTGCTAGAAGTGCCACTGTGTTTAGTTTTATTGTTGATGAGTATGTTTTAAACGGTATCATATTTTGTATTTTGTGTTTTGTTGTAAGATGGTTGTTCTGCTGTTAACAGCTGAGAGTAATGCTCTGACACTAAATCCAGTTTTTTTAAAAAAATCACAACAGCAGAACAAGCATCTTATATATAGGGACTATTTTCCTTCCTCTCCTCAACATCCCTTCCTTGATTTGTTCATAAGTATCTTTTTGTAATGACACCAGGCTACTTATTCTTTTTGGCTGGCACTTAAACTGTAATGATTTACATCATTCACCGCTAAAGTAAAATCTGATACCTAGGCACAGTTACCAGAAAAAAATGTCATTTTCTTCACCGCAGAATCTTGTTCTCTTTGTCTGACTCGGCTTTCTACCTATGTTTGTACCACCTGCTGTCAAATTGATTATGGGCTGTTGAAAATGGAAAAGTCACAGCAGTATGCATTTCTTCATTCTTGTGAATGTCCGCCCGCCCTCGCCCAAGTTCCAGAACCACATAAATGCCTGCATAGACGCAGATCAGGATGGAGTCCCCTGTAAATGGTATGGGGCCATACCCGTCAAGCGCGGCTCCAGAAAATACGGGACCTGCACAGAACCCTTCTGCGCATATGCGCATGCACAGTAACCTCTTTCCCCGCCAGTCAAATTATGGGAAGGCGGCAGGAAAGTGGAGGAAGCGACATGGAAATACAGGAAATCCCGGCCAATCTGGGACACTTGACAGGTATGTATGGGGCAGAGCAAGGCACTGATCTGTGGGCTCATCTTCAGACATAGAGAGGTCTGAAGGTCTAAAGGGAAATCATTTATGCAGCCCATAGTGTCATGCTCTGCTTAACAAAATACTTGATTTGGAAAGGTGCTTCAAATTCATTTTTTCCCTATTCTTACTCCCCCAATTCTCCAAAGACTATGCAATGTGAAGAAGAGATTCATGGGGAAAAGGTCAGCCTGATGCTACGTGTGCTGTATGTCAAAAAATGCTCAAGGTCCTAATCTACAGAAGAACCAAAAGCATTGTTCCAAGGCCATGATTGGGCTGTCCAACAAACAATGGGAGAGAGATGGAGTTTGACCTTTGTAACAAATAATGCTGAGGAAACATTTCATGATACTGTCGCTGTGTTGTCAACTAAGGCCAGTAACTGGGCTTTAAGGAAACAAACTAGATAGTAAGACGAAGAAAATACCACATTTCCTCTTTTACTCTCTAGCAATATTTAATCATTAGTTTCTTCTTCTGCTTCTTCCATATTCAGGCACACCTATCTTCATGTCCATGCTCTTCTATCTAACTAGTGGTTAGTTTGCAGCTTTATTTGCTTTACATCCATGTGTTTCTGTCTTTAGATGCACTTTATATATATCTACTACTACACACACACACACACACACACACACACACACACACACACACACACACACACACACACACACACACACTTTTCTATTTAAATCATACGGAGACAGATGGATGCTTAGTTCTAGAATCTATAAATAAACCTCAGTAAAAGTAAGGTAAAGGTAAAGGTTTCCCTTGCTCGAAAGCCAGTCATGTCCGACTCTAGGGTGCAGTGCTCATCTCTGTTTCTAAGCCGAAGAGCCAGCGCTGTCTGCTTCTGCAGACATTTCCGTGGTCATGTGGCAGGCATGACTAGACACCGGAGCGCACGGAATGCTGTTTCCTTCCCACCGAAGTGGTCCCTATTTATCTACTTGCAATTTCTTGCTTTCGAACTGCTAGGTTGGCAGGAGCTGGGACAAAGACGGGAGCTCATTCCGTCCTGCAGTACTCGGGAATCGAACTGCTGACCTTCTGCTTCCCAGTCAGTGTCTTAGCTACTTGAGCCACTGATAATCTTGGTTTTATTACCTACTAGCATTTCTGCTTGGACTCCACCCCAGGGATGATCGTTGGCCTTACCGGTCGTGGCTGAGAGCGAACTTGCAGAGAGGGCTCCTCTCGATGAAGCAGTGGAGGTAGGGATGGCGGCAGATTTTGGAGGGGTGTGGAGATCACCTCTGGCGGTCTTGCATCCCCGTCCATTACGTTGGCTGCTGGTGGTGGGCGGGAGGGCATGTGGGTCGCATTCGGTGTGGGGGAGTGCACCACTTTGTTGGAGGCCGGGCTGGCGGCTGCATTGGGAGTCTCCTGGCGGCTGTCTCCTGTGGTCTCATGTACCTGCCTGTGGCAGGGGATGGTGGTGGTTGCTGGGCGGGCGAGTAGTATTTTTGAGAGGGGTGCGGTGGCCGCTTCTGATGGCCTTGCGTCCCCGTAGATTGTTGGGGGTTTTTTTGGCATTGTTTGGGAGGGAGGGCTGGCAGCAGCATTGGAATTTCCCGGTGGCCGACTTCCGTGCCCTCGCATCTAGCTGCTGTAGCTTGCGTGCGCATGCGCAGCAGCACAATTGATGTTTTTTCAGCACCAGGCTGTGATGTCAGCGCGCTGGTGCACCTCACCATTGGAGCTGCGGTGGTCCTTCCTGATGGGGCTTGTGGCCCACTTGGGGCATCCGGACCCCCCTCTTTCAGTGATGGGATGCACAGGGTAGGGTTAGGTGAATTGTTGGGGGGGGGGGACATATCCGGGACATACTAATGTACGTTTCTGCTTTATGGATATAGATAGATTCAAAGGAAACATGGGATTGTGATTAAATACTCAACCAGAACTTGATTGAGGGCTTATGTTGGCTCGGGAATTCTGGGAACTGTAATCCAAAGAGGCAATGGTAGCAAGAACTGGGCCTAATTACTTGGGGCCTAATTAAGAGGTCCCAAGTAATTAGGTGAAGTGGGAGGAGAGCTAAGGAATACAGTGAAGCATACCTCTCTCTCAGTGAATTTGTATTGAGAGTCACATCCAAATTGTGCTTCAGAGTAGGAAGTTTTGAATCATGTGTGACTGGTGTGGACAGGATGAAGCAAGTTGCTGGCACTGTTTTGGCCAGAAATAGATGGTGAAAAGGATAAGGAGGCTTCTTCTCTGTTGTAGTTTTTATTAGTATAAGAATGGAGCAATTTCCCAGGTTTTAAAGCTATCTACCACAGATCAATGCAAAGGGAAAGAAACTCAGATTTTATCAAAAGCTATGTAAAAATCCGGGGTTTCACACTGAACAGAAAGTTACTTGTAAGTTTTGACACCACAAGACAAAAAGCCTCCATTCAGCTTACTTGACAATGATTGCAAAGCTCATGAATTGAAAGTGTTCCTTTAGTGTCTTGCATGGAAGACAATGAAGGAGTCGCAGTGAGGACTAACACAGGTTTATTGGTTGATGATCAGGATGAACATGTGGTAATGGCGGAGATACATCACATTATATACAGTAGTACAATGCATTTGAATCTTGTTGCACGGTAGCTGATTGGCTGCTACCGGCGTGACGTCATTCCAGTCACGCCCCTGTTCCGTAGTAGTTTGCTGGTGCGGGAAAGTTCCCGCGGCTGCCGGTGATTTGAGGAATGAGGAACATGTGAGTTGAACGCTCGCAGCTGCCCTCTATGGGCAGCTTACTCGCGTTCCTTTAACAGCTGGGCTACATTGTAATGTGGTCAGGTTACATTCATACATTTCTTAAAGCAACATTGTACATACATAACATCCCTCCCCCCTAGGATGGGACGAAGTCCCTCAACCATTGTGGCTTGCCGCACGTGCGCCTGGGGCGTGCGGCCACTTGACTTAACACAGGGGAGCCTGGTTCTGCGGAGTCCTGTCCTGCAACGGAAAGGGGGGACTCATTAGTGGCCTGGTGTGGGCTCCGCGGTAACCTTGCATTGGGGGACGGGAATGGAATGAACAGTTGGGAAGTGAACCCCTGCCTACCATTTGAGGAGCTTGGGGTCCCCCCCAGTACGAATCTCGGGACCGACGAAGAGGCCCTCGTGGCCTCGCCACCCCCCGTTACCTGCCCAGGAGTTCTAGAGACTGTGGTGGGCGGACTCCCCCCCCCGTTGCCTGTCTTGGGGGTGTTTGTCTCCGGGGAGCTGGCGCTATGGTATATTCTAAAACAAAAGGACTGGGGGGACTGGAGGTACCAGGGGCTGAACTGAAACCCCTCTTCTCGCTAGGACGGGTGGGGGACCACTCCGCTACACCCCCCTGGTACTGCAACTCATAATCATAATCAAACTGATCCCTCTCTTTCAAAGTATCCTCTGTGGTCGAGAACCCAGGATATGCATTTGAATCCGCGGGTTCCGCCATGTCTCCCCCTTGGGTAATGCGGGTGGGGGAGGACCCTAACGCTGATTCCCCTTCACTGGTGACTCGCCTTCTGAGTTGGTCGGCGTGCCTTCTCCAGAGTAGACCCGAGCTAGTCTCGACCCTGTAGGATACTGGCCCCGTCTGCTCAATGATTGTCCCTGGAACCCACGCTGGCCCCGAAGCCGCGTAGTTCCTGCAGTGAACCGGGTCCCCTATCGAAAAACTTTTGGAGCTCTCTCCCCCTATGTTTATGTTTCTCCTTTCATCCTCCACCCTGGACGGATCCATCCGGTCAAAAAGTGTTACCGGACGCCTCCTCATGAGGAGTTCGGCTGGGGAAAATCCTGAAGCTAGGGGGGTTGTCCTGTAGCAGATGAGGAACTGACACAGATGAAGGTTCAACTCACCGGGACCCATGCGCCGCAGTGCGTCTTTCGTAGTGCGCACTTGGCGCTCTACCTGACCGTTTGTGGCGGGGTGAAACGGGGCAGCGGTGATGTGCCTGATGGTGTTCCGCTCAATAAACGTCTTGAACTCTGCAGACGTGAAGGTACTAGCGTTATTGCTAACAAGGACGTCTGGCAGGCCGAAACAGGCAAAAAGCTTGCGCAACTGCTTGATGGTTGCCGCAGAGGAGGTGCTGTTCATAGGGATTACCTCCAACCATTTGGAGTAGGAGTCGACTACCAGCAAAAACATGGACCCGCGGAAAGGGCCAGCGAAGTCGACATGAATTCGGGACCATGGCCCGCGGGCCATGTCCCATTCCCTATGGGGTAACCAGGACTCCTCGGACCGAGAGCTCTGGCAGCTCTCACACGTGCCCACTAAACGTTCTATATCCACGTCTATCTGGGGCCACCAAAAGAAACTCCTGGCCAGAGCCTTGGAGCGCACGATCCCGGGGTGACTGGTATGCAGTAGCTTCAGTACCTTGGCCCTCAGTTTCTCTGGGATAACTACCCACTGGCCCCAGAGTAAGCAGCCCCTTTCCAGGGAAAGCTCTACTCTACGCCTGAAGAATGGCTTGAAGCGTTCCTGGGGGGGGAGTAGTGGGCCACCCTTTCCTAACCCAGGAACTAACTTGGGCCAGCATCTTGTTGGCCGCCGTGGCCTTGGCGAGGTCGGCCGGGAGGATGGGGGGTGAGTCAAGAGACTCGATCAGCAGGACCTGGTGGTCCTGCTCTACCTCGCATGTGGGGTCCCCTACACTAGGGAGGGGAGATCGGGACAGCGCGTCTGCATGGGAGATCTCCTTCCCTGGGCGATAGACCAGCTCATACTGGTAGGCATTGAGGAAGATGGCCCAACGCAGCATCCTGGGGGACAGAATTTGTGGTGTGGGTTTGCCGGTAGTGAAGATCCCCAGAAGTGGCTTGTGATCCGTCACTACCGTAAACTCGCGGCCGTATAAAAAGTCGTGGAACTTTTTCGTTCCTGCGATGATGGCCAGGGCCTCCCTATCAGTTTGCACGTAATTGCGCTCGGCCTTCGAGAGGGACCTTGAGTAGTACGCTATCGGGGCTTCCTGCCCACTCTCCAACACGTGGCATAGGACCGCCCCCACCCCCACTGGGGACGCATCACAGACTAGGACTACTGGTCTCCTCGGGTCAAAGTGGGTCAGGACAGCATCCGAGGATAGAAGTGCCTTTAGCTCCCTGAAAGCTTTCTCTTGCCTATCTCCCCACCGCCAAACCGCCTCTTTTTTTAATAGCACGTGCAGTGGCTCCGCAACGGATGCCTTCCTCGGCAGGAAGGAATGGTAAAAATTTAGGAGCCCTAGAAATGACTGCAGCTCCGGTTTCGCGGTGGGGCGAGGGGCGTTTTGCACAGCCGCAACCTTGGACTCGGAGGGCTTGATGCCTTCCGGGGTTATCTTGAACCCAAGGAACTCAACCTCCCTCGCAAAGAAAACACATTTGTCCCGTCTCAGTTGGAGGCCCGCTTTCTCGAATATTGAAAGGACCCTGTCTAGCCTTTGCACTAGTTCTGCTTCGCCCCCCGCTGTTATCAACACATTGTCGAAATATGGGAGGATGCCTGGAAGCCCCTTTAAAAGGCATTCCACGAGGGATTGGAAAATTCCGGGGGCTGAATTCACGCCGAACCGAAGGCGCGTTACCTTAAATGCCCCCTTGTGCGTTACGATCGTTTGCGCAGCGGCAGCAGCCGGGGTTACAGAGAGCTGCTGGTATGCCTGTGCCAGATCTAGCTTGGCAAAACACCTCCCCCCATGTAGCGTGGCCAGTAGATGGCTAACCACGGGTACCGGATATGCATTTGGCCGAATGGCCTTATTAATCGTACATTTATAGTCCGCACAAATCCTAACCTCCCCGTTTGATTTGAGGGCTGTAACAATCGGCGTTTCCCACTCCGCCGAATCAACTGGAACCAAAATCCCCTGCCCCACCAATTTGTCCAGTTCCGCCTCAATCTTGTCCTTGAGGGCGAAAGGCACTCTTCTCGGCTTGAGGCGTATGGGTCGGATTTCTGGGTCCAGGTCAAAGGAAACTGGGGGCCCCTTGTAAGTCCCGAGCCCCTTCTTGAAAATGTCCGGGTGTGCGTTGCACACGTCCCGCATTGGGTCAGTCTCGATGGCGTTAATGCCGGACAGTTCGATTCCCAGGGGAGCGAACCACTGCGTTCCCAAAAGGCAGCATCTCCCCCCCTTGAGGACCACTAGGGGCAGTTTCTCGGAGTAGTTCTTGAACTTCACCTTGAAGTTCCCCACCCCCAACACCGGGATCCCGTTTCCCTGCACGTCCCGTAGGTGTGCCTTCATGGCCCGCAACTTGGGCCGCTTATCTGGGGGAATGCGCATAAACTCTCGTTGAAACAGGATGGAATAAGATGACCCCGAGTCTATCTCCATCCTCACTGGGAACCCCTGTAACAGTACCTCAACGAAAAAACGCCGGTGCTCCAGGCCCACGCGGTTCACGCCTGCCTCGCTGTAGTTGGCTGAGACCTTCCGGGTGCCGGCCACCTTCCATTGGTGCGTCTGGGAATGGCTCAAATTGCCCTTGTCCTCGACTCGTTCGCGCCTGCACACTCGGGCGATGTGTCCCTTTCGGCCGCAGTTGTGGCACTTGGCCTTTCGGAACGGACACCTCGTGCGGTCGTGGGACGCCCCACAACCGTCGCAGCGGCGGTCCTGCTGCTCGCGGGTCTGTCTCTTCTCTCCTCACTTCTTGACCCGCTGGACGTCGTCGTCCTCGCTGGAGCAGGGGTCTGCCGTGGTGGACGACTCCTCGGACGCCGTTGGTGTGCTGGCGGGCGGCTTGGGGGCCGCCTGTACTGGTGACTTGGCCCTTTCGGACGTGGCTCCTCGGGACTTGAACACTCTGACCCCGCTCCTGGCCGCTTCGGCCGCTTGGGCCTCCCGCAGTACCTCGTTGAACGTGAGGTGGTAGTCGCGGGTCATGAGCTTCCGCTGAAGCTCCTCGTCCCTCAGGCCACACAGCATACGGTCTCGGAGGGCCTGGTCTAGGTCGTCCCACTGGCAGTGCACCGCTGCAAGCCTGAGGGCCGCCGCGTAGGCGGACATGGATTCGCCCGGCCGCTGGTCTCGCCGGTGGAACGCGACCCGGGCCGGGAAGATCGACATGGGAGGCTAGAAATGCTCGCCCAACAGCACCAGAATGCGGTCAATGGGCACCTCTTCTACCTTCTTGGGGGCCACCAGGCTCATCAGGATGCGCAGTGTGGCCGGCCCCACCTGGGCCAGGAAGTAGGAGCGCATTCTCGCGTCGTCGTCGACGCCCGCGGCTTCCATCGCGTGCCGGAACTGGCATTCGTAGAGCTCCCATTGTTCGGGCTCGCTGACATCGAACTGGTAAGGCTTGACCTTGGGATTCGCCATGATCCCACCTTCGTCGCCAATTTAGTGTCTTGCACGGAAGACAATGAAGGAGTCGCAGTGAGGACTAACACAGGTTTATTGGTTGATAATCAGGATGAACATGTGGTAATGGCGGAGATACATCACATTATATACAGTAGTACAATGCATTTGATTCTTGTTGCACGGTAGCTCATTGGCTGCTACCGGCGTGACGTCGTTCCAGTCACGCCCCTGTTCCGTAGTAGTTTGCTGGTGCGGGAAAGTTCCCGCGGCTGCCGGTGATTTGAGGAATGAGGAACATGTGAGTTGAACACTCGCAGCTGCCCTCTATGGGCAGCTTACTCGCGTTCCTTTAACAGCTGGGCTACATTGTAATGTGGTCAGGTTATATTCATACATTTCTTAAAGCAACATTGTACATACATAACAGCTCCTAATGCACAAAAGCATTGAAAAGAGTGGAAAGTGCACACATAACTGCACTGCAAAAACTTTATGTGATGGAGACCAGCATAGCATCAGATAGGAACAAGCTAGCCTGCAGTGCAGACATGGATTAAGATCAAAAATGCATTCTTCATTTTGGATAACTCCCAATACCTCTCTCAAAGCATACTTCTATAGAACGGTAATATGACAGATGGCGTCCTGCCACATTGCAGAGATATTTGAAGTCACCCTTGGCCCAAAGCTTTCTATAAATATGGGACAAAACACAGTGAGCTCCTGGCTCAACTTTATTCATGCAAGCCAAGATTCTACTTACAGGAATCCAGGAAGAGGTATTTGCAAAGGCCAATTGAATTAAAAGGGAATGGACTTTATAAGATTATCTGTATCTTCAGGTTATAATTGGGGTACACAGAAACAGCCTCCTTGAAGATTGTGGTATTTTTGAGCCACAGTTGGGCCTACCCTAATAATAGCAACCTTGGGTCGCTGGCTAATCTTTCTCACACTAGGTGAGGTAAAAGGATGAATAATGAACTCACCAAAAGGTGGCTTCATTTTGACAGTTTCATGTCTTGTCAAGCCACTGTTTATTAGAGGAAGATGAAGACTCTGTCATGGATAACTATTACCTGCCAGGACCTGCGACGTTGCTATGACCAGGCTTGAAGGTTGATGGCAGTTTCTCTGGACCCATTCATTTTGCCTTCTTGGAAAATTCTGGAAAATTAAGTATGCCAAGTGGCACAGGTCTTTTTTTACCCTTTGTGGGAGCATCTTACCCTAACATATTCATATTGTACTCCCATTCACTCTACTGATATCATAACACCAATGGGTGGCTTAAATTTCTATAGCAAGGAGGCTTGAAATAGCAGTTGTCTGCTTTCACTCATGAGGGCCACAATATCTTAAGTTCCTGGCAAACACCCACAGGGAAAGGAAGCGGAAACTTTAGGGACTCATAGGTAAATGTAAATGTCACCGTTGCTTGAAAACCAGTCTTATTTGACTGTAGGGTATAATACACACCTCTGTTTACTTTCCAGAGCAAGTGCTCTCTGTGTCTGCAGACATTTCTGTGGTCGTATTGCAGGCATGACTAGAACATGTGTGGAATGCTGTTACCTTACCACCAAAACGGTACCTCTTTATCTACTTGCAATTTCGTCCTTTTGAACTGCTAGGTTGGTAGGAGCTGGAACAGAGATGGGAGATCACTCTCTCGTGCATCACTTGGTGCTGACCTGCTAGCCTTCCAGTCATCAAGTTCAGTGTCTTAACCACTAAGCTTCCACAGTCCCAGGGACTCACAGTATGTAGTAATATAGCATCCAAGCCATCTTCTGGAGTGGGAAGGTACCACTGCATTCATGCGCTGCTGTAGGTATCACATGGACATCTGGTTGACTACAGTCCAAACAGAATGCTGGAGCAGGTTTGCCTTTGATCTGATCAAACATGTCTCTCCTATGTCTCTGTCTCTGTGCAAATTAGTCTGCTTTGTTAGCCCTGCTAATCAGATTGACATTTTTGTCCTTTCCAAAATCTGCATCGGACTATGCCTCCACCCCCTGGGCATGAAAATTAATGTTTTATTTTATTTTTGGTATGGACTTGTTCAAATACTGTACATGTTTACTTGCTTATAATTAAGTCAGAGCTAGGAGGGAATCCAATGCTTATAATTTCTTCATGACACAATCAACAAAGTATGCAATTTAAAATCAAAATCATGATTAAAAACAATGTAAACAAAAAGAAATTAAAAATGCAAAAATACAAATAAACCAAGGATTCTCAACATGCAGCCTATGGGCCAGATGCGGCCCATGGCACCATTTCATGTGGCCCACCACCACCTCCACCACACCAGGAAGTCCCATGTGGTGAAGGAAGAGCAAAATGGCCATCCAGCCCCTGGAGCTGTCTGAAGGAGCGTGACCCTGAGGGAGTTGAGAACTCCTGCCATAAACTGTATGCAAACCAGTTCTACAGTTTAGGAGTCAAAAGTCTATCAGAATAAAAATATATTTTTCTTTCTGCAGGCAAAGTTCTTTCCATTCAGATGTTGATTGTGGTGTTTATATTTTTGTATTTTAAATTTCTTCATATTTGGCCAAATAGAATTTAAGGGCCTAGTAAACAAAATATATAAAATATTAGATGATTCAGATAAATCTCAGAGAGCATTAAAAACAATGTGGTAGCAAGACTTAAACATTAAAATTACAGATGAATGTTGGAATGGAAAGTGGAAAAAATGATTATGAAGACTTCATCTGTAAGAATTAAGGAGCATAATCATAATCACTGTGGAAATGGTATATGACCCCTGTGCGGTTACATTTATTTGATAGGACAAAATCAAATGTATGTTGGAGGTGTGAGGAGGATATAGGAACGTATGAGCACATGTGGTGGGGGTGCAAGAAGATGAAGCCATTCTGGATGAAAGTAGAGCATGAAATTGGAAGAATATTGAATGTAGAGGTTAAATTGGATGTAGTTACAGTATTGCTAACAGATGTAGATAAAGTTGATTGTTGTAAAAGGGAACTATTGGCAATTATGTTATCAAGTGCCAGACATTGTATAGCACAGTATTGGAAAAATGAAGTTACCCCAAAAATTGAAGAATGGTACAATGTGTTATGGAATATCACACTAAATGATAAACTCACCTGGGAATTAAATTTAAGAAAAGGATTAATTAAAGAAAACAAATTTCAGGAAATGTGGAACTGTTTTTTAGACTATACTTTGAATAAAGAGCAAGGACAGAAGCCTTACATTTTGGAAATGAGTTTAGTAAAAATGAGGTACCTCTGTCTCTATGGCAATGTAAATAACATGTAGTGAATGTTTTGTTTTATGTTGCTGTGTTATTTAATTTTTTATGTATGTATGTATGTATTATGTATATGTATGTATGTATTATGTATATGATTTGTGAAATAATTATGATGTATTATGTATATGATTTGTGAAATAATTTTTTTAAAAAATTAAAGAAAATTTCTTCATATTTACATTATGTTTTAAATCATGATTTTGCTTTTAAATGACACATTTTCTTGATTTTTGCAAGAGAGTATAAATTAAATATACAGTATAGATATAAAAATAACTGAAATAAGTCTGTATATGAGTAAAAAGTCATAACATAGTAGGCAATTATGTTATCAATCAATCAATCAATCAATCAATCAATCAATCAATCAATCAATTTATTACAGACCAGAACAGAAAATAGACAAAACATTCACAACATGATTGAACTTTGTGGTGGGACTACAAAAGAGATTATAGAATGCTCTAGTGAGACTCAACCAAATCAGATCCAGTATATATCATGTTAAAACCAGAGCATATGCATAATACTGTATAATAAAAGATATGATGTAAAAATATATGAAAAAATATAACAGCTAAGGTTACAGTGTATACAGGTGCAAAGACTGTCAATGTCAGTAAAATAGTAATACAGTATCAATAAAATGGCAATATCTATAGTTTAAATATTTTTGCTACAAAGAATACATTGCAGAATACTGGCCCAGCATGCTTCAGCGGATTTTTTGTACTGCTCTGTCAGTCACTATTTTACAAACTATGACTAGCACCATAAAATGTGAGATTTTTTTAAAAAAATTTAAAATTTAAATACTTTAATATAATTATGTTATTAGTGATTCCAGCAGGAAAAAAATCCTAAAATGAAACCAAATGTGGAGGGGGGGGGGTGCTATTCAAATGTTATTTATTTATAATGCAAATTTGATTAGCCATTGCCCATACATTTCTGGCATGGCAATTGGATAAAATGGTTTTCTCATTTTTGCAATTTGCTTTGAGAGTGTGCAGAGAGTTTTCAGCAGAAACCATTTTGCGTTTGGTAGTGTGCTGAACAAGTGCAAAATGAGTGAGCACACAAAGGGATGTCATTTAGTTACAATTTCTTGTCAAAAACGACTTCCTTGAAGAAAATAAATACGGAAATGTAGTCTTTCAAGAATAGCATTTGTGCATTATTTAATCAATTTGGACAGGAACATTGAATTTAAACAGTAAAGTGTTAAGCTGTACCCAGATTTGTACATGTTGTGGGTTTTACTAGACAATTACAAACCAAGGCTGCAGTCATGTGATCCCTGTAGGGCTTTAGCACCAGCAGAAGGGGAAAATACTCTCTCTGTGTAGGTAGGTAGTATTATTGACAAACCACTGGCCACTGATTGGCTGTTGAGGAAAGGGCTTTTAATAGGGAGTGATATTTCTCTTGTTTTTAAACTGTGCCAATTTACTGTTAGTTTTAATCTCCACATAGAGATTACTTTCAAGTCAGGCAGCAAATTCCAATGTTTCCTTGTGACCGCTTAATTAATTAAATTAGATTTTATTGCTAGTAACCATTTTCCCAAGCTAAAGAGCACTTTTCATTGTGATTGGAAATTCTAATTCATTTCTAGATATTTGATAAAGGCATCTCTCATAATTGCAAAATGAGATTTGCTGGTAGACTTTACAATATTAAAATGCACTTCGATGCCAATTAACACTTTCTTGCCCTGTTTTAGTATCCTGGGGTAGTGCTGTGTGTTGCAAAGAGGTGTAGTAGAATAATATAGATTGTGGGTCCTGAATTAAATGTTCCTGAAATGTGCAAGAAACTGGTTTTTCATAGTACTGATTCAGAGGCATAATAACAACATCTGTATGCTTACAAGTTGATTCTGATTTAGAGCAAACTTTTCTAGGATTTTCTAAGTGCAGAGTACTCAGAAGTAGTTTACCATTTCTTCCTTCTGGGGTGCCTTGGGACTGTGCAGTTTGCCCATAGCTACGTAGGCTGGCTGTTCTCCTAGGAGGCTCAGTGGAAATTGAACTTTCAAACTCTGGCTCTGCAGCTGGATATCTAAACCATGGAGCTGTCATGTCACTTACCAGTGCAGAAGATGTTCCTTAAAATATTTACCACTGTAGGTCTGGAAGCTTTAGGAAATAATGTGGAATGGCTTCTAGGCAATTGGTCCATTTGCCTAGCCAGGTTATCCTGCGATGGTAATAGATTAGACTATACTGCCAGTGTTGTGTATACATGCAGTTCAGCTGTTCGCCGGTAGTGCAGCTGACGGAGCTCACGTGACTCCAATTCCTCCAATGGGTAACTACCGCGGGAAACCTTCCCGACACAGGTGAAACTATGTCAGGTATGCATTACGTCAGAAGGACGTCACCTATACTGTAACCAATAATGCGCCTCTGGGCAAAATTCAAATGTACTGTGTACCATATATAAGGAGGCAAGGCTCCGCCATTGCCTCATGTACATAAGAACATAAGAACATAAGAACAGCAGATTGACCATGTTACAATAAAGTAGTGTTTAGCCCGCCTGCCAGCTTGTGTGCATTCAATCTGCCTACATCAAAGCCAGCGACTCAACAACAAGTGTCAGGCAGTGGTTAACTAACCTGACAATCCTAAGGACTAATGGCCTGGGGTGCCGAAGTCCACAGTGAAGGGGGATGGTCCCCAAGTGGATTAAATCCCACTTGAATCCATCTTGATGGAGGACAGAAGCTTCATCAATACTGGCCTGGGACAGAGGAGGACTTTGCGTGCCAAAAGGGCTTAGGACCAGAAAGTGACTCGTGCAACTGGATCAGTGGTATGGGGGTCACAATGTGATACAGAAGGCAGATGAAAGTCCACTGCATTATATTCTCAGGACAGACTTCATGGCTGATCGCCATGAGAATCGCCAATATTCAGATTTGGATACACCAGCCTCTTTTTCTGTCTAAGGAAGACAGAAAGGATAATCTACTGCATCTGAAGCACAGAAATTGGTCCTAAGGGACCAGCTAGTTTCTTGGCACTGGTTTGTGACAAACTTTGAAGCTGTCTCCTTGTAATTTTAAGTCCTTTAATTCTTGTCTTGTTTTTTTTTTTGAAGCTTTATTTGATCTTCTCCATGTCAAGCTGGTATAACTGTGACAGGAGAGGCAGAGAGAAATATGTTTCCCACTGTAATATGTAGAACAGCACTCTTGATTAAGGGGCTTTAGAGGTGATAAACGTACTTATCAACAAAGAAGGAAGCATTCAGTTAGTGTGGCATATGCTAAAAGATAATGAGTAGCTCCAGAAATGAAAAATCAGAGAGACAGATGGCTCACATCCACCCGCAGGTAAACTGGACCACTAGCCCTTACTCACCTTTCCACCAATTAAATTGTATTGTGATATGCAGATACTTTGAACGCCCCAGGGTTCTGAATTCAAAGAGCTTGAAACATACTGCCAGAGACCAAGAGACCACTTTCCTCTACTTATGTGATCATTTAAAAAGATAACAAAAGACCTCTGGATGAATTATTTCTGAGTCACTTGCATCCCAGTTTCCTTATCTACTTCTGTCACAAGCATGCAAGGTAGTATCAGAAAGCACAAACCCTGTTTAACTGCTGTTTAATCACTTTGTCCATTGAATAAGGGGACTGTGGTGGCTCAGTGGTTAAGAAGCTTGCCTTGTTAGCTGGAAGGTTGGCAAGTCAGCAATTCAAAACCCGGGTACTGCATGACGGATTGAGCGCCTGTCTCTGTCCCAGCTCTTGGGGACATGAAAGGAGCCTCATTTGTGCATTCCCTGAGTAGAAATTCTTCCGCAAAAATCCTTTCAGTCCAGAATAATTCCTGACACTAAATTATTATTATAGTGGTTAAGATACTGACAGGAAGGTCAGCAGGTCAGCATTCGAGACCCAAGTACTGCATGACAGAGTGAGCTCCCATCTCTGTCCCAGCTCCTGCCAACCTAGCAGTTCGAAAGCAAGAAATTGCAAGTACCTAAATAGGTACCACTTCAGTGGGAAGCTAAACAGCATTCTGTGTACCCTGGTCTTTGCAGGCGCACCCCCCAATAAAGGACTCAGACACCAATGAAAGTGGATAACGGCATTGGGCCACATTTATTGATTCATGTCCTAGTCCGAATTATAAATTTCTATTGGTAATAACCAATCATAATTCTTAAGGCAAGCAGGCCGAAGTAACACTGGTAAGGTACCACCCAAAATTGCCAACGGCAATTGCTACAATGTATCCATTTGTATCAATTTGTTTGTTGACAACAAACAAATTGTTGACCGTAGTCAATATCTAACTAATGACCCCACCCTCTGACGCGTATCCGTAAAATCACGGGGTGATGCATGCTGTCTAGCTATAGCCATCACCCCGTCGCCTAGTTCGTCGTTGACCGGACAACGTTTAACCAACTTATGCCTGTCTAGTGTTGTCCAGTCAATTGCGAACTTGCCGGATACCTGTGGGTCATAATGTTTACCTTACCAGTGCTACCCGCCACACGGAGGGGCTTCAAAGAAGGCTCGACGCCCCCCCCAGACCGTCAGCTCGGTCAACAGGCCTGCTCGCCAATCACCCAACAGGAGGTCCATACCTCCTCGCGACAGATGGACCCCATCCCCTGCATACAAGTCATAACTTTGGAGGCTAATAGCGGGGTGACGACTGACCCTCCCCCAAGCCCTGTCGACAAGGAAACGCGCCACTGCCCTATTCACCATGCGTCTAGCGCGGTCAAGGGCCAGGAGTTCAACGCCCCCTCTGTAGGAATGGCGCGGGACCATGTCCGACCAAACAAGGGTTGTGGCGGGCCAGACGTAATGCAGGTAGGCGAGGTCCTCGCAAATCGCATGCTTCAGCGACAAGCCGGTGACCTGGCCCAAATCATTGCCCCCCAGGTGTATGATCAGAATGTCAGGCGGGTCAGCATTCAGGCCTGAAAAAAGGAAAGGCAGCAGCTCCCGCCATAACATCCCCGGCTTACCATGCCATGTGAGACTTGCGTATGCACCCAGTCCCAGTTGGGGTCCCCACTCTGTCGCCGCAGCATAACGCGCTGCCCTGTGCACGTAGCTATGGCCCACCAGCCATACTGTCACCGGTGTAATACGACACCCCGGGTCTGAAAGGAAAAAAATGAGGGAAATAGGTAAGGTGACCGGGTCGGTACTCACGGGGGGAGTGGGCGCACATAAAATTGAAAACATTGCGATCCCCACCATCCCATGCTACGTATGTCAGCCCCTGAGTACCCAAAAGCCGCAGCGGTCGAGGCAGCCCCTATACGGAATGAATGAGTGCCATAGCGGGCGCCTGGGAGGCCCACACTGGCCAGTGCTTTGCCCGTCTCCCTCCAAAATTGAAATTTAGTAAGGGGAGACCCATCTTGGTGACAGAAAAACGGGCCATGGTGCGTGCCACGCAGTGCCAGGAATTCCTGTAGGGCACCAACCGGACAGATGTCTGCCAAAGAACACCGTGGCAGTCGCACACCACTGCCGACGCCATGCTGATCGGTCTTAGAGGAACGTATCCTCAACTGAGCCCAGTCTTTGGCTACACAGACATCCTCGAGTTCCAGTGCCCTACGACTTGCATCCGCCTTAGACAGCATCACAAGCTCGCTGATGCGGAGCGCTCCAAAAAATGCCACCGTTGTGGCTGCATGGAACAGGGCTGCCTCATATGCATCAAAACAGAGGCAAGGCCAGCCCCGAGCCAACTGGGTAAGGACTCCTGGGGAAATCGGGTGGCGGTCATCCGGGCAACGCCCGCGCTCGCGCACCCACCCCTCCAAAACATGTCTCACACGGAAGTCAGAGGTGCTGTCCACATGACCCCCCACCTTGGCCATAAAAGCCAACGCTGAAAGCTTGGATGCTATGGTGCGAGGTGCCAGGCCCTGAGAATGCAGGTAAACCATGAACCGCAGAACATGGGTTACCGGGATTGGCCAGGTTACTGGCAATTGAAATTGAGTACAAAATGCCCTGAAAGAATTAATCGCGTGGTGATACGCCTTACGGGTGCGTGGGGCTAGTGACAGGCCAATCGCCCGGTTCACCTCTCCTTGCCAATGGTCCATATCTCCTCCGGGAGTGGCGAGGGAAATTCCTCCGCATCCAGGGCCAAGGCACAGAACCGGGAGATCTGTAGGCGGGACAAAGCGTCAGCAATATCATTATTAACCCCTGGGATGTGCCTGGCCATGAACAGTACGTTGAGGCGCAGGCTGCGCAACACAAATTGGCGCACTAGATCCATAACCCTGGGCGATTTAGAAGTCTGTGCATTTACAATGTGGACCACGGCCGCATTGTCACACCAGAAATGCACGACCGAGTTGGACCACTCCTGGCCCCATAGCATCAAAGCACCCAGGATAGGGAAAAATTCCAGATACGTGAGATCACGCAGGCGACCCGTACCTGCCCAGGCCGGTGGCCACCCACCATAGGCCCACTTCCCATTGAAGTACATCCCATAACCCAGGGATCCCGAGGCATCAGACTGAATCTGAAATTGAGGGGAAGCCAGGAGGTCATGCCTCCAAAATGAGACCCCATTGAACTCCCTCAGGAACTGTAACCAGACAAGCATGTCTGCCCTGATACCCCGGGTAAGCCTAACCCTATGGTGAGGCCTGGATAATCCTGCCATAGCGTCGCACAAGCGCCGGGCAAAAGCCCTGCCCGGTGCCACCACTCTGCAGGCAAAATTAAGGTGACCATGCAACACCTGCAGTTCCCTCAGTGATGCCTTGCGCTTGGCCAACAAGTCCGAGATAAGGGCCACTATCCTCGACACCTTATCCCGCGGTAACCTAGATGCCTGCTCTATCGTGTCAATCTCCACCCCCAGCAAGACTAGCTGTGTAGATGGGCCCTCGGTCTTTTCGGGCGCTAAAGGGACACCGAGTTCCTCCATTAGCATCTGAAATGTGTTGAGGAGACGTGTACACGTGTCCCAGCCCCGTTCACCCCCAAATAAAAAGTCATCCAGGTAATGGGCTACAGACCGGGACCCTGACCTGCGGACGAAAGCCCACTCTAGGAAGGTACTGAAACGCTCGAAAGCCAAGCATGATATGGAACAGCCAAAAGGCATGGCCTTATCAAAATAATATTCGCCCCGAAATTTGAAACCCAGCAATTCAAAGTCGCCCGGGTGCACTGGCAAGAGGCGAAAAGCCGACTTAATGTCGCACTTGGCCAGCAGCGCACCCGGGCCACAGGAGCGCACCATGCGCAGCGCGTGGTCAAAAGATGTATACCTGACTGAGCAAAGGTCATCAGGGATAGCATCATTGACCGATCGGCTGGCTGGGTAGGACAAGTGATGGATTAGGCGAAACTCGCCTGGTGACTTCTTGGGAACCAAGCCCAGGGGCGATACCTTGAGGTTAGTGAACGGTGGTGCCGGGAAAGGGCCAGCGACCCTGCCCGCATTGACCTCCTTATTAATGCTGGCGGCAGCCACTTCCTCCCTCCCCCTAAGGGACAAAAGGTTGGGGGCATCCTGAGGGGCCTATCACCCATGAAAGGAATACGGAACCCCTGTCTAAAGCCTTGAAGCAGATAATCTGCATCCTCCCCCTTCGGGTACAATGCGAGCCAACGCTCCAGCATGTCCACATTAATTGGGGAGGGAGCCTTTCGGTGAACCAGCTCCATCAGCGGCAGTCTTGCCAGCCCACTGTCCGCCCCTCCCTCTGCCCCGCGTCCCTCCAGGCCTGGGACAGGCAGAGGCTGCATGGGGGCCCGCACAGGTGGGACACTCATGTCTGTACTTGCAATTCTTCTTACTGCATGAACCATTAGACGAGAAAGCCCAGCACAGCAGTCGGGCTGGAACCCCCTGCCCCGCCACTTGGCGGGGAACCTGTGCTGGAGCCACTCGCTGGACCGCATGTCCACAATGGTATCTTTCCCCTGGTGCAGGGCGCGTGGGCGTCATGTACAGCAGCCAAAGTCCCTGACATGGCTCATCCCACCTCATCTCAGGGTGCAGGGGAATTCTCATACGGAATTCCTCGTCATAAGCCAACCACGACGGGCCCGGAAAATCAACCATTGCCCAGTAGATATTGTCCAAATACTGGACCATTGGAATTGCCAGATCCGGCCGGGCCCTCAGGTACACCGCCATGTAGATGAGGTAAGCCGGCAGCCAGTTGGCCCACGTCCGTGGCGGCTTGCGACGACGTGCCTGTTCCTTATCCTTCTCATCCTGCCCCTCCCTCTCTTCCTTGGTGGGCTCCCTGTTTAGGAGTGAGAAGATATCAACATACTCCCCTCGCCATATTTTCTCTCTGGTGGCCTGTGCCAAATGGTCACCCAGTGGCAAGGAATAGCCCGCTGTTGGCAATGCCGAGACAGGCACAGCAGAAACTGCGGGCACCTGGAAAGGGGCTTGAACTAACCCAGCCACCCCCAAAACATTCCCCACAGGGTAGGAAATGCTACCCGCCCCGGGGCCCTGGGTGGTGGTTGATGTCGCCTGTTGGTGCGTCAGCGGCTGTACCGCCGGACCACCCATGCGAGGCCAAGGCCATTGGAAAGCCCCCCCCAATGTAGCCACATGTGTAGGTGCACTAGTTTGTACTGCATACTCACATGCTGCACCCCCGCGGGCCGCCCCCACCAGGGGTTCCGGCCCACTGGGGGCGTCAGAGCTCACGACCGCCGTAGAGCTCGCCGCCGGAGCTTGACCCGTGCCGGCCTGTTGGTCGGGGAGCTGCGAGGCAGTGGCCGAAGTCGCGCCACGCGCCTCAAGCTGCTCGACCCTTCCCGTCGCCTGCCGCTGCCCAGCAGACGACGTGTCCAAGCGCACCCCAAAAGGAGCGCCAGCGTGGCTGGCCCGAGCAAGGGAAGCCTCAAGTGCCGCCACGCGGGCCAGCAAGGCCTCGACACTGGCCTGGGGCCATGGGCCAGCTGGCCCGCCCGTTACGGGCGTGGGTCCAGGCCCTTGCACCCCGGGGCCCGAATAAGGCCATGACCCCACACCCAGGGCCGGCAGGGCCGGCGTGGGCATCTGCCAAGGGAGGGGACCGCACCACCCCCCAAGGCTAGAAGGCCCCGGAGTGAGCCGGGCCCCGATGGAGGAAGGCCCAGAATGAGCACCAGGAGCGGCGTCCGCCGCTTGCGGGCCGCGGGCCGCAGCCCATACTGGACCCCTGCTCGGGTCCCCGGCCTCCGGCCAGGGGGTAACAGACCCCATCCCACCGGTCCCGGTGGGAGCCGGCAAAGGCGGCGGGAGGGAAGGCGCAGCCGCGGTCCTCCGACCCGGATTGCGCCGCCGCACCGCCCGAGCCGCGCTCGCGGCCGCCTTCTTCTTCGAAGGCATCTCAGTCCAACCTATGGGAAGCCGAAGGAAGAAAATCAACAGCCAAAAGGCTTCCCAGTTAAGGCAAAAGCGACGGAGGTAAGAGGGAAAAACTTCTCCGCTCCGTCGCTTCGCAAAATGGCAGCTCGGCTGCCTCGTGGCCACCCCTTTTATAAGGGAGCTGGCCACGCCCCTAACTACCCGGATGCCTTCGTCCTGTGGGGGGGCTCCCGCAAAGAGCGTGGCGGCCATTTTGGCGCCACGCTTGCATTAGTCATGCCTGTCACATGTCCATTGAAATGTCTACAGACACAGACAGTGCTGGCTCTTTTGCTGTAAACAGAGATGAGCACTGAACCCTAGAGTTGGATATGACTGGATTTTGAGCAAGGGCAACCTTTACCCTTTACCTACCATGGAAAATGGTGCTTAAAACTTTAACTGGGCTCTGTAGTATTTAACAGCTTGGCCCCAGTATATCTGAGCTTTGTTATATGGGCTGACTACCAGTAGCAGTCTTGCAAGTGCTTCCTTCAGAGATCCACTCAGGTGAACTGTTTTGGGGAACTTTGTCCAGGTTGTACTAACTCAGCTGTTTGTGAGCTAGACAGAATTTGCTCTCTGGAATCCACATGCTTGAGGATGGCTGCAGCCAAATCTGAAAATAGCCCTTGTTTATGTGCACAGAAGATATCAAATCTCTGCCAAATACTGTTTGAACACATTTTTAGCCAAACATTTTTTTGGGGGGAGAGAGAATGTGTTCAGACAAAGCATAGAGTTTAAAGCATGTGCATAAACATGTACACAATTCTTTTCAAAGCTAGAATTAGAAACTTCATCTCCTGAAAAACAGATGGCTTCTTAAGAAAGAGTAGAATGAGACACAGACTAGATGTGGAGTTGAGAAAGAACTTTCTAGATGCTGCCTTTACATAGGTGCAATTACCCTGCTTCCCACCCAACTCATGGAATGAAAAGGCAAGACACAATTATTTGGAGAAAGGCATGGGCCACATTTATTTATTTATTTATTTATTCATTCATTCATTCATTCATTCATTCATTCATTCCTCTAGTGGATGGTACAATGAGAGAGCCCCTCCGGTCCACTCTGGTTGGATGGACAGACGTCCTTAGGGCGATGCAGTCTCTTAGGTAACCTGGCCCACTACCATGTAGGGCTTTAAAGGTCAAAACCAGCACCTTGAATTGCACCCGGTAGCAGATGGTACAATTAGAGAGCCCCTCCGGTCCAGTCTAGTTGGATGGACAGATGTTCTCGGGGAGAACTGGTCTCTCAGATATCCTATTTGAAATTAACCCTAAACTGCAGGGGAGGCTGGTAGTGCTATATCTGTAGCCCAAGCAGGGGAAGCTATTCTGTCCATCTAAGGTCCTAGTGGGCGAATCCTTGCCCCAGGGCAGTGCTGATTTTCGTGAGCTACTGGCCAGGCTGGCAGCCAATCCAGGAAACAGCCAAGAGGTTGTTACCAGCTTGCAGGAATCAAAGTTAGATGTACCACAAAGATTCTCATAGTGATTCCTGTTTGCCCAGGCAAACAATGTTACCTTGTCAAAAGACACCCTAAAGGATTAACCACTCACCCCACCCACCCACCACTAAAGGTAAAGGTCGCCCTTGCTTGGAGAGCAGAAAAGGACGCCGCTGCCCGCCGCCTCGAGGAGCTCCCTGTCTCGCCCCGGGAGCCCACGCCACTGGCCCTGCTGGGGAAGAGACAGGTGGTTGAGGTTAATTTTGTAATTTTTTTAATGTATGTGTTATTTTCTTGATGTGATTTTTTTGAATTGTAATTTTATGTATGATATTATGCTTATATGTATTGTATTCTTATTATGTTGTATTGTATATTGTTTATTATTTATTGTTGGAAGCCGCTCTGAGTAGTGTGTGCACTAGAAGAGCGGGGTACAAATAAACTATTATTATTATTATTATTATTATTATTATTATTATTATTATTATTATTATTATTATTATTATTATTATTATTATTATTATTATTATTATTATTATTATTATTATTATTATTATTATATGCTGCTGCTGCTGCTGCTGCTGCTGCTGCTCAAAAGCCAGGCATAGCCAACTCTACGGTTCACTGCTCATATCTGTTTACAGCCAAAGTGCCAGCGCTGTCTGCATCTGCAGACGTTTCCATGGTCGGAACACTGTTACCTTCACAATGAAGTGGTACCTATTTATCTACTTGCAATTTCTTGCTTTCAAACTGCTAGATTGGTAAGAGCTGGGGCAGAGGCAAGAGCTCACTCCATCATGCAGCACTCGGGTCTCAAACTGCTGACCTACTGACCTTTCAGTCATCAAATTCAGCATGTTAACTACTAAGCCACAGTAGCCCTCACCCAGTACTACCTGCCACCAAAAAGTGACCTATTTAACAAACCCACGTGCCACCACTAATGGCCAACTAATGAGCCAGAGTAGGAGAGACAAAGAACTACCCAGCTCCCAAGTGCCAATTTGGAAGCCTAGGCTAAAATATCCCTATCTGGACCCTTATCAGTGACCCCATAGGTATTCTGGTTAAAGGGTGGCCAGCCGGGCGGGATGTTAAAGTGATGGAAGCCAATGAGATTGATCAGGGACAACCTATATAGGTTCAGCCCCGCCCCAACCCTCAGATTGTCAGGCACTAAACCATGTCAGCCTCAGCACCAGCCTCTTCTCCATAGTTGTGTGGAAAAGCACCCCTTCATTTGCCAGATAAACAGGGTTACTCTGAGGGTGCACATTTTACATATCAACCTTGACTGGCTGGATAATTCAATGGTTAAGGCATCTGGCCATGGAGACAAAGGTGTGTAGTTCAATTCCCCACTGTGCCCCTCAAGAGAACAGCCAGCCTGTGTTGTTTGGGAAAGCTGCACAGTCCCAGGGCAGCCCCCAGGAGAAGGGAATGGTAAACCACTTTTGAGTACTTTATAGCAATACCAATTACACTTATATACTACCCCATAGTGCTTAGTACACTCTCTGGGCTGTTCACAAGGTAATTAGCATTTTGCTCCCAACATGCTGGGTGCTCATTTTACTCACCTCAGAACTAGGATGGAAAGCTGGAGTCCTGTCAGGCTTGAACTCACAATGTCAGCAGTTTTGGCTGCAATACAGCAGTTTAAGCACTACACTATGAGGGCTCATTTATACCTAGAAAACCCTAGAAAGGGTCACCATAAATCAGAATTAACTTGATGACATACCTATATATACACAAACAAACGCACACAAACAGAGCAAGATTTTCCAGCTGTTGTAGCTGACCAGTACTTGACAAATGCAATGCTCTTCAGTTTGTGTAGTTTAGTATTGCAATTACAGTGGTACCTCGAGTTACAAATTTAATGTATTCCCTGGGATGTTTCATATTATGATTTTTTAAAACTCAAAACACGGTTTCCCATAGGAATACATTGAGAACCTTTTTTTCTGACCTCCGGAATGGATTAATTGGTTTTCAATGCTTTCCTATGGGAAACAGTGTTTCGAGTTATAAATTTAAATTTGTAACTTGAGGCATTATTTTCAATGGATTTTCATTCATATCATGAAAATTTCATAACATAAGGTATTCGTAACTCGAGGTACCATTGTACTAGCTTCTGTCCTTTTTACTTCTTTTTTTAACGATTGAATGACCAAACATCATATGAGCTTTCTGCCACTGCAGTCTAAGTCAAGCATGTAAATATTGAACAAGTCACTAAGGGAAATTGTTTTGTAGTGTTTTGCACAAATGCATCTTTCCCCCCTCTGTATGTCAACCCATCCATTGTCATTAAGGATGATAAAGATTGTGAGTATTTATTTATCCAAAAAATGGAATATTTCCAACAAGATCACTAATCCTCAGCCTTCCCTGGCCCCATAGAATTTGTGTAATTTGTACAATCTACTTTTAGAGCAGGAGGTAAAGTAGAACCCCTTCGGGATTACTTTAGCTCTCCTAGTCTCAGAGGACTCTTAATGTCATGTTTTCACAGGGCACTTTCACATTACAGAAATGAGCATGACATAAGTGGGCTGTACTGGCTGATCCAGGAACAGACAAGTTAAAGGCATTTTATATTTATTAGCCATGTAAGTAAGTACAGTATTATGTATAATATCATTATCCATATAAGTGAAGAATATGGCAGAAATAAAACTACTGGTATTCATGTTTTTTTTTAAAAAAAACTACATATAAATTATTTTAATATATTAATATAATGTGCCTGAAGCATATGAGACACAAAGTAGAATATTTATAGACCTTAATTATAGAGAAAAATAGGGCCTTACTGGTAGGTTTGTTCTTCTTGTTGTAAAATTGCACATACACGTTCAGACTAAAGGACAAGTGGGGAAATTGAATTGCCTGTTCTCTGTTGTTTTCATAATATTTAACATCACCCTTCGCTTTGGGAAAATCCTCCTCATTAGTATGTACTGCCACTCCTATCTGGCTTGCAAATGCAGAGTAAAATAATCTGGCATTCTTCTGTAGCATGGCAGAAGGCAAACACTGAACCAGAGACAAATGTAAGTGAAATTGCTGCTAGATGAAGGTCACACTACCTGGAAAAGCAATTTAATTTTAAAAAATATTTTAAGGCATGCAATTACAAGATGGACTGTAAAGATGGCGCCTTTCTTTCTGGGACTTTTTCAGAATCTAAGAGAAGTATTATTTTAAAAATGTAGTTGTTTTTAAATCCCACTTTTCTATAGTATTGTGTACTGATCTGGAATCTTTTGAGAAGAACGCTGGTATAGTAAATAAATGAGATAATTTAGATGCCTTATGTGGAGGATATATATTCCATTTGCAAATACAGTGGAACCTCATACAACAATTGTCCTGTATAGCAACGAAATTGCATAACAATTAGGTGTTTTGGGGAAATGGTGTCCCGCATAACAATTTTCCCTATGGAAAAAATTGTACAACAATTTTTCAATAGGAAAAACACTTAGCGAAAAAAAATCATTGTATGATGCATCCCATAGCGAAAATTGTTTCATACAACAACGAGCCCCATTGAATGGATTAAAATCGTTGTATGAGGTACCACTGTAATTCCTTTTAAAAAAACATGGACATTTCTCACCCCTTCTATTACCCATTTAAAATCTATGTGGGTAATGCAAAGTTATTGTTGTTGTTGGTAATTTTAAAGCGGTCTTCATTTTTTCATTTAAAAGACCCTCCCGCTTTATATACGATAAAAGTGTATGACACCAGACAGATTAATTCAAAGGAAAAAAATTCCTACTTTCACTACACTGGAGGCAAAGGGTTCAATTTTTCCTCTCCTTATATGGTCCCAATTCCAATTGGGCTTCCATGTCAGTTGTTGGTTTGTCAAAAACCCTTTATGTAGTTCAGGGCCATGGCCAGGATTCTAGATTGCGGGGGGGGGGGTGTCAAGAGGGGCAAAAAATTTCCAGGAGGGCGACAATGTCATATTCATATATATAAAACATTGGCATCATGGGGTGGGGTGGGTGGGGGCTGGCTGTTAGCTCAGGAGGGTTTTTGCTCCTCCCTGGCTATGGCCCTGATGTAGTTGCTAATTCTGTGAATGCCATCATATTCAGTTTGGCTTTAACCTTGTTATGTGTCATCCTATCTATAACATGCCCCAATGAAGAACAGCAAAGCTTACTCCCTGGAGAGTTTTTTATACGAGTTCACCTTTTGTTTTATTAAACACTTTATTATTATTTTAAACTTTTATATTGGTAACTGTTACTTTGCAGGTAAAAAAAACCCACTAGACAAAAACATAAACAATAAAGACATATTAAAGGTGGTGTGCATTAGGTTTTCTGTTGTCAAAAAAAGAGGAAGAGCCATCCTGGTGTACGGTTAGGAGTTCTGGACAGGCTATCCAGATCTAGTCTCTACCGAGCAATGAAACTAACCTTGGGCCAGTCCTCTTACCTGAACCCAAAAAACCTGACAGTGTAATTATGATGGTGCAGAGAGGAGGAGGAGGGTGATGGGTGCTGCCTTGAACTAATTAGAGGAAATGAGGGATATAAATAAATAAGGGAGAAAGAGTGACTTCACAAGCATTTGTCTCATTTTTGGTCTACTCAGGCAGAGACTGTGGTGGCTTAGTAGTTAAGATGCTGAACTTGGAAGGATGGCAGGTCAGAAGTTTGAGACCTGAGTGCTGCATGATGGAGTGAGCTTCCATCTCTGTCCCAGCTCCTGCCAACCTAGAAGTTTGAAAGCAAGAAATTGCAAGTAGATAAATAGGGACCACTACTGTGGGAAGGTAAACAATGTTCCGTGCATTCCGGTGTCTAGCAATGTCTGTCACATGACCACGGAAACGTCTGCAGATGCAAACAGTGCTGACTCTTTGGTTATAAACAGAGATGAACACTGAACCCTAGAGTTAGATACGAATGGCTTTCAAGCAACTGTAGTCTTGACCTTGGTCTACTCGGAAGGTAGTTTGGTTAGCCTCTTTTGCTTGGGATCAGACAACCTAAATGCTAGCACAAATCAGGCTCAGCGTATTACTACCCCTCAGCGTATTACTACCCCCTACCCCTACCTTTCTGACTCTCTGTCTGATGGGGCTACTGTTTTTAGGAGCTTTTAGGATTGCTCTATTATGAAATCCAGGAAATGTGATCTCCATATTTAACCAAAGTGTCCAGACAGGAAGTTTTGCATTTCTTTTTTAATTGTTGCAAATGCATCATCAGCATTTTGAAAGGGCACAGAGTTAATTTGCAGTGTGGTCGATATGACAGTACCATACCTCAAAGTGACCCTGGTTAATATAATCCAAGCTGAACCACGTTAGGATAATTCCGATATCTGATCACACCCTAAATAAGCAAATACGTACTTCCACATCTTACATGGAAACACAATTTCTAGGTGCTTTTACAAATTGCCTGAGAGACACAATTGAGTTTTGGTTCAGATTCCTTACCTTTCACTCATGAGGAAAGCACTGACCCATCAAAATATGCACTAATTAAAATGAAAAGCTAACATGCATCAGGGTCGGGGGTGGGTGGGTGGAGAGGACAGAAAATTAGAATATCCGAGTATTTTATTTTGGGATGAATTTGTTGGGTTTTTCTGTTTTTGATTTGTTGTGTGTTTTGTTGTGTTATTTGATACTTGTATATACATTGCCCAGAGTGGGAAATTTCCCAAGTGGGTGTGTGTGTGTGTGTGTGTGTTAATAAAAATGTAATAAATAAGTAAAATAGTATGGGGGCAACTACACTGACAAATAAAATGTCCATCGTCAACTGTAACACTGTCTAGCACATGAGTTCTCAACCGTTTTAAGTTGAGGGCCCGGTCACGCTCCCTCAGACAGCTTCAGGGGCCAGACAGCCATTTTGCCTTCCTCCACCACATGGCACTTCCTAGTGAGGTGGAGGCAGTGGGGGGGGGGCACAGGAAATGATGCCACGGGCCGCAGGTTGAGAATCCCTGGTCTAGCAAGTAGATACAACATGATCTTTTCCATACTTTCAGTAGTTATAGCCACAGAATACAACCAGTCTATTGCTAGTGCAGGTGAGTTTTGTTTGTTTGTTTGTTTGTTTTGCTTTACTTTATGAATTGTGTGAAAGTCTTCACAATTCAAGCAGAAAGCACTTGAGATTTAAAACATGTGAATGAAACATAAAGGGAAACTGCCAGATTTTACCATCTCTAATTATCAATTCATCAAAGTGATACTAGCAGTTTTTTCTTGACTTCATTTTTAGTATTATTACTAGCAGAGGTTGCCCGGCATTGCCAGGCTGTTTTAAATGGTGTTGGAAGGTTTTTTTTGTTTACTTTGTATTGTTTTTTGGTGTTATTTTTGGTTGTTTTGTGTATTTTTGGATGTTTTTGATTGGTTTTTTTGTTTTTGTTTTTGTTTTAAGGAATTTGTATTTAAATAATTTATTTATTTTAAAAAGTTTTGTTTGTTGTTGTAGCTTGGGGGGGGGTGTTCCTTTCCGCGGGCCGGCCTTGGAGAGCCATCGGAGAGGGGGTTTCCCCTCAAAACACTCCATTTTTAAAGAGAAGTAACCGCTTGGTTTCTTCTCTTTAATATGGTGTGTGTGTGTGTGTGTGTGTGTGTGTGTGTGTGGAGGGGAATCCCCTCTCTGCCGGGTCCCCTGGGGTCAGGAGGGTTGGAGAGACAGACCCCTTTTGTCTCCCCAACCCTCCCAACCCCAGGGGAGCCAGTAGAGAGGGGGAGCACAACCCCCCCAGTGATATTAAAGGGGAAACTCTGATCGGGAGCTTCAGGCGCCGTTGGGGAGGGGGGCTTTGGTTCCCGCGGCTTGGCCTCTTTTGCGGTAAGTAAAGTCAGCGGACGGAGCACTGTCCAATGGTTATGGTTATCTGGGAATGGGTTCACTTTCAAGGGGGGCAGTGCCTTTCCCCCCCTTGACCCCCCTGTTTTTGTTATTTTTTTGTGAGGCGCTGTGTCCGGCTGTGGCAGACTTGCGCTCCCAGTGTGTTTTTTATTTTTATTTTTCACTCGCCAGCTTCCTCAGTGTTCTGCGCGCTCATGGCCGCGGCGCATTTCTGAACGTTCCTTTTGCTTGCACCTCTCAGCCTGATTGGCTCTGGTGCAGCGCGGCGCAAGGAATATTGGGAAATGAAGTTGTTTCCCTTTTTCGTGTTTGTGGGGCTCTTGCCCCACTGGTGTATTTCTCAATCCTTTGTTGACCTGCGGACCCAGTTCGGGCATGTGCACGAATGGTCGGTGCAGGCTAGTAGGGCCTGGCTTAGGATCCTATGTGAAGTTCCAACTGTTAATGCTTGATTTTATAGGTATAGATAGAAGAAGATGGAGTGAGCTTCCATCTCTGTACCTTCCCACCATAGTGGTCCCTATTTATCTACTTGCAATTTCTTGCTTTCGAACTTCTAGGTTGGCAGGAGCTGGGACAGAGACGGAAGCTCACTCACCTTGAAAACAAAAATTCACATAGTCAAAGCAATGGTATTCCCAGTGGTAATGAAGGGGTGTGAGAGTTGCACCATTAGGAAGGCTGAGCGCAGAAGAATAGATGCCTTTGAGATGTGGTGTTGGAGGAGAGTCCTGAAAGTCCCTTTGGACAGCAAAGAGAACAAATAGGTCAATATTAGAAGAGATTAGCCTGAGTGTTCCTTAGAAGGTCAAATAACAAAGATGAAGCTGAAGTATTTTGGACATCAAATGAGAAAAGAGGATTCACTTGAGAAGGCCTTGATGCTGGGGAAGATGGAGGGCAAAAGAAGAAGGGGGCGTCCAAAGATGAGATGGAGAGATGGTATTGTGGACGCAATGGGCACAGAGCTTGGTGGGCTGAGGAGAATGGTGGAGGACAGAGGTGCCTGGAGAAAATGGTCCATGGGGTAACAAAGGGACGGAATCGACTGTGCGACTGAACAACAACATAGAAGAAGAAAATAAACAGAGGTAGCCATGTAGTCCCACCCACCTCAAATGAAAAAAACTGGGCCAAATCAAGTATCCATACCTGTCAAGCACGGCTCTGGACAGTACGGGACCTGCGCAGAAGGCTTCTGCACAGAATCCTTCTATGCATGCACAGAACCCTTCTACGCATGCATAGAAGGGTTCTACACATGCACAGAAGGCTTCTGCACAGAAGGCCTCTGTGCAGGTCCCTTCTATGCATGTGCAGAAGGCTTTTGCGCATCCCCTTCTGCTCAGAACCTTTCTGCGCATGTGTAGAAGCCTTCTATGCATGCGTAGAAGGGTTCTGCGCAGAGGGCATGCACAGTAGCTACTTTCCCCCACTGTCAAATTATGGGATGGCAGCAGCTCTGGGCAGGAAAGTAGGAAAAACAATGCTGAACTATGGGAAATCCCAGCCAATACGGTATGAGTATCTTTAAATATTGTAATTAAGGAACTGATCAGACCTTATCTTGATTACTTTGTCCTTGAAAGATAATCAGACAGAGGAGGGGCTGGATCTGTTCTTGATCATCTCAAAATGTAGTGCATGTAATAATGGGTTCACATCATAGGAACCCAGGTTTCGGATGAATATCGGGCAAAATTTCTAAACTGTTTGAGTGGTTCAACAATGGAACCAATTACCTGAGGAAGTGGTGAGAGCTCTATTGTTGGAGGCATTCAAGAGAAAATTGGACATCTACGTCGTATCTGCTTTGACTTGGATTCTGCTGCACTGATTGACAGCTTTAAGAAAGGATTAGACAAGTTCATGGAGGACAAGGGTATCAATGGCTATAATTATGGATACCTAAGGACAACCTCCGGGTTGGAGAGATAGGCAGGATATCTCTCAATGCCATTTCCAGGGAATCCTAAGCAGGTGAAGGCATCTGCATGGGAATACCCTGAAGCAAATGGTGAGCCACTGTGTGAGACCGAATGCTGGACTGGATGGGCTGTGGCCTGTTCCAGCAAGGCTGTTCTTATGATTAGGGGGTTGCAATTGACGGCCTTCCAACCCAGCTATTCTATGATTCTATGAACAGGCACTGTTGGGTTTTTCCATAATCTGTCATTCCACAAGGTATTGCAGAATTTTGAAGGGGGTGGGGAGAGAAATGGAAAAGCCCCATATTTGTTCTGGGAAGACCATTCTGGTTCAAATTTTAGTTTGGTTATTGAGTTGACTCAAGTCCCAGATGGAAAACTGCAGGCTTGCACAATCAGCTTGAGGTGAAATAGATTTGGCTGTACCTCAAGAGTTGTAGAATTAGTTACTTTTCTCCATCCCCATAGACAAAGGTAAGCCGATCTAATTTACAAGGGCAAATCATTCTACAATAAATGGGCCACAGCAGAGAATGATCTTTATCTAGTCACCACTTTTTATTTCTTTTGTCAAGACTATGCTCACTTTAATTTTTTGGGTACTCTGGGTATGATTTCTTAGGAAGAGGTGCTACTGTAGATAGCATGGTCCTAAACCGTTTAGGACTTTGTATAATAACATTAACACCTTAATTCAAAACTTGCTATGCTTTCACTATGAATACCTCTGTCTTCACCATATGTCTGTGTAGTATCCATTAGGTAGCTTGGATTGACCATTTCACCTAGCATACTACCTGAAATTCAATATCCAGCTTTTGTCAGATAAAAGCACATTTTCCTTTTTCTATAGTTTTGCATTGTGCTGTCCATTGGTGGCCCATGGGTTAGGTGGAGTGGAAGGAACATCATGAGAAGGTATAGATGAAAGGCTTCTTCTTTCTCAAATCATAACCTGGCTCTTATCTTGACTCAGGAAATGGTGTGTTCTACCTGAGGCAAGATGCCTATTTTCAAGTTGCAGTGGCCTTTTCAGAAACAGAGATCAGGCCATGTGTCAGTATATTTGCAGATGTAATCAGATGCACATCTCTTCACAAACTTGCACACACATCTCTGCAAATCTATGAGTGATTCCCAGGATAGGTCATGAATCAGGACAGCAGGATACCTCCCCCTTATAAGTTTCCTATCAATGAATCATCCAGTCTGCACCTTCAGCCTGAGATGAACTGCATGGCTTTTACATCTGGAATGTCTAGATTGGAGGATTAATTAGTGCAAAACCACTTCTTCTATTCCTAATTATTGTCTCTCAAGATTCTTTCAGTAGTGATGCAGGCCATGGCTCTAATCATTTTAAATATTATAAAAGCATGCTGAATGAATGTGCAACATTTGAATTGCTACCTGTAGATGCCATGGTCTGCGACAAAGTTTAACAAATGCCTAAAACACACAGGTGTCAATTATTGTCAAGAGCCAGACTGAATAAATATTGAAGACACTTGGAAGGCTAACAAAGGTTTGGTGCCAGCTAGCAGAAAATACTGTGAGTTTCCAGGAAAGGGCCATCTGATGACCAGGAAATGCAGGGAGTAACCCAAGGTCACTACCTGCAATGGAAACTGTAAATTGGCTATACAGTGATACCTCATACAACGTCCAAACTTGGTTCCACAAGTTTGGACTTTATACGGATTTGGACTTTGTATGAGGCATGCAAAATCCTAGCCGTGATGCCTCATACAACGTCCAAATCCTTGCCACGATGCCTCGTACAACGTTGTTTCCATATACATTGTACTGTAACAGCACAGACTTCAGGGCAAAGTCAAGGAAACAGACAGGAAACTGACAGAACTTTAAGAAATCATTGTGGGGGCATGGCTAAGATGGCCGACGAGTAACATCTCGATTTGGACGCTCGCGCTTACCAAAGTGGTATCAATGTGAACGAGTAAAATGGAGAAATTTTAAAGTGGTATTTTTTGCCTATAAGACTCCTGCTTGCCTATTTGGAAAGTTTTGAAGTCGGGCGGTCAAAGTTTGGAAGGTATCCTGGGTAGGAGAGGCGCGCGACGGAAGCCGCGGCTTCTCCTGTCGAGGAACCGAGAACGGGACTTGCGAGACGGCGGAGATTCGAGGTGGCAGTAAAATCGGCAAGAAAGCGAGTTTACGTAAGTCTGTGAAAGTTTATGTGGAAAAGCTAAAGATAGCTGGGGATTCTGCTTCGAGGAGCCCGGACTTGGAGCGGGTGTGGAAGTGGTTAAAGTCGGGCTGTCGATTCGTTAATGGCGGCGGTCCTGGAAAACGAAAGTGATTGTGTTTTGGTCTATGGCTTCCTTGCGCCCCAGGAGAACTGCGGCGTGCTTTGGCGACAGTAAAGTGGTTAAAGAAGTCTTTGTCTGGGCTCCAGTTTCCGAAGGTTTCAGCGTTTTTTGAGGCTAAGGAGTGTGGGGAAAGCCTGCCGACTTACAGAGGAAGAAGGGGGGTTTCCCCCTGAATTTAACGTACCCTCTGGAAAAGGGCGCTTTGATTCATTCGCTCCAAGAGAAGGACTAATTTGCTTTTTACTCCTTCACCATGTGGATTATAACTAACACTTTTTTCTTTGGATATATTGCTCCTCGTTTTTTTTTTTTTTGCTTTTTGTTATACAGCTTGGACTTTGGGCTCTTTTTTCTTCTCATCCCTCTCCCTGGCGGCTTTGATTCAAACGAAAAAATTTGGATGACCGTTTCTTTGGAATTTCTATTTTTGCGGTTTGGAGTGCGAATATCTGGGCTGTTTACTTTGGGGAAACGGGCCTGATGTGGATTATTCTTTTTTCCCCCTCTTTTTGTTTGGACTGATCTCCAGTTCCTATTCTTTTGTGGATTACAACAATTAATTTTTTGCTGGATTTTTTCCTCTTTACAAGCTTCGACAGAATTGTGTGGATAGGCGCTAGCAGTGGCTGCAGCGGTACAGGCTTGAGTGGATTGGCTACGAGTTTTCAACGCTCTGCAACACTGGATTTTCTTAGTGGGTGTCATCATGGATAAAGGCACAAGAGGAAAAGCAAAGGAGGAAGAACCAGTGGTGAAGTCTAAGAGGAAAGAAAAAGCACCAATGGAAGAGGTCCCTCAGTCTTCATCACCACCACCTAAACCCTATGATCATACTCAAATTATGGTGGAAATTGGTAAATTGTTCCAGAAATTGGAGAAAAATGAGGAATCAAGGGTGAAAGACAGAAATGAAATGATGAAAAAACAGGATAAGGTGGTATCATCTGTTATGGATTTTTCAAAAAAAGTGGATTTAAGTTTGCAAAAAATAGAGGGAAATGTGAAACTGGTCCAAAATGAGGTAAATGTGATAAAAAAAGAAGTAAAAGGGGCTCAGGAGGCGGTACGGGAGAATAAGTTGAAATTGGAAGAGCATGAGAAAAGGATTGATGCTGTGGAAGATATGATGAGAAAGCAGAACATTGTGATCCATCAGGTGGTTGAACGGACGCCAGACCAGCTAAGAGAAAGAGTGGTTCAGTGGTTAAATGGTTTGAATATGGGAAAGGAATTTGTACAGGAAGATATTGTAAGTGCCTTTAGGCTGGGTCCAAGAAGAGGGAAGGTGGTTCAAAGAAATGTCTTGGTAAAATTTGCAAACTGGGGAGATAAGCTTAGAGTAATGGCCTTTTTGAAACAAGCTGGTCCTGGCGCCCTGAAATTTGATGGTTCTGATGTAGAAGTATACAATGATATTTCAATGAAAGAAAGAATGTGGAGATATAAGATGAGACCTGTAACCAAACTGTTGATGAGTAAAAGTATAAGGTATAATTGGAGATTTCCACAGCAATTGCGCTTTTTTTATGAGAAAAGAATGCAAGTAATTGATGAAGGGACCGATCCACTGGAGTATTTGAGTTTGCTGGAGCTGGTAAAAACAGGTTCGGAAGAGTGGATAAATTTTAAGAAAGAACTTTTGGAATCGGGTGCTATAGGGAGGGAGTATGAGAGGGCAGAGGCTGGTGGTGCTACAGGTGGAACACCGCAGGGAAAAGAAGCAGAGGAGCTGTCACTGATCATGGTGGAGGAGGAGGCAAGTAAGGAGCAATGAAAAATAGATTAATAAAAAACAAGTTATTCAAGCATTAAATAAGGGTGGGTAGCGCGTAGCACTGGCTGGTAGGCACATCTTGCATGTCTCCCCTCTCCCCTCTTTGGTTATCGAAGGCGTCTTTTTTCCGAAGAAAGTGGGGAGAGAGACAGTGTGTGTTTTATGTAGAATTTTGTGTTTTTGGGGGAAGGGGTTGGAGGTGGCACACCCAATGGAGAGTTTAGAAGTTAGAAAGGAAATAGATTATGGGAAATATTAAAATATTAACCTGGAATGTAAAGGGTACAGGTTCTGTTCTTAAGAGGTGGAGGTTGGAATTGGCTTTGAAGAAAGATAGACCCGATATAGTGTTCTTACAGGAAACGCACCAAAAGTCAAAAGATACAAACAAACTTTATTTGGGATGGATTCAACACTATGAGATGGCGTTTGGTACTTCAAAAACGAGAGGAGTAGCAATTATGATTTCTAAAAGATTAGGATTTGAGATAATAAAAAGTGTTGCCGATCAAGAAGGCAGATATTTGATTGTAAGAGGAAAAATAGAAGATAAGAACATAAGAACATAAGAACAGCCTTGCTGGAACAGGCCACAGCCCATCCAGTCCAGCATTCTGTCTCACACAGTGGCTCACCATTTCCTTCAGGGTATTCCCAAGGAGATGCCCTCACCTGCTTAGGATCCCCTGGAAATGGCATTGAGAGATATCCTGCCTATCTCTCCAACCCGGAGGTTGTCCTTAGGTAGCCATAATTATAGCCATTGATAGCCTTGTCCTCCATGAACTTGTCTAATCCTTTCTTAAAGCTGTCAAGACTGACAGCTGTCACCACTTCTTCTGGCAGGGAGTTCCATAGACCAGTAATCCTCTGGGTGAAAAAGTACTTTCTCTTATTTGTTTGAGAACTAGTACCCAAAAGTTTCATGGAGTGTCCCCTAGTTCTAGTGTTGTGCGATAGGGAAAACAGTTTTTCCTTATCTACTTTGTCCACACCGTGCATGATTTTATAAACTTCAATCAGGTCACCTCTTAGACGCCGTCGTTCAAGAGTGAAAAGGCCCAACCGTTGCAGCCTCAGATGGTAAGGAAGGTGTTCCAGTCCCCTAATCATTCTGGCTGCCCTCCTCTGTACTTTCTCCAACTCCATAATATCCTTCTGGAGGTATGGTGACCAGAACTGTACACAATATTCCAGATGGGGCCTCACCATAGATTTATAAAGAGGCAAAATGACACTTGCTGACTTATTTTCTATACCCTTCCTAATGATCCCTAACATTGAGTTTGCTTTTTTCACTGCTGAGGCACACTGGGTTGACACCTTCATTGAGCTGTCCACCAGGACACCAAGGTCCCTTTCCTGGTTTGTCGCAGAGAGTTCAGACCCCATCAGTTTATAAATGTAATCGGGGTTTTTTGCCCCAACATGCATCACTCTGCACTTACTGATGTTGAAGCTCATTTGCCACTGTTTTGCCCACTCCCCCAGTGTCAAGAGATCCCTCTGGAGCTCTTCACAATCTCTCACAGTTTTCACTACCCTGTATAATTTAGTGTCGTCAGCAAATTTGGCTACCTTGCTTTTTACTCCTACCTCTAGATCATTTATGAAGAGGTTGAAAAGCAGGGGTCCCAGTACTGAACCTTGGGGGACCCCACTCTTTACTTCCCTCCACTTGGAGAAGTGTCCATTTAGTGCTACCCTCTGTTTCCTGTCCCTTAGCCAGTTGCTGATCCAGGACAAGACCTGTCCCTTTATTCCATGACTGGTAAGTTTATTCAAGAGCCTTTGGTGTGGGACCTTGTCAAAAGCCTTCTGAAAGTCCAGATAAACAATGTCAACTGGATCCCCCTTATCCACATGCTTGTTGACACTCTCAAAAAATTCCAACAGATTAGTGAGGCATGATTTGCCCTTGCAAAAGCCATGTTGGCTCTCCTTTAGCAGCACCTTCTCTTCTATGTGCCTATTAATTCTATCTTTTAGGATGGTTTCCATCACTTTACCTGGGACACATGTCAAACTGACAGGCCGGTAATTTCCTGGATCACCCCTGGATCCTTTTTTGAAAATTGGTGTTACATTCGCTACCTTCCAGTCATCAGGCACAAAGCCTGATTTGAAGGAAAGATTATATATTTTGGCTAGGATATCAGCAATTTCATCTTTAAGTTCCCTGAGAACTCGTGGATGGATGCCATCTGGTCCTGGGGATTTGTTAGTGTTTAGCTTAACAAGACATGCAAGGACCTCCTCCCTGGTTATTTCTATCTTGCTTAATTCTTCGGTTTCCCTCCCTACGAAGATAGGCTCTGTTTTGGGCATGTGGTCTCTGTCTTCTTCAGTGAATACTGAAGCAAAGAATTCATTGAGTCTCTCTGCAATCTCTGTTTCCTCTTTAATAACCCCTTGCCTTCCATTGTCATCTAATGGTCCAATGGCCTTCCTAGTTGGGTTCTTACTTCTAATGTACTTAAAGAAGTCTTTGTTATTTCTCTGAGTATTTTTAGCTATACGCTCCTCAAAGTCTTGCTTTGCTTTCCTGATTGTTGCCTTGCATTTGTTCTGCCAGAATTTATGTTTCTGCCTGCTGTCCTCATTTGGACAAGCCTTCTATCTTCTAAATGAGCTTTTCTTGCTCTTGATCACTTCCCGAACAGCTCCTGTAAGCCACATCGGAGTCCTCTTGGACCTGGCAGTGCCCTTTTTCCTTTTGGGTATGCATTCCAATTGAGCCTCTGTTATTGTTTTTGTAAACAGCCTCCATGCCTCTTGGAGTGTTTGGACTCTCTCAATTTTCCCTTTCAGTTTCTTTTTTACTAGTTTCCTCATCTTTGGGAAATTTCCTTTTTGAAAATTTAAGGTCTCTGTGTTAGATTTTATCAGTGACTTGCGGTCTATGATCAAGTTAAACATAATTGAGTTGTGGTCACTGTTCCCTATTGGATCAGTCACATTAACATCTTGCACCAGATCCTGAGTATTACTCAGGATCAAGTCAAGGATTCTTGTACCTCTAGTTGGGTCTTCAACCATCTGTCCCAGGGAACAATCATTGAGCATATCTAGGAACTTTATCTCTTTATCGTGTGCTGAACAACAGTTCACCCAGTCTATGTGAGGGTAATTGAAGTCCCCCATTATAACCAGGCTTCCCTTCCTGGATGCCTCCTTTACAACATTCTCCAACTGCCAGTCTCCCTCAAGAGTTTGGGTCGGAGGCCGATAGTATATGCCTACTGTTAGACCATCCTTGTGGCCTGGTACTCTTACCCACAGAGCTTCTAATGGTGACTCCAAATCACCTAGATATTCCAATTCATACGATTTTATCACTTCTTTGACATACAAGGCTACACCACCTCCTGTTTGCCCCTTCCTATCCTTCCTGTACAGTTTGTAGCCTGGGATAACTGTATCCCATTGGTTATCATCCGTCCACCAGGTTTCAGTGATACCAATAATATCAATATTTTTATCTATTGCTAAGTATTCCAGCTCCCCTATTTTGTTACGGAGGCTTCTGGCATTTGTATACAAGCATTTATATATGCTTTCCTGATACAGTCTTTTGAGTCCAGTTGCATTGTTAGACTGCCTCTTGCATCCTTCTGCTAGAGTGCTGGTGACTAGCTCCTTGCTCTGCTCAGTAATTTTTGCATCCTCCTCACTACTCAAGTACACACTTTCCCGAACCGGATGCTGCCCAGCTCCTGTCGGCTTTCCCCCAGTTATCAGTTTAAAAGCTGCTCTGCAGCCTTTTTGATGTTGAGTGCCAGCAATCTGGTCCCATCATGGTTTAAATGCAACCCATCCCTCCTGAACAGATTTGGCTTGTCCCAAAATGTTCTCCAGTTCCTGACAAATCTGAAGCCCTCCTCTCGACACCACCGCCTCATCCACGCATTGAGGCTTCTGAGCTCTGCCTGCCTGGTAGGTCCTGCGCGAGGGACAGGCAGCACTTCTGAAAATGCTACCTTGGAAGTCCGGGACTTCAATCTTCTTCCTAACAACCTAAATTTGGCTTCCAGGACAGACCGCTTGGCCTTCCCAATATCATTAGTACCAACGTGTACCATGACAACTGGCTCGTTCCCAGTTCTCTCTAACAATCTATCTAGATTTCTTGTGATGTCTGCAACTTTTGCACCTGGCAGGCAAGTCACCATACGGTTATCATGTGCATCACAAATCCATTTCTCTGTATTTCTAATTATTGAATCGCCTAGTACAAGGAGCCTCTCTCCTGCAATCTGTTCATCTACATGCACCTCATCAACCATATTAAGGGAGAGAACCTCAGTTTGTTCCTGTTGTTCATCTTCCTGGATCTCATCAAGTGTGATGAAGGAGAGATCATCAGGTGGAACCAGTTGTTCCTCTGTGTGTTCCTCATCAGGTGTGATAAGGGAAAGAGCCTCAAATTTATTCTGTAATTTCAGACTCTCAGAGTGATCCCCTACTCTTCTCCTCCTTTGAGTCACATTCCTCCAACCATCTCCCTCCTGAGTTAGTGAAGGGCCTTCTCCCTCAGAACTGTGCCCTGTCACTTCTTTGTCCAGCATAGTCTGCTCCGCTCTGTCCAAGATGAGGAAATAATGTTGATAAATATATATGCTCCAAATGAACATCAAGCGGACTTCTTAGAAAAGGTTCAGAAAGTAGTGGACCTAGAAAATGTTGCAAAAATTATCATTGCTGGAGACTTTAACTTGATAAGGTCAAACTTAGACTGTACGAATTTAGCAAGATGTGGAATTGGCTTGAAAGGGAAGGTTTTAGACAAATGGATGGTTGCGATGGGTTTGAAGGATTCGTGGAGAGAGATCAAGGGCTCGGAAAGGGCATATTCTTTTTTTTCACACGTCCATGGGACCTACTCTAGAATAGATTATGTTTTTCTTACAGAAAATTTGATCAAAAATATTGAGGGAATGGAAATAGGGATTTTTAAGGAATCAGATCACGCTAAAGTACTTTTGGAATTGAAATTACAAAAAGATAATCGAAGAGGAAGAAGTTGGAGGTATGATCCTAACCTATTTAAAGACCAAAAGTGTAAAGAACAAATCATGGAAAGGTGGAGGGAAAGCTGGCAGTGGAACGACAATAATGAAGTAAACTTTAACGTTGTTTGGGATACCATGAAGTCGGTTTTCAGAGGGGAAAGTATAAAGTTGGCGAGTATTAAGTATAAAAAGTATAAGGCAGACCAGATGGAAAAAGAAAAAGAAATAAAGCAGTTTCAGGAAGACCATTCAAGAAGTAAAGATAAAAAAACTTTTGCTAAATTGCAAAGACTTAAGGCAGAGTTAATGGGTAAGGATATTGAAAAAGTTAAAAGAGATTTGATTTATCTAAATAGAGAGTACTTTGAATTTAGTAATAGAAATTCAAGACTACTAGCAAGAGCAGCTAAGGCTAAAAAAGAAAAAAGAGAAATTGGGGTGTTGGTTAATAAACAAGGGGTAAGATGTAATAAGAATAGGAATAAATGTAAAATTGTGAAGGAATTTTATCAAGCATTATATGCAAAAAAGGAGGTAGATGTGGATAGGCTTAAAGAGATTCTGGAGAGACAGTTAGGGAATGGTATAAAACAGGAACATCGAGAAAAAATGGAGGAATGGGTCACTGACAAAGAGGTAAATGAGGTAATTAGTGGTTTGAAGATGGGGAAAGCTCCTGGAGATGATGGATTATCGACAGAGTTTTATAAAGAATTTAAAGATCTCGTGGTTCCAAAATTAGTGAAGCTATATAATTATATTTTAGATGGAGGACAAATTCCGACTTCATGGTATAGTACCATAATCGTTCTGCTGCCAAAACCGGGAAAGAATTTGGAAAAGGTGGAATCATACAGACCAACTTCTCTTATAAACCAGGACGCCAAGATCTTCACAGCAATATTGGCTAACCGTTTAAATAGTTTTATGGAGGAATATATAAATGTTGATCAAGTTGGTTTTTTAAAAGGTAGGCACATGGCTGACTTGACTAGAAGGGTATTAGATCTAATTGATAATGTTAATCAAACAAAGGAAAAGGTGGGTTTATTATCATTAGACATTTTTAAGACATTCGATTCACTACAATGGTCTTCGATCAAGGAAATAGTCAGAAATTATGGATTTGGGTAGATTTAGAAGGGTAATTGATCTACTATACCAAAAAGGGAGTGCTAGGATTAGAGTAAATGAAGAGGTTACGGATCAGGTAAAGCTTGAGGCAGGTACCAGGCAGGGTTGTCCACTATCTCCTATCCTGTTTATTATGGCAATGGAAATCTTAGCTAAAAATATAAGGGAGGATTCAAACATAGAAGGGATACTGGGCAATAAAGTGAGTATGTATGCAGATGATACATTGTGAATGGTGAAACATCCAGAGGTGGTAATGGATAGGATTAAAGACCAACTTTAGGAATTTGAGGCTATAACTGGACTGATGATAAATTGGAATAAATCAGAGCTGATGCTGTGTAATATGGGGGTAAAGGAGATGGGAAGGATATTGGGGACATCTAACATACAAAATAAAGAAAAGTTGAAATATTTGGGGATAATTATTTCAAACAAACTGGAAGATCTTAAAAGACTGAATTATGACAGTTTGAAAGTAGAATTTAAGAACAAAATACAAGGGTTTCAGAGGTTGAAGCTGTCATGGTTTGGGAGGATTGCAATTTGCAAAATGATGTTGCTGCCGAAGATTAATTTCTTATTTGATGCACTTGCAATCCACTTGAAGGAGAAGGAAATCAATGAGTTTCAAAAGATGTTCAATAATTTTTGTAATGGAGGTAAAAAATCTAGACTTCCAAAGAGGTTTTGGTATCTGCCTCAGAAAGAAGGGGGTCTGGGTATACCAAATTTGTTAATATACTATCGAGCATTCCAAATGAAGAACGTTGTGAAGATCTTGGCAAGAGAAAAGGTAATTTGGGAGGATTTGGAGATGAAGGAATACAGGAACATTGGCAAAATGATCTTTTTGGGAATCAAGGATAAAATGAAAAAGACAAGCAATACTATGATGAGAGGCCTCATGAGGGTGTGGAAAAGAGTAAAAAAAGACCTGGTCCCAGATCTCTCTCCAATTTTGGAATTGACTGATATGGTGTGTTTCCCGATAAAAATAGACAAGGAAAAAAAGGAAATATTGGTTAAAAATGAAGTGTTTCTAGTGAAGGAATGGTTAAAAGTCTGTGAAGATGAAACCAAGAGGAAAAAAATATTTGAAAAGTTAAAATTGGACTGGTTTCAGAAATTGAAGGTTGATAATTGGAACAAAAAAATATAGAAGAGAATTAGGTATAGATAGAACAAAGACCAAATTTGAAGAATTGGTATTAAAGATCAGAAAAGGGGAAAAGAACATTAAGGGTCTAGTAAGCAAACTTTATACTATACTGAATAAGGGTAATGATCCACAGGAAGATTTGAAACGGAAGTGGGAACAAAATTTGAATATAAAAATAGGAGATGTTGAATGGAGAAATAAGTGGAAAAAGAGGATAATGAGAACAATGTCAGTAAGAATTAAGGAACATAACTTTAAAATGTCGTGGCAATGGTACTTGATACCACTGAGGTTGCATCAGATGGATAATAAAAGGGATAATTTATGTTGGAGATGCAAAGAAACGGTTGGAACTTATGAACATATGTGGTGGAGTTGCAAAAAAAATAAATGAATTTTGGAGAAGAATAGAAGGAGAGATTGGGGAAATATTGGGTAAAAGAATTAAGTTGGCGTCAGGTACCATTCTATTAACAGATGTGGAAGGTATGGGTTTGAATAAGGTGGAAAAAGAATTACTGGAAATTATGTTAACTACAGGTAGACAATGTATCGCCAGAAATTGGAAAAATGATGTATTTATACAGACCGGAGAGTGGTATAAGGAAATGTGGAGTTTAGCATTGAATGACAAACTGACATGGGAGATAAAAGTAAAAAGAGATAAATTGAAAGAAAATAGGTTTTGGAATATTTGGAAGCCGTTCGTGGATCACTCTCTTATGGCTAGGGATAGTTTTGGACCTGTACCATCTCAAAGTGGGTTTTGGAGATGATATAGATACTAAACTCTCCGGGCATTGTAAATATTCACTGGGTGTTGTGTAACTAGTAAAGAAATAATAAACAGTTGTAATACTGAAAGCTCTTATGAATGCTATGGTTATAGTAATAACCTATAATGTGGGTATTTAACACTGTGGGTTATACTGCAAACAATTAGTTTAATTATTATGTATGTGTTATTTTTTATGAGCTTGATGTAATATTGCATTGTATTGTCATTGTTTTTTTCTGTATGTTTGTTATTTTTATTTTGTCTTTTTGAAAATAAATAAAAATTTATATTAAAAAAAAGAAATCATTGTCTAAAGGCTAAAAACATTACAAAAACATGTCAAACAACCCTAATTGTCAAAGAACCTGAAGAATGCTGCAAAAATCCCAGGAATGCTTCTAAAAATTCTGACGAAAAAATTAAAAAAATCCAAAATCGTGCTCAAAACCACTCCTAAACACTCTTCGCCTTGTGCAAAACCTACAAGAGCAATGCACGCATGTGTCCTGCCTTTTATACTGCCCAGGCACAATGCAACCTGGGAAAACCCCAATGCCTCATACAAAGTCGCACGACTTTGTATGAGGTAACTTTTTTCAAGGAATTAGGCGATGTTGTATGAATCCGATGTTGTATGAAGTGGACTTTGTATGAGGTATTGCTGTAACTTAAAACTGCATTCCAGTGCAAACTCAGAAACTTCTGGAAGAGCCAAAGAGATTGGCTGATGGATGCTATATCCAAGAAAGGGGGAGTATAAGAATGTTATCAACCTTGTATTTTCAGAGCACTTTTATACTGATGAGAATTGCATTGGGCATAATCTTAGTGGAGGGTTATGGTCCCACAAGTGGATTAAATCCCACTTGAATCCATTTTGATGGAAGGCAGCAGCTTCACCAATACTAGCCTGGGGCTGAGGAGGACTTTGTGCGCCAAAAGGGCTCAGGATCAGATGCGATGCAGAAGGCAGATGAAAGGCCACTGCATTATATTCTCAGAACAGTCTTCATGGACAATTGCTATGATGATCACCTATATTCAGATTCAGATACAGCAGAAAAAGAAGATAATCTCAGAAACCAGCCTACATCTGTGCTTAGGTCCTCCAAACAAGGGGAACATGCTCACTAGTTTTCTTAACTTTATGTTTTTTGTTTGATTAAAATTGTTACAATTTAGACTTCTCCCATTAATTGAAATTAATTTACTAACCTAAAAGACTCTTCTTTTTGTAATCTGGCCTTCTTCCATCTATTCTTAAATGAAAAATAATTTTCCCCCAGTTTGGTGTGTTTGTTCTGAATGTGGTGGGAGTAGTAGAGTCCTCTTCCTTCAAACATTGCACAATTTAAATTATGGGTATATATAAAATATAGGTACAATTTAAAACAAATTAAAACACTAAAATAATTAGACTAGGGTAGTTCTAAATCCAGTGCTTAGCCATTTGGATTGCTACTTTATACCCTATGACAGTGATGGTGAACCTTGGCACTATTCTTGAACTTCAATTCCCAGAAGCCCTGATCAGCAGGAGTGCTGACTTGGGCTTCTGGGAATTGAAGTCCAAGAACACCTGGAGTCCCAAGGTTCATCATCTCGGCCCTATGAGAACTGCTACTGGTATAAATTGAGTTTTGGTCAATTTTTTAAAAAATCAAGGTGCATATCTTTATGCCACTTCAAATAAATATTTTTGTATTAATTTAGAGCCCATATCTGCTGATTAGCTGTGGTGATCTGCAGTGGCAGTGGAGAAGAGGTCCAGTTGATTGATGGAAATAGGCTCCAGCTTTTTTCTTAATATTTCAAGTGACATATATGTGATATACCAGTTTGAATAAATATTTTAGGAATGATCAGCAGCACCAACAGATATGGGATCCAGATGATTAATGTTGTACAGGGGAAAACCACAATCTAACAGATTTTTCAATGGATGTTTACACTAACTCAAACACTACATGACCTTATATTGAGCTCACAACCCCCAATTTAAATCCTGATTTTAAAAAAAAACAGTATACCCGTGCCCTTATTTATTGCTCTCTTTACATTTTCAGCTATTTGCAGCAGCTCCATTTGTCATGACTTTCATAACAATGAAAGTCTGCCAACTTACAAAAAAAAGCAAATTGTAGATACTCTGGGGAAATTGAATGGCAACTATGTTTTGTGTATGACATTTATTCTAAAGAGCACATGGTTTGGATATTTACCACCCTTGTTGTGTGCCAGATATACAGTAAGGAAAAACCTTGAAAGTAGTTCAAGTTAAATTAAAACTGCATGCAAGAAATGGGGAATTAATTTGTTTTGTAAATCAGTTGGGTATGCTAAAAGACAAATACTGTAATCAGATTGTTAGTACTCTCCATGTGACCATTCTGTGTTGCAGGCGCACCTCCCAATAAAGGACTCAGACAACAATGAAAGTGGATAACGGCATTGGGCCACATTTATTGATTCATGCCCTAGTCCGAATTATAAATTTATATTGGTAATTGACCAATCATAATTCTTAAGGCAAGCAGGCCGAAGTAACACTGGTAAGGTACCACCCAAAATTGCCAACGGCAATTGCTACAATGTATCCATTTGTATCAATTTGTTTGTTGACCACAAACAAATTGTTGACCGTAGTCAATATCTAACTAATGACCCCACCCTCTGACGCGTATCTGTAAAATCACGGGGTGATGCATGCTGTCTAGCTATAGCCATCACCCCGTCGCCTAGTTCGTCGTTGACCGGACAACGTTTAACCAACTTGTGCCTGTCTAGTGTTGTCCAGTCAATTGCGAACTTGCCGGATACCTGTGGGTCATAATGTTTACCTTACCAGTGCTACCCGCCCATGTGACCAAAGTCAACAGCAGCAACAGAAAAACCCCTATGTCAAACCATAGCAACAGTGTGGGATGGGCGAAAAAACCAGGACCCGGAAGCCAATATGGGTCCCAGCCAAAAATTCCCACCCGGCCCCGAAGCGACCAAAATATCACACTGTTAACTAGGGAGGGGGTGGAGGGAAAAACTTCTCCGCTCCGTCGCTTCGCAAAATGGCAGCTCGGCTGCCTCGTGGCCACCCCTTTTATAAGGGAGCTGGCCACGCCCCTAACTACCCGGATGCCTTCGTCCTGTGGGGGGGGCCCCGCAAAGAGCGCGGCGGCCATTTTGGCGCCGTGCTTGCATTGCAGGCGCACCCCCAATAAAGGACTCAGACACCAATGAAAGTGGATAACGGCATTGGGCCACATTTATTGATTCATGCCCTAGTCCGAATTATAAATTTCTATTGGTAATTGACCAATCATAATTCTTAAGGCAAGCAGGCCGAAGTAACACTGGTAAGGTACCACCCAAAATTGCCAAAGGCAATTGCTACAATGTATCCATTTGTATCAATGTGTTTGTTGACCACAAACAAATTGTTGACCGTAGTCAATATCTAATTAATGACCCCACCCTCTGACGCGTATCCGTAAAATCACGGAGTGATGCATGCTGTCTAGCTATAGCCATCACCCCGTCGCCTAGTTCGTCATTGACCGGACAACGTTTAACCAACTTATGCCTGTCTAGTGTTGTCCAGTCAATTGCGAACTTGCCGGATACCTGTGGGTCATAATGTTTACCTTACCAGTGCTACCCGCCACACGGAGGGGCTTCAAAGAAGGCTCGACGCCCCCCCAGACCATCAGCTCGGTCAACAGGCCTGCTCGCCAATCACCCAACAGGAGGTCCATACCTCCTCGCGACAGATGGACCCCATCCCCTGCATACAAGTCATAACTTTGGAGGCTAATAGCGGGGTGATGACTGACCCTCCCCCAAGCCCTGTCGACAAGGAAACGCGCAACTGCCCTATTCACCATGCGTCTAGCGCGGTCAAGGGCCAGGAGGTCAACAGGAATGGCGTGGGACCATGTCCGACCAAACAAGGGTTGTGGCGGGCCAGACGTAATGCAGGTAGGCGAGGTCCTCGCAAATCGCATGCTTCAGCGACAAGCCGGTGACCTGGCCCAAATCATTGCCCCCCAGGTGTATGATCAGAATGTCAGGCGGGTCAGCATTCTGGCCTGAAAAAAGGAAAGGCAGCAGCTCCCGCCATAACATCCCGGGCTTACCATGCCATGTGAGACTTGCGTATGCACCCAGTCCCAGTCGGGGTCCCCACTCTGTCGCCGCAGCATAACGCGCTGCCCTGTGCACGTAGCTATGGCCCACCAGCCATACTGTCACCGGTGTAATACGACACCCCGGGTCTGTAAAGGAAAAATGAGGGAAAGTAGGTAAGGTGACTGGGTTGGTACTCACGGCGGGAGTGGGCGCACATAAAATTGAAAACATTGCGAACCCCACCGTCCCATGCTACGTATGTCAGCCCCTGAGTACCCAAAAGCAGCTGCGGTCGAGGCCGCCCCTATACGGAATGAATGAGTGCCATAGCGGGCGCCTGGGAGGCCCACACTGGCCAGCGCTTTGCCCGTCACCTTCCAAAATTGAAATTTAGTAAGGGGAGACCCATCTTGGTGACAGAAAAACAGGCCATGGTGCGTGCCACGCAGTGCCAGGAATTCCTGTAGGGCACCAACCGGACAGATGTCTGCCAAAGAACACCATAGCAGTCACACACCACTGCCGACGCCATGCTGATCGGTCTTAGAGGAACGTATCCTCAACTGAGCCCAGTCTTTGGCAACACAGACATCCTCGAGTTCCAGTGCCCTACGACTTGCATCCGCCTTAGACAGCATCACAAGCTCGCTGATGCGGAGCGCTCCAAAAAATGCCACCGTTGTGGCTGCATGGAACAGGGCTGCCTCATATGCATCAAAACAGAGGCAAGGCCAGCCCCGGGCCAACTGGGTAAGGACCCCTGGGGAAATCGGGTGGCGGTCGTCCGGGCAACGCCCGCGCTCGCGCACCCACTACCCCAAAACATGTCTCACACGGAAGTCAGAGGTGCTGTCCACATGACCCCCCACCTTGGCCATAAAAGCCAACGCTGAAAGCTTAGATGCTATGGTGCGAGGTGCAAGGCCCTGAGAATGCAGGTAAACCATGAACCGCAGAACATGGGTTACCGGGATCGGCCAGGTTCCTGGCAATTGAAATTGAGTACAGAATGCCCTGAAAGAATTAATTGCGTGGTGATACGCCTTACGGGTGCGTGGCGCTAGCGACAGGCCAATCGCCCGGTTCACCTCTCCTTGCCAATGGTCCATATCTCCTCCGGGAGTGGCGAGGGAAATTCCTCCGCATCCGGGGCCAAGGCACGGAACCGGGAGATCTGTAGGCGGGACAAAGCGTCAGCAATATCATTATTAACCCCTGGGACATGCCTGGCCCTGAACAATACGTTGAGGCGCAGGCTGCGCAACACAAATTGGCGCACTAGATCCATAACCCTGGGCGATTTGGAAGTCTGTGCATTTACAATGTGGACCACAGCCGCATTGTCACACCAGAAATGCACGACCGAGTTGGACCACTCCTGGCCCCATAGCATCAAAGCACCCAGGATAGGGAAAAATTCCAGGTATGTGAGATCACGGAGGCGACCCGTGCCTGCCCAGGCCGGTGGCCACCCACCATAGGCCCACTTCCCATTGAAGTACATCCCATAACCCAGGGATCCCGAGGCATCAGACTGGATCTGAAATTGAGGGGAAGCCAGGAGGTCATGCCTCCAAAATGAGACCCCATTGAACTCCCTCAGGAACTGTAACCAGACAAGCATGTCTGCCCTGATACCCCGGGTAAGCCTAACCCTATGGTGAGGCCTGGATAATCCTGCCATAGCGTCGCACAAGCGCCGGGCAAAAGCCCTGCCCGGTGCGATCACTCTGCAGGCGAAATTAAGGTGACCATGCAGCACCTGCAGTTCCCTCAGTGATGCCTTGCGCTTGGCCAACAAGTCCAAGATAAGGGCCACTATCCTTGACACCTTATCCCGCGGTAACCTAGACGCCTGCGCTATCGTGTCAATCTCCACCCCCAGGAAGACTAGCTGTGTAGATGGGCCCTCGGTCTTTTCGGGCGCTAAAGGGACACCGAGTTCCTCCATTAGCGTCTGAAATGTGTTGAGGAGACGTGTACACGTGTCCCAGCCCCGTTCACCCCCGAATAAAAAGTCATCCAGGTAATGGGCTACAGACCGGGACCCTGACCTGCGGACGAAAGCCCACTCTAGGAAGGTACTGAAACGCTCGAAAGCCGAGCATGATATGGAGCAGCCAAAAGGCATGGCCTTATCAAAATAATATTCGCCCCGAAATTTGAAACCCAGCAATTCAAAGTCGCCCGGGTGCACTGGCAAGAGGCGAAAAGCCGACTTAATGTCGCACTTAGCCAGCAGCGCACCCGGGCCACATGAGCGCACCATGCGCAGCGCGTGGTCAAAAGATGTATACCTGACTGAGCAAAGGTCGTCAGGGATAGCATCGTTGACCGATCGGCCGGCTGGGTAGGACAAGTGATGGATAAGGCGAAACTCGCCTGGTGACTTCTTGGGAACCAAGCCCAGGGGCGATACCTTGAGGTTAGTGAACGGGGGTGCAGGGAAAGGGCCAGCGACCCTGCCCGCATTGACCTCCTTATTGATGCTGGCAGCAGCCACCTCCTCCCTCCCCTTAAGGGACAAAAGGTTGGGGGCATCCTGAGGGGACCTATCACCCATGAAAGGAATACGGAACCCCCGCCTAAGGCCCTGAAGGAGATAATCTGCATCCTCCCCCTTTGGGTACAATGCGAGCCAACGCTCCAACATGTCCACATTAATTGGGGAGGGAGCCTTTCGGTGAACCAGCTCCATCTGCAGCAGTCTTGCCAGCCCACTGTCCGCCCCTCCCTCTGCCCCGCGTCCCTCCAGGCCTGGGACAGGCAGAGGCTGCATGGGGGCCCGCACAGGTGGAACACTCATGTCTGTACTTGCAATTCTTCTTATTGCATGAACCATTAGACGAGAAAGTCCAGCACAGCAGTCGGGCTGGAACCCCCTGCCCCGCCACCTGGCGGGGAACCTGTGCTGGAGCCACTCGCTGGACCGCATGTCCACAATGGTATCTTTCCCCTGGCGCGGGGCGCGTGGGCGTCATGTACAGAAGCCAAAGCCTCTGGCATGGCTCATCCCACCTCATCTCAGGGTGCAGGGGAATTAGCATACGGAATTCCTCGTCATAAGCCAACCACGACGGGCCCGGAAAATCAACCATCGCCCGATAGATATTGTCCAAATACTGGACCATCGGAATTGCCAGATCCGGCCGGGCCCTCAGGTACACCGCCATGTAGATGAGGTAAGCCGGCAGCCAGTTGGCCCACATTCGTGGTGGCTTGCGACGACGTGCCTGTTCCTTATCCTTCTCATCCTGCCCCTCCCTCTCTTCCTTGGTGGGCTCCCTGTTTAGGAGTGAGAAGATATCAACATACTCCCCTCGCCATATTTTCTCTCTGGTGGCCTGTGCCAAGTGGTCACCCAGTGGCAAGGAATAGCCCGCTGTCGGCAAGGCCGAGACAGGCACCGCAGAAACTGCGGGCATCTGGAAAGGGGCTTGGACTAGCCCAGCCACCCGCAAAACATTCCCCACAGGGTAGGAAACGCTCCCCACCCCAGGGCCCTGGGTGGTGGTTGACGTCGCCTGGTGGTGCGTCAGCAGCTGTACCGCCGCACCACCCATGCGAGGCCAAGGCCATTGGAAAGCCCCCCCCCAACGTAGCCACATGTGTAGGTGCACTAGTTTGTACCGCATACTCACATGCTGCACCCCCGCGGGCCGCCCCCACCGGGGGTTCCGGCCCACTGGGGGCGTCGGAGCTCACGACCGCCGTAGAGCTCGCCGCCAGGGCCTGACCCGCGCTGGCCTGTTGGTTGGGGAGCTGCGAGGCAGTGGCCGAAGTCACGCCACGCGCCTCAAGCTGCTCGACCCGTCCCGTCGCCTGCCGCTGCCCAGCAGACGACGCGTCAAAGTGCACCCCAAAAGGAGCCCCAGCGTGGCTGGCCCGAGCCAGGGAAGCCTCGAGTGCCGCCACGCGGGCCAGCAAGGCCTCCACACTGGCGTGGTGCCACGGGCCAGCCGGCCCGCCCGTTACGGGCGTGGGTACAGGTCCTTGCACCCCGGTGCCCGAATATGGCCATGACCCCACACCCAGGCCCGGCAGGGCCGGCGTAGGCACCTGCCAAGGGAGGGGACCACACCACCCCCCAAGGCTGGAAGGCCCTGGAGTGAGCTGCGCCCCGATAGAGGGAGGCCCAGTAGAGTGAGCACCAGGAGCGGCATCCGCCGCTTGCGGGCCGCGGGCCGCAGCCCATGCTGGACCCCTGCTCGGGTCCCCCGCCTCCGGCCAGGGGGTAATAGACCCCATCCCACCGGTCCCGGTGGGAGCCGGCAAAGGCGGCTGGTGGGAAGGCGCAACCGCGGTCCTCCGACCCGGATTGCGCCTCCGAACCGCCCGAGCCGCGCTCGCGGCTGCCTTCTTCTTCGAAGGCATCTCAGTCGGACCTAAGGGAAGCCGAAAAGAGAAGGTCAGCAGCCAAAAGGCTTCCTGATCAAGGTAAAAGCGACGGAGTAAGAGGAAAAACTTCTCCGCTCCGTCGCTTCGCATAATGGCAGCTCGGCTGCCTCGTGGCCACCCCTTTTATAAGGGAGCTGGCCACGCCCCTAACTACCCGTATGCCTTCGTCCTGTGGGGGGCCCCCCGCAAAGAGCGCGGCGGCCATTTTGGCGCCGCGCTTGCATTGTATATACAGCTATTTAAGAGCAACTATGTTTCCTCAGGAAATTTAGCTTCAAGTCCCCAATTTAGCCATGGAGCACCATAACTTGGAGGCAACTTGACAACACATGACAACAGTGGCAGAATACAGAGGTAGGGGAGTGGGAAGAAGGCTAATTTGAGGTTCAAGTCATGAAGTCTATGCACTGACCTCTTAAGAGAAAGAGGGGAAAACTGTAGATATTAATACTTAGGTTACTAGGTAACAAGATACTTTAAGATTTAAAGTTTCACCTGAACTTGATTCTAGGGCTTATCTCAAGCAACCAGTCATTTTGAACATAGATCTATAACATGTTAGAAAGGAGAAAAGGATGATAATGTACAATAAGTGCTGAAAGATGTATTCCACCCTCATCCCATATCATGTATAAGACATAATCAGATGTCAAGGTATTACATTGTGTAGCATTAATCAGCTCCTGATATTAAAACCTGCAAGCTCTTAAGAGATCTAAAATATAATTTTCTGTTAACTGCTGCATAGCTCAGGGAGTTTGATTCCCTACTGTATGCCTCCTTGACAAGGCTGGACTTTATCTATAGCAGTGGTTCCCAATATGGGGCCCACACCCCACAGGGGAACTTCAATTCCCAGATGCCTAGATCAGTACATTGAATGATCAGTGCTTTGGGGAATTGACTTAGCCTTCTGGGAATTGAAGTCTAAAAATCAAAGTTTGGGAACCACTGATCTATAGGATTCCTTCCAGCTCTATAGTTAGATGAAGAGGATGAGGATGAGGAAAGAGTTGTTAGTGAGGAAAAGTGTCAGGGAAAGTAAAGGTTAGGAGCAATAAATCAGTGCTTCTTTATCTACTGTGATGAAGATGGTAGGAAAGAAATGTTTCTCATATCCAGAAGAAATTACAACAAGCTTAAGGCATCAAAATAAGGGTTTGCCCACATTGTCAACTCTTCCATAGGAATGTGCTAAACTGACCCAAAATGAATGGTGGCTGTCCTCAATAAGATAGAAAGAAAAATCACCCTCTTTCCAAATTAAACTACATTGAAATGCATCATGAAATGTTAATGCTGTGTTCCAATAAAAAGGAGAAAGCTAAAGGAAGCTGGAAAAGTGATTGATGCAGATATGGGCCACTTCAGTTCCATTAAATTGGTAATATGACTAATGATCATAAGGCATTCCTTAGTATGAGACACCCACTCTGTTTGGTAATTTGGTTGCAGCATCGACAAGAGGTAAAATACATCTGTCTCTTGGTAGCTGCAAGAATAGTGATTACTAACATTTTTTGTACATCTAAACAAACACACTGCAGGGGTTAATTGAGGCTTATAACTTAGCATATTAAAACTGGTTGATTTATATGCCCACAAAGCAGTTCAGCCTTATAGTGATCCTTTCCAGGATTGTCTTGTTCTTGTTCTTGTTCATCATCATCATCATCATCATCATCATCAACATCAGTCATCTTCATCTTCTTCTTTTGCTGCTGTTGCTGCTGCTAGGCTATCCAGACAGCTACATCTACTCCGGGTGAAATATAAATGTACCCGTTTGCTATAAAAACTGTACAAAATATTATTTTAAGGACCTCATTGCCTTTTCCTATCCTGCCCTACTTGAAAATTTACTGTCAATAACCACTCATGAACCACTTGTAGCCTCAGCCAAGCAGGACTCTACATTGAAGCAAAAATCTTCTTAAACCCAAGAAGTAATGCTATTAATTTGGTTTTACTTAACTTCTCCTGCCTGGTGGGTAGACCAAAATTTGATACCAGCTTTCTGATGGAGGCTGCCTTATTTCTGCATTGCCCCTTCCCCTTCCCCCTAGTCTAGTGTTTACCAACCTTTGGTTTTTGGACTTCAGTTCCCAGAAATCTAAGTCAGTACATTGGCTGATCAATTTACTTAGGCTCCTGGGAATTGAAGTCCAAGCACCATAGGTTGGGAAACACTGCCCTAGCCAATCAAGAACCTTACATTTTAAAACAGGTGTACATGGAAAGTATATGCAGATTATTTGACAGGCCTTTGTTTAAAATGTTGGGAGAAAAATCTAGCCAAATGCTACCAAGAACTTCCCCACTGTTTGCAGCTGCAGTTTGAACTCATCTTAAGAAGGCACAGACATCTCCCACGAATTTTTAGAAATGTCATATATATCTTTGCTTAATTACCCCCAAAAGCTGAGGAAAATGAATTTTCATTGAATGTGAATTTTTTTAAATTTGATTTTTATTAAAAAAAATAAACAGACATACAGAAAAAAAAAGGAAAACAATAACATTACAATACAGTAATACCTCAAAGATAACCTCAATACAATATTAACTCACATTCATAGAGGCTAGCACATAACAGTACTTATACTGATTGTTTACCATTTAACCACAATATTAGATACCACAATGTAAAATATTATTCAATCAAACAATAAAAGTTTTCTAAGCTACCTCTATAATAATTTTTTAATAATTACAAATCACCCTGTGAATATATACAATGCCCGGAGAGTTTAGTTGCTATTTCAACTCCAAAAACCTCTTTGCGATGGTGCGGGTCCTGAACTGTCATTTACCATAAGAGAATGATCCATATATTCCAAAACCTATTCTCTTTTAAATTATCTCGTTTCACTTTAATCTCCCATGTCAATTTGTCATTCAATGCTAGGCTCCACATTTCCTTGTACCATTCTCCGATCTGTATATCTACATCATTTTTCCAATTTCTAGCTATGCATTGTCTGCCTGTGGTCAATACAATTTCCAATAATTCTTTTTCCTCCTTATTCAAACCCAAACCTTCCACATTTGTTAAAAGAATGGTACCTGACACCAACTTGACCTTTTTACCCAATATTTCACCAAACTCCCCTTCTATTCTTCCCCAAAAATCCCTTATTTTTTTACAACTCCACCACATGTGTTCATATGTTCCATCTGTTTCTTTACATCTCCAACATAACTTATCTCTTTTATTATCCATCTGATAAAGCCTTAGTGGTGTCAAGTACCATTGCCACAACATTTTAAAATTATGTTCTTTAATTCTTACAGACATTGTTCTCATGATCCTCTTTTTCCATTTGTTTCTCCATTCAACCTCCCCAATTTTTATATTCAAATTTTGTTCCCACTTCCGCTTCAAGTCTTCCTGTGGATCATTACCCTTGTTCAATATAATATAAAGTTTGCTTACAAGACCCTTAATGCCTCCTTCCCCTTTTCTGATCTTTATTACCAAATCCTCAAATTCCGTCTTATTTCTATCTAACCCTGCTTCTTTTTTATATTTTTTATTCCAGTTATCCGCCTTCAATTTCTGAAACCAATCCAAGTTTAGCTTCTCAAATTTTTTTTCCTCTTAGTATCATCATCACACACTTTTAACCAATCCGTCAATAAAAGCACCCCATTTTTATCCAATATTTCCATTTTTTCCTTATCTATTTTTATTGGGAAACACCCCATATCCGTCAATTCCAAAATTGGAGAGAGATTTGGGACTATATCTTTCTTTACTTTCTTCCACACTTCCATGAGACCTCTCATCATAATATTATTTGACCTTTTCACCTTGTCCTTTGTTCCCAAAAAAATCATACTACCAATGTCTCTATATTCTTTCATCTCCAGTTGCTCCCAAATTGTCTTTTCTCTTGCCAAGATCTTCACAACATTCTTAATTTGAAATGCTCGATAGTATGCTAACAAATTTGGCATACCCAAACCCCCTTTTTTCTGAGACAAGTACCATAGTTTCTTTGGAAGTCTAGATTTTTTACCACCATTACAAAAGCCATTGAACATCTTTTGAAACTCATTAATTTCCTTCTCCTTCAGATGGATCGCTAGTGCATCAAATAAAAAATTAATCTTTGGCAACAATATCATTTTACAAATAGCGATCCTTCCGAACCATGACAGCTTCAACTTCTGAAACTCTTGTATTTTATTCTTAAATTCCACTCTCAAGCTGTCATAGTTCAATCGTTTAAGTTCTTCTAATTTATTTGAGATAATTATCCCCAAATACTTCAGCTTATCTTTAATTTGTATATTAAGTGTCTCCACATTCCTACCCATCTCACTTGCTCCCAAATTACACAACATCAATTCTGATTTATCCCAATTTATCATTAATCCAGTTATAGCTTCAAATACCTGTAAGTGATGTTTGATCCTGTCCATTACCAGCTCCGGGTGTTTCACCATAAGCAATGTATCGTCCGCATACATGCTCACTTTGTTACCCATAATCCCTTCTATATTTAAATCATCCCTTATATTTTTAGCTAGAATCTCCATTGCCATAATAAATAAGATAGGAGATAATGGACAGCCCTGCCTAGTACCAGCCTCTAAATTTACCACATCAGTAAGCTCCTCATTTACTCTAACCCTAGCATTCCCTTTTTGATATAATAAATCTATTACCCTATTGAATCTATCCCCAAACCCATATTTTTTAACTATTTCTTTAATTGAAGACCACTGTAATGAGTCGAATGCCTTAAAAATATCTAATGATAATAAGCCCACCTTTTCCTTAGTTTGGTTAACGTTATCAATTAAATCTAATACCCTTCTAGTCAAATCCGCCATATGCCGACCTTTTAGGAACCCAACTTGATCTACATTTATGTATTCCCCGATAAAACTGTTTAATCGATTAGCCAATATTGCTGTGAAGATCTTAGCATCCTGATTTATAAGTGAAATTGGTCTGTACGATTCCACTCTTTCGAGATTCTTGCCAGGCTTTGGCAGTAGAACGATTGTGGTGTTATACCATGAAGTTGGAATTGATCCTCCATCTAAAACATAATTATATAGCTTCACCAATTTTGGAACCACTACCTCCTTAAATTCTTTGTAAAACTCTGTCGATAATCCATCATCCCCCGGAGCTTTCCCCGTCTTCAACCCACTAATCACCTCCTTAACCTCTTTATCATTAATCCTTTCCTCCATTTTCTCCCTATGTTCTTGTTTTATTCCATTCCCTAACTGTCTCTCCAATATCTTTTTAAGCTTCTCCAGGTCTACTTCCTTTTTTGCATATAATAGCTGATAAAATTCCCTGACAATTTTACATTTATCTCCGTTCTTATTACACCTTGAACCTTGCTTATCAACCAATACCCCTATTTCTCTTTTTTCCCTTTTAGCCTTAGCTGCTCTTGCTAATAATTTTGAACTTCTATTACTAAATTCAAAATATTCTCTATTTAAATAAATCAAATCTCGTTTAACTTTATCAATATCCTTACCCATTAGTTCTGCTTTAAGCCTTTGTAATTTCATTTAAAAAATTATCTTTACTTTTTGCATGATCCTCCTGTAATTGTTTTATTTCTCTTTCTTTTTCTATCTGTTCTGCTTTATATTTTTTATATTTAAAACTTGCCAATTTTATACTTTCCCCTCTAAAAACCGACTTCATAGTATCCCATACCACATTAAAATTAACCTCATTATTATCGTTCCACTGCCAACTTTCTTTCCATCTTCCCATAATCTGCTCTTTACATTTCTGATCTTTAAACAAATTAGGATTGTACCTCCAATTTCTAACTCGTCGAGTATCTTTTTGTACTTTCAATTCCAAATATACTTTAGCATGATCCGATTCCTTGATAATCCCAATTTCCATTCCGTCTATGTCTTTAATCAAATTTTCGGTAAGAAAAACATAGTCTATTCTTGAGTAGGTCCCATGAACATGTGAAAAAAAAGAATATGCCCTTTCAGAGCCCTTAAACTCTCTCCAAGAATCCTTCAAACCCATAACATCCATCCATTTATCCAAAACCTTCCCTTTCAAGCCAATTCCACTTCTTGATATATTTGTACAATTTAACCCTGACCTTATCAAGTTAAAGTCTCCAGCCACAATAGTTTTTGCAACGTTCTCTAATTCCACTATTTTCCGAATTTTTTCAAGGAACTCCGCTTGATGATCATTTGGAGCATAAATATTTACCAACATGATTTCCTCATCCTCCAATTTTCCTCTTACTATCAAATATCTACCCTCTTGGTCAACAACCCTTTTTGTAATCTCAAATCCTAATTTTTTAGAAATCATGATTGCCACCCCTCTAGCTTTTGATGTTCCAAACGCCATCTCATAATGTTGCATCCATCCTAAAAAAAGTCTATTCGTGTCTTTTGACTTCTGATGGGTTTCCTGTAAAAACAAAATATCTGGTCTATCTTTCTTCAGCGCCAATTCCAATCTACGTCTCTTAAGAACAGAACCTGTACCCTTCACATTCCATGATATTATTTTAATACTTCCCATAACCTACTTCCTTTCCAAGCTCTAAACTCTCCATCGGGCGTGCCACCAACCACCCCTTACCCCTATAACATACAAAACTACATAGAACACACACTATCTCTCTCCCCACTTTCTTACAAAAAAAGCCGCCTTTGACAACCAAAGAGGGGAGAGGGGGGGACATGCAAGATGTGCCTTCCTACCGGTGCTACGCGCTATTCACCATTCTATATCGATTAAATGCTTTAAATTGTTATAATCTGATTCTCATTACTCCTTACTTGTCTCCTCCTCCACCATGATCAACGACAGCTCCTCCTCCTCCTCCCTTTGCTGCGGTGTTCTACCTGTTGCCCCACCAGCCTCCTCCCTCCCGTATTCCCTCCCCAATGCTCCTGATTCCATCAATTCCTTCTTAAGATTTATCCATTCTTCCGAATCTATTTTTACCAGTTCCAACAAGCTCAAATACTCCAATGGATTGGTCCCTTCATCTATTACCTGCATTCTTTTATCATAAAAAAGCGCAGTTGCTGCGGAAATCTCCAGTTGTACCTTATATTTTTACTCATCAATAATTTGGTTACAGGCCTCATCTTATACCTCCAGGTTTTTTCTTTCAACGAAATATCATTGTAAACTTCTACGTCAGAGCCATCAAATTTCAAAGCACCAGGACCAGCGCATTTCAAATGGGCCATTACTTTTAGCTTGTCTGCCCAATTTGCGAATTTTACCAACACATTTCTTTGAACCACCCTCCCTCTTCTTGGGCCCACCCGGAATACACTTACAAAATCTTCCTGGACAAATTCTTTTCCCATATTCAGACCATTTAACCACTGAACCACTCTTTCCCTTAACAAGTCCGGAGTTCGTTCCACGACCTGACGGATCACAATATTCTGCTTTCTCATCATATCTTCCACAGCATCAATCCTTCTCTCTTGTTCCTCCAATTTCAGCTTATTCTCCCGCGCCACCTCCTGAGTCCCTTTTATTTCCTTTTTTATGGTAGTTACCTCGGTTTGAACCAATTGCACATTTCCCTCATTTTTTTTCAAACTTAAGTCCACCTTTTTTGAAAAATCTGCAACAGATGATACCACCTTATCTTGCTTTTTCATCATTTCATTTCTGTCTTTCACCCTTGAATCCTCATTCTTCTCCAATTTCTGAAACAGCTTGCCAATTTCCACCATAATTTGGGTTTGATCATAGGACACTGTAGGGGGGAGATGAAGACTGAGCGGTTTCCTCCATTGGTACTTTTCCTTGCTTCTTAGGCTTCACAACTGGCTCTTCTTCCTTTGCTTTCCCTCTTGTACCTTTATCCATAATAGTATAAAATCCCGAAGTTGCAGATCGTTGTAAAAATTAGTCAAACAAATAAGCCTATAACACTGCAACCCCTGGTTCCACAAGTCCAACAGGGAAACTTATATTAAGCAGAAGTCCAAAGAGTTATTGTAATCCACAAAAAAGAGCAGAAGGAACCAATATTCCCAACAGGCAGCTGAGAAGAAAAAAAAGAAGGGCGAAAAAGAAAATAATAATCCACAGCGGGTCCGTTTCCCCAAAGCAGTCAGTCCAGCCAGTCGTCTTCCACACTGCAATGTAAGTGCTCCAAGGAAACAGTCACCCAAAACTTCTCCTTTAAATCCAAGCCGCCGAAAAGTAAAAAGAAAAAAAGGGAGGGGAGACTGGAGGGAGAAAAAGGCCAAAATCCAAACAGGAAAGCAGGAGAAGTGAGAAGCAATATTTTCCAAAAAGATTAAGTATTTATAATCCACACGGTGAAGGGGCAAAAAGAAGCCCAATTAATCCTTCTCTTGAAGCGGACAAGTCAAAACACCATTTTCCAGCTGCTGCTTTAACTTCTGGGTAAAAGCCCCCCTTCTTCTTCTTTGGAACGGCAAACTTTTTCCAAACACTTTAAGCTGGGAAATTCACTGTTACCTTCCAATGTTATAGCTTAGACAAGTATTTTTTTAAACCACTTTGTTATCATCAAAACACAGCGTGGGCCTTCTGGTGTGTGAAAAAAAACCATAAACCCAAACACGATCACTTTCGTTTTCCAGAATCACCGCCATTAACGAAACAATCACTTGTTTTCATCTACTTCCTCCCATTTCCATTTCAAAGCCCGGGCTCATTAAACAAGATCTCCAGCTGAGTTTAATCTTTAGTACTCCATTCATGCACTTACATGCAGCTGTTTTCATGCCAAACAACTTCTTGCCAGCTCCAAAGCTTCTCTGCAGTCTCGCTGATCCCGTTCTCGGCTCCTTGGCAGAAAAGCCGCGACTGCCGTCGCAGGCCTCACTAGCACAGGAAAACCTCCCGAACTTCGACCATCCGACTTCAAAAGTTCCCAAAATTTTCCAAAAAGACAAGCAAGATTCTTATCTACAGAAGTTGCCACTTTAAAAGTTTCCCATTTCACTCCAACACATTAATTACCACTTTGTTAAGCGAGAGCATCCGAATCAAGATGTTACTCGTTGGCCATCTTAGCCAAGCCCCCATTGAATGTGATCTGATTGTTTGATATATATACTATATATATCAAGAAAAAAAAAACCGTTTTAGAGAATGCAATTTCCCAGAGCATGGATGGCTATTAAAGACCACCCACAATCATTCTGGGCCCTGTGGGTGACAGTAGAGTGGTCTGGAGAGGAGTTAGAGTATTTTTTAATTTTTTTGGGGGGGGGTCAGGAACTCCCCCCCCCAATGCATTTTATGGGAATGCCTCGTTTTAGAGGAAAGGGTTACGGAACAGGTGTGTGTGTGTATTTTCATGGTCTAATGAAGGTATCACCTGCTCTTGTATTTTTCTGATTATTGATATGTAGATTGTTACTTTCAGGCTCAATCTTGCTTCCCAAATTTAATTGCTGTTACTGCTTTCCTAAGGGACTGCGGTGGCTTAGTGGTTATGATGCTGAACTTGAAAACTGGATGTCAGGATCCTCTTACTCACAGGTAGCACCTCAGCCTCCTCGTAATGGGATCCTGCCTGATACTGCCTGCTCTTCTGGCTAAACAGTCCAGGCTTTTTAAGCTTGCCTTCTCACTCCTGATCTGGATCTAGGTGGTGAGTAAGGTAGCTCATAGGAAATCAATTAGTGTAGATAAGATAGAGCTTAGCCAAGTAAACACTCCAGTCATCTCGGATCTTTTAAATGTATAATGTAATCAGAGCAAATTACAGAAGAAAGTTCATCAAAAGTTCAGAAAGCATATCAAAATAAAGAAAGCTGCTTTTTGGAGAAAGCCTAACAGCTCCACCCCCCCCTCCCCCAGTTTAAGCATCAACATGATTGCAGATCACCCTTAGCTCCAAGCATCCGGTCCAAGAGAGCCTCTTGCCCACCTTCCTCTGGGTTATATCTCCCCCCTCAGGGTCCATCTCCTTGCCATTCCCCTAAAGGAATCCAGCCAATGATCATACAGTATAGCATGCCCATCACACATTAGGCTCCATCTCTTCCAACCCACAAGGCCAGCATGTTTACACATTCTAATCCCTTTGGTATGTGAGAAAGAGTCTCCCATGGATTGAAATCTCCATCTTGGATGGTGCTAAAACCAGGGCATAAAGTTCGAGACCCGAGTACTGCACGAGACCCGAGTACTGCACCTCTCTGTCCCAGGTCCTGCCAACCTAGCAGTTCGAAAGCAAGAAATTGCAAGTAGATAAATAGGTACCACTTTGATGGGAAGGTAAACAGCGTTCCATGCACTCTAGTGTCTAGTCATGCCTGCCACATGTCCATGGAAACCTCTGAAGATGCAGACAGCACTGGCTCTTTGGCTATAAACAGAGATGACCACTGAACCCAAGAGTCAGAAATGACTGGCTTTCGAGCAAAGGTGACCTTTTCCCTTTACCTATTGCTTTCCTTTGGTAGGGAGTGTTTTGTTTGTATAAAACTCCTCAGTCCGATTTTTACTTTTCCCAAGGCGCAATTAAACATGGAGCCAGCATAATAAGGCTCCTAGCAGACCCAGAAGCTTTGAAACCACCTCTAGGAGTTTTCCGTAATTCAGTAAGGGATCTTTTCCCCTGCACTATCCCTGAACAGATATCCTGAAACAATCATACATTTCTTCCCTTTTTTGCCCAATTACTAGTTGCCACAGTAATTATTCTTGTTCAGCAATCATAAGCTCTGCACTAAACTACTGTGCTCTGTCAGTAAAAACACCAAGAAATCATAAGAATTGGTTGCTGGCACCTTCCATTATATTTTCTGATCTTTCAAGACTAATCCTACTAGTACTGCGGCCTAGTGTTGCGATTAACCTATACTAAAGGGTGCTAGAACACATGGAGAGTGATTTTAATTATGTGTTGCAAGAATTTGCCTGTCTTTTTTCTCCTCTAGACGGGAAAGGCATATTGATTTTCCCCATCATTTCATGTCCTATAGAGATGTGCCTTTTATAGTTAATGCAACTCTAATCTAAACCAGGAAAATTTACAATGCTTCTTTTAGATCAATAGAATTTTACCCAAGAGTTCGTGGGCATCCAAACTGAGGAGATAGAGTGAGGTTTTCCATTAGTGGGAACTCGTAATGTATATATAAGCAAAATGTTTTCACCCAAGAATTTGGTCTGCAAGTGTAATACAGTGCATTCAATTTTAATATCATATTATAGTTAAGTTTTTAGATGCTACTCTTTGTTTAGAAAGGCTTTTCTTCACAGAAGCATTTTAAAGAGTACATCTTTGTTTGAGACTCTCATCTGCAATGGTCATTTATAGTGGAGTAGCAGCAAACACCTTTGGTTTGGACATCATTTCCCACCAGTTCCACCCTGCATGGCACGTGTTAAGAAAGTGTGGGTGTTTTACTCTAAAACATTTGGACAATGGAAGGTTACACCAGTGTATCATTGTGAGCTGTGGTGGTTGCTTTGAAAAGGGTGACAGTAGGGACCAGGGCAATGGCTGCTGAGTAATAATTTACAGTGTTTTTCTCAGAACTTCCTGGAGAATGAAGGAATTTAGTGTATGGGACCAAAGACAACAGAACACCCGAAGGGTTGGTTTAACACAGGTTTATTGCATGGTGTTCCAGTGAAGCATGGGGGTAATGGTGGTGGTACATCTCCTTATATACTGAGGACTATACATTTGAATCTTGCAGCACGGTAGCTCATTGGCTACTGTCGGCGTGGCCTCGCCCAGGCACGCCTTACTCTCGCAGTTGTATCTTCTTCCTGCTGAATGCGAGTATCTTCATTCTGCTGAATGCGAGTATCTTCATTCTGCTGAATGCGGAGGCATTTCCCGCGGCTGTCCGTGATTGAGCAATGTGAACCATGTGAGGCTGAACGCTCGCAGCTGCCCCAAGGGGTTGCTTGCTCGCGTTCCTTTCAGCTGAGATACATTGTAATTGTGATGGGACATTTATATCTTGATAGCTTTACAGTACATTGATATGCATACATAACACCCCTCCCCCCTAGGATGGGACGAAGTCCCGCAACCATTGTGGCTTGCCGCACGTGCGCTTGGGGCGTGCTTGCGCCTGACCTAGTACCGGAGAGCCTGTGATCCCTGACTCCGTGGGAGCTTGTCCTGCTACGGGAAACGGGGATTCGTTAGTGGCTCTGTGGGGCGTCCGTGCCTGCCTTGCGCCCGGGGATGGGAATGGAATGAATAGTTGGGAGGTGAACCCCTGCCTGTTGCTCTCGGACCCCGGGGACCCGCCTATTGTGAACCGCGGAACCGATGAGGTCGCCCTTGTGGTCCTGCTACCTTCTGACCCTTGCTCGGGGGACCTTGAGACTGTGGTGGGCGGACTTGCTGTTGCCTCCCGTCTTGGGGGTGTCGGTCTCCGGGAAATTGGCGCTATATTGCATTCTAACTCACAGGGACTACTTGGACTGGAAGTACCAGGGGCTGAACTGAAACCCCTCTTTTCGCTAAGACGGGTGGGGGACCACTCCGCTAACTCCCCCTGGTACTGTAAATCAACGTCTAAACTTCTATGGGCATCTGTGTTTCGGGGAAAATTCCGGGGGGTATGTGTGTGGTCGGGGCTCTTCCTTTCTGCCGCGAACTCCCGCAAAAGATCTCTGTGGATCGATTCCCTTTCCTCCCCCCTTGGTGGGGGCCCATGTTCCCCTTTCCCTCCCCCTTGGGCTAAACGGGTGGGGGAGTACCCTAACGCTGATTCACTGCTTGTTTCGTCTCCGTCCTGCTCTCCGGGGACCCTGCGCCTGAGTTGGTCCACGTGTCGCCTCCACAGGAAACCTGTACTGGTCTCCACGCGGTATGAGACGGGGCCGGTTCGGTCTATTACGGTGCCCGGCACTCAGGCTGGCCCCGTGCTGGCGTAGTTCCTGCAGTACACCGGGGCGCCTACGCTGAAACTCTTTGAAGGTTCCACCCCTATGTTCCACCCTTTGTCCTCTACTCTCGTGGGGTCTAGCTTGGAGATTCCCGTGGCCAGCTTCCTGCGCATCAACAGCTCTGCGGGGGAGTGCCCTGACGCCAATGGGGTGACCCTGTACCTTAGCAGGAATTGGCACAATTTCAGGTCGAGGTCTCCGGGGCCCATGCGCAGCAGCGCGTCTTTCGTGGTGCGCACGAGGCGCTCTACTTGGCCGTTGGTGGCCGGGTGAAAGGGGGCGGAGGTGATGTGCCGAATGGCGTTGCGCTCCATGAACGCCCCGAACTCGGCGGACGTGAAACAGCTAGCGTTATCGCTGACGAGGGTGTCGGGTAAACCGAACGTGGAAAAGACCCTCCGTAGCTGTTTAATTGTTGTGGCCGAGGAGGTGCTCGAGACTGGGATGACCTCCAACCACTTGGAGAACGTGTCCACCACAAGGAGGAAAAGCGTTCCCCTGAACGGGCCAGCAAAGTCTACGTGTACCCGGGACCAGGGCCCCCTCGCTGCGTCCCACTCCCTATGTGGCGAGCGGGCCTCTTCTGGCCTGGAGCTCTGGCACGCTTCGCAAGTGCCGACCATGTGTTCGATGTCGGCGTCTAGCTGGGGCCACCAAAAGTAACTGCGGGCCAGCGCCTTAGAGCGGACGATCCCCGGGTGGCTGACGTGCAGCAGTTTAAGCACCCTCGGCCGGAGAGACGTGGGGATCACTACCCGCTGTCCCCACAAGAGGCAACCCCTCTCTAGGGACAACTCTAGTTTCTTTTTGAAAAATGTGTCGAATTCCGCTGCTGGGGAAGACACGGGCCACCCTTTCTGTACCCAGGAGCAAACTGTGGCCAGCGTCTTGTCCTTGCCAGTCGCTTTAGCGATGTCGGCCGGTACTACTGGAGGGGAGTCTAGGACCTCTATCATTAAGACCTGGTGGTCCCTCTCTACTTCGCCCACGTGGCAGCAATCCCGGGGAATGGGGGACCTCGACAGGGCATCCGCATGGCTGATCTCCTTCCCGGGCCGGTATACCAACGCGTGCTGATACGCGTTGAGAAAAATGGCCCACCTGAGCATTCTCGGGGACAGGATTTGGGGTGTGGGCTTATCTGCGGTGAAGATGCCTAGCAAGGGCTTATGGTCAGTCACTATGGTGAAGGGGCGGCCGTACACAAAATCATGAAATTTCTTAGTCCCCGCAATTATCGCTAGTGCTTCCCTGTCTGTCTGGGCATAGTTCCTCTCCGCTTGGGACAAGGACCTAGAGTAGAACGCTATCGGGGCCTCCCTCCCGTTCTCCAGTACGTGGCATAACACCGCCCCCACCCCCACCGGGGATGCATCGCATATCAGGACCACTGGGCGTTTGGGATTGAAATGGGTCAGTACCGCATCTGATGCCAGGAGTCGCTTCAGGTCATTGAAAGCCCTCTCCTGGTCGTCGCCCCACTTCCATGCCTCGTCCTTTTTTAATAATTTGTGTAGCGGTTCCGCTACTGCTGCCTTCCGCGGAAGGAAGGAGTGGTAAAAGTTGAGCAGTCCAAGGAACGACTGCAACTCGGGCTTGGAGGTGGGGCGAGGGGCCTTCTTGATGGCGGCCACCTTGGATTGGGATGGCCTGATTCCCTCGGGAGTAACACGGAACCCTAGGAACTCAACCTCAGTTGCGAAGAAAACGCATTTGTCCTTCCGCAACCGCAACCCCGCTTTCTCGAATATTGTCAGGACCCTTCCCAACCTGCTTGCTAATTCGGCCCGGCTCCCCCCTGTAATCAATACGTCATCAAAGTAGGGTAACACCCCCTCTAACCCCTTCAGGAGGCGTTCCACGAGTGACTGGAAAATCCCGGGCGCCGAATTCACGCTGAATTGGAGGCGCGATACCTGGAACGCCCCTTTGTGGGTGACTATGATCTGTGCAGCAGCTGCGGCGGGGGTCACCGGGAGTTGCTGGTAGGCTTGGGCCAGGTCGAGTTTAGCAAAACACCTCCCCCCGTGTAACCTGGCCAACAAGTGGCTGACTACCGGCACCGGATAAGCATTAGGGCGGATCGCCTTATTAATGGTGCACTTGTAATCAGCGCATATGCGGACCTCCCCGTTTGCCTTGAGCGCTGTTACAATTGGAGTTTCCCACTCCGCAGAATCAACAGGAACAAGAATCCCCTGGCCCACCAACTTGTCCAACTCCGCCTCTATTTTGTCCTTTAGTGCGAAAGGCACTCTGCGCGGTTTAAGTCTGATTGGACGTACTTCAGGGTCCAGGCCGAAAGTCACTGGGGGGCCCTTGAATTTTCCGAGCCCCTTTTTGAAAACCTCGGGGTGCGCGTCGCACACGCTCTGTATTGGATCAGTCCCGGTGGCGTGTGCTCCCACGGCGTGCACCCCCCCAATGAACAACCCCAGGGGCTGGAACCATTGAGTCCCGAGGAGGCTGCACTTTCCTCCCTTGAGGACGACTAGGGGAAGCGTTGCGGTGTGCTTTTTAAACTGGACCTGGAACTTCCCAACCCCCAACACTGGGATGCGGTTCCCTTGCACGTCCTTCAGTGTGGCCCTCAACGCTTTGAGCTTGGGCCGCACGCGGGGGGCGATTTTCATGAACTCTCCCTGGGAAATAATAGAGTATGACGAACCCGAGTCCACCTCCATTCTAACAGGGGCCCCTTGTATTACTACCTCAACGAAGTAACGGGGGTGCTCCGTGGAAACGCTGCAAACCGGAGCGTCGTCCTCGCTGTCGTCGGAGATGCGCCCTACGCCGTCCCGCGTCCTCGTGGTCCGGGTGCCGTCCTTGGGCCTCGTGGTGCGGTCCTGCCTCGCCGAGCGGTCTGGAGAACTCCTTGTGGCCTCGCGCCGTTTCCGGCAGACCTTGGCGATGTGCCCGCGCCGGCCGCAGTTGTGGCACTCGGCCTTGCGGAATGGGCATTTGGCGCGGGCGTGGGCGGCGCCGCAGCCGTCGCAGCGCCGGCCCTCTCTCTGGACCCTCCGGACGTCCTCGTCGTCGCTGCTCTCCGCAGACGAGTTCGAAACTCGCCGGGCCGCGGCACCGAGCTCTCTGCCTTGGCGGGCTTCGGGCGCCAGTCCTGAAGCTCTTGCACCCCGGCAGTCGTGGCCTCCGCGGCCTGCGCCGTGTCGAGGACTTGTTGCCACGTGGGAGGCGGCTCCCTTTTCATCAGCGCGCGCTGAGTCTCGGTATCCCTCAGACCGCAGAGCAGGCAGTCCCGGAGGGTGACCTCTGGGGTCTCCCACTTGCATGGGCCGGCGGCCAGCCGCAGGGCCGCGGCGAACTCGGCGACCGATTCCCCGGGCGCCTGGACTCGCCTCCAGAACGCGCTCCGAGCGGGGAACATCGCTATCGCTGGCCGGAGATGGGCGCGCAGTGCCGCCAGGAGCTCTGTGGCTTTGAGGTCGCCCACCTTCCTCGGCGCGATCAGGTCCACCAAGGTCCTCTTGGTCTCGTGTCCGAGCATGCGGACGAAAATGGCCCTCTTCTTGGCCTCATCTGAGACTTCGAGCTCCACCAGCGCTGCGTTGAAGTCTATCTCAAACAGCTCCAAGTCTCCCGGCTTCCTGATCTCGTAGCCGGCGCATGTCTTGGTCCCGTGGGCAGCCATATCCCACCTTCGTCGCCAATTTAGTGTATGGGACCAAAGACAACAGAACACCCGAAGGGTTGGTTTAACACAGGTTTATTGCATGGTGTTCCAGTGAAGCATGGGGGTAATGGTGGTGGTACATCTCCTTATATACTGAGGACTATACATTTGAATCTTGCAGCACGGTAGCTCATTGGCTACTGTCGGCGTGGCCTCGCCCAGGCACGCCTTACTCTCGCAGTTGTATCTTCTTCCTGCTGAATGCGAGTATCTTCATTCTGCTGAATGCGAGTATCTTCATTCTGCTGAATGCGGAGGCATTTCCCGCGGCTGTCCGTGATTGAGCAATGTGAACCATGTGAGGCTGAACGCTCGCAGCTGCCCCAAGGGGTTGCTTGCTCGCGTTCCTTTCAGCTGAGATACATTGTAATTGTGATGGGACATTTATATCTTGATAGCTTTACAGTACATTGATATGCATACATAACAAGGGTAATGAAGGATAAGTTAATTTTTAAAATATTAGTATTTTTCTCCATGCCCTGCTTATGGCTACCATAAGATACAAAGCGCTGGACTTGAAGGACCTCATTTAGCATGATTATTTTATTCATATCTTTTTAAACTTCTCCCTTCCTTCAGAGGGGTAATTGGAGTCCTCCAGGTCTACAGTATAGCCCCCAGTATTTTCATCAGCCTAGTATCTTTTTTTGGATTTTAAAGAGGCCCTTTGTCTTCACTGAATAATTTTGCCTTGATTGCTTTGAAGTGACTTCTGATTTTGAGCCTCCCCCATCCTAAAAAAGGACAGCCCCACCCCCAGTACCTTTGGAAGTTACCCCATTTTCTTATGGACTGATGTTTTCAGGATGACTTACTCTTTCCCTCTATCCTCATCTAATCTCTCTTCAACCAGGCAATGCAGTACCCCAATATCTCTGTCTCCATCTATATAGTTCCTTTTTTCCTTAGAAGGATCTTTACTGCTTATTCCAAGCATCTACTTGCAATGCACATCCAATGTATTTAATGTTCTTTTAAATTTATTTTAGAGAGCCTAATATCAGAATGCTCATGCATTCTCCATCAGTTGCTTTAATATTTTGTCGTTGTTTAGGCAGGTTGACTTTTAGCCAATTTGATTGTAAATCTTCCTTCCTAATTTGAGTTGAGCACTGTGGCTGAGTCCATTCCATCTTCATGTGTTTTTCATTTTTAGGTCTACAAAGTTATTTCTTTCTGCAGCACAATGCATCTGTTCCACAGGCTGTATAAGCTCTCTTGTACCTGACCATTGCAGGCCTGTCCTCAGTTTAGCAATATCTTGCAATTTTCCATTATTCTATTGTTTATTAGCCAGCAACTGCTCAGGGTATTAATGGAACCCAGGGTAAGGTATTAGATTTAAGATGGAGTCTCTTCAGATGGAAGGCTCAGATGTGTATGTATTTCTTTCTGCAATGCTGTTCTTACCATACTGTCAACTATCCCGGATTGGCCGGGATTTCCCATATTTCCACGCCGCTTCAGCCACTCGCTGGCCGCCCCCCCTAATTTGACAAGCAGGGGAAAGTAGTTACTGCACATGCCCTTCTGTGGGGAACCCTTCTGCGCATGTGCAGAAGGGATCTGCGCAGAAGGTTCTGCACAGGTCCTGTATTTTCCGGAGCCACACTTGACAGGTATGGTTCTCACACAGATAAGATAGCCAGCAATGTAATCTAAGGCTACTGGAACACCGTGGCCTTGTGGTGGATGGGAAAGGTGTCCCCTCCTCTTGCAAGAATGCCAGATGTGTCAACAAAATCTGTCTGAGAAACTAGCCTGGGAAAGGCATGGTTATTCTTATTAAAGAGATCTCATTGGTGGTATGCAAATATGCAGCCCAGCAGCCATGTTCCAGTGTATTGGAACATGAGTTAGTTGGAGTTTGGAGTTGGAAGGAGAGAGATGGAGTAAGTTGATCGGAGCTCATATCGGGGCTCAAAAAGACGAGGATTACTATCATGATTACCTAGGACTTTAGACAGTTTATCTCGATTTCGAGGGGCCAATTGCTTGTTTCTCCTTGGAATATATTTATTAGATTTACAACCTGTATTACGAACTGAACTAAATGCTTTCATCATCAGTAAAGAAACCTTCTTTTCATCAAGACGTCTTGTCATCAAAGAACTTAGCCACCTAACATATTTTCTCTCCCTTATATTAGTGAATTGCTAAGGGAAACAATTCATCTGTTCCTTGCTTTACTATAGCAAGGATTTCTGCCAAGTTGAGGGAAGGTGTTTGTAATCGGCTAGCAAAGTCTGGATTTCTTAGAGTCCTTGGAAATGCCAGAATAACTGAGTCCTGAGCTAAAGGCAGGTGATTCAGCAGGGCATGTTGGGAGAGCAAGGGCAAGAAGAGGGGGCTTCGTTAAAGTCTGATAGCAGCAATTTGCTCCTTTTGTAGCATATTTAGCTTGAGAAATTATGTAAAAGATGGTACAGTATCTTTTAGAATAAGGATCGTAATTTCTTGCAGAAGACAAAATAAACATGGCCGTGACATTTTCTGGACAGAGATAGTTTCTCCTTTGTACAGTGAGTTTGCAATGAACACATCATAGCCAACATTGTAAAAGTCAGAAACTATTAGTTTTTTTTTAAAAAAAATGTTTGTAATCAATGCAATTATTAATGAGTCTACTCTACTTTGGACTCACTGTTGAACTGCTTCTTCTCATCATTAGCTAAAGTGATCACCTCCACTTGCTTTTTGGCTGAATGTGGATCCCTGCTTCAACTGTCTGACTTGCATCTGAATGTTGTGGGATAGGGATATGATGGGGCAGGTGATCTTATGTACATGCTTAATGTAAGGATAAGACTCACACCTATCCACTATCATAGGACTCATTCCACCTTCCAGAGACCTCTACACCTTCAGAAGTCCACACCAACCTTTGTGCTGCTTCAGAGTATCTGTGGTCCTGCTCAAGGCTAGGGAAATCTCTGATAAGTTGCAATCACTGACTGTTTATGCTTATAAACCAGCGAGATCAGGAAGGACATGCAGGGTAAGTTATCTTAATGGTAGAGTTACCAATAATTCTTTCTTTGTTAGTGTCAGATGCACTACCAGTATACAATAACATACAAAGCTAAAATTAACGCATCTAAAACAAAATAGAATTAAAAAGGGCTTGCCAATTAATAAAATTAAAAAGGGTTACCAATAATAAGAGGGACTGCAGTGGCTCAAGTGGTTAAGATGCTGAATTTGAAGGCTGGAAGGCTGAAGTTCGATACCCAAGTACTGCACAATGGAGTGAGCACCTGTCTCTGTCCCAGCTCCTGCCAACCTAGAAGTATGGAAGCAAGAAATTGTAAGTACAAAGCAATTTAGAAGTACAAAGCAATTTTTCCACACATTGTACAGTGGAGCTCTCTCTGTCATATTTGAATTCAGATCGATGACAGAAATGTAATTCCCTGTAAATATATTCCTGGTACAGTATTTGAAGCTGATTGATTTAAATCTAATTATTATTGAACTCCCTTTAAGACATGCTATAGTTTTATTCTGAAAATGCTATCTTTTTCACATTGAGTTTTATTCATATCATTGGTATACTGTACTGTAAACTATTTTGAGGGGTTCTTAAATGATAATTGTAGAAATGGAATACAAATTTAATAATCAAATAAGCCATCAGAAGGACCAAAACTATGCTCAACACATTTGCATTGCAAATACTAAACCTATTTGCTAAAACATAACTGGCCATACTTTCCAAATATTCTGGGAGCTGTAGTCAAAAAAGCACCTTTTGCAAGCATTTAGTCCATTTTACTGAATGGTAAGAACAAAGGAGACTTACACTGTAGATGTGTTCTGAAGATTTATTGTATTACAACAGGAAAAGCTGTTTGCAGAAATGGAAGCATTGTGCATATTCAGAATAGAGCACTCAGTTATCCAGTGGCGCTACTGTGCTGCATAAGCATTGCCAAGGTGAGTGTGAAAACTAAGAGTTCTTGCACTACATTATGTGATGTGAGGGAGATAATATCTGCAGTGAACATTTGCTTTACAAGAAATTGTTTCCTCTGATTTAACAGTTAGAAGCAATGTCATCAGAAGTAATACTGAAACCACAACCATGAAAGTGAACTCATCCATAAAGCTTTTAGTCAAAACCTTATGGTGAGCAATAAATAGACTTGTGAAATGCTGCTTGATGAGTTACATCCTTCTCTTCTTTGAATACCACTGCACAATGCCCTCACACATGGATAGTATTATGACGTGTCAATTTCTTTTGTTTGGAGGAGAATGAAAGCGCGGCGCCAAAATGGCCGCCGCGCTCTTTGCAGGCCCCACCCCCACCCGGACTCAGACATCCGGGTGAGTTAGGGGGCGTGGCCACCCCTCTATAAAAGGGGTGGCCACGAGGCAGCCGAGCTGCCATTTTAAAATAGCGATGGAAAGGAGAAGCTTTCTCCGTCGCTGTCCTTTGATTCTTCGGCTCTTTAGCCCTTGGCTTTCTCGGCTGGGAAGGAAGGAGTTGCACAGAGCCTTTGGCTTGCTGGCTGCTCTGTGCTTTTTGGCATAGGTTGATCCCTGGACAGGGATCCTGCTATTTCTACGATATGCCTCCCAAACGGAAGGCCCCGGCGACGAAACCACGGCCAACGGGGAGGACTTTTGCTGGCCCTGCGCAGCGCGGGGGGCAGCCCTCAGGTCAGAGGACCAGGGCTGCGCCCACGCGGCAGGGCACTACCCCCACCGATACCGGTGGGGCGATGCAGGCTGGTGCTTGGCCCTCGGCTGGCCAGCCTCCGACCGGCCCTTCAGGGGCTTCGGCCCTCGGCCCGCAGTTGCCGGCCACGGGTCAGGTCAGCGGGGGAGGGCCCGGTGCTGGTGCACAGCACGTTCCCCCTCCGGCCCCTCATGGGCCGGAGTTTTGGTCATGGCCCTATTCGGGCCCAGGCTCTCATTTTGGGGTTCCTGGTCAAATGCCTGGTGGGCCGTCCGGCCCACCCGGCCCACTTTATACTGTGGCAGTGGGTGCATTGCTAACGCGTTTAGCTGTGCTTGAGGCATCCGTGGGGATTGCACACAACCCCATGACAGGGGGCCCTTCTCTCTCTGCCGGGGGCCCTTTGTGTTCACCGGCTACCTCGACGGCCGCCACACTGCAACAAGCGGCCAGCCGGGTTGAGCTGCTTGAGACGCTCCGGCCTGCGCCTGCCGGTGTCTCGCAGCTCCCTGTTCGTCCAGAGCTACAGCAGGAGAGTGGTCAGGTGTGTCCCCAGAGCTCGATTCCGGTCGCGAGCTCCGACGCCCGCCGTGGGCCGGAGCCCCCAGTGGGGGCGGCTCACGGGGGTGCACCTAGTGAGTATCAGGTTCAAGTTAATGCACCCACATCACAGTCCACTTCCAGTGGTGGGGTTCAGTGGCCATGGCCTCGTCAAGTCGAGGCGAGTGGCCATCAGTTGCCAGCCTATCCCAGTGCCCCTTGGTTCCATACTGGCACAACATTGGGGGTGGGGGGTTCCGCCCCCGGGGCAGTGCCGGGCATCGCAGGGACTGTCCAGGTTCCGCTGCGTATGCCCCGTGTACCTAATGTGCCGGTGACGGCCTTGCCGACAGCTGGTTATTCATTGCCCCTTGGTGATCATTTGTCCCAGGTCACGAGGAAAAAGATTTGGCGGGGGGAGTACGTGGATATATTCTCCCTATTGAACCATGAGCCCACTAAGGAGGAGAGAGAGGGACAGGACGACAGAGACAAAGAGCTGTCCCGCCGTCGTAAGCCACCATGCACCTGGGCCAACTGGTTGCCCGCATATCTTATTTATATGGCGGTGTATCTTAGGGCCCGGCCTGACCTGGCCATTCCTATGGTCCAATATTTGGACAATATTTACAGGGCAATGGTGGATTTTCCTGGCCCATCGTGGTTGGCTTACGATGAGGAATTTAGAATGAGGGTGCCCTTGCACCTGGAGATGAGATGGGATGAGCCCTGTCAGAAATTGTGGCTATTGTACATGACCCCCACGCGTCCGGCGCCTGGGGATAGGTACCATTGTGGCCATGCCGTGCAGCGAGCTGCTCCAACGCAGGCTTCCCGCCAGCCGGCGGGGCAGGGGGTTCCAGCCCACTTGCTGTGTTGGAGCTTCTCGGCTAACGGCGTGTGCAATAAGCGGCAGTGCCGATACAAACACGAATGTCCCTCTTGCGCTGGCCCCCACGCCGCCACCGCGTGCCCGCGGGCCGGTGGGTCACGGGGCAGAGGTAGAGGTGGACAGGGGGCTGGCAGAGCTTCTGCTGATGGAGCTAGCCAGACAAAAGGCCCCCTCCCCAGTTAATGTGTATATGTTGGAGCGATGGCTCTCAACTTATCCAAGGAGAGAGGACGCGAGGTACCTCCTCGAGGGTTTTCAGTGGGGCTTCCGTATCCCATTCAAAGGAGTGCGGGGACCCCAAGGTGCACCCAATTTACTGTCCCTGAAGGGTAGAGAAGAGGTGGCTGCCCTGGGTATTGCTAAGGAGGTTGAGGCCAAGAGGGTGGCAGGCCCCTTTTCTGTACCACCCTTTCCCAACCTGAAGGTCTCCCCTCTGGGGTTGGTACCCAAAAAGGCCCCGGGGGAATTTCGTTTAATCCACCATTTATCATACCCGGCGGGTTATTCTGTCAATGATGCTATTCCTGATGACCTTTGTTCGGTCAGGTATACGTCCTTTGACCAAGCCCTGCGAATGGTGTGCTCTTGTGGTCCTGGTGCCCTCCTGGCAAAAATGCGACATTAAATCGGCATTTCGATTGTTGCCAGTGCACTCGGAGGACTTTGAGCTATTGGGTTTTAGATTCCAAGGGAATTTTTATGTAGATAAGGCCATGCCTTTTGGCTGCTCTATATCCTGTTCAGAATTTGAACGTTTTAGCACTTTCCTTCAGTGGGCCTTTGTTTGCAGGTCCGGGTCTCGGTCTGTAGCCCATTACCTCGATGACTTTTTGTTCGGGGGTGAACGGGGCTTGGACACGTGCACGCGTCTCCTCACCACATTTCAGACGCTAATACAGGAACTGGGTGTCCCTTTAGCGCCCGAAAAGACCGAGGGCCCATCCACTACCCTCACATTTCTGGGTATTGAAATTGACACAGTCGCACAGGCCTCCCGGTTACCCATCGATAAGGTCACCCGGATCTCCGCGATGGTTTTGGCCTTGCTGGCCAAACGTAAAGTGTCACTTCGTGAGCTTCAGGTTCTACATGGCCATCTTAACTTTGCCTGCAGGGTGGTTATGCCTGGCAGGGCAATTGCTTGGTGCCTATGCGACGCCATGTCTGGCCTGTCAAGGCGCCATCATAGGGTCCAACTGACCAGGGGCATGCGGGCTGACCTTTTGGTTTGGCTCACATTCCTGTGGGACTTCAACGGGGTCTCCTTTTGGAGATCCGACCTTTTAGTTTCCCCTAGGTTTCAAGTACAGTCGGATGCCTCCGGCTCCCTGGGATATGGGATTTACTTCCAGGGGAGGTGGGCTTATGGCCAATGGCCTCCAACATGGCGGGGCACGGATCGCCTCTGCGATCTTACATTCCTTGAGTTTTTTCCAATCCTGGAGCTTTGATGCTATGGGGCGAGGAGTGGGCCGACTCTGTGGTTAACTTTTGGTGTGACAATGCTGCGGTAGTGCACATTGTCAATGCTCAGACGTCTAAATCACCCAGGGTGATGGCTTTAGTTCGCCAGTTTGTGTTATGTAGCCTACACCTGAATGTGCTTTTTAGGGCCAGACATGTACCAGGCATTAATAATGATATTGCTAATGCTTTATCCCGCCTGCAGATCCCCCGGTTCCGCGCCTTGGCTCCGGACGCAGAGGAATTCCCCTCGCCACTCCCGGCCGAGATTTGGACATTTGGCAAGGAGAGCTGAACCGGGCGATCGGCATGTCCTTGGCGCCCCGCACGCGTAAGGCGTATCATCATGCTTTCGTTCAATTTATAAATTTTTGTGTGCAACTTCAGTTGCCCGAAGTGTGGCCCACTCCAGTGGAACAAGTTTTACAATTTATGGTTTATCTACACAGTCAGGGCCTCGCTCCCCGCTCTATAGCATCCAGGCTATCAGCACTGGCATTTATTGCCAAGGTGAGGGGTTTTGCTGACAGCATGAACGATTTCCGCATACGACATGTTTTGGAGGGGTGGACACGGGAACGTGGCCGCCACCCGGACACTCGTCACCCAATTTCCCCAGGGGTGCTTACCCACCTTGCACGAGGCTGGCATAACCTATCTTTTGACAGGTATGAGGCGGCTCTTTTTCATGCGGCTACCACGGTGGCCTTCTTTGGAGCGCTCCGCATCAGTGAGTTGGTACTACTGCCTAAGGCGGATGTGACTCGTAGGGCACTGGAACTCGACGATGTCTATGTTTCTAATGAGTGGGCTCAGTTGAGGATACGGTCCTCAAAAGTTGATCAGCATGGCGTAGGCAGTGGAGTTAGACTGCTACGATGTTCCATTGCAGACATCTGTCCGGTTGGTGCCCTACAGGAGTTCTTGGCAGTGCGTGGCACGCACCCTGGCCCGTTTTTCTGCCACCAGGATGGGTCTCCCCTTACTAAATTTCAATTTTGGAAGGTGACCGGTATGGCACTATCCAGTGTTGGCCTCCCAGGGGCTCGTTACGGCACCCATTCGTTTAGGATAGGTGCTGCTTCAACTGCGGATGCATTTGGGTACTCTGAGGCTGATATACGCCGTATGGGAAGATGGGGATCTATGCGTTTTGCATTATATGTTCGCCCTCTTCAGGTATGAGTACCAGTTAAGTCACTGTTCCCTTTTTTCTCTTACAGACCCTGTGTGTCCCCGCACACCGGTGGCAGTATGGCTGGTGGGCCACAGTTACGTTCACTGGGCAGCGCAGTATGCTGCGGCGACAGAGTGGGGACCCCAGCTTGGACTGCGTGCATCCGCATGCATACGTTGGTACGATAAGCGTGGAATGAGATGGCGGGAACTGTTGCCATTCCTTTTCTCCATCAGGGATGCTGAACCGCCTGATGTCCTTGTACTGCACCTCGGGGGCAATGACCTAGGCCAGGTCACTGGCCTTTCTTTAAAATTCACGATTTGCAGTGACCTAGCTTATTTGCATTATGTGTGGCCGTCCACAAGGCTTCTATGGTCGGACATCATACCACGTCACGCTTACAGGGGAGGTATTGACCTCCGTGCCCTTGACCGCACTCGCCGCTCGGTGAACAGGGCAGTTGCCCGGTTCTTGGCAGACAATGGTTTGGGGATGGTCATCCGACACCCCACCAGTAGTTTACAAAATTATGATCTTTATGCAGGGGATGGGGTCCACCTGTCGGCTAGAGGTATGAACCTCTTTTTGGAAGATTTGCAAGCAGGCCTGTTGACCGAGCTGACGGTCTGGGGGGGGGCGGTGAGTCTTCATTGAAGCCTCCCCGTGTGGCGGGTAGCACTGGTAAGGTAAAGATTTATGACCCATAGGTATCCGGCAGGTTCGCAATTGACTGGCCAACACTTAGACAGGTACAGGTGTAATAACGTTGACCGGTCAACGACGAACCAGGCAAGGGGTGATGGCAGGAGCTTTTCAGCATGCATCACCCTGTGATTTGACGGATACACGTCAGAGGGTGGGGTCAGTAGATAGTTTATTGACTATGGTCAACAATTTGTTTGTGTCAACAAACAAATTGATACAAATTGATACATTGTAGCCAATTGCCATTGGCAATTTTGGGAGGAACCTTACCAGTGTTACTGCGGCCTGCTTGCCTTAAGAATTATAATTGGATGAGTACCAATTGAAAGTTATAATTCGGACTAGGGCATTATTCAATAAAAGTGGCCCAATGCCTTTATCCATATACCGGTGTCTGAGTCTTTCTTTGGGGGGTGCGCCTGCAAAGTGATGCTGATAATGATCCAAATTAATTAGCCTGAAAATAGATAATCAAAACCAAAAATTACCTTCTTGCTTTACTTTTATTTAAACATCACTGAAAACAAGTGCAGTGAAATACAGGTACAGTCATTATTAATTTCCCCCATAGTAGTGTTTCTTTTAACCAATGGTTAAGCCAAAGTAGTGTTAGAATTTGTACTTCAGGAATTGCTAGTCCAAATGGTTCAGTTGGGTTATACTGAGTGATGGCTATCTGAAAGTCAGACAGTGAATTTGAGGATTACACCTTTTAGATGATAAAAGCTAAATAATAATATCCAAATATCTAAACATGCAATTGTATGCATCTCTACCTGGAAGCAAACAACATTGAATGTAAACATTCATAAGACTTTATTATTAAACAAGCATGGAGAACTTGTGACCATCCAGGCTGGGATGGCTACAAAACCTATTATCCTTCACCTAATCTGTGCTAGATTCAGTTAGTTTTACATCACTAACCGATTTCCTTTACATTAGAAATTCATATTCATATTTACTGTAGAGTAACTATTCTCTGTTCCAGCTCCTGCCAACCTAGCAGTTCAAAAGCAAGAAATTGTAAGTAGATAAATAGGGACAACTTCGGTTGGAAGGTAAACAGCGTTCAGAGCACTCCGGTGTTGAGGCATGCCTGCAACATCTCCATGGAAACGTCTGCAGACACAGACAGCACTGGCTCTTTGGCTATAAACAAAGATGAACAATGAATCCTAGAGTTGGATATGACTGACTTTTGAGTAAGGGCGACTTTTACCTTTTCCAAACTGTTCCAGAGAACAGGACATCACAAATGCAACAACAAAAACTCAAGGATATATAGGCCAAACCATTTTGATCATTTCTACTAACAGCACCAAACAACTTGAAGATTGCTGCCATTGTGTTGGACGTAGCCTCTGATACTTGCACCTGCAAGGAGCTGGCCAAGGTCCTGATTTGCCCTATTGTGGCTTTCCAGCCTAGCATGGGCCATAACTTTTTGATTTTTTTAAATAAAAAAACCATATAATTTAACATTTATATCATACCATTCTTATTAATCTGTTAGGATACCTCACTCAAATTGATTGGTACATTCAGTGTAAAAATTTGGTGTTCTTGCTTATGAATCCCATTGGTATATATATTGATATATATCAATATATCAATATCAAGTCATTTGGCCAAAAACAATAATTTATTTAAAACCAAAAGTCATTAAATTTCTGATTGGATTGTTGATTTCTATACAAAATAATCCACTTTGCAGCACAACAATTCCCCTGACCTCCACACTATAATGTACCTACTACGAAGGAAGGTGACTTTATTTGGCTTGTAAACTTTAAGATGGGTATCAAAAGCCATGAAACTAGTTACATGAACCTTAGAAGGCTTTAGATCAGCTTTTCTCTAATGCCCCACCACCTTACCCATGCTTGCATGTTGTTCTTGTAATTAAAGACAGTGCCCAAATTAGCTTGTGAAGTTTTGTAGGATGGTTGAGAAGAAATGTTTCCTGCTGTTCTTCTCTAAAACTACTGCAACAGTACACACATATCTTCATGCAATTTGGCTAACATGACTCCGGAGTGATCCTGAAGAAGACAGTTTCTGGATCACTGCTTTTATATCTTAATAATAGTATATTGGTTCAGGTTTTTTTAAAACCAGAACAGAGACCACCTAACATTTAGGTTTTAAATGCTAATGGTGACTGATTCTTCACTAAAGGAAGAGCAGTTTCTTGGTTCCTCAAATTACCAGACTATCAAGGGATGAATTTTTACGGGTCGAAACTCGCTTTCCATTCCTTTCGCTAACATGCTCTTCTTCTCCAGGTTCAACCAAAACTTTTCATGATTGGGTCTTCCCATCATTTGGGAGACCTGCCAAGGGGTCTTTTTACTCCTCTGGGATACCATTCACCAACACCTGTCTGTCATTCGAGAAACACATCCACTCCAGCACAATTTCCATTTATGATGTTTGAAAACAGCTTCGTTGATTCCTCTTTGTTTTCTTATCTGGGCATTGGGGATGTGGTCGTGAAGGGATACCTTTAGCATTGATCTTTTCATGGCTCTTACATCTCTTGATAGTTCTTCCTCAGCCTTTGTTAATGATCATGCTTCACTCCCATAAAGAACCACAGGTAGTACTGTCAAATTAAAAAGGTTGGTGCATTGTTTCTTGTCAAGCAACAGCAATGCTGAAGAATACGTTTCCCATCCAATCCTAGGATGTTTTGCTTTGAACAAAAATCTGCAACTTCAACAGTATGCCAGAACCACCATTCTGGGTAGGAGAGAAACACACACACAGAGAGAGAAACTGGAGAATTAATTTTATGTTAATCAGCAAGCAGTGTTCACTTCCTGGGCTTGGCTAACAGTATGCTGTTGTTTTTATAAGCCAGTGTTTCTGTCCTTTGGAGAGATGGAGAAAATGGAGTTCTATTGCATCTTTGTACTTCCAACATGCCCTGGCAGAAATATTTATTACATGGGAGTCAGTGACACCAGTTTACCCTTACTTTAGTTTATGGCAAGAAGTTATATACTGTATATATAGAGAGAGAGATTAGCAGCAAATGAGAAGAATAAAGGCCTTGAATAAAATTGTTCCGTCTATTGGCCTATAGTAAATCTATCACTATCACCCTTGAAAAATATTAGAAAATTTAAGCACAAAAAACATTTGCCATATTGGTAAACACTAAAACTCTTCTCCCACTCCTCCTGAGCCTTAGAGGACTTTCTTTCAATTATTCATTGACCGCTCTATTTAATCACTGATCAATGAGATTTCTAAATTTGGTGTATGGTCTCTTAAAATATAAAATACAAAAGTATAAAAATACTAAAGACTAGAGAAAGCAGTGAGCAAGCACAATGCTAAATAGCTTAAGGGAATGAATGTTTAATAAGATTGATGAAGACCCAAAAAGAAGGGACAGGAAACATTAGAAAATGAAGTACAAGACTGTGAAGACATCTAAAGTTCACAAGCTTTAACTGGATACAAAATGCCAGATCAAGCTGGTGGGGGGAAACATATACAAATGTTAATATATAAAGCATACAGAATTAAGTGAACAGAGGTTTATTCTCAGTCAATCATGCCACGTGGGCATTGGTTTGTGTTGGAAGGTGAGATTTTTTAAAAAAAATAAAATATAAAATGATAACAGTAGTAGATAATAGCAGTGATTTACAGCTTAGCATTGTATTTCTGTCCATCTGTCTTATGTATTACCGGATAAAATTTAACAAGGAACAAAGCAGACAGACAGATAGACAGAGAGAGAGAGAGAGAGAGAGAGAATGAGAGAGAGAGAGAATGAGAATGAAAATGAGAACGAGAACGTTATGATACCTTAAAGATCTGGATACATTGAATAGAAGCCCTAGAGAAATTCCATGAGGATTTCAATAACTTTCATCCAAACATCAGCCTCATGTCCATTTTCTAGACCCCACTGTGAAGATACAACATGGACATATCAGTACCATACTACATTTAAAAAAAACAATGATTAATTTACCTGCTTTCATATCTCCCACTTCCATTCTGAATGGAAAACAAAATTAATTCTTTCCAGCCAACCCCTCAGGTACAATTGCATCTGTTTGGACCCACAAGTATCAGTGTTATCAGTTCTAAACTCAAACTACAAAATTTATTTCTCTGAATACAAAACCCATCCAATATGATTAAGGAACAAATTAGCCACATAAGAATACCCAAAAGCAACTTACTGCAAGACAGGCACAGAAGGTGAATGTAACCAAACGTTACTTGTTTTACTTACAGGCAACAACTGAGACCACTGACATACATCATGAATGATGTCAATTCATCCTTGACAATAATGCAGTAGTTTACTCTGCCAAGCCCTTGGTACAGATAATTTCTCAGTTTCAAGCAGTTATTGACACACAACAGCATACTATTAGCCAAGCCCAGGAAGTGACTTACATAACACTGATACTGTACCTTGCTGCAATCCCAGATGCCAGCTGCACCAGCTGTGTCCCCACAGGACCCAAGAATGTTGCACACATCATCAAGGACATTTTCATTTCTTCCTCTGCTAATGGGATCTATGCTGTGGCGGGCTCCAAATTTTTTTACTACCAAACTGTGGGCGTGGCCTGGTGGGCATGGTCAGGGGGAAAGCTCTGTGTTGCACCCGAATTAGGACTACTGTATTTCAAAACGTGGATGGGCGGGGCCAGCTGGAATTTCTGCTACCGATTCTGGCAAACTGGTGCGAACTTGCTGATGCCCACCACTGGATCTATGCCTTCCTTTACCAATAATGCATCTCTGCACAGTATTTAGGAGAAAGAAGACATAAGTTGAACATCAGGAATGGCAATACACTGAGACCTGTTTTAAACCATTTCAGTCTACTTGGACTCTCTTCATGAGATTTGAAAGTTGTTATTCTAAAGAAGAAACATTACAGACCAAGAATCTAGACAGAGGCAGCTAATATAAAATACTGTGTATACATATGCTTGATAACCATCTCAATGGACTAAATATTAGTCTGTCTTGTCTGTCTCCCCACTACTGTTGCCACTCTCTGGGTAGTTCAAAATGTACCACACACTAAAAACACCATATAATAAGTACTAGAAATATGATTAACTATGACAAATCCTGTTGCTAGCTAAACCTACTTTTATATGAAATACACAAATTTAAATCCATATGGACATCTCAGTACAATGTTCACAATATTCCTATGTTATATTTATTTTTAGTTTCCTAAAAACAAAGAGGGATGTGCTTGGTGAACCTTTGTAGGAAGCTTTATTCCAGAAGAAAAGAGCCATGACAAAGAAAGCTAAATTTCTAGGGCAGGCCTTTTCCCCCCACTTGGGTGTTATAATTCTTAAAATCAAAAACAGCAATTACCATGTGTGATGGGTAGTATTTTGTGGGAGAGACATTCTATCAAATATCATTGTCCTAAACTGTTAAGGGGTTTATAGGTTATGACCTGTGCTTTAAGTTGAACATGTCATTATTAAACTTTACTGGACAATGTGAAATGTCATTCTGACTCACACAATTTGCATCTTGGGTCTACTTACAAATCACTGTCTCTTTATATTGGGGCCGTGTATTAAATGACAGCCGTGCAATCTCACATTTATGTCTAAGAAAGTGGACTTGATCCATGAAAGCTCACCTTAAAATATAACAGTTAGCCTTTCAGGTGCCACATTGTTTTTGTCTTCTTTATTTTTTAATTTTCCTCTTGCTTTGTTTTGTTTCTTGTCTGATATTCTTGCACCTACTAATAGGTTACCATTTCACAAATTAAAAGGATAAAAATCTGGTAAATGCTGGGCGTTTCAGAGAGACATCCCAGCTTGTGAAAATTGGACAACCATCTTTCATATCTGCTTTGATTCTGACTCTTGCATTGAGAAGAGGGATTGGACTCTGTGGCCTAAAAGGCTTCTTCCAACTCAGTGATTCTGTGTGCACCACAGAGATTACTTTTCATGTACCATAGCTGGTAGGTACAGATTTGCTTTATCATCACTGCTGAGCTTCCACCTGGATGGAATTCTTGAGACAAAATGTCTGAAGCTTCTAGGGAAGGGTCACATCTGGCGGCAGTTGCTAATAGAATAAAGCCTTCTAGGGCTGTTTCCTGCTTCATAATTGAGCTGAAAATGTCTTCAGAGAATAACATTATAGTAATTGCCTTCCCCAAACACATGCAGAGCTTGGGTTTTACTTTAGCCTTAGAGTGCACTGTGTCACTGAAATAGGCAGCAGCGTAACAATAGACAATTTGAGCATCTTTGTTTACTTTCAGGCACTTTTTTTTTTACTATCATTGATGGAACATTCTGTTTTATTTTTAATAGCAACTGCAGATTAAAATGGAAGGGTTAGGTCTTCCAGCTCATTTATTCTCTGAAGGCAGACTGTCTCTTGGGTCACAAGGGCAATAAGAAATAGAAAGTTCACCTCAGAATCTTGCTGTTTCCTGTATCATACAATTCAGCGCAAAGTGCAAAGGGAAATTTAGGAACAATGTTAGTGTTTGTGAAGTGTCTTTGAAGAGAGGATACAGCCAGCAAAATGTTGACAAAAGCCTTCCAAATTGCACTGGGCTTCCTTTGTACTACTCTTCTAAGGAAATAGAACTATAGCATTACTGATGACAGTGTTACTATAGAGACAGTATTCTGTATGTGAAATATGTTTTATGGTATGCAGACATTTTGCAGAAATAAATACTGTGAAATGTGTGTTCTGTGTGACAGCTTCATAATGGGTAAGGTTGTGCTGAAAAGAACTTATTTCCATTGGTCCAAGAGGTTTCCCCTCTCACACTCTGTGGTACCATTTTATCTTCAAGGAGCTGAAATTGATCATAAAGCCATACTCTTCCTGGGCTTTTCATAAAATGCAGAATATGCTGGTTATTTAGAACTGACCCACTAAATTCAATGGGATTATCTAAGCTAAGGAAACTGGTTTATTTTGTCTGTTTATATTATGTATCTTCTACCCAAATAAAATCCTTAACGGTCCTTACAGCCGATATCTGACAAAATCCATTGCTCAGTTGTCACAAAAACAAGTGAATCAAGTAATTCCAATGTTAAAAGATCTAAAACAGAGCTCTGCTTCAAATTTTAAAAATCTACTCCCAATCCTGCTACAGTAGCGACAGGACCTCCCGATGGTGAGAGACTGCTAAAATCTCATGGGAGATGGTGCTTCAATCCGCCACATCAAACTAGATGATGGTTTCATAAAAGAAACTCTCCTCTCAAATGGGATAGATATCTCAGTTTTCATGTGTGTGACAGACTTTTATTCATAAGCAAAAAGCAAAACATTAACATGCTTCATTTACCCTATGTTTTCAGGTTGACTTGTTGATGCCAGTGTTATCTTCATTTAGAAATTCTTACTTAGAATCTTCTGCTTAGATTATGTGTTCATGAAAGTACACACAAACACATTTGGTTGAAACCCTGTTGTAAATTACACCACATAAGGCTGATGATGTCATCAGCCACAGCAGTTTTCTGGAAATATAAAGTTTCCAATTCCTACCCTGAATCCCCTTGGATTCCTTTTGTTGAGAAGCCTTTGGGGGCTGTGGGATGCATTGAATCTTTCATTAGGAAAAATCATTGCCACTGAGATGACTGGCAGAGGTGATTTTAAGAAATTAAAGACTTCCTACATTATTTTCAAAATTTCATCCAGATTAAAATAAACATATGTATGAGGAACACATCTATATATAGCCACTGCTTTATTAAGTTGTATCATCTGCCTTGAGATATTTCCTATGAAATATTAAAGCCAAGCATTTCTCTTTCTATGCACAATTTGCAGTGATAAGTTACAGTACTTACTTAGTTACTTGGTTGATCCGTACTTCACATGTCTAGTTTGATGTGGCGGATTGAAGCACTATCTCCCATGAGATTTTAGCAGTCTCTCACCATCGGGAGGTCCTATCGTTACTGTAGCAGGTTCCGATGGCATGCAGGGAACTGATGCCTGCATTTCAATGCTCCCTTAACCATTTAAAATACAACGACACAGCTGGCTGGGCTCATGTCAAAGTTGGCCATGTTAGAGCAATGCACTAGCCTGGTGCATTGCCTAATACCCAAACCCACTTAGCTTACTTGCAATTCGAGAATGGAGGACCATTCCAGACCACTAGCCGACACCTTTGTGGCATGGTGGAACTTGCCAGGGAAATACACCCCCGCCACCATAGCTGTTGGATGGTCAGGGTCACCGCTGTGCCACATTGAGGTGTGAGGTGGGATTTGAAGCAGTAATAAGTTAAAAATAATATATATAATGTTCTTGAATTCAGAGAAAAACATTCAATGCAGCAGTTACAGTATATGCATGCAATTGACCCATTACCCGTGCAAAAGAAGATCTAGCAAATGTTCAATACAATGTCACTGAAGTAGCCAGCTCCTGATCATACATTGTCTAATTGTACAATGCTCTGATATACAAAGAAAAAGAAAGGCAAAAAATGTTAGTGCTAAGCAAAATGATAATATTAGTCTTTGAACCTTGATGTCACATGTTACCTCCTGGTAACGTCCTTGTTAATATGACCTTGAGTTGTTCAAAAATATGCTTTCTTTCTGTTATATACACAGATCTAATAAAACTGGGCATATCTGATAGCTTAGATATCATTGGTCATTGAATCATTATATCAGATTAAATTACATCTCTATCTTTTAGCATTGAGTCCCTAATAAATAGTGTAATAATAAATCACTGTTAATCCTGAGACTGATTTAGAATCATGAAAGGATATTTAACTTTTAATATGCTCTTAATGACTTCATATAATTAGTGAAATATTAAGATGCAAATGGGCACCTTGGGTTTGGTTAGCCATTATAGAGATTCATCAATCAAAATTTCTCATCACAACTAATCAGAGCTTAGGGGGAAAATGCTATTCGACTGCAGTTCTGTGAATCACCCACATCTGGGGATTGGAGAGATGTAGTCCAAAGTGAAAGATTATGATGGCTTAGTGGTTAATATATTGAGCTTGACAACTGGAAGGTCATCAGTTCGAGACCCGAGTGAGTGTCCATTGTCTGTCCCAACTCCTGCCAACCTAGCAGTTCAAAAGCAAGAAATTGCAAGTAGATAAATAGGTACTGCTTTGGTGGGAAAGGTAATATTTATTTATTTATTTGCTGCATTTATAGGCTGCCTTCCTCGCCTCGGCATTCTGTGCACTCTGGCATCTAGTCATGGCTGCCACATGAACATGGAAATGTCTGTAGAAGCAGACAGCGCTGGCTCTTTTCGAGCAAGGGAGACCTATATATTTACCTAGACCAAAGTGACCTTTACATTCTTGGAGGTCCCACCTCTTCATGAGGATGCATTTCCAGAAGAAAGCCTCGTCTCCACATAAGAGGAACCTTGTGGACCCATTACCATCACCCTTTTCATTCAAAGAGCAGCTCTCCAGATATTCCATGGGAGTATGGCGTGTTTTACTTCTGCTTCCAGGAGCGGCAAGGGTGGTGTGGGCCAGATAAATTGGTGTTGGGGCTATATCCGGCCTATGGGCCATAGTTTGGGCAGCAACACTTTGACCTTTTGGAAATTTCCTCATGTGCCACTAATGTTGTATAAGAAGGTGTGCTATCTGACCTGCTGTCAACTGGGCAACTGTTATTGTGACAGGTTGTGCAATCAGCTGCAGAACAAGCATTTTGCTGAAATAGTACAATAGGCTGCATAGTTTTAGCGGTCAGGAGGGGAATCGCCAATAGGATATTGACCAGTGCATAAAACAAGAGCATAGAATGTTACTTTTTAAAATTACAATTATAATTCCAGGCCCCCAATAATTACTATTATAAGTACATTAAAAATAACTCTTTTCTCATTTCTGAAAAGTAAGTGCCACAATTAGTTTTACTTTTTTAAAAAAATCTGAATGGTACAAGCCACCAGGACTGTTGTACAAAACTCTCTCCCTCTCTATACTCTCGTCACCTCAGCATCCATTATGAAGCCTGAGGTGGCAGCAGGAGTCAACATTTGCAGAAAGGTATAGTCTTCCTCTGGAGAGGCTGTGGTGGCTTAGTGATTAAGACGTTGAACTTGATGACTGGAACCCAAGTGCTGCATGACGGAGTGAGCTTCCATCTCTGTCCCAGCTCCTGCCAACCTAACAGTTCAAAAGCAAGAAACTGCAAGTACAGTGGAACCCCGTATAAGGAATGTCCCCTACAGAGAGAAAAAAATTGCACAATGAAAATAATATAAAAAAACATGGTGCCCCATACAACAATTTTTTTTGCTATGTAGTACAGCATCCCTATGGGAAAAATTGTACAATGAAAATCTCTATGGGGAAAACCGCATACTGAATTTGTTGTTGTTGTATGATTTTTCCAATAGGGATTTTCATTAGTATAGGAAAAAGTCATACACATAAAATCACATAGCAAAAAGCATAGAATTAATTATTTTCGGTATACGGGGTTTATTTATTTATTTACTTACTGGATTTAGATGAATAGGTACCACTTCAGTGGGAAGGTTACATCGTTCTTTGTGCTTCAGCATCTAGTCATGCCTGCCACATGACCATGGAAATGTCTGCAGCTGCAGACAGCACTGGCTCTTTGGCTGTAAATGGAGATGAGCACTGAACCCTAGAGTCAGATACAACTGGCTTTTGTGCAAGGGTAACCTATATTCTTCCTCTACTGTTTAATGAGCACACTCCTGTAATGCTAGAGGTACAGATACACTGCAAATTAAAGTAAGTGTCACTCATTAACTTGCATGCTGCAGTTAATGATTTACTAAGGATTGTGCCAGTATAAAGGCATATTTGCTTGCATTCCTCATAGGCCATTGAAACTTCAGGGAGCGATTGCATTAAGAGTGTTTTCGGTGATAACATTTGATTGCAAATCGTACAGATTATACAATGAAAGGCAGTTTAAAGCAGATAGTTTGTATAGCCACAGTTTCCCTGACCCTTTAACACACTGTGACCAGTTCATTTTCTTCTGATTATTGGCATCAGCTATATTTAATGAGCTGGAACAAAAGCGGGTCAATGCAATATATAAATACACTGTTGGAGGAAAGCCTACTGCCTAAGGCTATCCTGACTTGTTTGTACAGATGGTATTAGAAATCTTAAAGATAAGCAGTATTCTGTCCTTCCACTCACCTCTCTATCACTTCCCATAATATAAGCTATTTTTACCTGCTCCCCAAATAGCTTGTGAATTCCACTTGCCAAAAATCTTTGTTTACTATTATGAAGAAAAGTTGGAAGCTGGGTTTACAGAAAGCCTAAATTATTTCTAAGAGTTTGGAGAGTGGGTTACACTGACTCCGGGGTGTGTGGTGTGTGTGATTACATAGTATTGAGTTATCTGTGCAAAAAGAGCTTTGGCATAATTCCCATGTAAATAGTAGGAAGAGAAGGAAGAGAATTCATTGTCCTACACTACACACACTTACACCAACACCACTTTGTTTTGTGCTGGAACAACATCTGGCTATTCCATTTCAGACATTGTACAAATTAACTCAACTCAGGCCTTTGGGATTTGTTGAAATCCAGTGCAGTGCCCTAGTTTTGATATTACAATTTGTTTAATTGTGTTCCAACATTGTGTTCCAATACTTGTGCTTCTATCATTATCTTTTTTTAGTTGATCTTGCAGTGCTCCACCTTGAATTCAACCTGTACTAGACAAAATCACAATATTGCTCTTTGACAACTAAGAACTCACTTGTGCTGTTTCTGTTCAGCTTCGGCTTACTAGATCTTAAACTTGTGTCCCATAAACCACTACACCTCTTCCTAAATAAAGACAACAGCAATACAGATGGCTGAACACAGATTTATACAAATACAAAAACCATTTAGCTACTATCTCCAACAGTGCAAAAGGTAAGAAGAAGGCTTCTCTGTATAATTTGAATAGAATCTACAATAGATACATCCTATATCAACTTGTCCTAGACATATGCTAAAAGCTCAACTTTTGGTTCTGTCATTTAACCCAACGTCTGTAGTTTGTTGTTCAGTCACAGACGATTATGACCCTTTGCGACCCTATGGACCATTGTTCTCCAGGCACCAATGTTCTCCACCATCTTCCACAACCCACCCAGCTCTGTGCCCATTGTGTCTACAATACCATCTAGCCATCTCATCTTTGGTGCCCCCTTCTTCTTTTGCCCTCCACTTTTCCCAGCATCAAGGCTTTCTCAAGTAAATCTTCTCTTCTCATTTTATGTCCAAAGTACTTCAGCTTCATTTTTACTATTTGTCCTTCTAAGGAGCAGACAGGGTTGATTTCTTCTAAGATTGACCTATTTGTTCTCCTCGTTGTCCAGGGGACTTTCAAAACTCTCCTCCAACACCAAATTTCAAAGGCATCTATTCTACTGCGCACAGCTTTCCTAATGGTCCAGCCCTCACAACCATACATTACCACCGGGAATACCACTGCTTTGAGTATATGAATTTTTGTTTGCAAGGTGATGTCTCTACTTTTCACTATGTTCCCCAGGTTTCTCATAGCTTGTTTCCCAAGAATAATTCGCCTTTTTTATTTCATGGCTGCAATCACCATCTGCAGTGATCTTTGATGCTAAGAAAGTAAAATCTGTCACTTCTTCCCCATCTATTTTCCAGGGACTGATAGGGCCTGTTGCCATTCTCCTCCTTCAACCTAAGCAAGAGTTTCTTTAGGTCTTCTTCACTTTCTGTCATCTGCATATCTCAAATTGTTGATGTTTCTCTCAGCAATTTTAATTCCAACTTTTGATTCATCCAGCCCTGTGTTGCGCATTATGTGCTCTGTGTATAAGTTAAATAAGCAGGGTGACAAAATCCAGCCTTGTCTTACTCCTTTTCCTATTCCAAACCACTCCGTCATTCCGTAACTAAAGAACAACCATCTCACATACCTTGACAGCCCTATTAGCATTGCTATAAATTCAATCTGACTTGATGGCACATAGAGAATAGACAGACGTGCACAGAAAATGAACTACCTGTCCTTCTAGTCACCATGTTGATTGTGACTGGGAGGCGGAAGGTCAGCAGTTCGATTCCCGAGTACTGCAGGACGAAATGAGCTCCCATCTTTGTCCCAGCTCGTGCCAACCTAGCAGTTCGAAAGCAAGAAATTGCAAGTATATAAATAGGGACCACTTCGGTGGGAAGGTAACAGCGTTCTGTGTGCTCCAGTGTCTAGTCATGCCTGCCACATGTCCATGGAAACGTCTGCAGAAGCAGACAACGCTGGCTCTTCGGTTTTGAAACAGAGATGAGCACTGAACCCTAGAGTCGGATACGACTGGCTTTCGAGCAAGGGAAACCTTTACCTTTACCTTTACTCTTCTTGACTTCTGAATATCACAGAACCTAACTGAGCTATCAGGCTTAGTCAAAAACTGTGGAAATGTGTTTTAATCTGACACTTGCTGCAGGTGTGTGTGTGTGTGTGTGTGTGTGTGTGTGTGTGTGTGTGTGTGTGTGTGTGTGCGCGCGCGCGCGTGTGTGTGTGTGTGTGCGCGCGCGCAGGGGGGGATGTTAAAGAGCAAAACTTCACTTTTTGCTGATCTAGTTTCAGTCAAGCAAAGCTCAGCATTGCCCTGTGAAGTGTGCCATCCATGTGACTGTCATGCCTTTAGAATTTCTGCTGCTCTAAATGGCCTCCAAAAGTTCTTTCTCAAGGAGGTAGAGTTCAATTTTCGTCACGGTGTACCTGATTCTGGAAAACCTCTCAGATGGCAGAGACTTCAGTGGTTTTCAGAGATAAACTCTGGCTGACATGTTTGGCTCTGGGGGAAAGTCATTTTGGAACAGTATATTTATGCAGTTCTCTGTGGTACAATTCAGCAGAGATGTCATTCTCACATAAAGAATACCATTCAGTACTATAATTATGGGCTAGATGGTAAACATTTCATGCCGGGGGACTGTCCCGTTTTTAGAAAGAAAAACTATGAGTGTCTGAAGAAAGAGCTGACATTTGCTTTAAAAGCAACAACCTGAGGGAATACTCTGGTCATATATACAGAAAGAAAGTGATGAAGTAAATAAAAGTGAAGTTCGGCCAAATTCTACCCCACCTTTAAAGATACAACATGCAAGCCTGTTCACAAACATATTCACACAAAAGCACACACAGACAAACAAACACACACATGCTAAAGCCAGCTAAACGCTCACTGTCGCATATGCTTCCTTTCTGTTTATCAGTTATCACATTCATATCCTGGGAATTTCCAACATAATTTTGTTTCCATTCTAGCTATTACAAATACAATAAAACCTCGCATAAAGAGCATCTTGCTTAAAGACTAACTCACTAAGACCAGAATTTTTCTGAATGGTTGCCTCGCTTAACAACTAAAACCAACCAAAAACTTGCTTAACAACTAAATTGGGGTTCGCAATCCCCCCCACCAGAAGTCACAACTGGTCACTTACAATGGTGTTTCGCTTAAAGAGCAAACTCGCTTAAAGAGCAGTCCCGTGGAACGCATTATGCTCTTTAAGCGAGGTACCATTGTATAAAAAACACAACAATACTTCATACCTAAAGTATAACCCAAAGTAGTGGTAATCTTAGTATAATCAGATTGGATCCAAAATAAGTCAAAGACACATAAGAGTCCCACTGAAACTAGAAATTTGTTCTGACTAGCTGAAATCCCACTGAATTATGTTTGAAGTAAGAGAATTAAGTTAGGGTGGTACTACAAAGTGAAAAAAAATGAGAACAGATCTTAACCTATAAATCCAAGGGTTAACCGTTGGAACTGGCTATAGGTTGCTATGCCTCGCCCTACTTGCCTGCACTCACCCTTCGTGCACACGGCTGATCTGGGTACGCAGGTCAACGAAGGATTGAAAAAACTGGCAGTGGGGCAACAGCCCCACAAACGCGAAGAACGGGAAACAACTTCACTTCCCAACATTCCTTGCGCTGCGCCGTGCCAATCAGGCTGAGAGGCTCTCGCACGGCGCAGCGTTCAAAAACGCGCCGCAGCCAATTAAAAGAAAAGCATTTTAAAAAAACGCAGCACAAACACAAAGCACCAACCCATAACTACAAGCCCCAGCGTCCTGCGCGCCATGAGCGCGCAGAGCGCTGAGGAAACCGGCGCCCGAAAAATGAAAAAGAAAAACAACTCACAGCCAAGCACACACCAGCCGCCTTTCTTTCCCTCACCCACGGAACTTGAAGGTCCCGACTGGAGTTTCCCCTTTAATATCAGTGGGTGGGGGTTGCGATCCCCCTCTCCGCTGGCTACCCTAGGGTTGGGAGGTTTGTGGGGACAAAAGGGGTATATTGCCCCAACCCTTCTGGACCCACAGGAACAGGCAGAGTGGATCGATCTGCCCCCCATCCTTAAAACAACTCCGTCTTTTCTTCTATTTAAAAACGGAGTTTTTTTAAGGAGGGGGGGTGGGGATTCGATCCAGTCTGCCTGATCTTTTGGTTCCAGAAGTGTTGGGGCAATATACCCCTTTTCTCCCCACAAACCTCCCATGTTGGAATTCTGCTTCATGTAAAGATATCTTCTTTATTCAGTCAGCCTCATTAGCAGCAGTTTTATCCTCAGATCTTTAAGATAGCAATCAGTCCCATGAAGTCCTGCTTCATTAGGCTTTGAGTAGGGAGAAAACAGAGACACACAAAAACACGCCCGCTCTCTTTGGCTGGTCAAAAGCTACTGAAACCTTTTCTTTATTTAGGCAGAGAGAGCGAGAAACGAATCTTGGGCAAGCATTGTATACCAGAAACGAAACTTAAGCTATATAATCAATCAGAATGTCAGAACCCAAAGAAGGGAGAGATAAGGAGCGTTGTCTCTCAGTGAGCAAAGAGGCCTTGTTTACAAAATGTGTCAGAGACAGGCAAGACAGAATCCAGATGCATTTCTACATGTCCTCCTTTTTTCATTTAAATTTGAGAGAGGGACGGCTAATCATACCCCTGCATGTCATCATATACATCATCACTGTCCACCTGGACATCGTACCCCTCCTGACTCATGGTACTTTGTTCCGGAGGAAGATACCTCATTGAGTACAATTGCCGTCGTGCAAAACTCGATGTCTCCCTTCTACGCAGTGGACATGTATTACACATAGAAATAAGGTTAGGAATACAATTAATGCAAAAACACAAAGATATAAGGCAGATAATAATAATGAACCCATAAAAGAAAACTTGTCTAAGGACAGATAAATCAGGCAACCAAGAAGTCACCCAATCAAAGAGATTAACATCAGTGCGTACATTGTTAGTAATACTCTCCTGTAAATTCTGAAGTTCTTTCTCAATAGTATTATTCAAATCCTGGAATTTTATCCGACATCCCTGGTTCCCGACCAGTTTACAAAATCCTCCGGATTTTGCTAACAGGTAATCTATGGCCAGTCTGTCCTGCATTTGGTCTTGATGAAGCTCAGTGATTTCCATTTGAAGATCCCGTATGACCCTCCCTGTGGCATTGATTGATTTCTCCAGCCTACAGGTGAGTCCCAAAATGGACCTTCTATTCTCCTGGGAAATGACACCTGGGTATGATCCCAAAGTGAGTGCGCCAGTGATAGCACTCCCTATAGCTCTCCCCCAGGAGCTACCATCAGACAGCTGAACATCGATTATCACTTCATCATTGCAACCAGAACCCATCGGGCCGGCAGCAGCTCTCCGGCGCCGTGCATGTGCCTGAGGCGGCATTTGCACTTGTACGGGTAAGGTAAAATAACCCAATGCTGCACATTGATATTGTCCTGGATGGAAATTCGTGGCAACTCCATTAAAAAAGAACCACATGTTGGGATCCTTGATTTGCCATCCATTGCAAATTGAACCACTATCCATAGCAGAATAATCAGGAGTAAACATAGGAAATACATCATATATATCTTCAATAGTAGTGTTAAACAAGGTATAATTAAGCTTATAAGAACTGTTATAACTACCCCATAACCAAAAATAATCATCACAACCCGTATAATTGCCTACATTCCACAAAACCCTTTGTGCTTGAGTCCAGTATTTCCATTTACTATTCCAGACTCCAGAACTATGACAGCAGAAACAAAGTCCTTTAGTGTATTTCTTGAATGTCATGCTTCGCCAACGGGTGTTGTTAAATTGTTCTGGAGGATTAGAGAAGAGTGTAGACCTATCAAGATGTTGCAAATGTCCAATAACCAGCTCTGGTGTGTTGAACAATGCCGGAAGAAAAGCCATTTGAGACACTGCCAGTGGATGCTCATAGTATAACGTTGCATTCTTACCATGAACCTCAAACATATAGTTAGCATGACGAATCCAAAAGTTGGGGTTGCCCCCATGAGGTATTGTTCTTACAGCTGGAAGCACAGTAAGAAAGAAAACAAATGTCAGCACATTTAGTTTACTGGTGAACCACCATCCTGGAGCTGAGTAACCTTCTTCTCTCTCCATGGACGGATCGCTCGAGCAGGAATCCTTCCACCCAGAATCCCCTTGTTGCCAATAAATGACCAATGGCTTAGGAAGACACTCCCCTAAGAAACAGGAGCATGCCCTGTTATTACTAGTACCATATAACTAAACATGAAACATGAGTGACATATAACACAAATGCAATATCACAAACCCATTTACATGTGTAGAGTACTGGAAACTCTGCCATGTGCTTCTGAAGGTATGCAGTTTCATAAGACAATACATAACATAAGCAAAGACAGATCTTTCTCCTGCAAAAGAATAAGCAAAACATTTAAGCATAAACAAGACATGAACATTTTTTTTTCTTCCTTACATGAAGGAGGCCTCTATAGCATTCTAGAAAGCAATTCTTACTACCCAATTACATGAGTAAGGCATTAAATTTCTTCTTCTCCCACTGGATGTAAAGTGAAAGAGGCATTCAATAACTTATAATCAACATAGCATGGTAACTCAAATACAGTACAAATCTCATTAACATGAGCAGGTAGACAATTTCTTAAAAAGGCTGTCAGGTTTTATAATTCTTCTTTAAAGTCCACACAAACTTTTTAGTCCAATTAAAATGTCCAAATTAAAGACCAAACGTTGATTGAAGACAATTTAAACACAAAACACTATTTCTCCAGCACATTTCTTGGCATGGCAAGTTGAAATTAAGCCATAAATTAAGTCTCACTGACTTCACAAGACAATCCCACACAACCCCCCTTTTCAGCTTTTCAGGCAGACACACATTCCTTCATGCTCCAGCCACACCCATTTGCAAGGCAGACCGAAGAGGTATGAAGGCACAAGACTTCTCCAGCAGTTGCAAGTAATTTTCACACAGAAGAAAATCACAGGGAAGTCCAAGTTGCTTTCCCTGCCATCCTGATGCTTGAAACGTGGGACAGCTCACTCTGGATCTCTTTGTTTGAGGGTTGGGCAGTTCAAAATCAGCAAAAAACTGTATGTCTTCTTCCTCCTTGTATTTTTGCCACAGCCTGCTATCCATACAGGAAATATTCACCCCCCTCTTTCTCTGTATTTCTTTCATCTCCAGCATATGATTCTCAACCTTATGACAACCTGCATCTGTTAGTTTGTACTTGCACCCCTTTTTTGTCTTGGGTTTTGTGCGTTCCTCCTTTGGGCCATCCTTCCATTTCTGTAGGATCTTCCTGCCCAAACGTGAGGTATCAAATTTACTACTCAGCTTCTCCTGCTTTTGTGATGAGGGTTGCTTCACGGGGGGGCTGAGATCCCCTAAGCTGCTCTTTGAAACACAGTCCTTGCTTTCTGCCACTCTGCATGCATCAACAACTTCAATCTGTGATGAGTTTCCCATCATTTGTTCCCCATCAGCTGGCACTAGTATTGCAACAGTCTCATTTGCAAGCGGCTCTCTGTTCACTGGATATACATCAACAGGTTCCATATCCAGCACAGCTGTAGTTAACGCAGCAGAGAACAGGTCTTTTGTAGGGCTAAAAGCACTTGATTGTTGCAAGTCAGGACATAATTGCCCATCTCCTTTTCTACCTCCATCCCCATCAGGGGGCTGTTGTTTCTCATATGATGGAGGAGCAGTTGCAATGGCCCCCCTTTTCTCTGAAGGCAAAGGCTGTGGGAGGGGATGGCCATCAAGTCTTTGAGACAATAAAATATTTTTTGGAGTAAGTCTCTGAAGGCAGTCCCTAACTGCCTCCCATGTAAATAATATTGACACAGAAATTCCATTATGCTTCTGCATTTCTCTCCCAATCTGTTTCCACTGTTTTAAGTCCAGACCTTCATATTTAAACCAAGGACAGATTTTTGCTATAACTTTAACCAGTTTCTGTATCTCCTGTTCATTAGCCTTCTGCCCATTCTCATGCAAAAGATCTGAGATATCTTTACAAAGTTCCTGCATTTCTGAAGAAAGCAAACATCCCATAATTAAAAATAAAAAAAATTATATTTTTCTCATTCCTTTTTTCACTCACCCTGTGTGGGATCCAATGTAGAATTGGATGAATCTCGAGCTCGATTTATGACCTTTCCTCCGGTCTGACCTTTTGCCTGGTCGTAGGTGAGTGAGACCTTCCCCGGTCGATTATGAGGTGTTAATTGCTGAAGCAGCTTTCAAAGCAGGCTCTCTCATTGTAGTTCAAAGCGTCACACGGAGCGCCACTTGTTGGAATTCTGCTTCATGTAAAGATATCTTCTTTATTCAGTCAGCCTCATTAGCAGCAGTTTTATCCTCAGATCTTTAAGATAGCAATCAGTCCCATGAAGTCCTGCTTCATTAGGCTTTGAGTAGGGAGAAAACAGAGACACACAAAAACACGCCCGCTCTCTTTGGCTGGTCAAAAGCTACTGAAACCTTTTCTTTATTTAGGCAGAGAGAGCGAGAAACGAATCTTGGGCAAGCATTGTATACCAGAAACGAAACTTAAGCTATATAATCAATCAGAATGTCAGAACCCAAAGAAGGGAGAGATAAGGAGCGTTGTCTCTCAGTGAGCAAAGAGGCCTTGTTTACAAAATGTGTCAGAGACAGGCAAGACAGAATCCAGATGCATTCCTACACTCCCAACCCTAGGGTAGCCAGCGGAGAGGGGGGTCACAACCCCCACCCACTGATATTAAAGGGGAAACTCGATCTACTTTCACCACTTCACACAATCAAAGCACCATAACACACTAAAGCCCCCCTCCCCACCACCGAGCCCACCCTTCCTAACCCCAATGACCACGCCCCCCCTAGCCCACCCTTCCTAACCCCCAACGACCATGCCCCCCTCCCCACTACTTAACCCACCCTTCCTAACCCCCAACGACCATGCCCCTCTCCCCACCACCTAGCCCACCCTTCCTAACCCCAATGACCACGTCCCTTCCCCACCACCAAATAAATAAATAATTTTTTAAAAAAATTACTAAAAACAGTCAAACACATCCAAAAATACACAAAAACAAAAACACCAAAAACAATACGAAGTAAACAAAGACACAATCAAAAACAAAACAAACAGACAAAAAATACAAATTCCAACCCACCCCCCCCCCGCCCACACACACACACACACAAAACAAAGAAAACAAGCAAACTTACCAAAATATGTGCTACCTCCACCAGGACTAAAAAAGAAATGAATAAAGAAAGAGACTACTTACCAGAAGAAGCTCCACCCAGAGGCCAGGAGAGAAAAAAAAAGACAAAATACAATAACCCCTACCAGCACCACCTGCTGGCCACAATAGTAAAAACAATTCAAAAACACACAACAGCTCCAAATAAAAGGCCACAAGAGTAAAAACAAATCAAAAACATAACACAAATTCACAATTTTACACAAAAGGTCACACCAATAAAAACAAGTAAAAAAATACACTAAAACATATGTCAATAAAATACAATAGAAACTTTTAAAAATCCTGTGCTGAGTTATAACTCAAATTTAAACTCTAAACATCTAAACACATTTCAAAAACATTAAAATAAAAACATTTACTTTTACATTATTAAAATTATGACCTACGGTACAACTAATTAAAAAAATTCGAAAAACTAAAACATTATTCACTTACATAAAACAATTTGAAAAAATTATATCATACTTTCTTCTTTTATTAATCCTCAAAAAAAAACCAATAAAGCAGATTCCAGTTAATAACAGCCAAGCCAAAAAATTTTTTACATAAATAAACATTTAAAAAATTAAAATTACAGACTAAGCAATTTTTAAAAAACATTAACACCATTTAACCTTCCAACACAATTTAAAACTATTGCAAAAATAAAATTGGTTCATTTTTTATTAAAACACACGGAGAAAAAAGCCCGGCAACGCCGGGCAACCCTTGCTAGTCTATTATAAAGTTTCCCTGGGTTAATTTACTTCAGAGAGAAGAGAGGAAATTGGTGATCAAAAGTCTTGTTTGCAACTTGTTAAGATAGCTATGCTCAGGCCTTCCAGATTTGCAGGAGGCATGGTTACAGCGAGGCTACCTTAACAAGCTTCAAACAGGGCTGATGGATAACTTACTCATCTCCCTCTTCCTGTTCCTTGCTTTTTTCCCTTTTGGTCATGTAACTGTCCTAGAATTAGGGCAGCAAGCCTTTAAATAAAGGAAAAAAGGAACTGGAAGGGAAGAGTAAAATAAGTAGACCCAGGCACCAGATTTGAGGAGGAGATGGTTCAAACCCATCTACATCTGTTCCAGGAATCACACTGCCTGAACTAATATGGCTTTGTCACGGCAGAGTTTTAACTGAACCCATCCAGCTGTAACTCATTATGTTATAACTGATAAGTTACATAACATATATAATACAGTACAGTATATTATAATATACAGATGTCATAGACCCCTGGTGGCACACCTGCTGATCATGGCTTCTGGGAATTGAAGTCCAAGAACAGGTGGAGTGCCAAGGTTCATCATCACTGTCATAGACAGCTTACTTATACTTCACAGTTATACTAGTTTGATTCCACTTCTAACTGCCATGGCTTTCTCATAAAGAATTCTGTAATTTTATGAAGTACTTCAAAGTCTCTGCTCTTCTGCACCCCTTGAATGATAGCAGATAATTCTAATTTCCTCACCAAATTACAAATACCCATGATTCTTATAATGGAAATGTGTCAATTAAAGTGATATCAAGCTGCCATAATTGTAGGAGGTAGATAAACCCCACTCCGTGTTACACGAATTTGTATCATGTGTGTACATGTGGGGGTCGGCAATGGCTACCACATTATGTTTTGCTCCTTCTACTGTTTATTGCTATCTTAATCATAATCTCATTTCTATTTTTCACTCTGATCCATTCAACATTCCAACTGCATGCCTTTCCTTTCCCCACTTCAAAAAAGAAAACAGCCTCCATTTTCATATCCATCCTGGCATAAGTCTGCAGCAATGACGTTCTTCTTATTTGCCTAAAGGTTTCATAGACTATGGCACAAAAATCTTATGGAAAATGGATGGCAGTTTGCCAACCTGAATACAGTAATCCAATTTGCTACAGAATTTGCAATTTAACTCTGTAGGATTAGCCTGTTGGAAGTCAAGCTCAGGGGCAGTTGTATCTCTTGAGTTTTCAAGCATTCATTTTCTTCCATGAATTTAAGCAATCTATCTTCCAAAGACAACTTTGTGTCTAGAGGGGTTTGCCATATCTAAATGAACTTTTCTAATTGGCATATTCTTTTGAGTTATTGATGTTCTCCCTTCAGATATAATCTTTCTGGAGACTATTATCTCACTCATTTGGGGATGATGAAATTGTGATTTCTAAGAGCTTAGCTACACATACTTGAATTCATTACAAACATACATTGGTGTAATGCAACCAGGATTTGCCAGGTCAAAGCACCAGGTTTTTTTTTTATTAGAAGGAATAATGTAATTTGCTATCTCCTTAGAGTTTCTTCCCCTTCTGGTCTTAATTTAAGTCTCACAATAGGGGGCGTGGCATGGAGACGACCTGAGCAGCAGCGTTTCTTCATCTCTGCTTGGAAATGGGGAGCCACAAATGTGGATATATGTGTGCAAAACTCAAGAAATTTTTGAATGAATAATTGGAAGAAGTGTCTAAAGATGTTAGTGGTCTGAAAATACTAGTTTCCTGGTTGAAAACTTGTGCTGTAGAACCTGCAGAGCTGCGGAGCCCAGGGACGGAGTTGGTGTGTTTAAACGCCCAAGCGCTCAAACGGCAAGTCGGGAGCCTTGGAGGCTCGGAGACTCAGAGGCTTGGAGTTCCAGAGATCGCAGTGGCAGTTTATCAGTATCATGAGTTTTTTTTTCAAGGGATATTGACAGTGTACTCCAATAAGTGGGTGAAAACAAAGAAAAAAACTTTTTTAAAAAAAGATTGGAGGCTGTAAGGCTGTGTTGGATCCTGCGAGGTGGATGAACTTGAACTTGAAAGGAGAGACACGGCGAGTGAGGATTAAAGGCAGAACGAGAACCGGAACAAAGGTGAAATTGGCACTGAGAAGGAGGTGGAAAACAGTTGACAAAGAGTGATTTAAAAAAAATGGTCCCGGGTTGCTGGAACAGGAACTGTTGGTGTTGTGGGCTGAGCGTGATTTGCTCCCCCCTCCTCCCCTGTTGTTATTATTGTTATTCCTGAGCAGTCATTTTGGGTAGCCCGAGGAACACTGTCACCTGAACTTTTATTCTGTGAGTTGAAGAGCGGTGAGGGAGTGCAGTGTGGTTTTGGAATTTAAAGAGTACTATTAAATTTGACTCGCATACCATCCTGTTTGACTGTAAAGAAGGAAGATCCTGTGGTTCCATTGGTGCTTTTTGGTGCTTCTTTGAGTTGAATGGCCAAATGGACAAAGTATATAGGCATTTTGCTTCATTGCTTAAGTGGTTAATGTAATCATAATACTGAGAGAAATTGGGGAAATACTGAGAGTCTTGAACATTTTTCTTTGGAATAAAGGGGTGCTGAGAACGAGGAATAAAGTTTTGAACTAGAGACGGTTATAGTGTTTCATCGTTAAGAAGAAAGAAGAAAGAAGAAACTGAAGTACTGTTCTTCAGATAACAGCAGTTAATCACTGAAGCACGTTAACAGCTGGTGTCTTCAGGGTTTTACTAGACTGAAGGACAGCTCTCTATTTTATCTCATCTTGAAACGCAGCTGTGTTACAAAGTTATTTTGAGAGTGCCAACTTAAATAGAAAGCTGTGCAGTCCTAGAATCATTTTGGAAACAGAAAATAGAAAGTCATATAATATTACAATACTAAGCAGAGTAAATGGTTGACCGCGTCATCTGATTAGATAGGTGTATGGAGAATAAAATTGTTAAGTGTGTATAAGGGTTAGATTAGTGAAATTAGAATATTGTATACTGTTTGGTGATAAAGTAGTGTAGTATTATAGAATTATCTGCTATTAAATTCGGATGAATCGTAGAGAGAAGGGTAAATTGTTAAGGCAACAGATAGAATTAGACCCAGTTTGGTTAAGGACAAGTAGGCTAGTAAGAGCTGAAAGTGAAGGCAGGAGGAAATCTTTACGGGACAAGATCAAAGAGGCTGAAGAACTGAGAATTTTTAGAGCAGATATGGAAGCAAGGAAGAAGTGTCAAGAAAAGCAACAATCTAAACAACAATCAGAAGTAGAACAGATTGAGCAGGTGAATACTGATGAAGAAGACAGAGCTCAGGGGGCTATAAAAAAGAAAGTAATGGTAGAGGAGGTGCTTGAAATTAGGGAAAGGGATAAAACTCAGGAAACAGATATGAATAACTCTAGGAGTTCCATTGAAGTAAAGCTTGCAGGGTTGGAGAAGTTTCTCCAAACAAAATTTGAAACATTAGAAGAGCAGCGAGTTTGAGACAATCAAGAATATATTAAGCTACAACAAGAAAGTTTTAACGCATTCCAACAAAAAATGTTGATGATGATGTCAGGATTGATGGAATCTACCAAAGCTGAAGTAGCAAGTATTATGAAAGAAGTATCTGAATTAAAGGAAGGGATGTGCATGAGCACAAAAGAGGTTGAAGTATTGACCAAAGAAGTACAAGTGGTGCGAGAAAAAGTGAAGGAAGAGGAAGTGAAGGTAGATGACCATCAGGCAAGAATAGAATTTTTGGAAAATCAACATAGAAAATGTAATGTGATCATTCGAAATATTTCTGAGGGCAGACCGGATCAGATTATTGGGATGGTTAAATGATTTAAAGATGGGGAGGAACTTTGTGGCTGAGGATATAATAACTGTACATAGGTTAGGTGCAAAGAAGCATAACAATGGAAACAGAAATGTGTTGGTGAGATTTGTGAGTGAAGGTTTGAAGTTGACCTTAATGCAGCATATCAGGAATTCCGGTTCGGAGGCATTGAAGTTAGAGGGAAATAACATAGAGGTTTACAATGATATTTCTGTTGAATAATGGACTTGGCGAATGCAGTTAAAACCAATTACAAAAAAACTAAGAGAAAAAGGGATTTCATATTTTTGGCTCTCATCCAAAAAATTAAAAGTTGTAAATTCTGGAAAGTCATATATGATAAAAGAAGGATTATATGTTTTAGATGTTTTAGTGGACGCGAAAATAATTGAAAGTAACACCAAGGAATGGGAAGACCTTAAAGATCAGTTGATATTATCAGGAATGTATATGACTCACGATAAGAATTGTTAATAGGAATAAATTGTCTAGGCACATTATATTTGAGACATGTAAAGCACACATTAAGAAGGGAGGATAAAGTATATGGCTGTGGCATGTAAAGTTGATTTAAGAGGTATGTTGATGTTATGCAGGATGATTAAGAGCTAGGCTCACATAACTGCACACTCCCCCTCCCCTCCTTGATTTTCAAGGGTGTTCTTTCTAGGAAAGGTGGGGAGGGTGAAGAAGTTTTGTTATATGTTTTGTGTTCAGTTATTGTATTATTTGTGGGATGGGTTATGTAGTATGTTGAGCACTTGCCAATGGGAGACAGGGATTGGGTTAATAGGATGTAACATAAATAAGTATGAAGAAAATTAAAATTGTATCATGGAATGTTAAAGGCATTGGCAGCATAATTAAGAGAAAACGTGTGGAAGCGGCTATTAGGAGAAATAATCCTGATGTGATTTGTTTACAAGAGACCCATCAGAAAAACGATAATGTAAACAACTTGTATCTAAGGGGAATAGAGCATTATGAGAAAGCATTTGGTAATTCAAAGTCGAGAGGGGTCGCAATATTAATTTCTAAAAAATTGGGTTTTACAAAATTAAAGTCTGTTATTGACCCTGAAGGGAGATATGTCATAATTAGAGGAATGGTTAATGAGGAGGAAATATTAATTGCTAATATCTATGTACCAAATGAGAAGCAAGAGGAATTCTTAGATGGTGTATCTCAAAAGATAAGAAATGAAAATGTAACTAAATTAATCATTGCCGGAGACTTTAATCTAATTAGATCGGGTCTAGACACCACAAATGTGTTGAGACACAGGCATAACTCTGTTATAGATAGGTGGTTAAAAATAATGGGATTACGGGATGTATGGAGAGATATCAGGGGTTCAGAAAGGGGTTTTACTTTTTTTTCACAAGCTCACAACTCCTATTCAAGGATTGATTACTTTTTGACTTCAGAAAACTTGATAAGTAAAGTTGAAGATATTAAAATTGGATTATTTAAAGAATCGGACCATGCTGAAATGTGTTTAGAAATTAGAATTGAAGAATTGATGGTAAGAAAAAATGTATTGGGGCATGGAGATATGATACAAAATTGTTTAGGGATCAAAAGAGTAAGGAAATAATAATTAAAAAGTGGAATGAATGCTGGGAGATAAATGATACTAATGATGTTAATGATGGAGTTTTATGGGACACCATGAAGGCAATTTTCAGGGGGGGAAGTATAAAACTTTCATGTAGGAATAATAGACAGGAAAATAAAAATTTAAAATTAATAGAGGACGAAGTAAGGAAGTTGCAAGAAGAACATGTAAGATCAGGTGATAGAAACGTGTTTAATAAATTACAGGGTTTGAAAATGAAAATTATTGAAAAGTATATTGAAGAAGTTAAAAAGAATTTGATTTATCTTAAAAGAAATTATTTTGAGTATGGTAATAAAAATTCTAAACTACTGGCTAAAGTTGCAGAGGAAAAGAAAAATAGTAGAAATATTCAGATTTTGATAAACAGTAATGGGGAAAGATGTAACAAAATGAAAGATAAGATACACATTGCTAGTAATTTTTATAGGGAGCTTTATTCTAAAAAGGAGATAAACGATGTTGAGTTAAAAAATTATCTAAATAAATGGTCAAGGATAAAATTGGATCAAGAACACAGGAATTACATGGACGAAAGAATAACCTCTAAAGAAATTACTGACGTTATAGATAAGTTAAGGGTGGGTAAAAACCCTGGTGAAGACGGTTTGTCTGTGGAATTTTATAAGGATTTCAAGGAAGTTTTGATACCAAGGATTGAAAGGGTATTTAATTATGTAATGGATGGAGGTATAGTACCGGCATCATGGTATAACTCAGTTATTATTTTAATGCCAAAAGTAGGAAAAAACGTGGAAAACATCGAATCATATAGACCGATCTCGCTGATGAATCAGGATGTAAAGATTTTTACTGCGGTTCTGGCCAATAGGTTAAATAAATTTTAGGTAACTATATTCAAAAAGATCAAGCAGGGTTTTTGCGAGGTCGGTACATGTCGGACCTGACAAGGAGGATACTTGACATGTCAATCATTGCACAGCAGCAAAGAGATCACACAGGTTTTATTTCATTAGATATATTCAAAGCTTTCGATTCCATCCAGTGGATTACCATAAAACAAATTATAGTAAAATATGAATTCGGTTCGAAATTTTGTGGAGTAATTGGGCAGTTATATCAAAGGGGATCAGCAAGAGTAAAAATAAATGATGAATTAACAGAGGAAATTAAGTTGGAAGCTGGCACAAGACAAGGGGATCCACTATCATCTTCACTGTTTATAATGGTCATGGAATTAATTGCTAATGTGGTAAGAGAAGACACAGACATGATAGGTCTAAATGGGATAAAAATTAGCCAGTATGCAGATGACACATTATTAACGTTAAAAAATCCCGAAAAAGTATTGGAAAAAGTATATGCACACTTAGAAAAATTTTACAGGGTGACGGGGCTTAAAGTTAACTGGGACAAATCAGAGGCAATTTTTTTTAATGGGAATGCTGAAGCACAAGAAGTTATAAAATCCAGATTTAAATTACAGATTAGGTCTAGTATTAAGTATTTAGGAATAAACATTTCAAACAAGTACGTTGATTTAAAGAGATTGAATTACAACAAATTGGAAAAGGAGTTAAAGGAAAAGATTATAAAATACAAAAAACTAAATTTATCCTGGTTTGGTCGAGTATCGTTGTGTAAAATGAAATTGTTACCTAAAATAAATTTTTTATTTGATACTCTCCAAATTAATATTAAAAGGAAGGAACTAAATGTATTTCAAAATTTAATAAATAATTATTGTAATAACGGGGAAAAAGCTAGAATATCGAAAACGTTGTGGAATCTTTCACAAAAAAAGCGTGGTTTAGGAATCCCAAACATCACAAATTATTATTGGGCATTTCAACTGAAAAATATTTGTAAAATTTTAATAAGGAAAAAATTGATATGGGGGAGATTGAATTACGTGAAAAATTGGGAGACGAATCACTAATATTTCTAGGCAAAGAAACAGTTAAAATTAATACCGCGAATAAAATGCTAAAGACACTCTTTAGAACATGGACACTATTGAAAAACAAATTATCCCCAGGGTTATCACCAATTTTGGAGTTAAGGGATTTAAAATCATTCCCACTACTCTTAGACCATAGGACTGAAGAAATAATGAAAAGATATAAAGTAACTTTATTAAAGGAATGGTTAGATGTTTGTGAGGATGAGGAGAAAATGTCAGAAATGTGTAAACAGTTGAAACTAAATTGGCTTCAAGTTGCCGCACTGAATAGTTGGAATAAAAAATACAGGGAAGAAATAGGCTTAGACAGGAACATGACAAAATTTGAGGAGCTAGTATTAGGGACTGCAATGGACTCCCGCAGCCTTGAGGATATTAACAAGGTGTGCCTTCATAGCCAGTCCATCTGGCATGGTCTCTTCTGCCACCATGACCATTAAGAAATGGTCAAATAGAAATTAAAGGATTAGTTAGTAAATTATATAAAGTATTGGATGATTCTAACGAATCCCAAAAAGCATTAAGAGGAATATGGGAACAAGATTTAAATGTTAAAATCACAGATGAATGTTGGAATAGAAAGTGGAAAAGAAGAATCATGAAAACGTTATCAGTAAGGATTAAGGAGCATAACCACAAGTTATTGTGGAAATGGTATATGACCCCTGTGCGATTACATTTAATTGACAAGACAAAATTAAATATATGTTGGAGGTGTAAGGAGGATATAGGAACGTATGATCATATGTGGTGGGGGTGTAAGAAGTTGAAGCCATTCTGGACGAGTGTAGAGTATGAAATTGGGAAAATATTGAATGAAAAGGTTAAATTGGACGCAGTTATAGTATTACTAATGGATGTTGATAAGGTGGAATATAGTAAAAGGGAATTAATGGCAGTCATGTTATCAGGTGCCAGACACTGTATAGCGCGGCAATGGAAGAATGATGTCACTCCAAGAATTGACGAATGGTACAATGAGTTATGGACTATTGCTTTAAACAATAAGCTCACCTGGGAACTAAATTTAAGAAAAGGACTAATAAAAGAAAATAAATTTCAGGACACTTGGAGATGTTTTATAGACTATATACTGCATAAGGATCAAGGTCAGAAGCCAATGCCGGATCAGCATTCCTTTTGGAAAGGAATCATATAAGAATTAAGTAACTCTGTCCCATATGGCAATGTAAATAGCACATGGTGAATGTCCTCTATTAAGTTGATGTGTTTGTTTTTGTTATTATGTAATGTGTAGATTTAAATAAAATTATTTTAAATAAATAAATAAATAAATAAAGTCTCACAATAGCTGGGGAAGTGAGATGGGTTTTCTCAGCAACTGCATCATGTTGCGGGCTCGTTTGTGGTTCACAAAGTATTTTAGCCAGGCTTCATCTTGAATGGACAATCAAGACCCATTAGGTTTCTAAACAACCTGCTCTTGGTGGAAATAAAAACTGCTGGGACTGCTTTACTGATATCCATCAACACAGTTGCTTCATGCCTAGATTCTGCTTAATTGTATGGATTGTATTGATCAATGACTAGAATAGCTGTAATAGATGTAATCAAGGTATAGCTTTTCTTGCCTACCTGGAAGTATATATACTGTATATTTTGAAAATCCTATTTTGTTTTTAAAAATGCTTACATATTGTATTTTTGTGCATTTTTAATGAATAAACATGTATTTTTAAACAAGAAAGATACTTTGCACTGCCAGGCTTCCTTCCTTGCTTGCTTGCTTTTAGCAGAAATCCCATGGATTTTTAAAAATTTAAATAACTGCAACGAGTTCAAACAAGCCATAAGAATTCTAGTGAAATGAAGATAATGTCATGTAAAAATGTCAGGAATTCAATTATTGGAGAACCTGTTCAGCATAAGAAAGAAAGGTGAGACTTCTAACATTCTGGTAAGATATTGGAAACATTTTGTACATTGGTATTAAAAAACAACAACACATGATCCATCTATATTCCCACTGTGCTTAATGAAATCCAAATGATGATACATGAAGCCTAGTCAAGATCACAACTTTGAAAATTCACATTTTTGGACTACAGATGTCCAAAATCCTTCTGGCTATGGTGGCCAGGGAATACTGGGAATTGTAGTCCAGAGTAACTTCTCCAGCCTCTGTCAGAGAATGTAGAAGGGAGCCATGCAAGAATAATAGCCTTGAAAGTGTGTCAAGATGAGAAACCAAGAAACTCAAATATGAGAAAATTAGCCTTTCACTCTTTATTAGCCTTGCTTTAAATTGTACAGCGGTTCCCAAACTCTTGGGAAGGATGCATTCCATACATGGAGATATATATATATATATATTATATATATATATATATATATATATATATATATATATATATATATATATATATATATATATATATATATATATATATATATATATATATATATATATATATATATATATATAATATATATATATATATATATATATATATATATATATATATATATATATATATATATATATATATATATATATATATATATATATATATATATATATATATATATATATATATATATATATATATATATATATATATATCTCTGCATAAATTGTACACAATGACAATATAATACTGAGAAAGATCCTGACTTTATATTCCAAAAAGCAAAACATGGTCACAGACAGTATGATTCTTCAATTAGTGAAAAATCCATTTATACCTGATGCATAGGGTTGAATATGATGTAAAAGTTAAATGGAAACAGTGCAATGGAATATATGTTCTACTTTATTTTTCTTCTTACCAGCCTGATGTGAAGTATTGTATAAGGTTTTGTTTGTTTTGATCCTAAGGTTTTGTTCATTCTGAATGGTTACTTTTGGAGTTCTGGATTATAATTTGCTCAAACTATTTCTTCTGGAATACAACACATAAGCTTTGAAGGAAGGGTAGTGATCTTGGCATTTGGGTTCGAAGGAAGGAAGATAGATAGATAGATAGATAGATAGATAGATAGATAGATAGATAGATAGATAGATAGATAGATAGATAGATAGATAGATAGATAGATAGATAGATAGATCCTTCCTTCCTTCCTTCCTTCCTTCTTCCTTCCTTCCTTCCTTCCTTCCTTCCTTCCTTCCTTCCTTCCTTCCTTCCTTCCTTCCTTCCTTCCTTCCTTCCTTCCTTCCTTCCTTCCTTCCTTCCTTCCTTCCTTCCTTCCTTCCTTCCTTCCTTCCTTCCTTCCTTCCTTCCTTCTTCCTTCCTTCCTTCCTTCCTTCCTTCCTTCCTTCCTTCCTTCCTTCCTTCCTTCCTTCCTTCCTTCCTTCCTTCCTTCCTTCCTTCCTTCCTTCCTTCCTTCCTTCCTTCCTTCCTTCTTCCTCCTTCCATCCTTCCTTCCTTCCTTCCTTCCTCCTTCTTCCTTCCTTCCTTCCTTCCTTCCTTCCTTCCTCCTTCCTTCCTTCCTTCCTTCCTTCCTTCCTTCCTTCCTTCCTTCCTTCCTTCCTTCCTTCCTTCCTTCCTTCCTTCCTTCCTTCCTTCCTTCCTTCTCCTTCCTTCCTCCTTCCTTCCTTCCTTCCTTCCTTCCTTCCTTCCTTCCTTCCTTCCTTCCTTCCTTCCTTCCTTCCTTCCTTCCTTCCTTCCTTCCTTCCTTCCTTCCTTCCTTCCTTCCTTCCTTCCTTCCTTCCTTCCTTCCTTCCTTCCTTCCTTCCTTCCTTCCTTCCCTTCCTTCCTTCCTTCCTTCCTTCCTTCCTTCCTTCCTTCCTTCCTTCCTTCCTTCCTTCCTTCCTTCCTTCCTTCCTTCCTCCTTCCTTCCTTCCTTCCTTCCTTCCTCCTTCCTTCCTTCCTTCCTTCCTTCCTTCCTTCCTTCCTTCCTTCCTTCCTTCCTTCCTTCCTTCCTTCCTTCCTTCCTTCCTTCCTTCCTTCCTTCCTTCCTTCCTTCCTTCCTTCCTTCCTTCCTTCCTTCCTTCCTTCCTTCCTTCCTTCCTTCCTTCCTTCCTTCCTTCCTTCCTTCCTTCCTTCCTTCCTTCCTTCCTTCCTTCCTTCCTTCCTTCCTTCCTTCCTTCCTTCCTTCCTTCCTTCCTTCCTTCCTTCCTTCCTTCCTTCCTTCCTTCCTTCCTTCCGGCAATAATTTGCTGTCCTTGCACTAATTAAGGTATGACATTTTGCTTCTTTTATGAGATTCTTTGTCATATAGTTACACAAACCTCTACATACCTTAAACTAAAGCTTCGATACTTTTAGTAATAAGACATCAGAACAGGACAGCTAACTTATCAAGTATTAATTAATACAATAACATTTGAAATCAACCAACAGGTTAGCACATTTTACTGTTGGTTGGGAACTTGGGAATTGCTCTTGAAAAAGGGGCCGGACCCAGTCGGTGTGGTTGGAGAGCGAGAAGTCCAGTCCTAGGTCCCTAAAATATGGGGTGCCTCAGGGCTCGGTACTCTCTCCTCTCCTTTTTAACATCTACATGAAGCCGCTGGGTGAGATCATCCGTTCCCACGGGGTCCGGTACCATCAGTACGCGGATGATACACAGTTGTACATCTCGGCCCGTGGGGACCCCAGTGATGCAGTCAAAGTCCTTTCCAGCTGTCTGGAGGCTGTTGGGGTCTGGATGGGGGCAAATGGGCTACAGCTGAATCCTAGCAAGACTGAGTGGCTATGGATAGGGGGTCCCGCCTTATCCCGGGAGCTACCATCTTTGGTTTTGGATGGGGCTATTCTGCCCCAGACCGACCCGGTGCGCAACTTGGGGGTCCTCCTGGATTCGCGGCTGCTGCTAGAAGAACAGGTGGCGGCTGTGGCCAGGAGGGCCTTTGCCCAACTTCGGGTGATTCGCCAAGTTGCGCCCGCTCCTGGACCGGGACTCTTTGCTCATGGTCACTCATGCTCTGGTTACCTCCAGACTAGACTACTGTAATGCGCTCTACATGGGGCTGCCCTTGATGACCATTCGGAGGCTGCAGCTGGTCCAGAATGCGGCGGCCAGGTGGTGATGGGGTGTGGACGTTATGCCCATGCCTCACCACTGCTGCGGGAGCTGCACTGGTTACCAGTTTGTCTCCGGGTGCAATTCAAGGTGCTGGTTTTGACCTTTAAAGCCCTATATGGTAGTGGGCCAGGTTACCTTAGAGACCGCATCGCCCTTAAGGACGTCTGTCCGTCCAACCAGAGCGGACCGGAGGGGCTCTCTAATTGTGCCATCGGCCAGGGGGGCTCGCCTCTCTGGCACAAGGAGGAGAGCCTTCTCTGTGTCCGCACCGGCCCTTTGGAACCTCCTGCCTGTGGAACTGTGTCTCCAGACGGAGTTGTTGCCCTTTAGAAAAGAACTAAAAACCTGGCTGGCGGGCCAAGTTTGGGGGTGCAGGTGGAGGGGTGGCTTCCGTTGGGTGGTTAATATAGGGGAGGATGCCTGCCCCACGGTTTCTTCAGTTCCTGCACCCCTCTCTTTTTAGGGGTGGGTTCTTATTGCTGGTTTTATCTGTTTTATTTGTTTTTATATGTTTTTACCCATTGTTGTGAACCGCCCGGAGTCGGCTTTGGCTGAGTGGGCGGTATAGAAATTTGACAATAAAATAAAATAAATAAAAAAATAAAAAATGCCAATAGCAAGCCAACATATTAAGTATTTTATTACCTTATAGTATTTTGTTGAAATTGATTGCAATTGATCAACGTACTCTTTGTTGAACTGTCTATTCTATTGGTTCCCCTCACTTGACATAATCTGTTTCTTGCTTTCCTCCTTAAGACAGTGCATTTTGTTTTGTTTATTAAATGTCCTGATCTGTGAAACAAAGCATTTTTTCTTTAAATGTAAAGACTGCTATTAGCTAGTTTTGACAGCATAAATGCACTTGTATAAATTACAATGGCAAAATTGAATTGAATTGAATTTTATTCTTATATACCGCTTTCCTCATCCTGTGGACAACCCAAAGCGGTTCACAATATTCAAAAATATACAGAGATACAGTACAAATTGCAAGGTAAAAGTACATTTTCATATACAAAATACAAAACTATAAAGCAATATACATCATAATGCAACAGTAATACAAAAATGCAAAGGTACAAAAACATACTGAAAAGGCCCCCAATTATTCCCAAGCACTCCCAGCAGGCAGAACCAGGAGGGCAGAGTCAGTAAGGTCGGCAAAGTTGACACAACTGAGGGAAAGTCCAACAAGAATCCTCATCTCCCTCAAGGCTAAGAAATGGCCGAGGGAGGAAAGTCTAATGATGGCTCTGGTAGCGCTCCCACGGTGCACCGCACAGCTGTGCACCGCACAGCTACCTCCCATCTCCCTCGAAACCAGGGGATGGACAATGGAAAGAGTCCAATGTAGGCTGCAGAACAGTGCGGCAAAACAGGGCTCCCCCGCCCGTGTCCTCCAGCAGAGGAAGGCAGCGGGCGGCTCTTGTAGCCCTCTCGACCCCCAGCTGTGGTTCATCTCACTGGCCGGCTGCCGGGCAAACTGGGCTGCTTCCCTTGGCGGCGGCGGCGGCGGCGAGGTAGGGGAGGGCGGCTCTTGTAGCCCTCTCGACCCCCAGCTGTGGCTCATCTCACCGGCCGGCTGCCGGGCAAACTGGGCTGTTTCCCTTGGCGGCGGCGGCGGCGGCGAGGCAGGGGAGGGCGGCTCTTGTAGCCCTCTCGACCCCCAGCTGTGGCTCATCTCACTGGCCGGCTGCCGGGCGAACTGGGCTGCTTCCCTTGGCGGTGGCGGTGGCGGCGGCAGCGGCGAGGCAGGGGAGGGCGGCTCTTGTAGCCCTCTCGACCCCCAGCTGTGGCTCATCTCACTGGCTGGCTGCCGGGCGAACTGGGCTGCTTCCCTTGGCGGTGGCGGCGGCGGCGAGGCAGGGGAGGGCGGCTCTTGTAGCCCTCTCGACCCCCAGCTGTGGCTCATCTCACTGGCCGGCTGCCGGGCAAACTGGGCTGCTTCCCTTGGCGGTGGCGGCGGCGGCGAGGCAGGGGAGGGCGGCTCTTGTAGCCCTCTCGACCCCCAGCTGTGGCTCATCTCACTGGCCGGCTGCCGGGCGAACTGGGCTGCTTCCCTTGGCGGTGGCGGCGGCGGCGAGGCAGGGGAGGGCGGCTCTTGTAGCCCTCTCGACCCCCAGCTGTGGCTCATCTCACCGGCCGGCTGCCGGGCAAACTGGGCTGTTTCCCTTGGCGGCGGCGGCGGCGAGGCAGGGGAGGGCGGCTCTTGTAGCCCTCTCGACCCCCAGCTGTGGCTCATCTCACCGGCCGGCTGTTCAAAATTGCTGTTCATTAATAAGTGGCTACTCTTCTTCTTTGTAGTGTGCCATTTGCATGAGTTGGTAGGTGATGAAGGATATAGGGGGGAACTTTTAATGAGCAGCAATTAACTGCTGCACTTTATGTCAGTACACTTAATTAGTTTTAAAAACTTACATTTTCTTTTTTTAAAATGGCTAGAGCAAGGCAATTGTGTCTATGAAGTCAACTTCATAACTGGGGTACTGTCACAGAGAAATATCAGTGACTGATAGTCACTCGCTAATTTTATGAAGGCAAAAGTACCTAGAACAGATTATTATTTCAGCAGACATAAGCATTTATACTTTCAACCTCAACCCACCATCAACAAAAAGGAAAGACTAATGCCCTGTGTCACGGACTGGTCTCACAGGCAAACAAAATGGATATGAAACTGACATGCTGTTTTAGATCTTCTGCGGTTTTCAAGATTGCTGAAGCCAAGTGCTTCCCTTTGCTAGTTAATTTTCTCCTAATTGCAACTGAAACCCATATGTTTCAAAAATATAATAGAAGTAAAGGATCAAATTAACCAAGTTAAAGGGAAAAGGGGTGGGGAGATGGAGGTGAGAAAAGCTTCTGGAAACCAGTGGGCACGGGAATAACATTAAGTTAATGGTCAGACTGTATAAAACATTCCTGGTATCCTGACTGTGTGTACCACAATAAAATGTGGCAAGTAATTAAAGAGATGGGAATACCAGAACACCTTATATGTCTCATGAGAAATCTATACATGAGTCAAGAAGCATCAGTTAGGATAGGATACGGAATGACGGAGAGGTATGGAATAGAAAAAGGAGTAAGACAAGGCTGCATTTTGTCACCCTGCCTATTTAACTTATACACAGAGCACATAATGTGCAACACAGAGCTGGATGAATAAAAAGTTGGAATTAAAATCGCTGGAAGAAGCATCAACAATTTGAGATATGCAGATGATACTACCCTAATGGCAGAAAGTGAAGAAGACCTAAAGAAGCTCTTGCTTAGGTTGAAGGAGGAGAGTGCAAAAGCTGGCTTGAGACTTAATAGCAAGAAAACCAAGATTATGGCAACAGGCCTGATCAGTCACTGGAAAATAGATGGGGAAGAAGTAGAAGCAGTGACAGATTTTACTTTCTTAGGATCGAAGATCACTGCAGATGGTGATTACAGCCATGAAATAAAAAAGGCAACTAATTCTTGGGAGGCAAACTATGAGAAACCTGGGGAACATAGTCAAAAGTAGAGACATCACCTTGCAAACAAAAATTCACGAAGTCAAGGCAATGGTATTTTCAGTGGTAATGTACGGTTGTGAGAGCCGGACCATAAGGAAAGCTGAGCGCAGAAGAATAGATGCCTTTGAAATGTGGTGTTGGAGGAGAGTTTTGAGAGTATTCTGGACAGCGAGGAGAACAAATACAGTAGTTCGATCTGAGAAGAAATCAACCCTGACTGTTTCTTAGAAGGTCAAATAGTAAAGATGAAGCTAAAGTACTTTGGACATCAAATGAGAAGAGAGGATTGACTTGAGAAAGCCTTGATGCTGGGAAAGGTGGAGGGCAAAAGAAGAAGGGGGCAGCCAAAAATGAGATGGCTAGATGGTATTGTAGGCACAGAGCTGGGTGGGTTGAGGAGAATGGTGGAGGACAGAGGTGCCTGGAGGGCAATGGTTCATGGGGTCGCAAAGAGTTGGAGTCGACTGTGCGACTGAACAACAATCCTGAGCACACAATTCTAAAGGCTTTTGAAAGATCTGACAGATAAAGCCATATGACACATATGAATGATTAAAATAGAAGAAGGAAAACTCACTCTGATCCAGGGATGCCATACCTCTTGGTCCTCAATGTGGCCCCCAAGACCATGATTGTAGGCCCTGGTCTTCCTCGCCATACCCCTGAATTATGGCAACAAATGGTGAAAACCTACTCAAGCCAAGCAGAAAATGCTCAGGTGCTTTTCTCATGCATGTTGGTTTGCAGCTACCTAACCAAGAAACAATGGTTGGATTAAAAATAATGCATTTAAATCAGGTCCGATCTGCTGTGAGCTGATGGACCCATATGCCACAGTTATTATAAGGCATTTCGCTGCTTGATGACTTTTTAATTAGATTATTGTAATGCATTCTGTTTTGATCATAACCTTGAAGACGGTTTGGAAATGACAATTGGCTTTGCAGCAGCACAGTGGCTGTGCATTGTACACCCTTTATAATGGAGTATCGTTGGTTGCAAAGTAAGTTTAGGATGATGATGGTCACCTTTAACACGCTAATGACCCCAGGCCCTGGGTATGATTTTGGTAACAACTGCTTTTTATCACTTTGAATGCCACTATGCAGATAGATGGCTCATACATGTAGTAAATAAACAAACAAATAAATAATATCCTGGGACCGTGATGGCGACCCTTGGCACTCCAGATGTTCTTGGACTTTAATTCCCAGAAGCCCAAGCACCCTGTGAATCCACACGAATGGGTTTACTGCGATTTATCCGGCCTGCACTGCCCTCATCAATCCTGGAAGCAGAAGTAAACACACCCATATGGACGCGTTTTATTTCTGCTTCCAGGAGCGACGAGGGCAGCGTGGGCCGGATCAATTGCAGTAAACCCATTTGTGTGGATTCACAAGGTGCTTGGGCTACTGGAAATTGAAGTCCAAGAACATCTGGAGTGCCAAGGTACAGCATCACGGTCCTAGGAAATGCCTCTTGGAAATATGAATTTTCTGCATATGATCTTTCTAGGTTTCTTCTTTAGAAACACAATTCAACAATCCTTAGATTAGAAGGGTTTTTGCTGCTGGAGCAACTTCAAATGTACTGTACTGTATCAGTATTTCTGTCCTCTTCTCTGCTACTGTTTGGGAAGTATTCAGCAAACATTGAAAGAGAGAGAGACTCTGCAAGGTCCTTCTGCACTTCCCAAGAGTCAAGCTCTATCCAAGTTAATTTCCAGTTTACTCACCTATTTTGGGGGATAACAATCTCTAGCAAAGCAAATAAGACAAAAAATACTCATTAAGAAATTTACTAAATGGACAATATGAAGATGCAATATGCATCAACAAAAGTCATCTGAGTAGGGAGTATGCCTTCTTGGTGGAATGGATTACAATCTCCTCTTGCGTAGCAACAGACAATGTCTCATAACATAGAATAATGTAAGCCTCAACCATTGAAATAAAAAAGCCAACAAAAATCTACTTTAGTTGAGAATACTCTCCCCCATAGCAGAACAACAGGAAATTGTTGGTATTTGCAGGATGGTTACATAAGAACAGCCTTGCTGGAACAGGCTACAGCCCATCCAATCCAGCATTCTGTCTCACAGTGGCTCACCATTTGCTTCAGGGTATTCCCAAGCAGATGCCTTCACCTGCTTAGGATTCCCTGGAAAAGGCATTGAGAGTTATCCTGTCTAACTCTCCAACCCGGAGGTTGTCCTTAGGTATCCATAATTGTAGCCATTGATACCCTTGTCCTCCATGAACTTGTCTATTCCTTTCTTAAAGCTGTCAAGACTGACAGCTGTCACCACTTCTTCTGGCAGGGAGTTCCATAGACCAGTAATGCTCTGGGTGAAAAAGTACTTTCTCTTGTTTGTTTGAGAACTAGTACCCAAAAGTTTCATGGAGTGTCCCCTAGTTCTAGTGTTATGCGATAGGGAAAACAGTTTTTCCTTATCTACTTTGTCCACACCGTGCATGATTTTATAAACTTCAATCAGGTCACCTCTTAGACATCATCGATCAAGAGTGAAAAGGCCCAACCGTTGCAGCCTCAGATGGTAAGGAATGTGTTCCAGTCCCCTAATCATTCTGGTTGCCCTCCTCTGCACTTTTTCCAGCTCCATAATATCCTTCTGGAGGTATGGCGACCAGAACTGTACACAGTATTCCAGATGGGGCCTCACCATAGATTTATAAAGAGGTTACTT